>JAYESD010000005.1:30121600-30812206 GCA_036927565.1 Tuctoria greenei | reverse complement strand
TGTTTAGGTTTATTGAAGTAAATTGCTCTCATTTGAATTATGATTATGTTTAGGTTTATTGAATTGCTCTCATTTGAATTATGGTTATGTTTAGGTTTATTGAATTGCTCTCATTTGAATTGCTCTCATTTGAATTGAATTGCTCTCATTTGAATTGCTCTCATTTGAATTGAATTGCTTATGTTAGAATTGAGTTGATAAATTAATGAATTACAATGGATAATTGTTATGTTTAGGTTTATTTGAATTGCTTAGTTTTTTGAATTATGCTTAGGTTTATTTGAAGGGTCGTTGAATTGCTTAATTTTGATTGCCTGAGTGTTCAAGTACTATATATACATAAATGGGCTTTGAACCAGCTTGACAAGGCCCGACAAGGCCCATTTAGTGGTAAGGTAAAGTATGCGTGTAGACGGGCACGAAGGCGAACGACGACGATGAGGATGGCAAGCACCTGCGCGTGGATGGCATACTCCGACGAAGTGGTTTCATCTCTGATCTACGGCAGCTAACCCTAAAGCCGTCGTGGAATTGTCATCTGAGACCAACTTTTCTCTCAGTCTTTCTCTAGTTCTTTCCTCTCTCTTAAATGACCTGAAAATGAAAATGAGCAACGTAACCTATAGCAATGTATTATCCATTTTGGACCGGCACGTCTCACATGCCATTGGCATGTGAGACGTGCATGTTCGGAATTGTCCCTTTTTTGGACAGCCTCGGAGTGACCGAGGGGGCGTGGCTTGTGACAAGACGCGGGTCCGGATTTGGACGAGATTTCGGTGGCGTAACCCTGTTGTTCTCTGCTGCACCATTTTCGGGCGTGCAGTGGAGAACAGTGAGGTTATGCTGCCGAAATTTCGTTCGAATCTGGATCACGCGTCTCGTCATGAGCACGCTCCGCTCGGTCACTCTTGGGTGGGTTTAGGATCTATCTGCCTCGTGAGCGGCTATATACTCCTGGGAATGATGGTTACCATGATAGCGAAGACGTTGAAGAAGTGTACCAAGAAGAAGAGTTGCCAGACACTTTTATCGTCGAGCTTGGTGCAGGACTCGATCAATTAGTTGGAGATGTTGAAGACGTTGAAGATGTAGAGGCAGATGATACGCGAAAACGAAAATTAGAACAGGCCACGATGGAAGGTGTTGGGCTGGTTTAAGGAGTAGGGAACAGACACATGACAATGATGTTGATGAATTTTGAAAGTGACTACAAGTAATGTTTTCTTGAAGATAGTAACATGAATTTTGTATATTTTATTTGCATATTTACTAATTATCTAATTACAATAGGATGGCGTCAAAGAAGGGTAAGAAGGTGCCGCCGACGAGGGGGTTCTACCCCTCTAGACCTGAGGACGCTTTCGTTGGTGCCTCGTCGACTGGCAGCAGACGCTCTCAGCTGCTGGGGCACGTTCAGACCAGCTCTAGAGCTTCATCACAGGTAAATGTCACTCGTTTTTGACAAATTATTTAAATTGAAATTCATATTAAACTTACTTATGAATCATTTGAATGTTGTAGTCCTCACCGACTGACTCAGAGGCTGCGGCGCCTTCGGTGAGCCAGCCCTCGGCGAGGCAGCCCTCGGCCAGCCAGCCCTCGGCGAGGCAGCCCTCGGCTAGCCAGCCCTCGGCCAGCCAGCCCCCAGCTGGCGATGAGTTTGTTCCTGAGGCCATTGACTCGGCTGGTGAGGAGTCGTCTGGGTCACCTGACGTGGCGCCCCAGCAGACGCGGAGGACGAGGAGGACTCACTTTGTCAGTCCTCCCACGATCCCTTCACAGAGTTCACAGAGGATCGTGATTCATCCAGTCGGAGACAGGTAATAAAAATTATTCTGTTCAATTTTAGTTTCTTTTGTTTACTTAAGTAATGAATGAATAAATATCTTACAGGGCTTGGGACGACACGTCTTTCACCGGTGAGAAACACCACAGACCGGTGAACGGTGTCCTCGGGTCCATAGTGCGTTTGCACTATCCCGGGGTCATCGACGGGGTGCCCGCTCTTTCGTGGGAGGACTACGCACGCGTCCATCACCAGGAGCACGACAACCTTCAGGAGGCCGTATGGGCCGATTTTATGGTAAGTATGTTAAAAAAGTTTCTAAGTTACAAATCTTAAACTCTTTTAGTGAACATCTCTTCAATGTATTCTTTATCGCAGACAAGATATACTTTAGAGGACCCGAACGACTGTCGCCTATTTGAGGATGCGAGGCGAGTGTTTCACTTCAACGCTGCCAAGGTGCTTCGACAAGCTTTGTTGAATGCCCGTGTTCAAATTATTAATGAGCACTTGAAGGTGAACCAGCAGCACATGTTACACTTCCGGCAAGAGAGCGAGAGGCACCTGACGGAGGAGGAGTATGCGCAGGTACGTGGAGTGTAGTAAGTATTTTTTTCTGATAATTGCCTCGATGGTATTTTTAACGACTTCCAACTATGTGCAGGGCCATGTGAGCTGGTTGCAGGGTCGGACCGATGCATTTCGGGCCCTTTGTCGCTACTGGGCTAGCGACGAGTTTAAAGCTAAGTCTGAGAAGGCTCGAGACTGCAGAGGGGTGGAGGGGAAGAGCAGGCACGGGCAAGATAACCACTTGCGTTTAGCTAAATGCATGGTAAGTGTGTGTAACTTATGTTTATATAATGATAATATATTGTTCGTACTAATACGTATTGACAGGAGCGCGAGACGGGGGTGCCGCCCACTCCTGCTGAGGTCTGGAAGAGAGGTCACAGGGACCCTTCTCAGCCGACGGGGTGCAGTCAGGCTGCAGCCGAGCGGTTGGTAAGTTTAGAAATCATTCATATTAAATATAACTATATAGATTGTTGAACTTACACGGTTTTCTTGTTTTGCAGGCTAAGTACGGGGAGGAGGCTAGGAAGATACAAGACGAGGATTTCGATTGGGAACGTCAACCGGTCGATCCTCAAGCCGCGTATGCAACCGGTGGTGGAAAAGCACACGGAAGGTGAGTTTACAAGTCATTTATCGTTTTCAATTCAAAGTATTCAAGATATTTCAATTTCATATTACTGACTCTCTTTTTTATAGGCTCGCCATATTCGACGGAGTTGTCGACTCGAGGGCGGGGAGACCTGCGAGAGGCAGCTCCACGCAGGCTTCGAGCATGGGAGGTCGCCGCGTATCGCAGAGGGACATTGAGTTGCAGTCCCTCCGAGAAACTGTAGAAGAAAACGAAAGGCGACATGAGGAGGAAAGGAGGGAGGCGGAACGCCAAAGGATCGCGATGGAGGCCACGATCCAAACCCAAGCAGCATCGTTGGCGCAGATGCGGGAAGCTATGGAGGTAACAAAATAAAAACTAAAATTCTTATTAATTCAGCGTAAATGACTTATTAATAGGTAGCATTTAATGTTTGCAATGACAGGCCATCGCTGGGCGCAAGGTCTGGGAATCCAGCTACCGGTACTACCACCGGTCCTTCCAGGCGATCCTTCTTCAGTGGGTCAGGTAAGTTTCTATGTAATCCTTCTTCTCCAGCGTAATAAGATTGAGATAGATGAAAGAGAGAGATAGTTAGATAGAAGAAAATGATTGAGATAGAAGAATGATAGAGATGGAAGAAAGAGAGACAGAAGAAAGAGTGAAAGATAGATAGAGTAGGATAGGAATGAAGAGAGAGAGTAAGATGTAGATGGAGATAGAGAGAGGGGAAGATAGAGAGAGGGAGATGTAGATGGAGATAGAGGGAGGAAGATAGAGGGAAAAGGATATCAATAGAGAGATAGAGTGAGAGAGAAAGATAGAGTGAGAGACAGAGAGAAATGAAAAGAGAGGGGAAGAGGGGGGATCTAGATGAAGATAGAGGGAGAGGAAGGGAGAGAGAGATATTGATGTATTTATATTCTAACTCTAAGTTTCATTAATTGCAGGGATCCGCGATGGCTGCACAAACGCCGTCACCGTCGCTACCGCCGCCTGGAATGAGGCGCGATGACGACTTCGACTTCGGAGGTGGCTCCGGAGGTGGCTACGGATGTCAGATGGGCGAGTGAGCCCTTTTGTTTGCTTTGTTGATGGCGATGTGAGATGTTTTGGAATTTATTAGTTTGTGATTGTGATGATGTTTCCTCTGTGATGATGATCTTTGCTATGTGTATATAATGTGTGTATTGAATCTGTTCTGTGATTCTGGCCATCGAGCTGGGTAGTTTTTTCTGTTTTTTAAAAAAATAAAAAACCTTATTTGCGACGGCTTTTTATACAGTACCGTCGCAAATAAGGGACCAGGCCATCGCAAATAGGCCTCTGCTATTTGCGACGGCCTGGCCATCGCAATTAAGGTTTAATTGCGACGGCACGGCCGTCGCAAATAGCTTTGTGAGCCCCGAAGGAGGACCCGTGGGCCCAGCCCACTGGACTTATTTGCGATGGCCAGGCCGTCGCAAATAGAGGCACTTAATTGCGACAGCCAGGCCGTCGCAAATAATCTTTAATTGCGACGGCGATACCGTCGCAAATAAGGTTGCGGGGCCCACCGGCCCGCGGCAATAACTTGCGACGGCCCCACCTAGCCGTCGCAATTAAAGCTTATTTGCGACGGTGGCCGTCACAAATAAGCTTAATTGCGACGATTTATTTGCGATGGCTAAAAACCGTCGCAAATAAAGAAAGCCGTCGCAAATCGCTTATTTGCGACGGCCTTTGGCTTATTTACGACGGCCACGGCCATCGCAAATCGTCGGGATTCCTGTAGTGAGTAGACAACGATTGTCATGTCGCCTTTTCTTGTGCTTGACGGTTTTGTGCGTAGATGCATAATACACTCACAAGATTGAGAGGCAAAACCCTCTTGTATGGCTTGCCATACTTCAGCCGACGTGTCGTACATGGCCACTTGACTGAGCACTTCTTTTGATAGAGTCGAATTCAAGTAGCTCAACAATTGCTGATCTTGAACAACACATAAGGTTTACTTTGGATTGATGACCTTCTGCATGGTCTTGTCCGCAGCTTCGACGATGACTTCCTTCTCTGGTCGCAGCTTGGTGCCATCCAGAAAGCCTTACAGCTGCGCTCCGCGCACTGCCGGCAGGACTTGGGCCTTTCACAAGAGGAAGTTGTCCCTAGTCAAAATTTCCACGTGGTGACTTAGGGTATTGAACCCAGCACCGGAGGATGCAGACGAGTTTGCCGCCATTGCTCCTGAACACACGGAATTCTTCTCGGTGGAGGTAATCAAGCTTTGATACTATGTTAATTTTGGTGGAAGCCAGAACCCTCAAACCCGAGTTCAGATAAAGAGATTGTGTGCAGCCAGGTACAACTTGGTTACGATATCCTAACCTCATAGATCTAATCTAGAACAAACTTAAACATTTAACTCTAATGTATTACAGGTAAAAAATAACAGATCTTATTCTAATCCACACGCCCTCTTCTTGGCTTGCAACAGAAGTCTCCAGGTCTTCGGCATCTTCTATCCTTATCGCATGTGATCTTCTAACATGTTGTTTATTTTTTAATTACAAAGTGATAAACTTTTGAGAACGGTGGAAGTATTATTTGTTTAGGATTTTTATTGTTTTGTCGTGTTTGCATGTGCGCTTCATGATCAACCATCTTTCGTGTGGATCGTTTCTTTAGGGTTGGTCTGTTGGAAGCTCACTTCTTGTTCTCCAGGATGCACATCATAAGGCTCAATGTGTAACATTTGTACCCGTTGGGTTGTAATATATTTAATTCATTTTACACTTGTATTTGAACCTCTTTCAATTTTCCTTGCAAACTTTAGAACCTTGTGATAACAAAACCTCATTTTTTGTAAATATTTATCATTTCCATGTTGTACTAGTACCAGTTCACTTAATCAATATGATCCGTGACTCAGTGCAAGCAAACTTGTAAGGATGTGATGTCACAATAGTTGAAAAGCAGGCTCATCCGTTTCGTTTCATTTTGTTTGACTGGCAAGTTTGTCTGCCTAGGAAGGGGGGAATAATTTGGCACCAGATTCCCTTACGGTCACGGCTTCCCCTGCATGTGAACAACACGGGGTCGGAGCAGGTCAGCAGGTTGGTAGCTTTGTTCACATCCAAATTTTGCAGAAATTCAACATAAATATTTTCTATATAAGCCTAAATTCCATTTTAGTACTCTGGTAGTGCACTGGTCCACATCCTGCTTAAACCTTCCAGATTCGCTATTGTGAACAAATGCGCTAGCACCGTCTGGACCGGGCTCACACAACGAACGAGTGTGCTGTCCTTTCTTTTCCCTACCAAAGTCAGCACGGCTGCACGGGGGCCCTCTAGTTAATTCTTACATTTTTTGTAAAAGAGTTTAGAAACAAAGCATCATGTACAGGTATTACAAGGGCGTAGACAAGACTCACATCAAGAAAAACAACTCAACCAATCTTTGATCACATCTATAATCGATCTTTTAGCATTTACTACGTAGGAAAGGCTCATCCGACATGCGTCCGAACAAAAAAGGGAGACAAACAAACTGTGCGTCTCCATCGTCGCGTCTCGCATTACATTGTCATCAAAGACGAGCGGCAGACGCGTCGCCGATCAGACTAAGTGCGAGACACGCTCAAATGTAGTGTGTCTCCTTTCGTTAAATCATAACAGACGGGTTTTACGGGGTTATTGGAGACGGACTCCGGGCGCGTCGCCTATCAGCGAATATGCGAGACACGCTCTTACGCAGCGCGTTGCAGATTTATTGACTGATCCGAGACGCGCTTTATGTAAGCCCATCGCAGATTTGTTGACGTACTATAGGGAAGTGTGTCTCCTTTATTTAGGTAATCTAAGACGTCCTATGTTACAGCCCATCGCAGATTGTTTACAGGCAGGTCACTGCGGCACTAACAGGAGACGCTCCCTGCTAGATGCGCGTCTCCTATTAGGTGCCCCCACTCCTAATTATCATGGTTGTCGGCTGCATCCTGGAGCTATTCAGGATTTGGCAGCCGCATTGCCAGTGTCAGCAACATACACATATAGAAATATATGTATAGCCAAATGGAGATCACACACGTTGACCAATCAAATATTAACAAAGTGTCAATCGTAGTTACTAAGTAACTATTTACACAAAATTTCCATTTTCATCCAGCTTAACAAGTAACTAATTACACAAAATAATAACTGTCACCTAATCCTCTACTTGGTAATGAAATTCTCCCTTTGAATTAATGATTTCAGAAATGATGAACCCGTATAGTACGTCTCTAATTTGCAAGAGGCTACGACCTTCAGCATTCCTGAAGGCGGGTTCGTAGTCCTGCCACACGATAAAATGAGATTTAGCAAAAGATTAGTAATAAAGTAAAATAAATGCACTTACACATACATTGCAATTAGGTTGCTCTCCAAATAAAGCTATGTGTAAGCAGACATGAAAGCCGCATGTGTTGCTCGGAGCTTGTTGTGGTACGTCGAATGCAGTATGATGTTTAAGTTGTCGGTGTTTTCCTTTTACTTGTCCAAAAGCCCTAAATAAAAACATTCACAGTTAATGTAAAATTATCGTGCAAGGACGAAACAGTCAGAAACTAAAGTGAAGAAGGAACTTACTTATCAATAACGGAAGAGATATCACTCCATGTACGGGTTATTCGCTCGCCAGTTTTTTCATCTCTCAGCCTTGAGGAGTCACAGTACTAGACTTGGTCGTACCTTGTAGAAATTGCTATGGTTACTCAATGGTTACGCGGGTTGAACGGTACGACTAGGAGCTCCTTATCACTATAGTGTTTCATTGCCTTCACAAAATATTGAACAACATCTTTTTGGCCGCTCGACGTTTGAATATAAGTTCTCGCTGGTACTTGTGGGTCAATATATGCAGGAGACACGTTTCCCGTATTATGACGAGTATGTTGTTGCTGGTGCCTATACGCAAAATGCCAAATTTATTACATATAACACTTATATTGAGTATATATATTGAAGAACCTAGTTTTTGAGGACTTACAATGCGAAGCAGCGTATTAGAGAGACATCCAATGGGTCGAGGTTGAAAAGGTCGTAGAGATCGAACCAGTCGATGACAAAAGCGCCATCACCCGAGAGAAAGTGTTTATCCTTCAATGCCACTAGTATGGTTTGACACTTTTTGTAATTTTCCATGTAGTATTGATGAAGTTGAACACAAGGTTTACCAACTTGTTTGAGTGCGACCGTAGTTAACATCGGCTTTCCCCTTTCAAACTTTGGGTTTGCATGCGTCATAGCTTTTGGCGCCCTCGGGTTAGTTTCTGACTCTTTCATTGGTTTGTTCCAGGCTTCATTCGACGATAATCGCCGTTGTGGCTGACTCTTGTTCTTGGCACGTACATTCTTTGCTAGCTTTGCCGACGGCTGATTAGGTGTAGGGTGCAGGGCACTTCGAGTGCGAGGTCCAGACCGACGCAGCTGCTCTTCAAGTGGAGACTTATGCGGCAGCTCTAGAGTTGGAGACAGATGCGGCTTCTCTGTAACTAGAGGCAACTGCTCTCTTATTGGAGACTTCTGCTGCTTCTCTATAACTGGAGGCAACGATAGCTCTAGAATTGGAGACAAATCCATCTTTTCTAGATTTGGATGCAGAAGCAGAAGTGCCTCATGAGACATCAAAGCATTAGAGGTTGACACGGAAGCTGCTGCTGCTACTGCTGTTGGGTCAACAACAATAAGGCTCTGCCTCCACTGACCCTTCTAGTAACTGCATCCCACATAGTCAACATTATATTGCCCGATGGCACTTCGAGCTGTAGGTTTTTCGTATTTTCACGCACCATGTCCACCTTGAAAACATCATAGAATGTTGTGTCCACCTGGATGTCGTCAAGCATGGTCTGCTTGTGATACACTAGCCCTCTCTTGACCTCCATTCGAGCGATTCCTCCGACCATTAGCAGAAGGTTGCATGTTGTTGGCTGAGCCAAGTTATCTATCGTGTCCATCTCAATTGAAAGTCGAGACGCTAGTGCCTGAAGATCCTCATGTGGTTGTCCACCCCCAGCTGCTGTAGAAGCAAAGCTGCTCCTACGCTCCTCGTCGTTACTTAAGATGAAAAACGCGTTAGGGATTGCTATACCTGCTCCCTCAAGCATATGCTTCACGTCTCCTAGGAGATCTGTTCTCAACTGTGTTTTCAGCTCCTCGACATCAACTTGTGATGTCGAGGTCGTTTTCCGCCTCCGATATGTATTTTTGTGTTCCAGAAAATCGTCCCTCCAGGTCAACTTACTGGAAACACCACGAGCACGACCTTGTTGCTCCTCTCTTTGCAGGGTCATGGTGAGGGCATCATTTTCCCTCTCGTCGTTTGACTCTTCGCTACTCAGGTTCCAGGCTCTTTGAGCAACATGTAAGGTGCTAAGGCTGCTGAAAGCATCTAGGCCCCCATGAGGTATGGTTTCGGTGATTAATGACAACCATTGGATTTTACTAATGAATTTGTGGATGCAAGGTCTCCCATATCACTCAATCAAATGAAATATATGAATATGAATATGAATATTAATTACTGATCATTGGAGACCCCTAAACAATCATTTTATGAGATCAACCAATGTTATGAAGACTAGAAGTAAAAGCTCATATGTCAAAGTCATTCAACCATAATTGACAACACTCAATGCTTGACATTCATCAGAAGAATATTTACAACAAGTATCTAAGAGGTCAATCGAGAAAATTCCAAAAGAATCACTTAGATCAACTCGAAGCAAACAAAATCAACTCACCGGATCAACCGATGATTCCTGAGAACAACACATCGGTCGAGTTGATTCAGCAGAAGAAGAAGACCTTAAAACAAAGTACTCCTAGGATCATCCGATGTTAAGGGCAAAGCTACATCAGTCTATTAGTACAATAAGCAATATCCTTGGACTAAGTGTAGCACCGGATCATCCGATGTACAACCTTTGAACACATCGGTCAATCACTCCAGTAAGCATCAAGTTTGAACCAATTCTGGAGGAAGAGCCACCGGATCATCCGATGAGAAGACAAGTGCAACATCGGTCTAACAACAGTCATATCTGACACAGTGACATCAGCTAAAGTGAACTTGACCGATGATAACTGAAGGGAGAGCATCGGATCATCCAGTGTTCGCAGAGCAGTGATGTCAGCCTACTTTTCCAACGGCTATTTCGTGGAGGCTGGCTATTTATACCCCTTCAACCTATCAAATCGACAAGTCTTGAGTAACAGACATACTCTACACATCCTCAAGCATTCAAGACATAGATCTACCACTTCCATATCATTTTCACCACTTGTACACCAAGAGATAGGCTAGAACTAGCTAGAGACAGTGCTTGTGTGCCTCCATTCTTGGTGATTGGAATCTCTAGTGTAGTGAGAGCTATAAGGGAGTGTCCCTTGGTGTTTGTAACTGAGAGTGACTACCGGAGCTTGCCAAGAGGATTGTGGAAGCCCGGAAGATCCAAGTTGTACAAGGCTTGAGCTCCACCTTGCCGAGGTTGGCAAACGGAGAAGAATAGTGAAGATCCCTCGTCTCGGTGACTTGGGTGTGGCTACACCCTTTGGTGGGTGCCACAACGTGGATGTAGGAAGATCTTGACGATCTTGCCGAACCACGGGATAAATCTTCGTGTCTCCTCGTGAGTTTGCATTCTCATCCTCTCACCCTACATTTATGCATTTTATATACCACGAAGTTGCTATTTACTTGAATGCATAGATTGTTTGCGTAGGGAATTGGGCTTTGAGTAATTAAGTTTTATAGCTTTAATTTTTGAAAAGAAGCCCAATTCACCCCCCTTCTTGGGCATTCAATCCTTACAATTGGTATCAGAGCAAGGTTGCTCATAGGATCATTCTAGCTTCACCGCTAGAGAGCTAAAATGGCCAAGGTTGGGGGTTCGGTTCCTATCTTCGAGGGCAAGAACTTTGCCTATTGGAAAGCACGCATGCACGCTTATCTAGAGGCTATTGCTCCCGAAGTATGAGAAGCGACCCACGCGGGGTTTGGTGAGCACAATTATGTTGGTGATCAAATTAAGTGGGATGCTAAAGCTAGGAATGCAATTTATGAATGCATTAGTCAAGATGTGTTTGCTAGGATTGCTAGCAAAGAGAAAGCTTGTGAAATTTGGGCTTGCTTGATAGAAATTCATGAGGGTTCTTCTCGTGTCAAAGAACTAAAATATCATATGCTTAAAGCCAAATATGATGAGTTCAAAATGTTACCTCATGAAAATGTCAATGAAATGTTTTCTCGAAATGTGCTTATTGAAGAAATTAATGCTCTTGACATTGCTTCTCTTGGCAAGGGACTCATCAACCGCAAGATTCTTATGCTCCTCCCTAAGCCAAAGTACAACATCATCAACTCCATGCTGCAAAAAGAATCTCTTGACCACATTGAAGTTTCGGAACTCATCGGAGAGATTCACGCTCACGAGATGAGTGTACTTGGGATGATGGAGCAATCATCTTCAAAGACAATTGCTCTAAAGGCCTCCACCAAGAGAACAAATCTCAACAAAAAGAAAGTGGTTGAGCCTAGCCCAAGTGAAGAGCAAGCATCAAGTGAATATGACGATGATTAGCTTGCGTCAATGATGAGAAAGTTCTCTCGCTTAAACTCCAAGATTGCCAAGAAGGGATACACCTTTGATCCCAAAAAGAAAGCATTTCTACCAAAGAGAGATGACAACAAGACTTGTTATAATTGTGGTGATCAAGGTCATATCTCCTATGATTGTCCAAAACCGGACAAAAGAAGAGAGAACCACAAGAACAAGCATCGCAAGCTTGAAGATAGTGAGGATGATGAAGAGGACAAGCCCAAACCAAGATCCTTTGGGAAGAAGAGACATGACAAGGGCAAGAAGGCAAAACTCTTCCCAAAGAAGAAAAATGGTCCGCAAAACGTGTTCATGTGTGAGGCAAATGAATGGGTCACCGATGAAGAATCAAGTGATGTAGAGAGTGAAGCAGAAGAAGAAAGTTTGGCCGGCCTTGCCATTGCCAACAAGGATGACTCACCTCTTCATCCACCACCCATGTGCCTCGTGGCTAAAGGTAACACCAAGGTATGTGATGATTCTAGCGATGATGAGCTTTCTCCTGATGATTTAACTTCATTAATAAATGAATATCATACTATCATTAAGAGGGAAAAGAGCAAGGTTAAAGCTCTTGAAGAAACTCGTGCCAAGCTTAAGAGTGCTAACCTCGATTTGCTTGACAAGTATGAAAGCATACTTAAAGAGCATGACACGCTCAAATCCCATGTCAAGCAAATTGAGGAGGATAAGTCTAAAATCGCTAGATCATCATGAGCTTAACTTAGCACACCAAACACTCTTGGGAGAGCACAACAAGTTAATACAAGAACATCAAACACTTAACCTTGCTCATGAAGTGCTTGATCAAGAATTGAAAAATATAAAGAAACAAACTCTTAATGACAATGTATCCATTACTTCCCATGCTACTAATGTCTTGTACAAGTCTTTGCCTTTGAAAAAGAATCCTAGGGAGAAGGACTTGTTGGAAGAAATTGAAAGTCTCCGCACTAGTGTGGCAAGACTATCAAAAGGAGAAGTCAAGCACAGGGAAATCCTCTTCCAACAAGCAAAAGCCTTCAACAAGAGAGGACTTGGATCCTTCCCGGTGCCTAACAAAGGAAAGGTGCCCTCACCGGAGCTTAGAACAAGCTTCATCAAGGAAGTTGGTTCTTATTGCCAACATTGTGAGGTCACTGGTCACCACACAAGGGAGTGTCCTCTTCCTAACCGACCTTCTCCAAAATTACCTACTAACTACAAGTCTACTTCCAATGATCATTATTATCTCTTAAGTAAAGTAGATGGCAAGGTGAAGGCAAGGTTCATCGGCAAGGACATAAAGGGCATGAAGGGAAAGCTCCCCAAGCAACTTTGGGTCCCAAAGACACTTGTATCACACATACAAGGACCTAAGTTGGCTTGGGTGCCAAAAATCAAAAATTGAATTCATGTGTGTAGGTGAACTACAAAGCCGGTGGAAAGCATTGGGTACCCAATGGCGGGTACACTCAACACATGACCGGCAATGATGGTATATTCACCTCCATAGAGGACCCCCGACAATCATGAACAAGTCACCTTTGGTGATAATACTAAGGGGAAGGTAATTCGGTTTGGTAAGATTGTATTTTTCATGGTTTATTCATTCCAAATATGTTGCATGTTAAGTCACTTAGTTTCAATTTGCTTTCTATTGCACAAACTTTGTGATTTTGGGCTAACATGCACCTTTAGCAAGAATGATGTCGTTGTGACAAGCCTAAAGTTGAGGAGAGCCATGATCAAGGGGGAGCTTCAAGTTCCAACATCTACACATCGACGGAAAATTGTTCATTGTCAAATTTATGTCGGTGATATCATTTTTGATTCAACTAACAAAGATCTTAGCCATGAGTTTGGAAAAATGATTTCTAGGGAATTCAAGATGTCAATAATTGGAGAGCTCAACTTCTTCCTTGGATCCCAAATCAAGCAACTTCAAGAGGGGACCTTCGTCTATCAAGAGAAGTATACCAAGGACCTCTTGAAGAAATTTGAGATGGGAGATCGGAGCCCAAGAATCACTCCAATGGCAACAAATTGTCATCTCGACACGGATAAGGACGGTAAACCTATTGATCAATCTAACTACCGTTCTATGATTGGTTCATTGCTTTATCTTACCGCATCTAGGCCCGATATCATGTTGTGCCCAAATTCTTTACATGAAGCAAACCCTTTTGGACTTTGGTGTTAAACTTGGTTGTGTGCCTCTCCTTTGTGACAATGAAAGTGCGGTTAAGATAGCTAAAAACCCCGTTCAACACTCTCGCACTAAGCACATTGATATTCACCATCATTTATTGAGTGACCATGAAGCTAAGGGAGACATCTCATTGCGAGGTGTTAGGTCCGAAGAACAATTGGCGGATATCTTCACTAAACCACTTGATGAGAAAACTTTTTCTAGGCTAAGAAGTGAGTTAAATGTGCTAGATGCAACGAACGTCATGTAAGAATGCATCTCATATAGGTCTTGCCTAACTCTCAAAGGATAGGGGTGAGCAAGGGTTAGCTTGGGATGGAGGTTCTTTTGGGTTTTCCCAAGGCTTGGAGAGTCACTCTCCCTGAAGAAGCCTTTGAAAGGTTCAAATTTGGCAAGATAGATTTATTTTATGCTTTGCATGATGCCTGCCATATAGACTTGCACTCACATTTAAATTTCCTCCACTACAAATTGTTTGGCATTGCATACGGTAGATTGTCACAGAGGGGAACCCACCTCATGAGAAAGAGACTTGTTTGAAATGCAATATCTCAACTCATATGATGTGGGAAGAACAAAATGTTAGGTGCGTTAATGCCTAAAGGAACATGCTTCTAAGAGATAGAAGGCTTCATCCTCTAGCTCACAAAGCATGGGCCTTACATTTTATTTGGATAATTTCCTTCCTATTTTCTTTGGTGTTCTATTTGCGTTAAGGCTTAGCCAGGCTATTGGCGAATTAGCATTTTTGAGGGGTAAGGGGTTGCCCAAAAAGTCCTAAGACATGTGTTTCTCATTGTTTGTTTGTTTGGTCGAAGGACATATATGGGATGTTGTTGTTTTATAGTCATCGGATTATCCGATGCTTAGGCTAGACCATCATCGGATTACTTTGTGTTCAAAGACCAAGAGCCAGTTCAGTCAGTAACACAAATCAACCGACAAGTTCATTATGAGAAACATTGGTCCATCCGATGTTCACACTTATGAAACTGTGCCAAAGTCCACCGATGCACATCAGTTCCACGTCGGACCATCCAGTGTCAACGGCACCTTTTTTGAATATCCTTACTATTCCATTCGACCGATGCCTCTATCTTTTAACGTCGGTCCATCCGGTGTTAAATTTTCGGCTAGGGTTTGGGACCCACTATTTAAACGGCCCTTCGCCTCCCTCTTTTCTCTCTCCCCGACCCCGACGCTCCCTCACCTCCGGCCACCGCTCCTCTCACCCAAGCGCTGCCACCACCACCTCCGGCCGCCGCCGCCGCCTCCAGCCGCCGCCGCCACCGCTTCCTCCACCGCCGACTGCCGCTCCACCCAAGCGCCGCCGACCACTGCTCGTGCACCAACGCCGCCGCCCCCAGCAGCCACACCACTGCTCTTCGCGTCGCCGAGGTGCCTCCCTCTACGGCCGCCGCTAGGGTTTCCCGGCCCCGACGATCTTTGTTCGCTGTTCCGTGCAGTTGACGTCGTCAACTCCATTCACACGCACTGCCTCAGTGCAATGGCTCGCGACAAGAAAAACAAGGGCAAGGCCATTGCGGAGCCGGCCGAAGAGAAGCAAAAGTTATCCAAGGAGGAGAAGAAGGCCTTGATGGCCGCTCGCGCCGCCGAGGAGTGATAGCGTGGCCGAGGAGGATAATTGAGGATCCGTGAGGCTCGTCAGAGGCAGCCTCCCGTGCTAGATGAGTCCGAGGCAGAAGAAGAGCCGGAAGTGCCACTTGTTCGCCGGCACTCAGCCAGGACCAGTGGCGGTCATCCGCCGGCAGTACCATGTTCACGGCCGTCAGCTGCCGACCTTCGTGAGGACAGGGCGGTCCAGAGAGCCGTCTACGAGATGGACACTACCGTCCACGTCGGCGAAGGTGTCCGGTTGACTGATTACAGAAAGATGAAGGCCAATCAGCTTAGAAGACTCAGATGGAGTGTCTTGCTTGACGAATGGTACCCGCAGCCCAGATAGGCTCTTGTGGACATTCGTTTCTGGACTTTGACGCAGGCGTCACTATACGAGACCTATAGACGCCGAGGCCACAAGCTCTTCCAGCACAACTTTCTGGATTGGGATCAGCTTTCCCTGGCAGCTGAGACGGAGATACGCCCCTACTTTGCGAGGTACAGAGGGCTGGTGGAGCTGATGTCCTACGAGAGGAGTGCCTACATGGAGGACTGGGTCCGCATATTCTACACCACCCTCTACGTCTCTGAGGGCCGCAAGTCTATAGACTTCATGTTCATGGGCCAGCACCATCACTTGACGAGGCAGACATTGGCACAACTGCTAGGAGTGGACCTGCACGACACTTGCGTGCATGAGAGGGTATATGGACAGGCAGACCCGCCGAGGAGGTCGCTCACTGGAGGAGTGGCACCACCACTGGAGGAGATATGCTCTCTGTTTGGACCGTCCTTCTCTCCAGACCAGCCGAGGGTACCGGCACTACTGACTCCAGCTGCGCGCACAATGGACCTTGCCTTGCACCGCACTCTTTTGCCGAGGTCTGGATACCTAGAGGGGTTCACCAGCCTACAGCAGACCCTCCTGTTCTACGTCATGAATGGGATGGAGTTCGATATTGTGGACATCCTCATATGTGAAATGGAGGACGTGATCACTGATGGAGTGGGCATGATGAGGCAGCTTGTGTTTGGACACTGGATCAGCTACCTGCTCTCCATGATGGTTCCTGAGGAGTCCATCGTGTGTGACTGTCTCACTGACGAGAGTGTCACACGGTTCAGCCACTACTGTGCTCCAGCTCCTGGAGACCGCCGCCTTGGCCGTCCAGTCGAGCGTCAGGTCTGTGCTCGGCTATCCAAGGAGGATTGGTCTGATCTGGAAAAGGAAGATGAGAGGCTTGCTCAGGCAGAGGCTCAGGGTGAGGACCTTCAGCATATATGGTCCGAGAGCGACACAGATGTCAGTGTTGAGGAGTACTTCCCACCTCCTCCCTCACCCAGGCAGCACGATGCGGAGGCTGGAGGCTCGACAGTGCCACCCCCTACTCCACCTCCCATCTCAGAGGCACATGTCTCTCAGCCATCAGAGCTCACCTCACTCCTGCAACAGATGGTTGAGCAGCAGCGCCTGGACCGGCTTGCAGCTGAGCAGGCCCGAGCTGAGCAGGCAGCACGTCTTCTGGAGCTCCAGCAGCAGCAGTAGGAGATGCAGCGCCAGATCACCCGTGAGAGGCGAGAGGACACAAATAGGCTGACTGGGCTTATAGACCAGATGCACCAGTGCTCCCTCAATCAATAGCAGCAGACGCAGCAGGCGATGATGGGCATCTTGGGGTTGATCACCAACCTCTACACCCAGATCGGGATTGCCCTGCCGACGCAGCTGCCAGGCGTTGCTCCACCCCCGCCTGTCCTTGCTCCAGCTGCAGCTCCGGTGCCGACCATGACGATCCCGATGATCATCATGTCTCCACTGCTGGCTCCAGGCGCACCAATCCACTCTCCACTGTCGGCTACGACATTGTTCCAGCAGACACCGACATCCGTCGTTAGTGCCCCGTTGACAGTAGCTCCGACACAGCAGGCACCGACAGCGGATCCTACGGCTCCTTCAGCTCCCTCAACTTCTACTCCAGCTTCAGTCGCAGCAGCAAGCAGCAGCTCCGACGACAACACCCCCGACGGTGACCAGTTCGTCATCGCTCCGAGCACTCAGGGCTCTTAGGCACTCGGCTTCCTTTTTGGTGTCTTGATGCCAAAGGGGGAGAAGAGTTAGAGTAGAGCCAGGGGGAGGATAGCCTAGCCTCAGGGGGGGTGTCTTAGTCTCAGGAGGAGTCTTTATCTCTATCTTTTGTAATTTGGTGTTTTTGCTACTCATTTGCTATTCTTTATGTATCCATGTGCCACTTATTCTATTGAGTTATTAATCGATTGAGCTTTCACGTTATTAATCTCTTTTGAGTCTTATGCCATATCTTGTACTCATTGCACATCTTCTTAAGTATCGTTCTATCAAATTCATTACTATCATGCTTCACTTGTTGTGTTGTCATCAATCACCAAAAAGGGGGAGATTGAAAGCATCTAGGCCCCCATGAGGTATGGTTTCGGTGATTAATGACAACCATTGGATTTTACTAATGAATTTGTGGATGCAAGGTCTCCCATATCACTCAATCAAATGGAATATATGAATATGAATATCAATTACTAATCATTGGAGACCCCTAAACAATCATTTTATGAGATCAACCAATGTTATGAAGACTAGAAGTAAAAGCTCATATGTCAAAGTCATTCAACCATAATTGACAACACTCAATGCTTGACATTCATCAGAAGAATATTTACAACAAGTATCTAAGAGGTCAATCGAGAAAATTCCAAAAGAATCACTTAGATCAACTCGAAGCAAACAAAATCAACTCACTGGATCAACCGATGATTCCTGAGAACAACACATCGGTCGAGTTGATTCAGCAGAAGAAGAAGACCTCAAAACAAAGTACTCACCGGATCATCCGATGTTAAGGGCAAAGCTGCATCGGTCTATCAGTACAGTAAGCAATATCCTTGGACTAAGTGTAGCACCGGATCATCCGATGTACAACCTTTGAACACATCGGTCAATCACTCCAGTAAGCATCAAGTTTGAACCAGTTCTGGAGGAAGAGCCACTGGATCATCCGATGAGAAGACAAGTGCAACATTGGTCTAACAACGGTCATATCTAACACAGTGACATCAGCTAAAGTGAACTTGACCGATGATAACTGAAGGGAGAGCATCGGATCATCCGGTGTTCGCAGAGCAGTGATGTCAGCCTACTTTTCCAACGGCTATTTCGTGGAGGTTGGCTATTTATACCCCTTCAACCTGTCAAATCGACAAGTCTTGACTACCAGACATACTCTACACATCCTCAAGAATTCAAGACATAGAGCTACCACTTCCATATCATTTTCACCACTTGTACACCAAGAGATAGGCTAGAACTAGCTAGAGACAGTGCTTGTGTGCCTCCATTCTTGGTGATTGGAATCTCTAGTGTAGTGAGAGCTGTAAGGGAGTGTCCCTTGGTGTTTGTAACTGAGAGTGACTACCGGAGCTTGCCAAGGGGATTGTGGAAGCCCAGAAGATCCAAGTTGTACAAGGCTTGAGCTCCACCTCGCCGAGGCTGGCAAACAGAGAAGAATAGTGAAGATCCCTCGTCTCGGTGACTTGGGTGTGGCTACACCCTTTGGTGGGTGCCACAACGTGGATGTAGGAAGATCTTGACGATCTTGCCGAACCACGGGATAAATCTTCGTGTCTCCTCGGGAGTTTGCATTCTCATCCTCTCACCCTACATTTATGCATTTTATATACCGTGAAGTTGCTATTTACTTGAATGCATAGATTGTTTGCGTAGGGAATTGGGCTTTGAGTAATTAAGTTTTATAGCTTTAATTTTTGAAAAGAAGCCCAATTCACCCCCCTCTTGGGCATTCGATCCTTACATCTGCAGAAGCTGATATCGCCTGACTCAGACAGCTGTGAACGAGCATGTATAAATGGTTTCAGCCATCCACTGAAACTGTCGTATGGATTCGCAACACCTAGCTCGACCAATGCTTCATCCTGTTGCTCCCAGAACCTTTTTTTCGGGCATAACTGCTGTTGCCAGGTGGTGGTCAAGCTCGTTCTGCGATCGGAGCCACTTCATATGCTCACTATTCTTGGCAAAATCCTGTGATTCACACTTTTCAACAAATCTTGCCCAGTACTCTTCTGACACATGTTGATACTTATGGAAGGGGGATTCATGTTTCCTCCAAAACTCGCGAAGCTTAGTTTTGTAGGTCCTCCATGCATGAGAGATCATCTTTGTCGAAGTGTGCAATGGACACTTCCCCTGATACTACTAAAGCATAGTCTGTGGAGGTTCGTATGCGGTTGGGGCACGCGTGACATCAAGAATGAGACAGTGACACGAGAGATTTTTACGTGGTTCGGGCCGCCTGAGCGTAATACCCTACTCCACGGGTGGTTGTTGTATGTATGAGTGTGTGTGTGGCTTGTGTCAATTTGACTTGTCCCCTTGTACCGTGCGGCGCAACCCTTTTATAGTCCAAGGACTGGCCTTTACATTGTCAGCCTGGCCCGACATGTGGCCCCGACGGTCTTTAATTACCTAATACACAATTTGTATGTATTAAGTATAGTTAACAGTGTGACAATGCGCCTTAATGGCGACGTTATTGGTACTAAAGGTACTCTGATCGTGTATCACTAACATGGCATTAATGACACATAATCTGGTCTTGTAACGACTGCTTTAACTGCCCCTTGAATGTCCACACCGTTGAAGATCTGGTAGTCTTCCTGTTGTAGGCTTAGGTTCGGAGGCTCGACACATGTCAGCTCTAGAGCTTCCCTTTGTGAGGAGGCAGGTTCGGAGCTGATATACACGTGGCAGCACCGGAGCTTCCCTCTATTGGGGCGTTAGGTCTAGGGCTACTGAACACGTGGCATGACTAGAGCTTCCCTATACAGGGAGTTAGGTCCGGCCTTGCATTACACGTGGTAGCGCTGGAGCTACCTGAATGAGGGAGGCGGGCCCAGTGCTGCCGAACACGTGGAGCCTTTAGAGGTCTTCAACCCGGGCAGGTGGAACTCTGTAGCTTTTCTTGCAGTACCGTGGGGTACTCGGTACACAGGGTACCAATAGTGGACCCTGGGCCCACCTCTAGGAGAAACCCTTTGGTTGAAGTTATTCTACCATAGGTGGGGCCATCTTTGATTCTCGCGTTGTGGCTTCAAAGGTCTTTTCATGGGCCATTGGGGTGATGATCCGTAGTTAAACTATCGCCACATGGCTCTTCTTGATGCAGCATGTGAGATCCTGGCGTGCAGATCTCACGCGATTGAAGGTTGCTGGTTCCCAATACGAAAACCGTATCAATTCCGAGCGCCCTGACAGGCCGCCGCCCTCGGGCTTCCAACTCCCTATCATGACAACGGTTCACCTGGTGTAATAACTTCAACTTTTCCGCCTAAGTGGACTCGGGCCCATTTGTCATTGATAGAGTAGATTTTTGAAATGTGATCTTGATTCCGTCGTGGTTTTCATCCAAGCATTGTGGAGGCTTACTTAAGAAGGAAAGCCCGCACAGTTTGAGACTCTTTACACTTTCGTTCGAACTTGTGCTTGGAGCTTCCCAACCTTTGCATAGCCCTTCCAACTTTTGTTCCACTTTGACGCAATGGAGTTGGGTCTTCCCCGCAGAAAGATCAAGAGCGACGAAAATCTGACGAGGGTACGAACCTACATAGGGTGGTCCAACAACTCCTTCAACAAAGAGATCCGCTTCGGCAAGATTCCCTTCAAGAAGGAGTGAGCCGGAGAGATTGTCTATTTCTCGGCATTTGCAATGGTGGGTCTGATCCCGCCCTTCTCAAGCTTTCTACTGATGGTGCTGGATTTCTATGGACTCCAGCTTCATCACCTCGAGCCCCACTTCTTCTTGCTAGTGTCGACCTTCGTCCACTTCTGTGAGATGTGGGTGGGTGTGCCACCGTGCATCGAGCTCTTTCGGACCTTCTTCACGGTCCACACCATGGGGAAGGGAAGCGAGTTGATTGGCTTCTACTACTTCGTGAAGCGAAAGAACTGCTTCTTCAAGTACTTGCGAACCTTCCCATCCGGAAAGTGGGACAACTTGAAGAAGGACTGGGTGGTCATCGCGTTGGATCATCACGGCAGGCTGGAGTTGCCTACAAGCCTCCCCAACATCGACACCGACGCTTGGAATGCAGCTCAGAAGTTGTCCGAAGCATACAGGCCCATCCCGACAAGGATCCAGCAATGCGTAGAGGGTGGAGTGACCCCTCAGATTGTCTTCAGGAACTTCTTGGCGAACAGGTGGGCTCTACTGAAGACAAGGGAGTGGCCCCCATGGGCCTTAAATAATGAGATGGATCATAACCAGATTGAAGCCGATTTTCACACTAACTTTGATGATGAAGCTTTGAAGCTCCATCTCCAGAAGTTTCAACATAGAGCCATCAACCGTGACGCCCTGACCCCATCGACTGCTTTCCTCCCTCTGAACATGGTTCTGGAGGTCAGGAGGGAGCTCTGGAAGGGAATGCCAGAGCTGGACGACCTTGGCCTGGTGGAGAGACACAGAACCGTTGGGATTGCCATTCTCGGAGCTTCGGAAAGAGTGGTTACCACTTCTCCAAGCCAGAAGGTCGACGATGCCATCAAGGGAAAAGGCAAGGAGCCGGCTGAATCTTCCAGCCCGAAGAGGAAGCTGAGACATGCTGATTGGAGCTCCCTCAGGTCAGCTCCATCTCCAGTAGCTTCTTCCCCCCGGCCAAGCAGAGCTTCGGCAGCCACACATCCTTCAGTGATGGCGTCTTTGAGGGGTGCTAGCTCCGACAATTCGACCTCGGTCCCAATGCCGGCTGCGGGCTCCAGGTCCGAAGGTCCTTCCCAGCTGAGGGAGGTCCCAAATAAGGAGACTTCAGCTGTTGCGGCAAGCTCCCAACCGAGGTCTGAGGTTTCTACCTCACCAGGTCCGATGGGCTCTGACTCCGGACCTCAGAAGAAGAAATTCTGCAGCGACTGGGGCGGAAGCCTCCCAAGGTAAGCATTGTCTTCTCACCTTGAGTTGCTGTTTCATTATTTTCCTGCATTGAAATTTTTTGATCTTTCGCTTCGAGGATGTCGAAGAAGAAAGCTGAAGCTTCAGCGCCTGTTGCAGCAACTAAGGCTGTGCAGGCAGAGGCTCCTGCTTTGATCCTGGTGCCTCCCCAAGTGGTGGCTGAAGACATGGCAGATCTCGCACTAGCTATCGTGGACTTGGATCCAAATACGACGCTAGAAGCTCCCGTGGTAGCGCCGGACCACGGGGGAGAGATTCGTGATGAAGTGCCAACAATTTCTGAGCTGGCGGCTGAGATTCCGACATTGGAGCGAGAGACGGCTGAAGCTCCGACACCTGAGCCGGAGGTAATCAAAGCTCCGACACCTGAGCTGGAAGAAGTTGAAGCTCCGACACCTGAGCCAGAGGTAGTTGAAGTCCCGGCACCTGAGCCGGAGGTGGAGGGGGCTTTGGACAAAGCTGCAGTGTCTGCCCTGGAGGTGATTACTCCGAAGGCATCTATGTCGGAGCCGGAGCACCCACAAAAGATGATAGGTCCTTCACCCGCAGAGCCGATGATTGAAGATCCATAGTGAGACCTTCCTCGTCAGCCTCGAAGGTTGAAGTTCCCTCTACGGGACTCTCCTCGGCCATGACGGATGCAGAAGAGCTCCCAGAGGGCGGCCCTAGTGTCGTAGAGTCGTAGGGGACCACACTTGTGTCATGGGACCCAATTGATGTTTTTTGAAGACCCGCTCGAGCCGACGGGGGAGATCTAGGCCGGTCCAGAGCCAATTCCTTTGGCGTTTTCTATAGACAATGCCTACTACGGTCTCCATCAGGTCCAACTCACCTTTGACTACGAAAGCAAAGCCGTCGAAGAAGAGCGCAACACCTTAAGGCGTTGGCGCATCAGACTTCTTTTTGAGACGAAGCTGACGCAGTCGAGGCTAGCTGATCAGAAGGAATGGGTAGCCAAGGAGAAGGCTCGGCTAGCGCTGATGGACCACTTGCTGAATGAGCGGGAGGCTTTTATTAAGGCTCTTGACGAGAAGGCTCGGGAGATTCTCGGGCATGCTCAGGAGACCAATGAGGCTATTGACGATCGTCAAGACAGCCTCAATGAATTAAATGAAGTGCTCCTCAAGTGTCGGGAGGCCCT
This sequence comes from Tuctoria greenei, assembly GCA_036927565.1. Taxonomy (NCBI): domain Eukaryota; kingdom Viridiplantae; phylum Streptophyta; class Magnoliopsida; order Poales; family Poaceae; genus Tuctoria; species Tuctoria greenei. Next base: position 30,788,685 of record JAYESD010000005.1, on the reverse strand, counting down.
CGATGAGAGGGAGGAGAAGCTCCTGGAGAAGGAGGAGGACATTCTGAAGAGGGAGGGGGAGCTCGCCCAAAGGCTGTCTCTTGGGGAGCAAAGCTTAGCCGACCGCACTAAAAAGTTTGAACAGCAGTGCAAGCAGGAAGAGGAGAAGAATTGGCAAGTGGGACAGGAGCTCTCCAAGAGAGAGTCTAATGTCACCACCAGGGAGGAGAAGGTGAAAGGCAGGGAGAAGGACCTGTCAAACCATCAAAACCGCATCCACCTCCAGGAGTTAAATCTCGCAGATCGCAAAAAGCGGCTGGCTGAAAGTATTCAGCAGCTTGCCAAAGAGGTCGAGCGCATCACTCAGGAAGGTTCAGAGCTTGTGGCCACCAAGAGGTCACTGGATAAACTACTAAGTTTGAGGGCAACCGAGTCCTAGCAAGTATGGGACTTCCTGGGATGAGCCAATGACGCTCTAGTGCCACTTGGCTTCAGTTCGGTGCGTCAGGATAACCCAGAGCCAGAGCTGGATAAGGCATTGGTGGCATTGGGCTCTACTGGCAACAAGTTGGATGCGATGGGTGACATCATTGTTGACTAACTGGAGACGGGGGGACGTCTCTCGCCAAGAATGTCGCCGAATACGTGCTAGTGTGCTTCAAAAGTCGAGACCTCCAACTATCTCTAGATCCAGTGGTCGAAGGACCTATTGTTGAAGAGGAGGATGCTGTCAGGGCCAGCATTCATGAAGCTGCCCAGAAAGTTGCCTCGTTTTTCCATAGGACTAGGACCTCCAGTAGCTAGGACTTTTTTCTTCTGCCTTCACTTGTAATCCTCATTTTGAATCAATGAAATCCAATCTTTTGAATGAATGAATTCCATTTTGTGTGTTTTCAATGCATTGCCTTTTATATTGTTGGCCCCCTGGTAGATGTATACAATTTGATTGTGAATATGTACCAAAAGGATTTGACAATGTCTTGATTACTTCACTTCGTGCTTGTAGCCAGAATGATAGCTCCGAGTTCTGAAGTTTACCTCTGACATCTCCATGGACCCTTTGTTACATCAACAGCAGGCCCTCTCGGAGTTGTCGGGGCTTGATAGGTCCAACAGCGCCCACTGCCAACATGTAGAGCGTCGATGGCGGGCCCCCTAGGGGTTGCCGGAGCTTTTGTAGCTTCGATTGCGCCCGGAGTCAACGCGTAAAATGTCGACGGCGGGCCCCCTGAGAGTTTTCGAGGCTAGGTAGGTCTAACGGCGCCCACTATCAATGCTTAGAAACATCGACGACGGGCCCTCTGGAGTTGTCGAGGCTAGGTAGGTCTGACGGCGCCCACTGGCAACGCTTAGAAACGTTGATGGCGGGCCCCCTGGGAGTTGTTAGAGCTTGGTAGGTCCGACAGCACCCACTGTCAACGCTTAGAAACATCGATGACGGGCCCCTAGGGGTTGTCAAAGCTTTTGTAGCTTCGACTGCGCCCACTGTCAACATGTAAAATGTCGACGGCGGGCATCCTGGGATCGTCGGAGCTTCTTGGCTTCGACGGTGTCTACTGTCAACATATAATGTGTTGACCAATACGTGGAGCCTTCGGAGGTCTTCAACCCAGACAGGTGGAAATCCGTAGCTTTTCTTGTGGTACCGTGGGGTACTCGGTACGCAGGATACCGACAATCTTCATAGCTAGCTTCTTCCCCTTCTGTTTCATATGTTCCGGATATTGAGCATATGGTTGGATAGAGCTTTCGAAGAGTTCATCTTTTTCAGTTTCAGTCAAGTGATTGAATCTCTGCAGGTTTAGCGACATCCTTTCCTAAGCAGCTAGACCACAAATTCTAGACAGTCTCGTATTCACATTATGGTCCAGGGGTAAGCCATCGTCATTGGCCTCATCAACAGTCCAAACGTCTGGCGTCCATGACCTTTTCTTTCTTTTGTTACCAGAGGCAGATGCATACTCTTCATGTGTCTGCTGTTGAGCCTCCTCTTTAATATGTTGTTGATGCTTCGACTAAGACATCTTCAAATTCACAAAAATTCACTGAATCCTGTAAAACATTATCAAATTTCAATCACATTCCCACAAACAGTCACATAAGGGAGAAAATTTTCTCATGGCATTTGTACCTTAATAAGAAAAAGATCTATGTGCCAAGTGTAACGACAATCCAAACCAATCAATCATTAAATAATAGATTGTCACAAGTCTATCACACAAGTTACAGGTGCACGAGACCTTCGTAAATATACTAAACATTGACCGGTACTAGACAAAGCGTAATACTCTAAGTGTAGGACTCCTGAAATATACCAAACATTGACTGGTGAACCACCAAAGCGCGGACCATTTCGACTCCAACCAAAGCGTAATACTCTAAGCATAGTACTCCGAAAATATACTAAACATTGACCGGTGAATCACCAAAACGCGGACCATTTCGACTCCAACCAAAGCGCGAACAAACCTTATTAGGGCAGTGCCAAACTGGTCGACGGGGAGTCGAGGGTCGATGGCGGCAGTGCGACATTCATTAAGAGGGCAGTGTCGAGGTAGCGACGAGCTTCGGGGAAGCGGACCGACGCGGCAGTGTGCTCCGGGGAAGGGGACGACGCGACAGCGGTTTCTAGGGCAAAAAGTGATCAGCGTGCGAGAGCTAAAGTGTCGAAAATTTTTGTTAAGTGTTGGGAAGAGAGCGCGTGAGAGAGCTAAAAGTACCTTAGGGCAACAATCTGAGACGCGCCTCAGAAGAGCCACCGCCGGGCGCGTCTCCCACACGTATGTAAGCCCATATCAGAGACGTGCTTTATAAGAGCATGTATTTTTTCTTTTGAATTAATGCGAGCCGTTGTCAATAATATCATTTGCGCAGATCGAAGCGTCTAAATCGGAGACGCGCTCTTGAAAAACGGGTCTCCCATTATTTTGCCTAATAGACGCGCCGTTGTTAGGCGCGTCTCGCATCACATTCGTCTCTCATTTTCTAGGGCAGAGCAAGTGCTATATTCAGTAGTGCTTTCATAAGAAATAGAACACAAGGCATCAGTACTTCTTCGTAAGAAACATAGCACATATGACCAATGAAAGTCAAATTCTCACTAAATGGCACTATTTTCACACATTTGAGCATATATCACAAAAATATCAAAAACGGAAGTCAATTTTTCACTCATTGACCATATTTTCACATATTTGAGCATATTTACACACAATCAATTTGGTACTTTACATTGCGGTCTTGGTTTTTTGAAATTCTTGACTTTTTCATGGTGGCCTTTCTGCAAGTAAGGAAGTTCGTTGGCCGATGGTATTCTTGGCTTGATCATCGAGGTGACAAAAGGAGGAATATCATCAAATTGGTCAAACTCTTCCTCATCGTAGGCATTCTCGACTCCGACAATTCGTCATTTTCCATGCATAAGCACCTTAAGTCTTTTATTTATTGTGTGTGGAACATAGAACACTTGAGCAACGTGTTCTGTGAACACGAAAGGTTCGAACTTATATCCTTGACGGTTAAGATAAACCCTAGTGAACTCATACTTTTCTTGTACAACACCTTTGATTCCATCAACCCAATTGCAACGGAAAAAAGGAATCTTGAATCCTTGAAAGTCAAGCTCCCAGATCTCTTGTATTTGACAATAGTACATGTCTTTGTCTTTGTTCGCAACATTATAAGCATCAACACGGACACCACTATTCTGATACGTGCTTTTTTTATCTTGTTCTACAGTGTGGAATGTGTATCCATTTATGCTGTACCCTTGATATGTAATAACTGTGAATGTAGGACCACGGGCCTACTTTTTTAGGTATTCACTTGTTTGAGTATCCGATGAGTGAGAAATCCGATCCCGGAGGCAGCCACTGAATTTTCTCCTGTGTTCATTTGCTAATCATGATCCATTGCGGCTAGGATTGTCTCTAAGCACCACCTCCTTGTGCTCATCTAGGTACTCCGACACAATGGACATGTGTTGCAACACGTGGAAATGAGCGCAGAAGAATAAATGTGAATCTAGAGTTATAGCCTTCTTCCCAATGGTCCCTTTTCCTGTGAGCCTCCCCTCATGACGAGACTTGGGAACACCAATCAGGTTACTCGAGTCAGTGTAGTTTAGAGCCCACTCCACAGCTTCCTCTGTAGAGTATCCTTGTACCATGTTGCCCTCAGGGTAAGCTCGATTTCTGACAAAGGACTTCAGTATGCCGTTGAATCTCTCGCATGCATACATCTGGTGTAGTAACACGGGGCCAAGTAGCTTTATCTCCTTAATAAGATGAGTTGTGAAATGGACGCCGATGTCGAAAAATAAAGTGGAAAATACATCTCAAGTAAGCATAAAGTTTCATAGTGCCTTTTTTCCAATGACTCGAGAAGTTCTTCACATAGTACTTTTTTACCAATTGCATTGAAGAAAAAGCAAAAGTTCATTATAGCCTCCCTAACATTGACAGGTAGGATATTCCGAATTCCAACAGCAATCATCTGCGTAAGCAATACATGGTAATCATGAGACTTCACATCGGGATCTACTTTTAGATCTAGAAATGAAATAAGCCTTGAGATGTTCGTTGAGTAGCCGGATGGTACTTTCACATTTTTCAAGAACCCAAAAAACTCTTTTTTTTTTCATTTTTTTTTGAAAGGGTGATGCATGATGTGGGTAGTTCCGTTCCTTTTACCGAATCATCGACCCACAACTCAGGCCTAATTCCCATTTTCTTTAGATATGCCCATGCATGTCAATTGTCCCTAGTTTTCCCATCCGTGTTAAGCAATGTCCCAAGTAGGCTCTCACACACATTCTTCTCAATCACATCAATCGAATGACAGACGTCTAAGTCTTTCCAATACGGTAGCTCCAAAAAAATCGATTGCTTCTTCCACATGTCATCTTCGCCAGTATTTTTGCCAGTCCTTTTCTGCTTACCAAGGACAACATGGATATCCTTGACCATTTTATAGACTTCATGACTCCTGAGATGAGGTGGAGGACGCCTCTTCTCAGTGTCACCATTGAAATTATCCATCATACTCTAAAACGGGTGCTTCATAGGAATGTAGCGTCGATGTCCCATGTACACTATTTTTTGTGACTCGCTCAAGTACTGTGAGTCTGTTTCTCTCAAACAATGTGGACATCCACAACCTACTTTCTTACTCTATTTGGACAAGTTACGTGCCACTGGAGAATCACTAACAGTCACAAATAAAATGGCTTTGAGGCGAAAGTACTCACACTTGTGGTCATCTGAGACCTGCACTCCGTCGTTGTACCACAACTGCTTCAGATCTTCAACCAAAGGCATGAAATAAGTATTGTTATCATTCTGAGGTTGTTGTGGCCCCGGTATTAGTCCTGACATCATAATATATTTCCGTTTGTTGCACAACCAATGAGGAAGGTTCAAAATTGTTAGCACAATTGGCATGTGCTATGTGTGCTACTGTTCAAAAAAGGATTCATGCCATCAGTGCTCATTGCGATCCTAATATTCCTAGGATCAACGGCAAATTCAGGATTTCATGAATAAATGTTTCGCCACTGTGTGGCATCAGCAAGATGTCTTATCATTCCAGCATCCTGCTTATGCTTCTCTTTGTGCCATCACAACAATTCTGACTCCTTCTTGTTTGCAAATCAACGCTTCAAATGAGGAATGATAGGAAAGTACCAAAACACATTCTTAGGCCCTCTTTTTTTTCTATTGCAGTTCTCGTCATCACTATCGTCTTTCCTACGATTGAATTGGTCCACTCAACAAATAGGGCTTTTATTGAGTTTTTTGTACTCATGTCCATGATATAAAATGCAATCATTCTTGCACCCGTGGATTTTATCCACCTCTAAACCCAGTGGACAGATTATCTATTTTGCCTCATAAACTGTCATAGTGACTGTGTTGCCTTGGGTTAACATGTCCTTAAGGAGCGTCAACAATTCCTTAAAACTACAATCACTCCATCCGTTGCTCGCCTTCAACTGGAAAGGTTTTACCATCACAAACAGTCTAGTGTACTTAGATGCACAACCATGATACAATAGCTTCTTCGAGTCTTTGATCATCTTCTTGTAATTTGCAAGTTCACTATTAATGTACCGATCATCATCGCCATGTCTCTCGACATTGCGTACCATATCCTCTATGTTATGCACCTGAAACTCAATGTCATCATCAGTGAACCCAAATATATCTGGATCATTCACATCCTCGTGCGATCTTCTTCAACACTGGTAGGGACCTCCCCCTCCAGATATGAATCTCTCATCTCTTCTTCACTAAGCCCCTCCTCCCCATGTTTGTTCCAACATCGATAATCCACCATGAATCCATGCGTGATCAAATGTGACATCAACACATCATATGTGTGATATCTCTTCTCATTCTTGTAGTGTTTGCAAGGACAATAAATAGTTCCTCTACTGTTATCCAACATGTCTTTCTTTGCGAAACTGATAAATGTATCTACCCCTTGGCACTACGTAAGAAAGGATCATCCGAGACGCGCCCGAACGAAGAAGGGAGACGAACAAATTTTGCGTCTCCATCACCACGTCTCGCATTACATTGTCATCAGAGACGAGTGGCAAAGGCGTCGCCAATTAGCCAAAGTGTGAGACATGCTCAAAGGTAGCGTGTCTCCTTTCTTTGAGTCATAATAGACAATCTTTACGATGTCATTGGAGACGGGTATTCTGCGCGTCTCCCATCAGCACAATGCGAGACATGCACTAACATAGCACATCACAAGTTTATTAACTGATCCGAGATGCTCTTTATTGAAGCGCGTCACAGATTTGTTTACTGATCTAAGACGGGCTTTAAGGAAGCTTGTCTCCTTTATTCAGGTAATCTGAGACGTTCTCTGTTATAGCTCATCGCGGATTGTTTATAGGCAGGGTCTCCTATTAGGTGCCCCCGCCCCTGATTATCCTAGTTGCCAGCTGCATCCTAGAGCTATCTAGGATTTGGCAGCCGCATTGCGAGGGTCAGCAACATACACATATAGAAACATATGTATAGCCAAAAAGATCACACCTTAAATTATATTGACCAATCAAATACACTGTTCATCCTGATTATGAAGTAACTAATTACACACATCATAACTGTCATCATCTAATCCTGTATACCGTTGTGGGAGTCTGATTCCGGCAATTCTCCCGGTACTACCGTTGGCAGCCAGCGGAGTTTCTAAGTTCGGTTGGGGCGCACAAAGATTCAAAGCAAGATGGTGATTTGACAAGAGGATTTACGTGGTTCGGGCCGCCTGAGCGTAATACCCTACTCCACGGGTGTGTGTTGTTGTTGTATTGAGCATATGAGCGCTAGTGTGAGAGAGAGGCCAAAAAAAGTCTCCCCGTGTATCGCTCGGCCAATCCTTTTATAGTACAAGGGTTGGCCGTTACATCATTAGCCTGACCCAACATGTGGCCCTGGCGGTTACTGATGTCTAATACACAGTTAAATGTGCTTAACTCCCTTTAATAGCGTGGTAATGCCCCTTAATGGTGGCGTTACTGGTATTAAGAGTCCTCCGATCGTGTGCTATTAAGATAGCATTAATGACACATATATAGGTCTTGAAGTCTTTAATGTTCCTTGAAGGTCCGAGCCGTTGGAGGTCCACCAATCTGCCTGTTGAGGTTGAAGGTCCGGCGGTTGGACGTGTGGCAGCTCCGGAGCTTATTGTCTTGGACGAGTAGGTCCGGTGCTGTTGTACACGTGTCGGTATCGGAGCTTCCATCTGTTAGGGGCTAGGTCCGGGGGTGTCACACATGTATCTAGTCCGGAGCTTTCCCATGTGTGGAATGTAGCTCCGATTTTATGATACACGCGGCGGCATTGGGACTAACCATAGGAGGGAGGCAGGTCCGGTTCCGAGTGACACGTGGGGCCTTTAGAGGTCTTCAACTCAGATAGGTGGAGTTCCGTTGCACTCTTTGCAGTTCCAAGGGGTATCCGGTATGCAGGGTGCCCACAGTGGCCCCTTGGGCCCACCTCTGGGAGAGACCTTTTGGATTAAGTCATTCTGCCGGAGGTGGGTCCATCTTTCGATTTTTGCACCGTGTCTTCAAGGGTTTTTGGGTGTACCATTGAGGTGGTGGTTCGTAGTTAAACCATCGCCGCGTGGCATCTTCAGGATGCGGCAGGTGAGATCTGCGCGTGCGGATCTCACACAATTGAAGGTCGCCGGTTCCTGATACAAAAATCGTATCGGTTCCGCGCGCCCTGTCAGGCCGCCGCCCTTGGGTTTCCCGCCTCTCATCATGACAACTGTTCGCCTAGGGTAAGGACCTCGACTTGATTGTCTGGGTGGCTCCGAGCCCCTTTTTCATTGGTAGGGTGAAATTTTTGAAATGTATCCTTGGCCCTTTTGCGGTTTCCATCCAAGCATTGTGGAGGCTTACTTAAGAAGGAAAGTGCGCATGAGTTGAAGACTCTTTACGCCTTTGATCATCTTTGCGCTCAGAGCCTCTCAACCTCTGCCCAACTTTCCATCCTTTGCTCCACCTTGCTGCGATGGAGTTGGGTCTTCGCAAGAGTCGTCTCACGAGCGATGATGATTTGAAGAAGGTCTGGACCTACATGGGGTGGTCTAGCGACTCCTTCAACCATCTGGTCCGCGCCGGCAAGCTCCCGTTCAAGAAGAAGCGTGCCGACGACATGGTGTACTTCTCTGCGTACGCCATGGTGGGGCTAATTGTAAAAGCCCGCTTTTCAGAAGAACAAAAACGCAAAAATGCAAACTTAAAAAAATTTTGAAAGTGGTCTTGGAAATCCAAACTCACATGAAACATATGAGTTAACCCATGTTTACTAAAAATAGGAACTGTTAAAATTTTACATATAGAACATGGTTTCTAATGTATTTGGAACTTAAGGGGTAAAATCCTTAATTTCCAGGTATTCACATTTTCAATGAAAAATTAAAGGATAAAAGAAAACAAAATGGAGAGAAAGAAAAAGAAATTATTCCAACCCTAAAATGGGACATTCAAAAAATTCAAATCTAAGGCTGTAAATTTTTCCATGACCTTCTAATATTCCAAATAGACTCTCGGTAAAGTTTCAAAAAATTTTGAAGCACATTTTCCATTTATTGGACACATACTGAGAGTTTAATCAGAGTCGACTTCAAATTTAAACTTTGTACTTAATCTTGTCCAAATCAAATCCAAATTTTTCCTGAGGTCCCTTATGGTTCAAAAAGGGTAACTTCAAAGTTTTAGGGTTTTTGAATCTAATCTACTGTTTATTTCGTTGAATCAAGTATCACCGCTAGAATTCAAATTCAAACCTGAGTTCAAAATTCAACTTGCTCAGTTTTGAAATCTGATTGCACCATAAAATTCTTCACATTTTATTTAGTCACTGGGTTAAATTTGAATATTTTTGAAGCATGTTTGCTAGCCCTATTTGAAATTGGAAAAGAGAAGGGAGAAGAGAGTGGGTCCCACAAGTGGTCCCCACATGTCAGGTCGGCACAGGGTTCCTCTCTCCTCCCCTGCCTCCACGCAGGTGCTCTGCATGTGCCACGGCGATGGAAACGTCGGTCCTTATCCCAGCGCCCGACTCCCTCTCTGTCGTGCACGCTTTCCCTTCCGGCCGCGCCCACTCCCGCTCGCCCTCCTCTCCTCCCCAGCGCCCTGCTCGCGCATCGCCCAACCGAAGTCGCCCCTTGCTTGCGCCGGCAGCCGTGCCCCCTTGCCCCCTGCTCGCGCGCGCCGCTGGCCTTCACCTTGTCGCGTCCTCTCCCGGCCTGGTCGCGCGTGCCCATTCCCGACCGTGCTTCCTCACCGCCGCCCAGCTCCACGGTCCGCCCGCTCGCCTGACCACGCCGGCATTCCACCTCCTGACCGCCGTGACGTCGCTGCCCACGCCGGCCGTCCATGCTTCGCCTCCTCGCCTCCGGCCGCAGCGCACCCTGGTCCGCGCCCCAACTCCTCCCTGCCGCGCCACGCAAGCAACCGCGCCGCTCGCCCACGCTGACTCGCCCGCCCCCACGACACCTCGCCTCCCTCTGCGGCCGCATCGCTGCCCCGGCGCGCTGCTTGCCCGGCCGCCACGCCACGCCAACGCCGAGGGCGCATCCTCTCTGCTCGCGCCGCGCTGCCCCCCTCCTCCTGGCCGCCGGCCGTCTCTGCTCCTGCGCCTCCCACGCTGGATGCCGCTTGCCCTAGCTGTGCCAGCACCATGTCTGAGCCGATGGTCGTCTCTTCCCCCAGATCAAAATTGCTCATAGGCCATGGCCGCCTTGTGCTTCGTCTCGCTTTCTTCCCCAGCGCCCAGCACGCTATCGGCCACTCCGCGCGTGCGACTCACCGCGTGTCACTGCCAACTTCGTCTGCCACCGGTACTGACCAAGTCACGCCCACCGCTGCACATGCCCAGTCCCGCTGCTCATCGGCCTTTGTTTCCGCTCGTGCGCTGTCACCGCTCTTCCGCTCGGCATCAAGCGCCATAGGTACCTTGCTCGCGTGCTTCGCCTCCTACGTCGCTGAGGGTAACCACCACTGTCCATAGCAATGCCGCACTCCGCCCTGGCTCCCTGCTCGCAACAGCTACACTGTGCCGTGCCCGCAACACCTTATCCATGCCGGTAGTGCTGTGCGTGTGTCACATCGACGTCGTCACCTTCAAACCACGTCATACAGTGTTCTGATCATTTGTTGTGTCCTGGCAGTTAATCGAGTGAAGCATGTGATTTAGGTGATGCAGGAACACGACAATGATACAACAGACAGCGGAAATTTGGCAAAGGTTAGTTGCACATAATGCGAGATTGGTTAAGTCAAAACCGTGGTTAGGATGTTCGATGAAATGCTTACAAGGAAAGAACCAACTTCGTTGATGTTCAGAGTTGGTCTTGATGCAGGGGGTATGGTGATGTTGCAACTGACAAGCCTAAGTGCCAAGATGCTCTTTGAATGGTGATGAAGTGACGGAATCAAGGGAACACCCAAGATATTTGGCGAAATGCCTACAAGGTGAGCCTTGCCCTAAAATGCCTTGTTTGACATCACCGAAGTCCGTTTGTCGTGATCGCTAATGGTACTCATATGTCGTCAAGTCGTACGTCCATGTTCCACATTAATATCATTTCTATAGGGGTCCCCAAGTCGACCTCCTTTGTCGTTTGCATCACGTTGGATGTCCGTGCGTGCTCGTGATGCTCCACCACGAGCCGCGTCGACGTTGTTGACCACATGACGTCGTCATGACATTCCGAGCCATCATCATGCCCGGGCATCGAAATGAAGGATGTCGGTGATGAGTGTGGTGCTGAAACACAAGCACAACTCGTCGGACGATGGTTGTCAAGCCAAATTAGGTTTTAGTCGATGAGAGAGTGATCGAGTCCTAGGTGTAATCTAGATGCTCGATGAAATGCCTTCAAGGTCAAACCAGGTGAGTCGGTGATCACCGATGACCTGGGGTAGAGGGGTGCAAGAACGTTGCGACCAACAAGGAGAACTAGACCAAGGGGAACCTTGGATAAGAGTTCCTTGGTTGTGTCGAGGATGTTCCCTAACCGATCACAAGATTGGTTAACTTGGTATACCACTTCATCGAAAACAGGTTTGTCGAGTTGCTTATCAACAACTGAGTCGACATCACTAGCCTTAAGACTCACAAGGTGGTGTTCGGGATTCCGCTCACCCCATTGATGAGTCCGGGTTGATGTGGACCTCGCTAAGACGATCTTCTCGAGATGGAAAAGCATGCCTTCACGGCAAGGTCTCGCATCATGTTGAAGTCCCAAGAGCTTATCGAGCTCACCTGGACAAGCTTGCGGGAGACACTACATTAGTGTCCTCGTGTAAGCGCTTGAACGATGCTCAAGAAGCTTGCCGTAGAAACTACTTTACCAAAAAGTCATTTCAATGTTGTCTTGGTACTCACATCAGATTAACAGGGCTTGTTATGACTCTTTGAGTCCAAGCAATGTCGATCTCACTTCACTCCCAAGTATCGCTAGGGTTCCACCTTGATTCATCCTATTCTTGAACCCCGCGGCAACACTTCTCAGCTATGACTAGCTTTACTCCTTTACGAGTTAGAACAAATTCATTGGTCGACTGTTAAGTCACGACCTTCATCTTGTACACTCTACTCATACGCAAGCTTTCGATGCCACCTTGACACTTAGGTCATCCTTACACTTCCACACCATTCAGCTGTATCGTCCTTGAGTGGCATAGCGTCGAGTGTTGAGTGCCAAGTTGCAATGTGTGCTTACATTGCACCTTTCAATTCACATCTCGATACTACTATGACCACTTGACTCCATCCTTTGTTCATCCACACAACAGAGGCATATCTGTCCTTCCTAGTCAAACTCCTCGTTCTTAAAGTTTACACAACCCCATGGAGTCTATTATTAAACTACTTAATTACTTATATGCATATCATGTCGATAGGAAAGTGCTGATAGGTGATCGACAAGAAACTTCACTTGAAGGAGAAGGCCAAGGTGTTTCCACTGCAGTTCCATGGCAGGTTCTCCGGAGGAAGACCAAGCCCTAACAACTGACATTGTTATAAAGTCGCAAACAAGGCAAGCCTCGGTTTGCATTTAAGAGCCTTTCAAATTTTTTTCCAGTTTTATTCACTTACGTCTTCAGTTGATATTGTGCATTACGTATAGGGTGATTGATACTCCACTTGCATGACCACAAATCCCAGGGTTGGTTGGAACGAATTACAGTTTGACCTGTAGTAACTGCTTTGCTAATGTATAGGAAATCTGGTAGAAGTCGAGTAGTTAGAATCTACTCGCGAGAGGGTCACATTTTATTGACCACAAGTCAAGTAGTTTATTCTACTTGCAAGAAAAGTCGAGTAGGGGAATCTACTCGCGAGATGTTACCAAAATGTTCATTCTTAATAATTGGAGATGTGGACGGGGATGTTCCTGTAGGACGGGACGCGCAAGGTTGTCTGATCCTGGATGAGGGGGACAATGCTTGCGACCACATTTGGGCCTGGGCCGGTAAGGGTAAGGCAAATGTGGAGGTTGGTTGTGGCCCCGTCTGTGTCGGTTAAGGACCGTCTCGTGTGCGGCCCTGTTGAGCAAGTTTGAATAGTACCGGTTACATAATGGATTAATGGGGTCCATTAAACTGATGTAGCTCGGGCACCCTCGTGTCGAAACTTATACCGCCGTCCTTCGGGGGAAGATGATCGTAAGGTGGAACCTCTAAGGAGCAACTTCGACGTGCTCAGTTAGGGACCTTACTTTTTGGACGGTAGAACTGGTTCGACATTGGGATGACGGGTGAAAGGTGGCCACATACGACGTGGTAGAGGAGTACAGTGAAAGGTACTTCCGAGCGGGCGTATGTGTCGTGTATTCCGGGTGTGTCCTGATTGCAATCACCGTCCCCCACGGTAATAGAGTACCACTTGTTCACTGAGTTGTGACGTAGTAAATAAGAGTAACGGAATGATGATAAATATTGCCGATCTGCTTAATCATTGTATTGCAACCTTGTTTGGCTTAGAAATAGTACAATTAAAAGTTTACAGTTTCCCCATACTTTAGCTGTAATAGCATTATGTGCTTTGGGCACGTCATATCATCGGCAAAGCGTTTCTTGTTTGATTGTGGAGTCTATGATGTGCCGTGCCTGAAGAATGTCATTTGCTACTTAAAATATGAATATAAGGATCCACTTGTAGGCGAGTCCTTTATGTTATTCCTTACCTATGCTTAGTACTTAACCCTGCATATGTCTAGTGAGACGGTTAAGTCTTGCTGAGCCTTATGCTCACGTTTGCGCTTTAATGATTTTTGCAGGTATTAGTTTTATTTCTGCTATTCAGGTTGTACATGAGTCTCGAGATGTCGAGATAAATCTCATGTGAACCACGCCGCTGCTGAATGTTCTTCTTGTTGCTAGTGAGAATCGTCCTAGGGCATGGACGTCTTCTCTCCTGCTTAGTTAGGTGAGATTATGAGTATGTATTTTCCGCTGCGTGTGTACTTCTGTTGTACACTCTTTTATAAACTCTTCTTATTATGAAATGGAAACTTTATATGTTTTGGTATCCTTTTTGTGTGTGCTGTTAGGTGCCGCATCGCATGGCACCACCCAATGAGATCCTCAGATGTGTGGACTCCGGTCCCCACAGACATGGTATCAGAGCTTCATTGGGAATAGCACGCTCGAAAAGAGCCTATTTTTGAAAACTCCAAAGTAGTCGAGTGGGGATTAGCTATATGCCCCTTTAAGGACTATTACTAGTATAAGTTATAAAGGTGGTGAACTAACTTGTTATATTATTCTGTAATGAACGCTCCGTCTTCAAGGTAAGAGGTAAGGTACGCCACCGAGAGCGGATCAATCTCGGTAAACTCTGCATACGAGATATGATATGTGAAATTTCCGTGGCTTAGCATGGAAAGTCAATATGAGTCTCTGAAACTTTTCCATGTTTCTGAGAACATATGACACGCGGTACCCCGGCGTGACACAAAATTAGTGGGAGCCCCCGTCGGGTGGTGTATAACCCGATAATATGCATCTCTAGAACCATTCATGTTCTATGGGAGCATGCGAAACACGTATGCCCGAGCGTGTATAAGCCGGTTCGTACGGGAGTCTTTGCTGTACAGACGTATTTACAGCCATGTACCTCGAGACATGACTTCGCTCGAGGGCGACTCACACTAGAGTCGTATGTATTTACTTTTGATTATATCTTATTGTGACTGCCTGTCGTGTTTCCCTGTGCCGCCCTTGAGGTGTGAAGGTGTGAAAGGGGATTGTTTGTCTTCTGCATGTACACTAACTCCGGTAGCGACCCGTGTAGCAAACGTTTGCGAGTGATTGATATTACAACCACCTATAGACGTATCCGGATGTACCGGGTTAGACTTTTCTTTGGTAAGGCACGTAGTACCGTCAGTATCACAATTGATACTTTAACCATCCCCCACAAAAGAATGACTTTATTATCATCTTATAGGATCCAACTACCAGATGCTAGTAAGTTTTGGGTCAAAGTTTCAACATGGAGAGTGCAATGCGAAGAAGGATGAAGATTAAGGTTTTTGTGTACTCTTTGACGGAATCTAGCTCAATTATGTCAAGATGTGCTTTTAGTTAAACTTCATAGGACATCGTAGTATGCCATAGGGATGGAGGAGATCTTCAGGTCCTCGACGACTTCTCTATGGACGAGTTGGACAGAACAACACTGGGGAAATTCGTCCAAATCATTAGAAACCAGTGTTTCTTCACCTCTTTGATATAATAAACTAGCCTCGGCATTTCCGCCATAACTCTTTGTAGAATCGTCGAATACCTTCATGTAATACATTTCCGGAAACCTTGCGACTTGTACAACAAGTTTGTAATGGGACTTGCTGTCAAATTGTGAGGTTATCCATCTGAAAATCAGTGGCCAAATCAGCTTTAAACAACCATGATCTATCAAACTAAATTCTGAAACCTGAACCGATTGTTCCACTTCAAAAATCCGTATCTCTTCAACCTGGAGGGCTTTGGAGGCAAGTGAATACTTTTTGGAAAGCTTTTGAAGTCTTCTATAAGTTTCTATTGACCTCCAAGCCAAAAGACGCTTTTATGGGGATGAAAATGCACCATTATCACAGCAGCTGCTGTTCTGAAACTACACGGACCAGCATCTGAATTTTTGCCATATTTCCTTGTAGAAAGCTCTTATATTCCATTATGATATATTTCTGGAAAGGGGAAGAGCTATTCTACAACTTTGTTATCCAGTGATACCTCAAATTCAGCTTATAACTAATTAGAAAACAGAGTTGAAGATAGTACATGTATATAGGTGCTATCTGAAACAGTCAGAAAAATTCTGAACTTTGAACGGCCATAACTCTTAAACTAGAAATGCAACCTATGCATGTTTATAAATGTATGGAAATCTTAAAGAGTCCTCTATCAACTTACTATTCAACACAAAGACTAAAACTCGCAATAACAAGGTCTAAATTGAAGTGTCGTTTAAGAGGTTCTGGCAGCCCGTAAGAGGGGACAGAATCTGAACTCTTCACCAATTGAATCATAATTTTCTGCATACTTCACTTCTGCAGGCCTACTTTATGTGGTTGGAAAGTGTAGAGAGTCATCTACAACGTTTCTATATAAATCCAGAGCAGAAAACATCTCTAACATACTCAAAACTTCAAATTTCTAAACTTGATCAAATCTGGACAGCGAGTGGACAGTCCTGTATACAGTTACTGTTTCTCGCATAACTCGCTGTAGAATTGTCGAAAGACTTCATAAGTTTCATTTCTGGAATATTGAGAATGTATGCAACAAGTTTTCTATGTATTATTTTTGCAAATGTTGATGTTTGTATATCTGAAAATTCTGGACAAAATCAGCCTTAAACAAAGGAGGTGCTGTCCAAATTTTCAGAAAAAAACTGTCAAATCGCAAATGCCATATCTTCTCAACCAGAAGTTCTATGAGGTCAAGTAAATACTCCTTAGAAATATTTGGAAGTACTTTACGAGTTCTCTATTCAGCTCGAGACCAAAATCCTTTTCTAAGTGTGTGAAATTTGGATAATCGCAGAGACTGTCCAGTCACACCAAAACTGGACAGCAATCTGTACACCTCTGAATTTAATCCATAAATCGCAGAACCTTGATCCAATGGTGTCGTGCGAGTAACCGTTGGAAAGGTTAGAGAGTCAGATACAATTTTTGCAATTGGATCCAGACCTGAATCGGTCATATACCTATTCCAAATCAAGTTTGAATGCAGAGTGGTCAATCTGAACTGAATTCAAATTCTGAATGCTGAAATTTTTCCCAACTTCAAAAATTTATATCTTTTGAACCAGGACCTATGTGGAGACAAGTAAGTACATTCTGGAAAGCTTATTACATTTACTAAAACTTTGTATATAAGAATATTTCCAGGTTTCCATCAGCACAGCCTGAAAACTTTAGATCAAAACTGCTACTTTTTAAGCAGGCTCTGCTGAAAGTGCTGAAAAATCTGCTGACTTTTAAATCGCATAACTTGCAAACCATGGATGATCTAGAGGCAAACCAATACTTTTTGGGAAGGTATTGAAGTGTAATTTAACTTTGTTATTCACCCCGAGATCTGATTTTCCCATTAACTGGATCAAAATCGAGTTTGCATTCAGACTGGTCGTTTGTCACTATAGCCTGGCCAGTTGAACCTTTTGGTTTTTGTTAGGCTTGTGGTTCTCGAGTTCAACTCGAGGAGTTTCATAACATCCCAGGTGTTGTGATTCAACAATAATTACCATTAGATTTGAGTATTAAACTCAATCAAATCTCTTTGGCTCGGTTGCTCATGATTAGTGTTTTAATTAGGTAACCGTGCACCTCACACTTTAAGGGTGTATTGAGCATGTGCTGTACTTCCATTAGTCGATGACCCTCCCCGTAAGGATCGTTTGGGGTAAGTTTCTCGCTTACCTAGCTTGAACCTTAAGGTGGAAGGAGTGCACCTAGTAATCGAAGTGATACGTTCACCTAGGTGTCATACAAGGATACATCGACGCCGAACCAACGTGCTGGAAGTAATGCTCAAGTAAGTAGGACCGAGTACAACATTGACTCAATGGGTCAATGAGAAGCTTAATTAACGGATCTTCTCGAACCTCGTTTCTTGGGGGACTCGATCATCGAGTAAAGAAGTCAGTTGATTCTTCATGCTAAAGCACTCCTTTGCTTCAATCTCGGAGACGAGAAGCCATAGGTGAGTAGTATGAGTTGGAAATTCTTTAGCAAGAACGTGGATCACTAACCAAGGTCGTGCCTAGCACAGTACCTTATCAACCACTTAGTGTAACCTACGGAAGTGATGAGAACCTTACTCTTCAAAGGTTACTCTCTTTGCAACTTCTGAAGGCAACCCTATCGCACCTTTTAAACATTAGACATACTACCTTAGGAATCCTAAGTGATGAAAAACCTGACCCTTTGTTAAGAAATCACATCTACCTGTAAGCTGTGATTAGCAAGCTTGAGGGAACTTCACATGAACAAGAAGTTCCATCGTTTTGTTCCATTATGTACACTCCGTTGCCTTGAGATGAACCTCATCATTCCTTGTTAATGTTCTTACCTTGAAATTCTTGAATTTGGTCAAGACGTGAAAGTGACATTCGTTGTTCGACACTTTTAATGACCAAGTCACTTAATCCTTCTGTATCTAGGGTACTTCTGTTTGTGTCTAAGTTGTCTTACCTATTTTTGCTCAAAGCATAATACTGAATGCACCATACCTTGCATAGTTATCCGCAGAGTTGCACTGTGTCTGCATAATACCATCCGGTTTGTGATGCATCATGAAATGTAATTACTAATGAGTTTTGAGCAAGAATATGTGACCCCGTTCAGATACTTAAGTAGTGCCTAACATTTTTAAGTTGTGATCAATTTTATAGTTCGCAACGCCTTCGATTGGTTTCATTATCTTGAGTAGCACAAGGGACACATTGTGACTAAAACACAGTTGAGTCATTGTCCTTGACTTGTTGAAACTCAAATCGCCTTGAGTACTGGCAACTAAATGTTTCTAGCTGCGAGGAGTTTCTTATTGACTTCTCGACCTTGCTAGAACCTTAAAATCTTTCTATTCGCGAGATTATTATTGATTACCAAACTTTGGAACTCTTTGACTTGTACTGTCTGATGGCATTGCTTCGACTACAAGACCAAAGCAGAAAAGTCTTCATAAGGGAAACATCCAGAGTTAGGGATGCTTAACTATCTTAGAACTCTAAGTACCTCTTCAATGAAGAAGGTTACTTCATTTTGACGGAAAGAAGCAGATCTCAACACCTCAACATAACTTTTTAAGACCTACGTTTTACGATGTGATATTTTCATATCGAGCATTCGGTCAAGGTTATCAACCTAAAGACTGGAATCACTTGAAGCAAACTTTAGAATTTCTTAAGATGCCTGAAGATAATCACTATTTCGTAGAACCCAAGTCTTTAAGGGCATTGCCATTTTCCTTAGTCAATGACCATCTTTTACGGATCGTCCCCTCATCGTTCCTGTTATTCTACTTGCTAGAATCTCGGGACGAGATTCCTTTAAGGGGGAGGATTGTAAAAGCCCGCTTTTCGGAAGAAAAAAACGCAAAAATGCGAACTTAAAATTTTTTTGAAAGTGGACTTGGAAGTCCAAACTCACATGAAACATATGAGTTAACCCATGTTCACTAAAACTAGGAACTGTTAAAATTTTACATATAGAACATGGTTGCTAATGTATTTGGAACTTAAGGGGTAAAATCCTTAATTTCCAGGTATTCACATTTTCAATGAAAAATTAAAGGAGAAAAGAAAACAAAATGGAGAGAAAGAAAAAGAAATTATTCCAACCCTAAAATGGGACATTAAAAAAAATTCAAATCTAAGGCTGTAAATTTTTCCATGACCTTCTAATATTCCAAATAGACTCTCGGTAAAGTTTCAAAAATTTTTGAAGCACGTTTTCCATTTATTGGACACGTACTGAGAGTTTAATCAGAGTCGACTTCAAATTTAAACTTTGTACTTAATCTTGTCCAAATCAACTCCAAATTTTTCCTGAGGTCCCTTATGGTTCAAAAAGGGTAACTTCAAAGTTTCAGGATTTTTGAACCTAATCTACTGTTTATTTCGTTGAATCAAGTATCACCGCTTGAATTCAAATTCAAACCTGAGTTCAAAATTCAACTTGCTCAGTTTTGAAATCTGATTGCACCATAAAATTCTTCACATTTTATTTAGTCACTGGGTTAAATTTGAATATTTTTGAAGCATGTTTGCTAGCCCTATTTGAAATTGGAAAAGAGAAGGGAGAAGAGAGTGGGTCCCACAAGTGGTCCCCACATGTCAGGTCGGCACAGGCTTCCTCTCTCCTCCCCCGCTTTCACGCAGGTGCTCTGCATGTGACACGGCGATGGAAATGTCGGCCCTTATCCCAATGCCCGACTCCCTCTCTGTCGTGCACGCTTTCCCATCCGGCCGCGCCCACTCCCGCTCGCCCTCCTCTCCTCCCCAGCGCCCTGCTCGCGCATCGCCCAACCGAAGCCGCCCCTTGCTTGCGCAGGCAGCCGTGCCCCCTTGCCCCCCTGCTCGCGTGCACCGCTCGCCTTCGCCTTGTCGCGTCCTCTCCCGGCCTGGTCGCGCGTGAACCTTCCCGGCCGTGCTTCCTCAGCGCCGCCCAGCTCCACGGTCTGCCTGCTCGCCTGACCACGCCGGCATTCCATCTCCCGACCGCCGCGACGTTGCTGCCCACGCTGGCCGTCCATGCTTCGTCTCCTCGCCTCCGGCCGCGGTGCACCCTGGTCCGCGCCCCAGCTCCTCCCTGCCGCGCCGCGCAAGCAACCGCGCCGCTCGCCCACGCCGGCTCGCCCGCCCCCAAGGAACCTCGCTTCCCTCCGCGGCCGCATTGCTGCCCCGGCGTGCTGCTCGCCCGGCCGCCACGCCTCGCCAACGCCGCGGGCACCTCCTCTCTGCTCGTGCCGCGCTGCCCGCGTCCTCCCGGCCGCCGACCGTCTCTGCTGCTGCGCCTCCCACGCCGGCCGCCGCTCGCCCTGGCTGTTCCAGCACCATGTCTGAGCCGATGGTCGTCTCTTCCCCCAGATCGAAGTTGCTTGTAGGCCATGGCCGCCTTGTGCTTCGTCCCGCTTTCTTCCCTAGCGCCCAGCACTCCGTCGGCCACTCCGCGCGTGCGACTCACCGCGTGTCGCTGCCAACTTCGTCTGCCACCGGTACTGACCAAGTCACGCCCACCGTTGCACATGCCCAGTCCCGCTGCTCATCGGCCGTTGTTTCCGCTCGTGCGCTGTCGCCGCTCTTCCGCTCGGCATCAAGCGCAATGGGTACCTTGCTCGCGTGCTTCGCCTGCTACGTCGCCGAGGGCAACCACCACTGTCCACAGCAACGCCACACTCCGCCCTGGCTCCCTTCTCGCAACAGCTACACCGTGCCGTGCCTGCAGCACCTTATCCATGCCGGCAGTGCTGTGCGTGTGTCACATCGACGTCGTCACCTTCAAACCACGTCATACAGCATTCTGATCATTTGTTGTGTCCTGGCAGTGAATCGAGTGAAGCATGTGATTTAGGTGATGCAGGTGTAACACCCTCAATTTTCGCATCATGCATTGCATACATGTTCATGCATTAAAAGTTAATAGAATAAAAGAAAAATAATAAAACATAAAATATACATATACAAATATGTGTAACAAAAGAAGAAAAGGAAAATAATAGCGTAAAACTTGTAATAGGGAATAAGTATAAAAATAATAATAATAACATATAAAAAAATATATAATAATACATATTTAATGATAATATTTATATATGTAAAGAAAAAGAAAATATATATAAAAAATAATATAAAGAATAAATAAATAATAATACATTTATAAAAAAGAGAAAAAGAAAAAAAAACCAACCGCCGGCCAGGCCAAACGGCCCAGCCAGCACGCCCGCCCGCGCTCACCCTGGTCCACCCCGTCAGCCGTGCTCCCGCGCGCCTGCCGGCGAGATCCCGCCCGACCAGCGTGCTCCCGCGCACGCCACGTGTCCCGGCCCCGCACCGCGCAGCCCCCGCGAGCGCCTCCCGCGCGTCCTAGCCCTAGCGCGTCACGTGCCCGGCCGTGTGACCCCGCCCCGACCGACCGCACAGCGCCCCAACGCCCCGAGCCGCGCCTCCCGCGCGCTAGCGCGCCCCGCGCTCGACCTCGCACCGTGGCCGAGTCGGCCTCTGGCCGATCGACTGCTGCGCCTATAAATATCGTCGGGTGCCTCGTAGGTTTTCCAAGCCACCAGAAAACACCGTCGCCTTCCAGAGAAGAAAGCCCTAGCGGCTAGCAAAAAAACACCAGAAGCTGTGCCGCCAGGGAAGAAAAAGAGGGGAAGAAGAGGAAGAAAAAGAGGAGGGTGCCGTCGTCTGCCGGAGATCGTCGTCGTCGTCGCGTGCCGCCGGAGGACCTTGCGCCATCTACTTCGTCTACGCGTCGCCATCATCCCGCGATCTTCGAAGCCGTCGCATCTACGGTAGGGTTCATTTTTCCGATGCGAATTTTAGCGACGTATTAGATCTAATAGACGTAAATTGATTTTAGTTGCATCGTCTTTTTATTTTCAGCAGCATTAATCCACTCTAAAACCCCCGTAAACTCATATGAACACGTACGAACTAGTTGCATCTAACTAATAAACAACCATAATTAATTAATTGGTCCTTGCATGCATGCATATCATCGCATGTTGATTAATGTGTGTGCATCATGTTGATTTGTATGTATTTTCTTGTATGTGTGATCACGAGTAGAGGGAAGTGCTCAAGAGATCGTGTACGAGGATTTTCAGAATTAAGACTTCGAAGCGCTTGAGCAACCCTATCCGCCGGGGCAAGGCAAGTGTCCTTGAAGCATATTGATCCTGTTTTTAAAATAAATGTTTTGTTTGCAAACTGCATGCTTGTCAATTTGATGGGAATCCTATGGTAGGAAGTTTACTAGATTTGCTAAACCACCCTTGTCACCTGGAATATATGGTAGAGAGTCGGGAAGGGCTTTTTACCTTTTTACTTCGCTTAATCAACTGGGATGGGAAACAACTATATCATTCAATTTAATTATGCATGGATGAGATTATGGTTAACATGAACTGGTTAATATGACATGGTAATGGGCGATCTAAGCAAGCCTGGTATGTGGATGGGTTGGATGTTATGGTGGTTTGCTTGCTTTAGATCTAAGGACTGGTTCATGCGAGAATAGGCCAGGACTACAGTGCCACCACGAGGCCAAGTATGGGTGCGGCGTAGCTGATTAATTAGGGCTTTGCTAGTGCTGTTTGTACCATTGTGGATGCTCGGGGAAGGGGTAGTCGGATTGGATTTGTTGATGATTGGCGGGACTACCCTGGGATCCGAATGGCTCAAGAGGGGGCCCTTGGTTGAAGATGTGCTCAGTTGGAGGCATCGCCACCGGTGAAACCTTAGTGGGGTCTAAATAGGCTAGTAATCTCTTTATAAAGGCTATTTTGTGATCTCTTGGCCATACACCAAAGGAAGTGTAATTGGCATAAGGGAGGTTCTTTAGTCGCCGACGGGTGATGAAATCACAAACACGTGAATAAAGTGGTACAAACTCTGCAGAGTATTAAAACTATCATGATAGCCGTGCTCCCGGCTATGAGCGCCTGGATGACCTACATGATTAGAGGGAATTTGGTAATGGGATGGTTATTGGAATGGTTATGGTTGGTATTTGTAACACCCCAAATTTTCGCATCATGCATTGCATACATGATCATGCATTAAACATTAGTAGGATAAAAGAAAAATAATAAAACATAAAAGATGGAGCATATATATACAAATGTATGTAGCAAAAGAAGAAATAGAAAATAATAATTATAGCCTAAAACATGTATTAGGGAATAAATATAAAATAATAATAATAGATAAAAAGAAATATATATAAATAAATTATATAATAATAAATATATATATAAAATAATAAATAAATAAAAATGAATAAGATAAATAAAATAAATAATATATAAATAATATATATAATAACTGTATATAAAAAATAATAAAAATAAATAAGTAATATAAAAAAATAGTAATATATAAAAAAAAGAAAAAAAAAAGAAAACCATCCAACCGCCGGCCAGGCCGCCGACCGGCCCAGCCGGCCACGCACCGACGCAGCCCCGCCTGGGCACCTCCCGCACACGCAGCGCCCGACGCCCGCCGCCTGCGCCTGGGCCCCACCCGCACCTCCCGCCGAAACGCGCACCGCCCGGCGCGGCGCGAACCGCGCCCATAGCCCCGTATCGCGCTGCCCGTGGGCCCCACACCCCGCTCGCCCGCCTGTCCCCCACCCCGCACCCCGCTGGCCCCGCCGCCTGGCCCGCACGCGCCCCAGCGCGCCTGCGCGCCGCACGCCCCTCCGCCTGCCATGCCCGGCGCAGCGCGATTCCCGCGCCCTCAGCCGCACGCGCACGCTGCCGCCTGGGTCCCGCACCCTAGCCCTGGCGCAGCACGCCCCGCGCTGCCCACCCCGCTCGCGCCCATCCCGCGGCCGACCCCGACGCGTGCAGCGCGTCCGCTCCCACCACGCGCCTTGGACTGCACCACCGCCTTGGCTCACGCGCGATGCCGCCCGATCGTGACCGATCCGGTCTCTGATGCCGCGATTCCGCCCCTATAAAAAGGACCGGCTCCGTAGGTTTTCCACGATTCCAAAAACCGCCGCTGCCTTTCCAAGAAAGCCGCCGGTACAGAAGAAAAAAAAAGAGTCCAGAGAGCTGCGCCGTCAGAGAAAAGGAGGGGAAGAAGAGGAAGAAAAAGAGGAGAGTACCATCGTCCACCGGAGATCGTCGCCGTCGTCGTGCCGCAGAGGGACTGCTGCGCCATCCACTTCGTCTACGCGTCACCCTCGTCCCTCGATCTCCGAAGCCATCGCATCTACGGTAGGATTCATTTTTCCGATGCGAATTTTAGCAACGTATTAGATCTAATAGACGTAAATTGATTTTGGTTGCACCATAATTTTATTTTCAGCAGCATTAATTCTCTTTAAAACCCCCGTAAACTCATATGAACACGTATGAACTAGTTGCATCTAATTAATAAACAATTGTAGTTAATTAATAATTAAACTTTGCATGCATGCATATCATCGCATGTTGATTATTGTGTGTGCATCATGTTGATTTGTATGCATTTTCTTGTATGTGTGATCACGAGTAGAGGGAAGTGCTCAAGAGGTCGTATACGAGGATTTTCAGAATCAAGATTTCGAAGCGCTTGAGCAACCCCATCCGCCGGAGCAAGGCAAGTGTCCTTGAAGCATATTGATCCTATTTTTAAAATAAATGTTTTGTTTGCAAACTGCATGCTGTGTCAATTTGATGGGAATCCTATGGTAGGAAGTTTACTACACTTGCTAAACCACCCTTGTCACCTGGAATATATGGTAGAGAGTCGGGAAGGGTTTTTTACCTTTTTGCTTCGCTTAATTAATTGGGATGACAAACAACACTACACATTTAATTATGCATCAATGATATTCTGGTTAATGTAAACTGGTCAATACGATGGGTGATCTAAGCAAGCCTGGTATGTGGATAGGTTGGATGTTATGGTGGTTTGCTTGCTTTAGATCTAAGGACCGGTTCATGCGAGAATAAGCCAGGACTACAGTGCCACCACGAGGCCAAGTATGGGTGCGGCGTAGCTGATTAATTAGGGCTATGCTGGTGCTGTTTGGACCATTGTGGATGCTCGGGGAAGGGGTAGTCGGATTGGGTTTGTTGATGATTGGTGGGACTACCCTGGGATCCGAATGGCTCAAGAGGGGGCCCTTGGTTGAAGATGTGCTCAGTTGGAGGCATCGCCACCGGTGAAACCTCAGTGGGGTTTGAATAGACTAGTAATCCCTTTGTAAAGGCTATTTTGTGATCTCTTGGCCACACACCAACGGAAGTGTGTAATATGACCGACGGGTCATGGGCATAAGGGAGATTCTTAGTCGCCGAAAGGTGTTGAAATCACGAACACGTGGGTAAAGAGGTACAAACTCTGCAGAGTTAATTAAAACTATCATGATAGCTGTGCTCCCGGTTATGAGCACCTGTACAACTTCCATGATTAGAGGGAATATGGTAATGGGATGGAAATTTGGGATGGTTATGGTTTGATAATGGTTATGGATGATTATGGATTTAATTTCTGGTATTGAATATGGTTATTGGCAAATGATGAAATCTGGAATCATGGATGAGGATGGTGAATTATGGACTGGTATTATGGTATTATTTATGGTTTATGATGGGTTTACTTCACATAAATATGATATATTGCTTTTTCAAATGTTTTACTGTACTTTTCAGCACTTCGCCATTATTATTGTCGTCATTTGAATCAGCCACATGTCATACTTTCCACACTTGCTGAGTACGACATGTACTCACTCTTGCAATCCCCCCCCAACAGTTGCAGGTCAGGATTGGGAGTTTAATGGTGATAATGCGGAGTTCTGGGCCGTGTCTACCGTCAGCTTTGCCTGTGGTGTTGCATGGAGCTGCGCTATCCCTTTTGCTTAGTTTGCTTAGTTGTTTAATTAGTTTATTTCCGCTGCATTAGTTGAACTTATCATTAATATTCATTAGAGCTTGTATTCGAGGATATAATGAATTATGTAATAAGAGCACTTATTTAATAATTTGAGCTGTGGTAATCATCTGTTTATCATTTGTGAATCACTCGTGTATGTGTGTTGAACATCCTGGGCACACATATGCGTTAGCTTGGTTCAGTTTTCGGAACCGGGCGTCACAGTATTATGGTTATGGATTTGTTTCTGGTATTGAATATGGTTATTGGCAATGGTGGAATTTGTTTATTGATGATGGATATGAAATATGGATATCTAATAATCATTGTGGGATATGATGGGTTTACTTCACATAAATATGATACATTGCTTTTCCAAATGGTTTTACTGTACTTTTCAGCACTTAGCCATTATTATTGTCGTCATTTGAATCAGCCACATGTCATACTTTCCACACTTGCTGAGTACGACATTTACTCACTCTTGCAATCCCCCCCCCCCAACAGTTGCAGGTCAGGATTGTGAGTTTAATGGCGATAATGCGGAGTTCTATGCCGTGTCTACCGTCAGCTTTGCCTGTGGTGTTGATTGGAGCTGCGCTATCCCTTTTGCTTAGTTTTCTTAGTTGCTTAATTAGTTTATTTCTGCTGCATTAGTTGAACTTGTCATTAATATTCATTAGAGCTTGTATTCGAGGATAATATGGTTTGTGTAATAAAATTTGATAATTAATCTTGTTCTGTGGTAATTTTATGTATACTCTTTTGTGATTGCACTCGTGTATGTGTGTTGAACATCCTGGGCACACATATGCGTTAGCTTGGTTCATTTTCGGAACCGGGCGTCACAGATTGGTATCAGAGCCACAAGTTGACCGTAGGATGCATCCTAGATAGAATGGACACTTTAGAGCACATAGGAGCACTCAGGAATCGATGTGTTTTTGCTTGGTGTGCTGTTTGCTATATATATTGTTTGCTTGTGTGCTTAATAGAGGATTTTGGGATGCTTTAGCATTCCCATGTCCACCTAGGCTAGTATAGCTAGTTGGTTAGCTTCATATCCCTTGATGCATATAGTTGGGGACGTTTCTTAATTCTTACCTATCGCTCTCCTTCAGATGGTGAGGACTCGCAATCAGAGGGATGTCAATGGTGAGGAGGAGAACCATGGAGTACCTCAGAACAATACTGGACAAGGACCTGCTCATGGAGCTATCAATATTGAGCAGCTACTGGCTATGCAGAACCAGCTCATGCAGACCATGATACAAACTATGGGACAGCTGCAGGCTAGCAATAACAACAATCAGCCCCACATGCCTCCATCGCCGCCCCCGCCTCCTCATAACCGATTGGGAGAGTTCATGAGGACTAGGCCGCCAACCTTTGCTCAAGCTGCTGACCCTATGGATGCTGATGATTGGCTGAAGTCTGTGGAGAAGAAATTTGTTATTGTCCAATGCAGTGACCGAGAGAAGGTCCTATTTGCTTCTCATCAACTCGTTGGAGCAGCTGCAGATTGGTGGGATGCTTATTGCAATGCTCATGAGAATCAAGAGAGGATCACTTGGGCAGAATTCAAAGAGAACTTCCGTTCTCATTATGTGTCGAAAGGTGTTATGATCTTGAAGAGACAAGAATTTAAGAACTTAAGGCAAGGAAGATCAAGCGTGAGTGAATATCTCAATAAATTCACTCAACTCTCAAGATACGCGCCTGAGGATGTTAGTCGGGACAGCCGAAAACAATACTTGTTCATGAGGGGCTTGAACAATGAGATCCAAGTGCAATTGCTCAACTGTGATTATGTCAATTTCCAGAAGCTTGTGGACAAAGCAATTGTGGTGGAGAACAAGGTTCGTGAAATGGAGCAAGACAACAAGAGGAAGGCGCCATATCAAGGACAGCAACAAGGAAGTAATGTACGCCCTCGCTTTGCGCCACCCAATGCGCCTCATTACAACTCCTCTATTCCTGCTCAGCACCCTGGTTATGCACCACGCCCAACTCAGTTTGTGCAGCAGCGCCCTGTCATGCAAGCACCTAGGCCTCTGATGCCTTATGCGCCTCGTGCTGATTTTCCTGGAGCCAATGCTCAAAACCAAGCTCGTCCCAACAATTCTGGTGGAGTTAAGAAGTGTTATACTTGTGGAGAAGCTGGACACTTTGCGCATCAATGTCCTAAGTCAAGCCTTGGTCAAGGAAGCAATGCGCCGAGGAAAAACCCAAGACCCAATGGAGGACAGCCACAAGGGAACCGTGGACAGCAGAATTTCGCTCGTGGCAACGTGAGCCATGTCTCTACGGAGGATGCTTAACAAGCGGATGACGTGGTCATTGGTATGTTTCTCGCCAACTCCAACCCCGCGACTATGTTATTTGATTCTGGAGCATCACATTCATTCATTGCATCAAAGTATGTTGCCAAGTATAGTTTACCTATCTCTCATATGAAGTTTACTCTGTTGGTTAAGTCTCCTGGAGGAGAGATGAGGACAAGTATAGTATGTCCAAAAGTAAGCCTTAGAATAAGGGGGGAAGACTTCTCCGCCAACCTCATTGTTTTGGATTCTCAAGGATTGGACATTATACTTGGTATGGACTGGTTGAGGAAGCACAATGGAGTTATTGAGTGTGCCACAAAGACGGTGAAGTTGACCAATGAGGAAGGAATCATCGTAGAATTTGAAGCATCTCAAACCGCACCGAAGCAATTGGAGCTGAATCATATGGACGGTGCCACAATTGAGGAGATTCCGGTAGTGTGTTAATTTTTGGATGTTTTTCCGGATGAGTTGCCAGGTATGCCACCTGATCGAGATATTGAGTTTGTCATTGATTTAATACCTGGAACTGCACCTATAGCTAAGAGGCCGTATAGGATGCCTCCTATGGAATTAGCGGAGCTCAAGAAGCAAATTAAAGAGAAATTAGAGAAGGGTTTTATTCGCCCAAGCTCTTCACCTTGGGGAGCGCCCGTTCTATTTGTGGACAAGAAGGATGGAACGCAAAGGATGTGTGTGGATTACCGAGCTCTCAACGAGGTGACCATCAAGAACAAGTACACCTTGCCCCGTGTAGAGGATTTGTTTGATCAGATGAAATGTGCTTGTGTGTTTTCCAAGATTGATTTGAGGTCAGGTTACTTTCAAATGAAGATTAGACCATCGGACAGACCCAAAACAACTTTTAGGACACGGTATGGATCTTATGAGTACACCGTCATGTCTTTTGGATTGACAAATGCGCCTGCCTACTTTATGTACCTCATGAATAAGGTCTTCATGGAGTACTTAGATAAGTTTGTCGTGGTGTTTATTGATGACATTATGATCTACTCGAAGGATGAGAAAGAACATGAGGAACACTTGAGGCTTACGTTGCAGAAATTGAGGGAGCATCAATTGTATGCCAAGTTCAACAAGTGTCAGTTTTGGTTGAAAGAGGTGCCATTTTTGGGTCATATCATCTCAGGAGGAGGAGTATCGGTTGACCCTGGTAAAGTGAGGGATGTGTTGAAGTGGGAACCACCGCAAAACGTCAAGGAAATAAGGAGTTTTCTTGGGATGGCTGGATATTACCGTCGATTCATCAAGGACTTTTCCAAGATAGCCAAGCCCATGACGGAATTGCTAATGAAGGGGAAGGCTTTCCAATGGACTGAAGCTTGTCAAAACAGTTTTGAGGAGTTAAAGAAAAGGTTGACAACCACGCCGGTGTTAGTATTACCGGACGTGAGCAAGAGTTTTGATATATATTGTGATGCATCAAGACAAGGATTAGGATGTGTGCTCATGCAAGAAGGTCAAGTGGTCGCCTATGCGTCAAGACAATTGAAGAAATATGAGCAGAATTACCCAACACACGACCTTGAACTCGCAGTCGTGGTACACGCCTTGAAGATATGGAGACACTATGTTTTTGGTCACCGATGTGAGATTTATACAGATCACAAGAACATATTTACGCAAACGAATCTGAATCTGAGGCAATGCTGATGGTTGGAGCTCATCAAGGATTATGACGTGGGGATCAACTATCACCCAGGGAAGGCCAATGTAGTGGCCGATGCTTTGAGCCGAAAAGGAGTAAGTCATCAACTCACAGTCCGGGAAATGCCATCCGAGTTATGCAAGGAGTTTGAACGGTTGAACCTTGGATTCATAAATGAGATGGGAACGATGGAAGTCAACCCAACATTAGAGAAGGAAATACAGGAAGGACAGATAAAGGACAAGGAAATACAGGAAATCAAGGAAAAGACCCAAGAAGGAAGAGAATTCAGATTTGATGAGGACGAACAGGGTACTTTATGGCTTGGAAAGAGGATTGTGGTACCTAATGTTAGGCATATTCGGGAAACAATATTGAAGGAGGCACATGACTCACCTTACTCAATTCATCCTGGCTGTACGAAGATGTACAAGGACTTAAAGACATGCTATTGGTGGGCCAACATGAAAAAGGACATAGCCGAATATGTTGCACTTTGTGATGTGTGCCGACGAGTTAAAGCTGAACATCAAAGGCCAGCAGGATTATTGCAGCCATTAAAAATTCCGGAGTGGAAGTGGGAAGAGATTGGTATGGACTTTATAGTTGGATTACCACGTACACAGTCCGGATATGATTCAATATGGGTAATCGTGGATCGGTTGACAAAATCAGCTCACTTCATTCCTGTCAAGACCACATATACCACCGCAAAGCTAGCAGAATTGTATATAGAGAATATTGTGTGCCGACATGGAGTTCCAAAGAAAATAGTCTCGGACCGAGGTTCTCAGTTCACCTCTAGGTTTTGGTAGAAACTGCATGAAGCTATGGGTACAAGGTTAAATTTCAGCTCAGCATATCACCCTCAAACGGATGGATAAACCGAGAGGACCAATCAAATTTTAGAGGACATGTTAAGAGCTTGTGCTTTAAAGCATGGGAAAAGTTAGGATAAGAGCTTGCCATATGCAGAATTTTCATACAACAATAGTTACCAAGCAAGTTTGAAAATGTCACCCTACGAAGCACTATACGGAAGGAAATGTAGGACACATTTGTTTTGGAATGAGACATGAGAGAATCAAGTATTTGGTCCGAATGTGTTACAAGATGCTGAAAGACAAGTTCAAATAATACGGGAAAACCTAAGGGCTGCCTAGTCCCGACAGAAGGGTTATGCGGATAATAGGCGAAGGAGTCTGACTTTTGAAGTTGGAGAGTTTGTATACATCAAGGTGTCACCTATCCGAGGTTAGCGACGGTTTAACGTCAAAGGAAAACTGACACCTCGCTATATCGGGCCATTTAAGATTCTGGACAAGCGAGGAGAGGTAGCTTATCGACTTGAGCTACCGGCGTATCTCTCCGATGTACATGACGTGTTTCACAACTCAAGAAGTGTCTCAGGGTGCCAGAAGAACAAGTGCCGATGGACGAGTTAGAACTTCAAGGAGGATTTGTCTTATGTCGAGCAACCTATCAAGATCCTGGACGTGAAGGAAAGGGTCACGAGAAATAAGAGGATCCATTGGTGCAAAGTGCAATGGAAACACCATACAGAAGCCGAAGCTACGTGGGAACGTGAAGAAGACCTGAAGGCAGAATTCCCGCATCTTTTCTCCACGTTGTCGAATCTCGAGGGCGAGATTCACTTTAAGTGGGGTAGGTTTGTAACACCCTCAATTTTCGCATCATGCATTGCATACATGTTCATGCATTAAAAATTAATAGAATAAAAGAAAAATAATAAAACATAAAATATACATATACAAATATGAGTAGCAAAAGAAGAAAAGGAAAATAATAGCGTAAAACTTGTAATATGGAATAAGTATAAAAATAATAATAACATATAAAAAATATATATAATAATATATATTTAATGATAATATTTATATATGTAAAGAAAAAGAAAATATATATAAAAAATAATATAAAGAATCAATAAATAATAATACATTTATAAAAAGAGAAAAAGAAAAAAAAAGAAAAAAAACCAACCGCCGGCCAGGCCAAACGGCCCAGCCAGCACGCCCGCCCGCGCTCACCCTGGCCCATCCCGCCAGCCGCGCTCCCGCGCGCCTGCCGTGCTTCCGCGCGCCTGCCGCGCGAGCCCTCGCCCGGAGCTCGCTCCCGCGCACGCCACGTGTCCCGGCCCCGCACCGCGCCGCCTGCGCGAGCGCCTCCCGCGCGTCCCGGCCCCTGTGCGTCGCGCGCCCGGTCGTGCGACCCCGCCCCGACCGACCGCACAGCGCCCCGACGCCCCGAGCCACGCCTCCCGCGCGCTAGCGCGCCCTGCGCTCGACCTCACACCGTGGCCGAGTCGGCCTCTGGCCGATCGACCGCCGCGCCTATAAATATTGCCGGGTGCCTCGTAGGTTTTACAAGCCACCAGAAAACACCGCCGCCTTCCAGAGAAGAAAGCCCTAGCGGCTAGGGAAAAAAACACCAGAAGTTGTGCCGCCAGGGAAGAAAAAGAGGGGAAGAAGAGGAAGAAAAAGAGGAGGGTGCCGTCGTCTGCCGGAGATCGTCTTCGTCGTCGCGTGCCGCCGGAGGACCTTGTGCCATCTACTTCGTCTACGCATCGCCATCATTCCGCGATCTTCGAAGCCGTCGCATCTACGGTAGGGTTCGTTTTTCCGATGCGAATTTTAGCGATGTATTAGATCTAATAGACGTAAATTGATTTTAGTTGCATTGTATTTTTATTTTCAGCAGCATTAATCCACTCTAAAACTCCCGTAAACTCATATGAACACGTACGAACTAGTTGCATCTAATTAATAAACAACCATAATTAATTAATTGGTCCTTGCATGCATGCATATCATCCCATGTTGATTAATGTGCGTGCATCGTGTTGATTTGTATGTATTTTCTTGTATGTGTGATCACGAGTAGAGGGAAGTGCTCAAGAGACCGTGTAAGAGGATTTTCAGAATCAAGACTTCAAAGCGCTTGAGCAACCCTATCCGCCGGAGCAAGGCAAGTGTCCTTGAAGCATATTGATCCTGTTTTTAAAATAAATGTTTTGTTTGCAAACTGCATGCTTGTGTCAATTTGATGGGAATCCTATGGTAGGAAGTTTACTAGATTTGCTAAACCACCCTTGTCACCTGGAATATATGGTAGAGAGTCGGGAAGGGCTTTTTACCTTTTTGCTTCGCTTAATCAACTGGGATGGGGAACAACTATATCATTCAATTTAATTATGCATGGATGAGATTATGGTTAATATGAACTGGTTAATATGACATGGTAATGGGTGATCTAAGCAAGTCTGGTATGTGGATGGGTTGGATGTTATGGTGGTTTGCTTGCTTTAGATCTAAGGACTGGTTCATGCGAGAATAGGCCAGGACTACAGTGCCACCATGAGGCCAAGTATGGGTGCGGCGTAGCTGATTAATTAGGGCTTTGCTAGTGCTATTTGGACCATTGTGGATGCTTGAGGAAGGGGTAGTCGGATTGGGTTTGTTGATGATTGGCAGCACTACCCTGGGATCCGAATGGCTCAAGAGGGGGCCCTTGGTTGAAGATGTGCTCAGTTGGAGGCATCGCCACCGGTGAAACCTCAGTGGGGTCTAAATAGGCTAGTAATCCCTTTGTAAAGGCTATTTTGTGATCTCTTGGCCATACACGAAAGGAAGTGTAATTGGCATAAGGGAGGTTCTTTAGTCGCCGACGGGTGATGAAATCACAAACACGTGGGTAAAGTGGTACAAACTCTACAGAGTATTAAAACTATCATGATAGCCGTGCTCCCGGTTATGAGCGCCTGGATGACCTACATGATTAGAGGGAATTTGGTAATGGGATGGTTGTTGGAATGGTTATGGTTGGTATTATGGTTATAGATTTGTTTCTGGTATTGAATATGGTTATTGGCAATGGTGGAATCTGGTTTAATGATGATGGATATGAAATATGGATATCTAATAATCATTGTGGGATATGATGGGTTTACTTCACATAAATATGATACATTGCTTTTCCAAATGGTTTTACTGTACTTTTCAGCACTTAGCCATTATTATTGTCGTCATTTGAATTAGCCACATGTCATACTTTCCACACTTGCTGAGTACGACATGTACTCACTCTTGCAATCCCCCCCCCCCCAACAGTTGTAGGTCAGGATTGTGAGTTTAATGGCGATAATGCGGAGTTCTAGGCTGTGTCTACCGTCAGCTTTGCCTGTGGTGTTGATTGGAGCTGCTCTATCCCTTTTGCTTAGTTTGCTTAGTTGCTTAATTAGTTTATTTCTACTGCATTAGTTGAACTTGTCATTAATATTCATTAGAGCTTGTATTCGAGGATAATATGGTTTGTGTAATAAAATTTGATAATTAATCTTGTTCTGTGGTAATTTTCTGTATACTCTTTTGTGATTGCACTCGTGTATGTGTGTTGAACATCCTGGGCACACATATGCGTTAGCTTGGTTCATTTTCGGAACCGGGCGTCACAGCAGGAACACGACAATGATACAACAGACAGTGGAAATTTGGGAAAGGTTAGTTGCACATAATGCGAGATTGGTTAAGTCGAAACCGTGGTTAGGATGTTCGATGAAATGCTTACAAGGAAAGAACCAACTTCGTTGATGTTCAGAGCTGGTCTTGATGCAGGGGGTATGGTGATGTTGCAACCGACAAGCCTAAGTGCCAAGATGCTCTTTGAATGGTGATGAAGTGACAGAATCAAGGGCACACCCAAGATATTTGGCGAAATTCCTACAAGGTGAGCCTTGCCCTAAAATGCCTTGTTTGACATCACCGAAGTCCGTTCGTCGTGATTGCTAATGGTACTCATATGTCGTCAAGTCGTACGTCCATGTTCCGCATTAATATCATTTCTATAGGAGTCCCCAAGTCGACCTCCTTTGTTGTTTGCATCACATTGGATGTCCGTGCATGCTCGTGATGCTCCACCATGAGCCGCGTCGACGTCGTTGACCACATGACATCGTCGTGATGTTCCGAGCCATCATCATGCCTGGGCATCGAAATGAAGGATGTCGGTGATGAGTGTGGTGCTGAAACACAAGCACGACTCGTCGGACGATGGTTGTCAAGCCAAATTAGGTTTTAGTCGATGAGAGAGTGATCGAGTCCTTGGTGTAATCTAGATGCTCGATGAAATGCCTTCTAGGTCAAACCAGGTGAGTCGGTGATCACCGATGACCTGGGGTAGAGGGGTGCAAGAACGTTGCGACCAACAAGGAGAACTAGACCAAGGGGAACCTTGGATAAGAGTTCCTTGGTTGTGTCGAGGATGTTCCCTAACCGATCACAGGATTGGTTAACTTGGTATACCACTTCATCGACGACAGGTTCGTCGAGTTGCTTATCAACAAACGAGTCGACATCACTAGCCTTAAGACTCACAAGGTGGTGTTTAGGATTCCGCTCACCCCATTGATGAGTCCGGGTTGATGTGGACCTCGCTAAGACGATCTTCTCGAGATGGAAAAGCATGCCTTCATGGCAAGGTCTCGCATCATGTTTAAGTCCCAAGAGCTTATCGAGCTCACCTAGACAAGCTTGCGGGAGACACTACATTAGTGTCGTCGTGTAAGCACTTGAACGATGCTCAAGAAGCTTGCCGTAGAAACTATTTTACCAAAAATTCATTTCAATGTTGTCTTGGTACTCACATCAGATTAACAGGGCTTGTTATGACTCTTTGAGTCCAAGCAATGTCGATCTCACTTCACTCCCAAGTATCGCTAGGGTTCCACCTTGATTCACCCTATTCTTGAACCCCGCGGCAACACTTCTCAGCTATGACTAGCTTTACTCCTTTACGATTAGAACAACTTCATTGGTAGACTGTTAAGTCACGACCTTCGTCTTGTACACTCCACTCATACGCAAGCTTTCGATGCCACCTTGACACTTAGGTCATCCTTACACTACCAGTCCAACACTTCCACACCATTCAGCTGTATCGTCCTTGAGTGGCATAGCGTCGAGTGTTGAGTGCCAAGTTGCAATGTGTGCTTACATTGCACCTTTCAATTCACATCTCGATACTACTATGACCACTTGACTCCATCCTTTGTTCATCCACACAACAGAGGCATATCTGTCCTTCCTAGTCAAACTCCTCGTTCTTAAAGTTTACACAACCCCATGGAGTCTATTATTAAACTACTTAATTACTTAATTACTTATATGCATATCATGTCGATAGGAACGTGCTGATAGGTGATCGACAAGAAACTTCACTTGAAGGAGAAGGCCAAGGTGTTTCTACTGAAATTCCATGGCAGGTTCTCCGGAGGAAGACCAAGCCCTAACAACTGACATTGTTATAAAGTCGCAAACAAGGCAAGCCCCAGTTTGCATTTAAAAGCCTTTCAAAAATTTTCCAGTTTTATTCACTTACGTCTTCAGTTGATATTGTGCATTACGTATAGGGTGATTTATACTCCACTTGCATGACCACAAATCCCAGGGTTGGTTGGAACGAATTACAGTTTGACCTGTAGTAACTGCTTTGCTAATGTATAGGAAATCCGGTAGAAGTCCAGTAGTTGGAATCTACTCGCGAGAGGGTCACATTTTATTGACCACAAGTCAAGTAGTTTATTCTACTTGCGAGAAAAGTCGAGTAGGGGAATCTACTCGCGAGATGTTACCAAAATGTTCATTCTTAATAAACGGAGATGTGGACGGGGATGTTCCTGTAGGACGGGACGCGCAAGGTTGTATGATCCCGGATGAGGGGGACAATGCTTGCGACCACATTTGGGCCTCGGTCGGTAAGGGTAAGGCAAATGTGGAGGTTGGTTGTAGCCCCGTCTGTGTCGGTTAAGGACCATCTCGTGTGTGGCCCTATTGAGCAAGTTTGAATAGTACCGGTTACATAATGGATTAATGGGGTCCATTAAACTGATGTAGCTCGGGCACCCTCGTGTCGAAACTTATACCGCCGTGCTTCGGGGGAAGATGATCGTAAGGTGGAACCTCTAAGGAGCAACTTCGATGTGCTCGGTTAGGGACCTTACTTTTGGGACGGTAGAACTGGTTCGACATTGGGATGACGGGTGAAAGGTGGCCACATACAACGTGGTAGAGGAGTACAGTGAAAAGTACTTCCGAGCGGGCGTATGTGTCGTGTATTCCGGGTGTGTCCTGATTGCAATCACCGTCCCCCGCGGTAATAGAGTACCACTTGTTCACTGAGTTGTGACGTAGTAAATAAGAGTAACGGAATGATGATAAATATTGCTGATCTGCTTAATCATTGTATTGCAACCTTGTTTGGCTTAGAAATAGTACAATTAAAAGTTTACAGTTTCCCCATACTTTAGCTGTAATAGCATTATGTGCTTTGGGCATGTCATATCATCGGCAAAGTGTTTCTTGTTTGATTGTGCAGTCTATGATGTGTCGTGCCTGAAGAATGTCATTTTCTACTTAAAATATGAATATAAGGATCCACTTTTAGGCGAGTCCTTTATGCTATTCCTTACCTATGCTTAGTACTTAACCCTGCATATGTCTAGTGAGACGGTTAAGTCTTGCTGAGCCTTATGCTCACGTTTCCGCTTTAATGATTTTTGCAGGTATTAGTTTTATTTTTGCTGTTCAGGTTGTACATGAGACTCGAGATGTCGAGACAAATCTCATGTGAACCATGCCGATGCTGAATGTTCTTCTTGTTGCTAGTGAGAATCGTCCTAGGGCATGGATGTCTTCTCTCCTGCTTAGTTAGGTGAGATTATGAGTATGTATTTTCCACTGCGTGTGTACTTCTGTTGTACACTCTTTTGTAAACTCTTCTTATTATGAAATGAAAACTTTATATGTTTTGGTATCCTTTTTGTGTGTGCTGTTAGGTGCCGCATCGCACGACACCACCCAATGAGATCCTCAGATGTGTGGACTCCGGTCCCCACACTAATCCCACCTTTCTCAACCATCCTCTTGATGCTATTAGACTTCTATGGTCTGCAGTTGTACCACCTTGGCCCCCCACTATATTCTTCTTGTGTCAACATTTGTCCACTTCTGCAAGATGTGGGTGGGTATTCCCCCCTACGTCGAGCTTTTCCGTACCTTCTTCACCATCCACACCACCGGCAAGAGTAACGAGTATCTTGGCTTCTGCTATTTTGTGAAGCGCAGCCCCCACAAGTACTTGAGGTCGTTTCCTTCCGGCAAGTGGGGACGACTGGAAGAAGGATTGGATTATCGTCACGGCAGAGGAGCACGAGAAGCTGGAGCTGCCTCAGGGTCTTCCCAATGTTGACACGGATGCATGGAGTGAGGTTTTGGTGTTGTCAGAGGCCTTCAACCCTGCCTTGACCAGGATCCGCGAATGTGTGGAAGGAGGGGTGACCCTCCAGGTTGTCTTTTGCAACTTCCTGGTCAACAGGTGGGCTCCACTGAAGAAGAGGGAGAAGCTCGCCTGGGCCCTCAACAGCGTGATGGATGATGACCGGATTGAAACCGGCCTGAAGTCCAATTTGGAAGGCGCTACCTTGGAGCTTCATCTCAAGAAGTTCCAGCATGGCATTGATGTTGACAGCGACGACTTCACTCCGCCGGCGGCTTTCCTCCCTCTCAACATTGTGGCAGAGTTCAGCAGGGAGCTCCGGAGGAGCATGCCGGTGCTGGACGACCTCGGTGAAGTAGAGAGGAGTTCGACCACCAGATAGGTGATCCCCGGAGCTTCCGAGGGTGGTCCCACTTCCGCTTCGAGCCAAAGAGCTGAAGTCATAGGCAAGGGCAAAGAGTTGGTTGAGCCCTCCAGCCGAAAGAGGAAGTTGAAGCACTCTGACGGGAGGTCCGCCAGACCTGCTCCTTTCACAACAGCTCCTTCTCCCCGGCGGGGGAGGTCTTCTACGGCGACACCAACTCCAGCATCGGCGTCTTCCCGGGACGCCAGCTCTGGCTGTGTGACTCCAGCACCAGGGCCATCTAAGGGCTCTAGGTCCGAGGGTCCTTCTCAGTCGAGGGGGGGCCCCACCGAGACGTCTATGACGGCAGCAGCAAGCTCTGGAGGGCCTTCCAGAGTTACTTCACCAGTTGCGACTGGGTCGGGCTCCAAGCGTCCGGTGAAGAGGTTTCGCACTAGCTGGAGCTGAAGTCTTCCAAGGTAAATTTGATTTTTTACCTCAGTTTGTCATTTTTGTCGTAATCATATTTTGAGTTTCTTTATCCTTCCTCCACAAGGAATCGAAAAAAGGGGCTGAAGCTCCGGTTCCTGTGATAGCAACTGATGCTGTGCAGGCGGAGGCTCCAGCTCCAATTCCAGCGCCGCCCCAGGTGGTGGCTAAGGTCGCGGCAGCTCCGGCACCAGCTGTCGTGGTTCTGGACCTCGACTCATCTCCTGAAGCTCCCGTGGTGGCGCCAGACCACGGGAATGAAGACGTACCAGCAGCACCAGCTCCGGAGACTGAAGCTCCAGTTTTGGATGATGCGATGATGGATGCTCTGGCCTCAGAGTTGGAGGTAGCTACAGTTCCAACCTTAGGGCCAGATGTTATTGAAGCCTCGGCGGCGGAGTCGGTGGTTCATGAAGTTCTTATGCCTGAGCCAGTTGTCGTGGAGCTGCCGGCACCCGAACCGGTGGAGGTAGAAGCACTGGCGCCTGAACCGGCAGTGGAGGAGGCACCAGCGTCAGAGCTGGAAGTGGCCTCATCTCTGGCCGAATCTTCAATGCCTGCCCCAGAGGTAGTAGTTCCGGAGGTACCCGTGCTTGAGCCAGTGTGCCAAGACGAAGCAGCCAGTCCCTTGCCTGAGGGACCAATTGATGACGACCTGGAGGCGGGACCTTCGGAGTTGACCCCGGAGGTAGAAGCTTCTGTTGCAGGACCTTCCTAAGTGGCGACCGAGGCTATCCCGGAGGGCGGCCCTAGTGCCTGCTTGAAAGCATCTAGGCCTCCATAAGGTATGGTTTCAGTAATTAATGACAACCGTTAGATATCACTAATAAGTTTGTGGATGCAAGGCCTCTCATATAACTCATCACACTTAATGGAATCTATATTTATATCATATACTGCTCATTGGATACAATTGGAGACCCCTCAACAAACTATTTTACGAGGTCAATCGATTTTCATGAAGACTGAAAGAAAAAACATATATGTCAAAATTATTCCATCAAAATTGACAGCACACGAGACTTAGTCGTCATCAGAAGAACATTTCGAACCAATGTCTAAGAGGTCACTCTGACAAATTCCAAAAGAATCACTTAGAACAACTCGAAGCAGACAAAATCAACTCACCGGATCATCCGATGTATCCAGAAAAAACTACATCGGTCGAGTTGGCTCTGCAGCAGAAAAAGACCTCAGTCTTTGGTATACACCGGATCATCCGATGTTGAAGCATGTGTTACATCGGTCGATCATTCCAGTAAGCAATTTCCCTGTACCAAGTAACACCGGACCATCCGATGTACAAATATGCCACGTCGGTCGATCATCCCACTGAGCATTATTTCTGGACCATCCTGGACCAAGTGTCACTGGATTATCCGATGTACAGGTATATACAACATTGGTCGATCAACGGTCATATCTGACATAGTGACCTCAGCTAATTTGTATTCGACTGATGATAGCTGAAGGGAGAACATTGGATCATTCGGTGTTTGCAGAACAGTGATGTCAGCCTACTTTTCCAATGGCTATCTCGTGGAAGCTGGCTATTTGTACCCCTTCAACCAGTCATTTAGATAATTTTTGATGCCCTGAGCTACTCAACACATTATCAAGCATTCAAGACATTGAACAACCACTTCCACATCATTTACACCACTTGTACACCAAGAGATAGGCTAGAACTTACTAGACATGATGATTGTGTGCTTCCATTCTTTGTGATTGGAGTCTCTAGTCTAGTGAGAGTTGTAAGTGAGTATCTCTTGGTGATTGCATTCACCGTGTATCAGTTGGTGATTAGAGAGATCCTTATGGAGCTTGCCAAGTCGGTTGTGAAAGCCCGGAAGATCAAACATGTAGAAGGCTTGAGCTCCACCTTGCCGGAGATGGTTAACGGAGACTCTTAGTGAGATCCCTGGTCTTGGTAACTTGGGAGTGGCTACACCCTTGGTGGGTGCCACAACGTGGACGTAGGAAGGTCTTGATGATCTTGCTGAACCACGGGATAAATCACCGTGTCTTCGTGTCTTCTCGGGAGTTTGCATACTCTTCCTTTCCTATTATACTTAAGCATTTCATATACCACAAACTTATTATTCACTTGAATGCATAGGTTGTTTGCATAGGGAATTGGGCTTTTAGTAGTTGAGTTTTTATTGCTTTAGTTTTTAAAAAGAAGCCCAATTCACCCCCCTCTTGGGCATTCAATCCTTACAATTGTTATTAGAGCAAGGCTGCTCATGGATCATTCTAGCTTCACCGCTAGAGAGCCAAAATGGCCGAGATCGGGGGTTCGATTCCCATCTTCGAGGGAAAGAACTTTGCCTATTGGAAAGC
The DNA here is from genome assembly GCA_036927565.1 of Tuctoria greenei. Classification (NCBI taxonomy): domain Eukaryota; kingdom Viridiplantae; phylum Streptophyta; class Magnoliopsida; order Poales; family Poaceae; genus Tuctoria; species Tuctoria greenei. Next base: position 30,747,105 of record JAYESD010000005.1, on the reverse strand, counting down.
ACGTATGCGTGCTTATCTAGAGGCTATTGCTCCCGAGGTATGGGAAGCGACCTATGCGGGGTTTGGTGAGCATAACTACATAGGTGATCAAATCAAGTGGGATGCCAAGGCTAGAAATGCTATTTACGAATGCATTAGTCAAGATGTGTTTGCTAGGATTGCTAGCAAAGAAAAAGCTTGTGAAATTTGGGCTTGCTTGATTGAAATTCATGAGGGTTCTTCTCGCGTTAAAGAACTAAAGTATCACATGCTTAAGGCCAAATATGATGAGTTCAAAATGCTACCTCATGAGAATGTCAATGAAATGTTTTCTCGCTTGAATGTTCTTATTGAGGAAATTAATGCTCTTGATATTGCTCCTCTTGGCAAGGGACTCATCAACCGCAAGATTCTTATGCTCCTTCCTAAGCCAAAGTACAACATCATCAACTCCATGCTTCAAAAGGAATCTCTTGATCACATTGAAGTTTCTGAACATATTGGAGAGATTCGCGCTCATGAGATGAGTGTGCTTGGGATGATGGAGGAATCATCTTGAAAGACAATTGCTCTAAAGGATTCAACCAAGAGAACAAATCAGAAAAAGAAAGTGATCGAGCCTAGCTCAAGTGAAGAAGAGCAAGCATCAAGTGAAGATGACGATGATGAGCTTGCATTGATGATGAGAAAATTCTCTCGCTTGAACTCCAAGATTGCCAAGAAGGGATACAACTTTGATCCCCAAAAGAAAGCATTTCTACCAAGGAAAGATGACAACAAGACCTGCTATAACTGTGGCGATCAAGGCCACATCTCCTATGATTGTCCAAAACCGGACAAAAGAAGAGAGAACCACAAGGGCAAGCATTGCAAGCTTGAGGATAGTGAGGATGATGAAGAAGAGGTCAAGCCCAAGCCAAGATTCTTTGTGAAGATGAAGTATGACAAAGGAAAAAAAGGCAAAACTCTTTCCAAACAAGAGAAAAGGTCAACAAAAGGTGTTCATGTGTGAGGCAAATGAATGGTTCACTGACGAAGAATCTAGTGATGAATAGAGTGAAGCTGAAGAAGAGAGCTTGGCCGGCCTTGCCATTGCCAACAATGATGATTCATCCCTTCGTCCACCTCCCATGTGCCTCATGGCAAAAGGTAACACCAAGGTATGTGATGACTCTAGCGATGATGAGCTTTCCCCTGATGACTTAGCTTCAATGATAAATGAATACCACACTATCATTAAAAGGGAAAAGGGTAAGGTCAAGGCTCTTGAAGAAGCTCGTGCTAAGCTCGAGAGTGCTAACCTCGATTTGCTTGACAAGTATGAAAGCATACTTAAGGAGCATGACACGCTCAAATCTCATGTCAAGCAAGTTGAGGAGGATAAGGCTCAAATCAAGCTAGATCATCATGAGCTTGACTTAGCACACAAAGCACTCTTAGTAAAGAACAATGAGTTAATCCAAGAGCATCAAGTACTTAACCTTGCCTATGAAGTCATTGATCAAGAATTGAGAACCATAAAGAAAGAAACCCTTAATGATTAGGTATCCATTGTTTCACATGCCACTAATGTCTTGCATAAGTCTTTGCCTTTGAAAGAGAATGCTAGGGAGAAGGATTTGATGGATGAAATTGAAAGTCTCCGCACTAGTGTGGCAAGACTATCTAAGGGAGAAGTCAAGCACAAAGAAATCCTCTTCCAACAAGCAAAGGCCTTCAACAAGAGAGGACTTGGATCCTTCCCGGTGCCTAACAAAGGAAAGGTGCCCTCACCGGAGCTTAAAACAAGCTTCATCAAGGAAGTTGGTTCTTATTGCCAACATTGCGAGGTCACCGGTCACCATACAAGGGAGTGTCCTCTTCCTAACCGGCCTTCTCCAAAATTGCCTACTAACTACAAGTCCACCTTTGATGACCACTATTATCTCTTGAGTAAAGTAGATGGCAAGGTGAAGGCAAGGTTCATTGGCAAGGACATGAAGGGCATGAAGGGGAAGCTTCCCAAGCAACTTTGGGTCCCAAAAACACTTGTATCACACATACAAGGACCTAAGTTAGCTTGGGTGCCTAAAATCAAAAACTGAATTCATGTGTGTAGGTTAACTACAAAGCCAGAGGAAAGTATTGGGTACTTGATAGTGGGTGCACTCAACACATGACTGGCAACGATGGTATGTTCACCTCCATAGAGAACCCCGACAATCATGAACAAGTCACGTTTGGTGAAAACTCTAAAGGAAAGGTAATTGGGTTGGGTAAGATTGCAATTTCACATGATTTATCTATTTCCAATGTGTTGTATGTTAATTCACTTAGTTTCAATTTGCTTTCTATTGCACAATTATGTGATCTTGGACTAACGTGCACCTTTGGCAAGAATGATGTTGTTGTGACTAGTGAAACAAGCAAAGAACTAATCTTCAAAGGGTTTTGGCATGGACACCTCTACCTAGTAGACTTCTCCGCCAAGGATGCTAGCTTGACCACTTGTCTTTTCACCAAGACGAGTTTTGGTTGGCTATGGCATCGACGCGTCGCTCACATTGGAATGAGCAAGCTCAAGAAGTCATTCAAGCTCGGGATGGTGACTGGTGTGAAGGATGTCACATTTGAGAAAAACAAGCTCTGTAGCGCTTGTCAAGCTGGGAAATAGTTGCTTCACACCACCCGATGAAGACAATGGTGTCAACCTCCAAGCCACTTGAGTTGCTCCACATGGACCTCTTCGGACCATCCACATATCAAAGTCTTGGTGGTAATCTCTATTGTCTTGTTATAGTTGATGACTACTCTCGGTATGCTTGGACGTTGTTTCTAGGTGACAAGAGTGAAACTCCAGAAATGTTCAAGACCTTCGCTAAACGTGCTCAAAGGGAATTTCAACTTCCCATCATCAAGGTCCGGAGTGACAACGGCACCGAATTCAAGAACTACAACATTGGGGAGTGGTGTGATCGTGAAGGCGTGAAACATGAATTTTCAACCACATACACTCCTCAACAAAATGGTGTTGTTGAAAGGAAGAACAAGACTCTCATCACTCTTGCACGAGTAATGCTTGATGACTATGGCACGTCTGAGAAGTTTTGGGCCAAAGCAATCAACACAGCGTGCCATGCCGCAAATCGGGTCTATCTACATCGACTACTTCAAAAGACCCCGTACGAACTCCTCATTGGGAGAAAGCCCAACATCTCCTATTTTCGAGTCTTCGGGTGCAAGTGATATATCTACCGCAAGAAAAGGCTCGGTAAGTTTGAAAGAAGATGTGATGTTGGTATCTTTCTTGGTTATGCATCAAACTCAAAAGCATATCGAGTATTCAACCAAACCCCCGGTTTAGTTGAGGAACGTTGTGATGTTGAGTTTGATGAAACTAATGGCTCCCAAGAGTAGAGTTTTGGTCATGATGAAATAAATGATGAGCCTCTACGAGAAGCTATGAAGAACATGACCATTGGATACATCAAGCCTAAAGTTGAGGAGAACCATGATCAAGGGGGGCTTCAAGTTCCAACATCAACACATCTATGGCACCTCAAGTTGATGAAGAAGAAAAAGATAATCCATTGCCGACACAAGATTCACAAGCCACACAACATCAAGAAGAAGAACAAGTCCATGATCAAGTCCAACCACAAGAAGAACAACACACATCACCACCGCCAAGTGCTTCACAACCACTTATGAGGCATGGACGCATCTCCAAGGCGCATCCGATTGATCAAATTATCGGTAGTCCGTCAAGGGGAGTAAGTACACGTTCTCGCCATTTCTCTACATTTTGTGATCACTACTCGTTTGTTTCATCTGTAGAACCCACTCACATTGAGGAAGCACTCCAAGGTCCAAATTGGGAAATGGCCATGCAAGAAGAAATCAACAACTTCATCCGCAATGAAGTTTGGATGTTGTAGGAGCGACCCAAGGACAAGAACGTCATCGGGACAAAGTGGGTGTACCGCAACAAAAAAGACGAGAACAGTGTTGTGATCCACAACAAGGCAAGACTTGTGGCCAAGGGTTTCTCGCAAGTTGAAGGACTAGATTTTGGAGAAACATTTGCTCCGGTCGCTCGACTAGAAGCCATTCGTATACTTCTTGCTTTTGCATCACATCATAATATAAATCTTTATCAAATGGATGTGAAAAGTGCCTTTCTTAATGGTTACATTAACGAGCTTGTCTATGTTGAACAACCTCCCGGGTTCGAAGATCCGAGGAATCCTAATCATGTGTATAGGTTGACAAGGCGCTCTACAGGCTCAAGCAAGCACCTAGAGCGTGGTATGAACGACTACGAGATTTCTTGATCATGCAAGGATTCAAGATCGAGAGGGTGGACACTACACTCTTCACCAAAGACATTGATGGAGAACTATTTGTTCGTCAAATTTATGTCGATGATATTATTTTTGGTTCAACTAACGAAGTTCTTAGCCATGAGTTTGGCAAAATGATGTCTAGGGAATTCGAGATGTCGATGATTGGAGAGATTAACTTCTTCCTTGGATTTCAAATCAAGCAACTTTGAGAGGGGACCTTCATCTATCAAGAAAAATACACCAAGGACCTCTTGAAGAAATTTGAGATGGGAGATTGTAGCTCAAGAAGTACTCCAATGGCCACAAATTGTCATCTCGACGCGGATATGGACGGTAAACCTGTTGACCAATCTAATTACCGTTCCATGATTGGTTCATTACTTTATCTTACTGCATCTAGGACCAATATCATGTTTAGTGCATGCTTGTGTGCTCGCTTTCAAGCGACACCTAAAGAATTGCATCGGAATGCGGTCTTTAGGATACTTCGGTATCTCAAGCATACCCCAAGTGTAGGCCTGTGGTACCCCAAAGGTGCTAAATTCCATCTCCTGGGTTACTCGGATTCGGACTTTACCGGATGCCGTGTGGATCGCAAGAGTACCTCCGGAGGGTGCCACTTGCTTGGGCGTTCCCTGGTATCTTGGTCTAGTAAGAACCAAAACTCCGTTGCCTTGTCCACTGCGGAAGCGGAATATATAGCGGCTGGTGCATGTTGTGCCCAAATCCTATATATGAAGCAAACCCTTTTGGACTTTGGTGTTAAACTTGGTTGTGTGACTCTCCTTTGTGACAATGAAAGTGCAGTTAAGATTGCTAAAAACCCCGTTCAACACTACCACACTAAGCACATTGATATTCTCCATCATTTCTTGCGGGACCATGAAGCTAAGGGAGACATCTCCTTGCAAGGTGTTAGGTCCGAAGAATAATTGGCAGATATCTTCACTAAACCACTTGATGAGAAAAACTTTTCTAGACTAAGGAGTGAATTAAATGTGCTAGATGCATTGAACGTCATGTAAGTTGCCATGGTCATGTAAGAATGCATCTCATATAGGTCTTGTCTAACTTTCAAAGGATAGGAGCGAGCAAGGGTTAGCTTGGGATGGCGTTTTTTTTTTGGGTATCCCCAAGGCTTGCAGAATGGCTCCCCCTGAAGAAGCCTTTGAAAGGTTCAAACTTGGCAAGATAGATTTAGTTTATGTCTTGCATGATGCATTCCATATAGACTTGCACTCACGTTTAATATCCTGCATTAAAAATTGTTTGGCATTGCATACGATAGATTGTCACAAAGGGGAACCCACTTCATGAGAAAGAGACTTGTTTGAAATGCAATATCTCAACTCATATGATGTGGAAAGAACAAAGTGTCAAGTGTGTTAATGCCTAAAGGAACATGTTTTAAAGAGATAGAAGTCTTCATCCTCTAGTTCACAAAGCATGGGCCTTACATTTTGTTTGGATTTTTTTCCTTGGTTTTTCTGGTGTTCTATTTGCTTTAGGGCTTAGCCAAGTTATTGGCAACTAGCGTTAAAGTCCTTTTGAGGGGTTAGGGGTTGCCCAAAAAGTCGTAAGACTTGTGTTTCTCTTTGTTTGTTTAAGTCAAAGGACATATATGGGTTGTTGCTGATCTTTTGTAGTCATCGGATTATCTGATGCTTAGGGCAGAAGCATCATCGGATCAGTTTGTGCTTAAGTACAAGGGTCAGCTCAGACAGAAAGTCAAATCAACCGATGAGTTCATTCTGAGAAACATCGGAGCATCCGATCTTCACATTTCTAGAGTTGTGCCAGATTCAACCGATGATAGACTTTTCCACGTCGGATCATCCATGCTGAAGGTGCCTCTGGAATAACCTTACTGTACCACTCGACCGATGCACCCTCTCAACTGATGTCGGATCATCCGATGTTAAAAATCGAGCTAGGGTTCGGGCCGCACCTATTTAGCGCGCCTCTCTGTTTTTTATTTCTTTTTTCTCTCTCTTCTCTCCGCCGCCGCCGCTGCGCGCCCCTCGACTTGCTGCCACCCGTCGTCGTGCTTCGGCTGCCGCCGCGCCATTCCTCTTCGCCCAGCCGCCGCCACTCCTCTTCGCTGCTAGTTTTCGCCCAGCCGCATAACCCTCCGAGCCGTTGCCCCTCGCGCCCGGCCGCGTCGTACTTTGCGTCGTCGCCTCGTGCGCCCGGCATCGTCGCCCCGCGAGACCCCATGACCTACGCCACTTCCTCGTCGTTCACCGTCGCACATTCTCCGAATTCGCTGTCGTCAACCCTAGCCCGCGATCTCATCTTCGTCGTCGTCACTCTTCTCATCAAGATGGGCCGTGACAAGAAAGGAAAGGGAAAGGCCATTGAGGAGCCAACGGCTAAGAAGCAAAAGTTGTCGAAAGAGATGAAGAAAGCTAGACAAGCTGAGATGGCCGCTCGCGCTGCTGAGGAGTGTGAGCGTGGCCGAGGAGGATCCTTGAGGATCCAGGAGTCCTGACAGAGGCAGCTACAGCCACAGTAGACAGAGGTGTCTGAGGAGCCGCTTGTTCGCCGGCGCACAGTCAGGACCCGTGGAGGTCATCCAACTACAGCCCCGAGTCAGAGACCATCTGCAGCTGAGCTTCGGGAGGACAGAGCGGCCGAGAGAGCCGTCTATGAGATGGACACCAATGTACGGGTCGGTGAGGGTGTCCGCCTGACTGACTACAGGAAAATGAAGGCAAAGCAGCTCAGGAAGCTTCAATAGAGCATTCTGCTTGAGGAGTGGTTCCTGCAGCCCAGAGAGCCACTTGTGGACAGCCGCTTCTGGACCCTGACACAGGCATCGCTGTATGAGACTTACAAACGTCGGGGCCATAAACTTTTCCAGCACAACTTCATTGACTGGGATTAGCTCGCACTTGTAGCCAGCACTGAGATTCACCCTTTCTTTGATAGGTACGGAGGGCTAGTGGAGCTGATGTCTTTCTAGCGGAGTGCCTACATGGAGGATTAGGTCCGAGTTTTCTTTGCCACACTCTACATTTCAGAGGGCCGCATATCCATTGACTTTATGTTCATGGGCCAGCATCACCATCTGACTAGACAGACCTTGGGACAGCTGCTAGGCGTGGATCTCCATGACACTTGCCTACACGAGTTAGTCTATGGACAGGCTGACCCACCGAGGAGGCCGCTCACTGGAGGTGTGGCACCACCTTTTGAGGAGATTCGGTCACTGTTTGCTCAGCCCTTCACACCTGACCAACCTAGGGTACCTGCTCTACTCACTCCGGCTGCACGTACTATTCACCTTGCCTTGCGCCGCACGCTACTACCCAGGTCAGGATACCTTGAGGGCTTCACCAGTTTGCAGCAGACCCTCCTGTTCTATGTCATGAACGGGATACAGTTTGACATCGTGGATATCCTCATCTGTGAGATGGAGTATGTCATCACAGATGGAGTTGGGATGATGAGACAGCTCATGTTTGGCCACTGGATCAGTCACCTGCTCTACCTGCTGGCTCTAGAGGGACCGTGCGTGACTATCTCACCGACGAGAGCATCACTCGGTTCGGACACTACCGTGCTCCAGCTCCTGGAGACCGCCGCTTTGGCCGCCCAGTTGAGCGTTAGGTCCGAGCTCGACTTTCAGAAGAAGACTGGACAGACTTAGCAAAGGAAGACAGGATCCTAGAACAGGCTCAGACTCAGGGAGGGGATCTACAGCATATCTAGTCAGAGAGTGACACTAGTGACAGTGTCGAGGAGTAATTCCCACCTCCTCCTTCACCCAGGCAGCACGATGCGGAGGCTGGAGGCTCGACTGGACCACCACCTTCTACTCCACCTCCAGTGTCCGAGGCACAGGTCTCTCAGCAATCCGAGCTTACTTCTCTACTACATCAGATGGTTGAGCAGCAGCGACAGGATCGACTTGCAGCTGAGCAGGCCAGAGCTGAGCAGGCTGCACGTCTTGTGGAGCTCCAGCAGCAGCAGCAGGAGATGCAGCGTCAGATAGCCCGCGAGAGGCGAGAGGACACTGACAAGCTCACTAGACTCATTTACCAGATGCATCAGCGTACTCTTGACCAGCAGCAGCAGACGCAGCAGGCCATGATGGGCATCCTGGGATTGATCACCAACTTCTACACTTAGATCGGGATTGCCCTGCCCTCACAGCTTCCTGGTCTAGCTCCAGGTCCACCTGTCCTAGCACCAGTCTCAGCTTCAGTGTCGACCACGCCGATACCGACTATCAGCATGTCACCACTTCTTGCCCCAGGCGCACCGATTCACTCTCCTCTGCCGGCTACGACCCTCTTTCAGTAGACTCCAGCTTCGGTTGTTAGTGCCCCACTACCGGCAGTCCCGACTCAGCAGGCACCCTCAGTACCGACAGCGGCTCCCACAGCCCCGGTCTCCTCCACTCCAGCCTCAGCAGCAGCAGGCAGCAGCTCCATCTCTCCAGGAGATGGGATCGACGACAGCACCCCTGACGGCGACCAGTTCATCATCGCCCCAAGCGCTCAGGATCCTTAGGCACCCGGCTTCCCTTTTTGGTGTCTTGATGCCAAAGGGGGAAAAGAGTCAAAGTCAGGGGGAGGGATAGCATAGTCTTAGGGGGAGTCCTAGTTGTAGGGGGAGTATGTTTTTTGGGAGCTTTTGTAATTTGGGAGCTTTGCTATTCTTTTGCTATCCTTGAGTATCTGTGTGCTACTTAATTCTCTTATGTTTTATTGATCGTTTTTGAGCCTTCGAGCTTCATGTGCTGGATCTTGTACTTGTTACATATCTTTTTGAGTAACGTATTCTTAATTTCATTACTGTTATGCTTTACTCGCTGTGTTGTCATCAATCACCAAAAAGGGGGAGATTGAAAGCATCTAGGCCCCCATAAGGTATGGTTTCGGTGATTAATGACAACCGTTGGATATCACTAATAAGTTTGTGGATGCAAGGCTTCTCATATAACTCATCACACATAATGGAATCTATATTTATATCATCTACTGCTCATTGGATACAATTGGAGACCCCTAAACAAACTATTTTACGAGGTTAATCGATTTTCATGAAGACTGGAAGAAAAAACATATATGTCAAAATTATTCCATCAAAATTGACAGCACACGAGACTTAGTCATCATCAGTAGAACATTTCAAACCAATGTTTAAGAGGTCACTCGGACAAATTCCAAAAGAATCACTTAGAACAACTCGAAGCAGACAAAATCAACTCACCGGATCATTCGATGTATCCAGAAAAAACAACATCGGTCGAGTTGGATCTGCAGCAGAAAAAGACCTCAGTCTTGGGTATACACCGGATCATCTGATGTTGAAGCATGTGTTACATCAGTCGATCATTCCAGTAGGCAATTTCCCTAGACCAAGTAACACTGGACCATCCGATGTACAAATATGCCACGTCGGTCGATCATTCTAGTAAGCATTATTTCTGGACCATCCTGGACCAAGTGTCACCGGATTATCTGATGTACAGGTGTATACAACATCGGTCGATCAACGGTCATATCTAACATAGTGACCTCCGCTAATTTGTATTCGACCGATGACAGCTGAAGGGAGAACATCAGATCATACGGTGTTTGCAGAACAGTGATGTTAGCCTACTTTTCCAATGGCTATCTCGTGGAAGTTGGCTATTTGTACCCCTTCAACCAGTCATTTAGATAAGTTTTGATGCCCTGAGCTACTCAACACATTATCAAGCATTCAAGACGTTGAACAACCACTTCCACATCATTTACACCACTTGTACACCAAGAGATAGGCTAGAACTTACTAGAGATGATGCTTGTGTGCTTCCATTCTTTGTGATTGGAGTCTCTAGTCCAGTGAGAGCTGTAAGTGAGTGTCTCTTGGTGATTGCATTCACCGTGTATCAGTCGATGATCGAAGAGATCCTTCCGGAGCTTGCCAAGTCGGTTGTGGAAGCCCGGAAGATCAAACTTGTACAAGGCTTGAGCTCCACCTTGCCGGAGATTGTGAACGGAGACTCTTAGTGAGATCCCTGGTCTTGGTAACTTGGGAGTGGCTACACCCTTGGTGGGTGCCACAATGTGGATGTAGGAAGGTCTTGATGATCTTGCCGAACCACAGGATAAATCACCGTGTCTTCGTATCTTCTCGGGAGTTTGCATACTCTTCCTTTCGCGTTATACTTATGCATTTCATATACCACAAACTTAATATTCACTTGAATGCATAGGTTGTTTGCATAGGAATTGGGCTTTTAGTAGTTGAGTTTTTATTGCTTTAGTTTTTAAAAAGAAGCCCAATTCACCCCCCCTCTTGGGCATTCGATCCTTACACCGTGGAAGCTCAGGGGACCACTCTTGTAGAGTGGGACCCAATTTTTGTTATGGAGAACCCGCTGGAGTCAGTGGAGAGGACCCCAGCAGGTCTGGAGCCAATCCCCCTGTCGTTATCCATCGACAACGCCTGCTCCATCCTTCGTCAGGTCCAGCTGGCCTTTTATCATGATAGAAAGGCCCTCGAGGAGGAGTGTCAAACCCTTAGGAGGTGGCGCAACCGGCTCCAATTCGAGACCAAGTTAGCGCAAACAAGGATGGCCGACGACAAGGAGTGGGTCAAGAGGGAGAAGGCCTGGATGGAGTACTGGGGCTAGCTGCTAGATGAGAGGGAAATCATGGTGCGATCCCTCGACACTCAGTCACGGGCTATACATGAACAATCCATGGCTGCTAATGAAGCAGCGAATGATCGCCAGGAGAAGCTCAGTACCATCCACGACAGCCTCGTCAAGTGCCGAGAGGTTCTTGAGGAGCGAGAGGAAAAGCTCGAAGATGAAGATCAAAAACTCCTGGAGATGAGGGATGACCTCGTGAAGAGGGAGGAGGAGCTCGCCCAAAGGCTGGCTCTGGGTGACAAGAGCCTTGCAGAGCGCACCCAAAAGCTGGAGGAGCGCTGCAAGAGCGAGGAGGAGAAGGCCTGGCTGCAGGGACAAGACCTTACCAAAAGGGAGGCCGAAGTCACTGCCAGGGAGAAGAAGGTGCGAGGTTGGGAGAAAGACCTGGTTGACCGTCGGAACCGGATCCATGTCCGGGAGAAGGAGCTTGGTGACCTTGAAAAGCAAGTTGCTAAAAGGATTCAACAGCACGCCAAAGAGGTCGAGCGCCTTGCCCGGGAGGGTTCGGAGCTTGCGGCGGCCAAGAGGATCTTGGAAGAGATTCGAGGCTCAAATGGTGCAGAGTCCCAACAAGTATGGGACATCTTGGGCAAATCCCATGACGCACTGACGCCGCTGGGCATTAGTCCCGTGCGTCCAGACGATCCGGAGCTGGAGCTGGACCATGCGTTGAAGGCGTTGAGCTCGGCTGGCAACAAACTAAACAAGATGGGCGATGTCATCGTGGATCAGTTGGAAACTAAAGGAAAATTTCTTGCGCATAACGTCGCAGAATACATGCTGACGTGCTACACAAGCCGGGATCCTCATTTCCCACTAGGTCCGGTGCTTGAAGGTCCCATCGACGGAGAGGGAGATGCCGCCAAGACTAGCGTGTCGGAGGTTGCCCAGAAGGTTGCCTCGTTCTTCTGTAGAATTTAGGACTTTCTCCTTGTAGCTCCCATTTGTATCTTCTCTTTTTTTCCTCAATTTTGTAATCTCTTGTCTTCAGATGACTTAAATCCAAGAAATTTATGAATTTCATTTTTTGTCTTCAACCTTTGTCTCACTTGGCCCCCTGGTAGATGTACACAATTGATTGCGAACATGTACCAAAAGGATGCAGCATTTTGTTGAAAACTTGAGTACTTCGAACTTGTAGAGTATAGGTCTGAAGTCGTCGACAACAGGGGCCCCCTGAGGTTGTCGGAGCTTAGTAGCTCCGGCAGCGACCATTGTCAATACATAGAGCATCGACAGCTGGCCCTTTGGGGTTGTCGGAGCTTAGTAGCTCTAGCAGCGACCACTGTCAACACGTAGAGCGTTGATGGCAGACCCCATTGGGTTGTCCATCTACCATCTTTTCTTCATGTTGACGGCTGGCCCCCTGGGTTTGTCAGAACTTGATAGCTCCGGCGACGCCTACTATCAATGTTTAAAACATCGACAACGGGCCACCTTAGGGGATGTCGAGGCTTTGATAGCTCCGGCATCATCCACCATCATCATGGGATTTTTATTTTTCCTGCACACTGAAGTCAAGAAAAACAGTAAAATCCATTTCTTATCTATAACTCATTTGCGGCTTACTATTCCCAAAAGAATTCTTTAGGTCTACCAATTTTCTATATATAATCAAGTGCATTTGCTTATTTCTCTAGGTCCGATCATTTTCTAGACTCACCTTACTCAGACCTGTCGGGGTGTAGGTAGAGTGGCATACTTAGGGTGCAGGACCAGGCTAAGTCGATAGCGCACTCCGAACCTAGATTGGCTTGGCGTTCAGGCGAGTAGGCCATTCAAATATGTTAAGACCCGAAAGAATTAACAATGCAACTTGAATTATATATGAATTGTTCGAGCTAAAGTTTCTTGAGAATTGCACAACTTTGTTATAGACAAGAAAGAGAAAAATAAAAAAGAATGAGCCTGTACAAAATAAATGCACGCGGAGTCTGTTTTCACATAATGATGTCTTTCATTATAGGTCTGGGGTACAGGGGAGACAAGTACACTCTTAGGGTATGAAACCAGGCTAAGTGTGTTGCATTTCTTGTTCGACCCAGGGTAGCTAGCTACACTTTTAGTTCTAAGGTTGTGTCAAGTGTTGCTTGAACTTTGCGGACCTTCCAGGAAAGGTCCGGCTGTCCTCCCGGAGGAGCTACCCGACTCTGTACAATGACGTTATAACATACATCATATGTAATTACAGACTCACCTCTGTGATATTAATTGTAGAACTTACGGAGGTGCTCAATGTTCCAAGGATTAGGGAGCGGTGTCCCATCCTCGGTTGCCAAGCGAACGCATCCGGGACGGAATACTTTGATCCCTCCGAAGGGTGCTTCCCAGCTGGGGGAAAGTTTGTTTAACCCTTCTCGAGTTTGTATTCTCCGTAGCACTAGATCGCCTTCCTCGAGCTGTCGGTTATGCACATGCCTTTGGTGGTAGCGCCGGAGCGCTTGATGATATCGTGCATTTTGAACAGCTGCTCGGCACCTTCCCTCTTCAACGAGGTCAAGGTCTTCACGCCGGAGCTGGTCCTGCGTGGCTTCGTCGAAGGTCCGGACCTGGAGCGACCCCAAGGTGATTTCCGGAGGAAGGATTGCTTCACTCCGTACACCAGGAAGAAGGGTGTCTCTCGGGTTGACCGGTTTGGAGTTGTCCTGTTTGCCCACAAGGTGGGCGGAAGATCTTCAATCCAGTTGGCTCCATGTTTTTTCAGGCACTCATATATGCGCGTCTTAAGTCCTTTAGGATTTCTGCATTTGCTCTCTCAGCTTGGCCATTGCTTACCAGGTGAGCTACGGAAGCGTAGCCGACTTGAATGTCGAGGTCTTCGCAATATCCTTAGAATGCAGAGCTTGTGATTTGGGTCTCGTTGTCAGTTATGATCTTGTTTGGGACTCCAAATATGCATACTATGGACTGCAAGAAATTGATAGCTAATTGCTTGTTTATTGTCACAACTGGAGTTGCTTCCGGCCACTTAGTGAACTTGTCGATGGCAACATACAGGAATTTGTAACCTCCGACGGCTTTTGGGAAAGGTCCCAAAATATCCATACCCCACACAGCAAATGGCCATGTCGGAGGTATCATTTGTAGTGGTTGAGCTGGTGTGTGAATTTGCTTCACATGGAACTGGCATGCTTCACATTTCTTCACTAGCTCGGTTGCATCCTGGAGTGTTGTAGGCCAGTAAAAACCATGCCGAAAGGCTTTACCAACCAACGTGTGGGAAGACGCGTGGTTCCCACATTTGCCTCTGTGGATTTCTGCGAGGATCTCGCGGCCTTCTTCCCTTGTAATGCACCGCATTAGGACGTTGTTGGCACCACGCCGGAAGAGATCCCCTTCTACCAGTGTGTATCTTTTAGCCAATCTGACTATCCGGTCAGCATATACATTGTCTTTAGGAAGGATGTTGTCTTTTAAGTAGCTCCGGATCTCTGAGATCCATGCATTGGAGCTAACTTGAGCTCTTGAGTCTTGCGTGCTGGGTTGCTCGGAGCTTCTTGCAGCACCTACGACCCTTGATGGACGCCATGATAACAGGGCCATCGGGACCGCTAGCTTCGAGGTACTGGTCTCGCCCCCTTCGCTCAGCTTGGCAGGCTGAGCTGTTGGTCTTGACAATCTCCGGACGAAAGTTCCGTCGGGAACCGGAGCTCCAGTTGAAGCTTTCGTTGAGAGTTCGTCAGCTTCAGCGTTGTTGAGACGCTAGACATGGCAAAGATCCGGGACTTCAAAATCCTTCTGAGGCTTCTGGACTTCAAGTAGATATGCAACTAGTTGAGGGTTGTTGCAGCAGCATTCACCTTTGACTTGTTTTATAACTAGCTGAGAATCACCCTTTACCAACAGTTGCTTGACACCATAGGATAGTGCCACCTTGAGCCCATAGATTAATGCTTCATACTCCACCATGTTGTTGGTCGCCTTAAAGTCAAGGTGAACCATGTATTTGACCTTCTCCCCGGTCGGAGCAAGGATAAGGATTCCAGCTCCAGCCCCCTACTTCTGCACGGAGCCGTCGAAGTAGAGAGTCCAGTGAGGCTCACTAAAGACCGGAGCCTTAGGTTCCAATTTCTGCTCACTAGGGCCCCCGGGATTTGACGGAGAGGGGGTCCATTCAGCCACAAAGTCTGCCAATGCTTGACTCTTGATTGCTTGTCTTGGGATGAATTCAAGATCGAACTCGGCCAATTCCGCTGCCCACTTTGCAATGTTCCCAATCGAGTTGGGGTTATGCAAGATTGCACGTAGTGGATAAGAGGTTACCACTGAAATCTTGTGAGCTTGGAAGTAGTGACGAAGCTTCCTAGAGGCAATAAGAACAGCGTAGAGCAGCTTATGCACCTCTAGGTACCGAGTCTTGGCATCATGGAGTACTTCACTGATGAAATACACTGGGCGTTGGACTGTCCAGACCCTCCCGAAGGGGCCCATAGCTTCCTCCTCATCAACCCGGACCCTCCCGGAGGGGTCCGGACCTTCTTCGAGGACCTCCAGGTTCTTGCTAGAGGAACCCGGAGCTTCTTCTGAAGTGACCCGGACCTTCCCGGAAGGGTCCAGGTCTTCTTATTCAGCAACAGTAACTCCTTTATTTGAAGGAGGTTGATCCTCTAACTTCTCGCCTTGAGGATCCGGGTCTGGGTGCTGGGACCCAGACTCGCCTTCAGGTAGTTCTGGACCTTCCCGGAGGGGTCTGTATTCCTGAACTGGGGATGGTTCTGGTATTTCCGCAACCTGGACCATGCTAACAACTTCGTCAATTGCTGAAATGTAAAGCAAAAGTGGCTCATCAGGGTTCAGAGCTACCAAAGTTGGTAGAGTGGTGAGGAGCTGCTTCAGGTCTTGGAATGCATTTTCTGCTTCTTCAGACCATTGGAATGGTCCGGACTTCCTCAATAATTTGAAGAAGGGTAGTGCCCATTCCGCCAGTCTTGAGATGAACCTGCTGAGGGCAGCTAGACATCCAGTTAACTTCTGGACATCCTTGATACGAGCTGGTGGTCGCGTGTCTTCAATAGCTTTAATCTTCGTCAGGTTTGCTTCTATTCCTCGGTGGTTCACCAAGAATCCAAGAAGCTTTCCGGAGCTAACCCCAAAGACACACTTGTCTGGGTTTAGCTTTGTGCGTGTGATTCGCAACTTGTCGAAGACAGCTTGCAAGGTGTCAAGAAATGACTCCTTGTTCTTGATCTTGACGAAGATGTCATCGACGTACACTTCCACTACATCTCGAATGAGCTCTCCAAAATTTTTGTATATAGCTCGCACAAATGTTGAAGCAGCATTTTTCAGACCGAATGGAATGGCAGTGTAACAGTACAATCCATCCACTATGATGAAGGTAGTATGCTCTTCATCTTCCCTAGACATTCTGATTTGATGATACCCAGAATATGCGTCTAGGAAACACTGCAGTTCACACCCGGAGGTTGAATCCACTATCTGATCTATTCTAGGTAGTGGAAATGGAATCTTTGGGCATGCCTTATTCAGTGTTGTGTAGTCGATACACATCTGAAGCTTCCCGCCGGCCTTGAGTACAACGACTGGGTTTGCCATCCATTTGGGATGGAAGACTTCCCGGATGAATCCAGCTTCGAGCAACTTCTTCACTTCTTGACGTATGAAGTTCTGTCGCTCTACTGCTTGCTTCTGAGGCTTTTGATGTACAGGCCGAGCGTTGGGATAAATCTTCAGATTGTGCTCGATCACCTCTCTAGGGATCCCAGGCATTTGTGACGGTTGCCAAGCAAACACGTCGACATTAGCCAAGAGGAAAGTGATGAGCGCGAGTTCCTATTTGTCGTTCAGACCTCCCGATATACGGGTGGTCTGAGCAGTGTCGGAACCAATTTGGACAACTTTGACGGGAATGTCGGTGTCGCCACTTGGTTGCACACGAGGTGCGGAAGTTGAGCCTCGATGACGAATGCTCGGGGGCTTAGGAGCTTGCTCCTTTCCGTATTCTTCCTAACGCCAAGTAGCCATAATGAGCAGCAGCCATGAATTTGTACAAAGCTAGCCTACCCAAGATGGTGTTGAATGGCAAGTTGATCTGTGCTACGTCGAAGACCAACTTCTTAGTCCTGTAATTCTCCCGAGTTCCAAAGGTCACCAGGAGAGTAATGGCACCGAGTGGAGTTATGGCCCCCGGACCTACTCCAGAGAATGGTCGAGAGGGGCGAAGATCGGAAGGTCGGAGCTGAAGCTTGATGAAGGCTTCGAAGCTTATGAGGTTCAGCCCCAAACCTCCGTCCACCATGACGTGGTGGAGCTGGATGTTATTGATGGTCGGAGATACCATCAGTGGAAGTTGGCCAGCTCTGATCATGTTCCGACGGCAGTCCGAAGCATTGAAGGTGATGGCAGTATCCATCCACTTCCGATGAGGTTCCACCCTGACGGTGGGAGCTACTGAGGCCATGTCCCGCCGCATTGTCTTGAGGACACGGCGGGAGGTAATGTCCCATGAACCACCAAAGATGGTGTTCATGGTCTTCTGACGCTCGTTGTCAGACACGTCGGAGGTGTAAACAGCCTTCAAGACCTTTTAGGGTCCTGAAAGCCTAACTCCTCTTCAGCCGGAGCTTCGTTGACTTTTTGTTTTCCTTCCCTTTGACGGAAAAGAGCTTCTTCCAGGCGCTTATTGTAGCACTCGGCGAGGTTCTGGACCTCTAAGCAGTTTTCCAAGTTGTGTATGTTCGTCTTGTGTATGGGACATCACATCTTGGAGCTGCCACCATCTTCAGAGGACGGCCGAGGTCATTTCTCGGGGCGTGGCCCACGGGCACCCGGAGCTGCGGTAGCTGCAACAGTAGGTGTGCCGGACGACGGCTTCTTCTTGTCGTTGTACTTTTTCTTCTCCTTGCCACTCCCAGAAATGGTAGCATCACCCTTGGAGGATTTTTTGTTGGCCTCCGAAGGTGGTTGGGAGTGCATTTCACGACCCTCAGTAGCCTTGGCACATTTGTCTGCCAAGCTAAAGAGTTCCGTGACGCTGGTGACTTCCTTGGTCAGCAACTTCTCTAGCATTTTCTTATCTAGAACACCCTGCCTGAATGCTACAATAATAGAAGCGCTTGAGCTAAAAGGAATGGTATTTCGTACCTAAGAGAACCTCTGGATGAAAGATCGCAAGGATTCTCCCCCTTTTTGCTTGACAGCAAAAAGGTCCAGTTCGGTGCCTGGTCGGGTGTATGAGCTCTCGAAATTGGCAGTGAACTGTTGGCACAACTCCGCCCAACTATTGATGGAGTCAGGCGGTAGGCTCATGAACCAAGACCTTGCGGTCCCAGTCAAAGCCACAGGAAACATCACGGCCTCATTGCCTCTAGCCGCAAGGATAGCGGTGGAGTAAATTTGAAGAAATTGGGCGGGGTTGACAGTCCCGTCAAATTTCTCCAGCAAGTGAGGTCAGAACTTCTGCGGCCATTTGACCATGCGTAGGTGCATGGGCAAGGCAGAACAGCCTCCTCCTACTCCCTCAGGAGCAGGACTGTCCCGAGCCTCTCGCCTCCCGCGAGCACGCTCGATACGGATGTGATCGTCCTATTGCCGGTAACGACGATCAAGCTCCGCCCGAAGGTCGTGAGTCGAAAGCCTTGTTACCGTGTGAGTCCGTCGCGCCCCGAAAGGCAGCGATGTCGCCTGTTGAGATGCAGCACACCTCCTGTGTTGCGAAGCATGCGGACCAAGTTTACCTGACAAGGTTCGATGCTGTGAAGGGGCTCGCCCCGAGGGGGGGAGGACCTTGATTGCTGATGCCATCGGCTGCTGCTGCAACCAGATGTTCCACATCAGCTCTCCACTGCTCCATCGCAACCTGGGGTGCTCCTGGAGGCGGTGGACATTGGAGAAGAGCACGTGCAGCATTAAGCGCGTGTTCGGATTGTTGTTCGCCGATGCAGTGATCGATGCGGATGCCCCATCTCGACGTCCAACTTGATTCACCGGAGCGGACGGTGGCGGCGGTGGCATGATTCCTGCTGGAGCTACAGCACCTGCTAGCTGCTGCATGTTGGAGGGATTACCTCCAGCAGGTTGCACAGCATGGTTATCGTTGGATGATCGAGCAGCAGAATTACCATCTTTGAATCTCGAGCACCGCCCTACCTGGCGCGCCAACTGTCGGAGTCTGATTCCGGCAATTCTCCCGGTACTACCGTTGGCAGCCCGTGGAGTTTTTGAGTTCGGTTGGGGCGTGCAGAGATTCGGAGCAAGATGGCAATTTGACAAGAGGATTTACGTGGTTTGGGCCGCCTGAGTGTAATATCCTACTCTACGGGTGTGTGTCGTTGTTGTATTGAGCGTATGAGCGCTAGTGTCAGAGAAAGGCCAAAAAAAGTCTCCCTGTGTATCGCTCGGCAGTCCTTTTATAGTACATAGTTAAATGTGCTTAATTACCCTTAATAGCATGGTAATGCCCCTTAATGGTGGCGTTACTGGTATTAAGAGTCCTCCGATCGTGTGCCATTAAGATAGCATTAATGACACATAATCAGGTCTTTGAGTATTTAATGTTCCTTGAAGGTCCGAGCCGTTGGAGGTCCACCAATCTGCCTGTTGAGGTTGAAGGTCCGGTGGTTGGACGCGTGGCAGCTCCGGAGCTTATCGTCTTGGACGAGTAGGTCCGGTGCTATCGTACACGTGTCGGTATCGGAGCTTCCCTCTGTCGGGGGTTAGGTCCGGGGGTGTCACACAGATATCTAGTCCGGAGCATTCCCATGTGTGGAATGTAGCTCCGATTTTATGATACACGTGGCGACACTGGGACTAACCATAGGAGGGAGGCAGGTCCGGTTCCGAGTGACACGTGGGGCCTTCGGAGGTCTTCAACTTAGATAGGTGGAGTTCTGTTGCACTCTTTGCAGTTCCAAGGGGTATCTGGTACGCAGGGTACCAACAACCGTAATGAAAATTCTATCAATCAATGACTTCGTTAACGATGAGCCTTCATAGCCTCCAATGCTCCGACTGAGACATCCTCGAATTCAATAAAATCACTGAAATCATATAAAACATTATCAAATTACAGACACATTCACTTAAACGGTCACATAAGGGAGCAAATATCTGAAGGCTTGGGAAAAAATTGGTATACAATTGTAATAGACACAGGAACTGTTAGTGAATGGAGAATCAAGCTTACTTATAGCACAGGCAGTTGGTGAGCATCTACAAAGCATCAGCAGAGAAATTGTTCTCATTATAAAGGACATGGTAGTGAGCTGGTGTGCTTGTCCCCTGAAAAAACAAAGAATTTACATTCCACTGATGCATTAATAGCCTGATATCAAAAACTCGTGAGAGAAACACCAATTATCGCGTAGGTACCTTGATTCCAGCATGGCTGCGGAGATAGAAATCAAACTCATTGGGATGGCAATGCTAGTGTCAACCACAGTTCCTGCAGTTTCAAGGGTTTGTGAATCAGAATTCATTAGATACAACATTACTTCTGCATTGGACATAAACAAGGAAGATGGATATATACTGTAAAAATTCTCCCTTTGGATCAATGACTTCATTAACAATGATCCTTCATTGGACATCCTCAAATTCAATAAAATCACTGAAATGCACGCTCTGAGGGCAGGGTCGAGGCAGCGGCTTGCTCTGGGGACAGGGGACAAGGCGGCGGCGTGCTCCGGGACGAGCTGGCGGAGGCGCCGGAGTGATGGTTCCTAAACTCACTGATGACAGCAGGCCAGTGTGCTCCGGGGACAGGGAGAACATTTCCACTTATGTGAAGGCAGCGACGTGCTCATACTGATTACCGAGGTCGGAGTCGAGGCGGCGGCATGCTCTGGGGATAGGGGACGAGGCGGCGTGCTCCAGTGTGCTCAACACTCTGATGACGAAGGTCGGGGTCAACGGTGGGGTTGGGTCGATGGCGGCAGCGTGACAATGATGAAGAGCGAGTTGAGGAAAAGGGATGTTGGTGGCGTGCTCAGGAGCTGCGGTTTCTAGGTCGAGAGAGCGCGCGAGAGCTAAAAATTTTCACCAAGTGTTGGGAGATAGAGCGCGAGAGATAAAAATAGCAAAACTCAGAGACGGGCCTCTCTAACACACATCTCTCATTTCAGTGTCTCCCTTTGGTTGAGAGAGCGTGAGTAAGTTTTGCGCAAAAACTTTTGCCAGAGAGCGCGCGAGAGCTATAAATAGGTCAGAAATCGGAGACAGACATATATAATGAGCATCTCACATTATTTTGTGGCCGAATGAGCACCCAACATGCGAAAGGTGTTGTTTTCAGTGTGTGACACCATCTTTCGCATGCTGACATGTCCAACTGGCAACAGTGTGAAATGCCTTATACGATCGTTGCAACACGCATAGCTTTGCGAGGTGGGACAAAAATCTTTGGTATGAATCGGATATGGGCGCAATGTAAGGCACGTCTCTGTTGACGTTTCTTACGTCACAGATCATCTCTCAAAAGAGATGAGGTTCGCAAGCGCACGGAATCTATCGTGTAGCATTTCACCCAAGAGTATTTCCAAGAGTATCGTATCTATCCCAAAGGAAGGCAATGGAGTAAAGTAAACACTACTCTTATGATCAAGCTATGGGATACTAATCAATTATCAAGACAGGGGTAAGTTGATAATATATGAGTAGTGTGACACACACCTAAGCAATCTATTCTAAAGGGTAGTGAGTCCTAATGGAGGTTAGACTAAGGATTGGAGAGTTGCTCCTACAATGCTTCTAATATACATATACATAGCCTAGAATAGATATTAATGAGCATGTCAGTGGTGAATCCATATGCTATGTTGTTCAACATATCGGGCATGGGTTTACCTCTAGCAATTCTAGGATGACTCCTGCCAAGAGCCTGTGTCATAGCCGAACGTGGACGATTACAAAGGACAGAAAGGACTGTCACCACCTATTGCCTACCTCTTCAATCCGTGGGTCTACGACATCCAACACTACCTAAGTATCCTAGCACTATGCTAGCATATTAAGTAAATACCTTAGGAGTCGCCGCACAAGCCATCCTAAGGCAATGACTATCCTAAACATCATTGAACCAATGTTGAAACATAGCATAAGTCATTCATATTAACATGATCATATCATAGCTAATTACACTATAGTGGGGGTTTATAGTATTTATGATGATAGTATAATGACATTAAGGCATGATCATAAAGACTATTCCTACCACATACATGGAATCCACAATCAAACAAGAAACGCTTCATCCAAGTATATGAATAAAAGAACACTAAAGATAGTATCTTTATTATGCATAAAGTCACAAATATAAGGAAAGATACATGAGCCATACCTTTCCCAACTTGGACTTGGGACTAGAGGCTCTCCTCTCTATAGCCTAACTCCACTAAGGACTAAGAGAACTAGTGTATACAATAAAATGATGCTCAAGTGGTGTGTGTTGAAGTGAGGGGTGAAGGGTGAGGGTCCTATTTATAGCTTGGAGAAGGGTCGGTTCCCGCCACCAAAAGCGCGCGAATCAGTCACCACTGACTTCTTCAAGCTGGGAGGAGCCAACACGTGGAAGTTGATCTGGTTTGGCACTAGGAAGAGGTCGGCCGAACCACTAGGTCGGTCGACCTGGTCCTGGCTCCAAATGGTCTATTCTTTCTCCAAGTGGCTTCCAGGTGGGTCCCATCCTTTGATGTGGGTGCTACATCGTTGGATGGCCTCGGATACTTCTATTTGTGAGCCATTTGATCCATGTGGTGCCACAAGTTGGTGCTTGATTGACTCGGATGATATTTTATAGGATCCAACCCCTTGTTTCACTTCAATTCTGAATAAAATACCTGCATGCACCAAGTTC
The DNA here is from genome assembly GCA_036927565.1 of Tuctoria greenei. Taxonomy (NCBI): domain Eukaryota; kingdom Viridiplantae; phylum Streptophyta; class Magnoliopsida; order Poales; family Poaceae; genus Tuctoria; species Tuctoria greenei. Next base: position 30,724,337 of record JAYESD010000005.1, on the reverse strand, counting down.
TCCGAGTACGAGTGGAAATAGGTTAAATATAAAGGTGATGTGCGCAAGAAATGATATTTCCTTCACATATTGAGTTATATTAACGGGTGAAATTGGTATATAACAGTCGTCAATAAACTCCTCCAAGCTTATCCTTTGCTCGTCCCGAGCAAATTCAAGACTTTAGGTTGATGATCAGGAGTTGCTACCATGTTCTTCTTTCCAAGAGTACCATGTGCACAACAAAATACTCTAACTAGTATTTCAAAAATTGGCATGATACTTCACCCATTTCAAGTCATTATGGGGCTTATGTCATCTCCTATTCATGGGTGGTTGAAAGATAGAACAACAAATGGAGCACACATACCCTAGGAATCAAGTTCCACTCAAATTCCAGAGAGTTCAATTTAGATTTGAAGTACCTCATTTTGATTCTCTCAGTCTCTCCTTTTTGTGTAGTGGAAATATATCCTCATCAAGGCATTGTGCCTAAATTCATCCTACCTATACATAAGGCTTGTGTGTGGAGCTTGGTAGGAAATATTGTAGGCATATTTGCAACACATAATATTGCTAAGTGAAAAGAGCAAGCCTTAGGAGAAATCAATTCAAAACAATTTGATTCAAGACTTGTGCATGTGTATGGAATGGAGTGGATGTGGATATTTGAGATGAATCCTATTTATGTAGACTCTCTTATCTTGCAGAGATGAAACATGGCTACTTTTCCTTTTCTTTCTTTTTTTTTCATGCTTATGATGTAAGCATGCATTTTCTTTTTTTTTCTTTTTTTTCTTGTAGCCACGTCTTCTACTCCCTTTTTATGCAATAAACTTGGAGAGAGTACTAAGCATGAAGGGTATGGAGTTTCTATTTTTATTGTGGAATGATGGTATGATGGTATTTTGCTAACTTCTAGTGTAGAAGTATAGCATGTGCAAGTGAAGTCTTGAATTCAAACAGTAATGAATGAAATCTCACATAGGTCTATACTAGTTTGACAAAGCTCAATGTGAAGACAAATAGCATATGCATAACATCTATCAATGTAATGTATCATATGGCTTTGGTAGGTATTTCCAATCAAATGAGAGTAACTTAAATCTTTTTAGAATTTCTCGTAAATCAAAGATTTACTTTCAAACTGGGAATAGCAGCCCTATCACTATATCATATCTCACAACAAATTAGAATTGGATTAAGCTTTTACTACCCACAATTTCTATATCAAGGCAAAAGTAATTCTAGACAATGAAAGCAATATTTTGGAGAGTAGTAGGTTGTAAACTAGGGACTTGGGAAAATTAATATAGAGCAAATATTCATCATTTCATCTATCGGAGTGTTTTTCCGGCAATTCTCCCAATACTACCGTTGGTAGCTCGCGAAGTTTATAGTTCGGTATTGGGTGCGCAGAGATTTAGAAGAGTATGGAAAATGGACACAAGGATTTATGTGGTTCGGGCCGCCTAAGCGTAATACCCTACTCCACGGGGTGTGTAGTTGTTGTATTGGGTATCAAAGCTGTCTATGGGAGGGTTCCAGAGAGCCGTCCCTTGTGTATCATCGACCAGTCCTTTTATAGTACAAGGACCGGTCGTTACATCGTTAGCCTAGCCCGACATGTGGCCCTGGCGGTTACTGATGCTTAATACATAATTAAAGAGATTAATTACCCTTAATAGCATGGCAACGGGTTTGACAATGTCGTTACTGCTATTAAGGGCCTTTCGATCGTGTGTCATTAATATGGTATTAATGACACTTAATCGGGTCTTAAAGTCTTTGATTGCCCCTTAAAGGTCTGAGCCGTTGGGGGTTCGCGAGTCTGATTGTTAAGGCTGAAGGTCCGGTGTTTGGACACGTGGCAGCATCGGAGCTATCCGTCTTGGGACGGGTAGGTCTAGTGTAGATGTACACGTGTCAGTACCAGAGTTTCCCTCTGTCGGAGGTTAGGTCCGGAGGTGCCACTCAAGTGTTTAGCCCGGAGCTATCCCATGTGTGGGATGTAGGTCTGGTTGCAGTATACAAGTGGCAGCACCAGGACTAACTATAGACGGGAGGCAGGTCCGATCTCGTATGACACGTGGGGTCTTCGCAGATCTTCAACTCAGACAAGTGAAGTTCCTTCGGTCTTTTTGTAATCCCAAGGGGTATATGGTACGCAGGGTACCGATAGTGGCCCCCTGGGCCCACCTCTAGGAGAGACCTTTTGGATGAAGTCGTTCTGCCGGAGGTGGGTCCATCCTTCGGTTTTTGAGCTGCGTCTTCAAAGGTCTTCGGATGTGCCGTTGGCGGTATTTAGCTGTTAAACCAACGCCGTGTGGCATATCCAGGCTGCGGCAGGTGAGATCTGGGCGTGCGGATCTCATGCAATTGAAGGTCGCCAGTTCCCGATACAAAAATCGTATCGGTTCCGCGCGCCTTTTCAGGCTGCCGCCTTCGGGCTTCCCTCCTTTCATGATGACAACCGTTCGCCTGGGGTAAGAACCTCGACTTGATCGTCGGGGTGGCCCCGGGACCCCTTTGTCATTGGCAGGGTGAAGTTTTTGAATTGTATCGTCGGGTCCTCCGCAGTTTCCATCCAAGCATTGCAGGGGCTTACTTAAGAAGGAAAACGCGCATCGTTTGGGGATTCTTTACGCATTCATTCGAACTTGCACTCAAATCCTCCAAACTTTTGCTTGCTTTTCCTCTCTCGCCACGCTGTGCCACAATGAAGTTGGGACTCCCCACGAGCCTCATTGGGAGCAAGAAGGAGTTGTCCAAGGTCCGGACCTACATGGGATGGTCCAGTGACTACTTCGATAATGACATTCGCTGCGGGGAGCTTCCTTCGAGAAGAAGCGAGCCGGAGATATGGTTTACTTCCTTGGATACGCCATGGTGGGTTTGATCCCGCCTTTCTCCACCTTCTTTCTGATGCTGCTAGATTTCTATGGTCTGCAGCTCCACCATCTAGGCCCCCACTCAATCTTGCTGGTGGCGACTTTTGTCCACTTTTACGAGATGTGGGCGGGTGTACCCCCTTCCTTGGAGTTGTTCCGGACCTTCTTCACTGTCCACCCGACTAGGAAGAGTGATGAGTTCATCGGCTTCTACTACTTCATGAAGCGGAAAAACTCTCCCCTCAAGTATTTGAGGTCCTTCCCTCCTGGCAAGTGGGACGACTGGAAGAAAGACTGGGTGGTCATCACCGTCGAAGGACACGAGAGGTTGGAGCTGCCTGAAGGCCTTCCTCGCGTCGACACCGACACTTGGAGTGAAGTGCCGGCGCTATCAAGGGAGTACAGGCCCATCCTAGACAGAATCCAGGAATGTGTCGAAGGTGGGGTGACCCCACAGATGGTCTTCAGCAACTTCTTGACAAACAGGTGGGCCCCGCTGAGGGCTAGGAGCCGGCTTGCCTGGGCCTTTAACAGTGAGATGGATACCAACCACATTGAAGTCAGCTTGGACACCAACTTGGCCGGTGAAGCCTTGAAGACCCATCTCAAGAACTTCCAGCCTGGGAACATCAGTCATCGCGATGTGTCTCCACCGGCGGCCTTCCTACCTCTGAATATGATTCCAGAGGAGTGCAGAGAGCTTCAGAGGAAGATGTCGCTGTTGGACGACTTGGGCTTACTGTAGAGGCGATCAACCTCCGGAGTGGCAATCCCCAAAGCTTTTGAAGGCGACTCCGCTCCCACCCCAAAGCCAAGAATCGAAGTCGTAGGCAAGGACAAGGAGTTGGTCGAACCCTTGAGCCGCAAGAGGAAGTTGAAACATGCTAACGGTAGGTCCGTCAGACCTGCTCCTTTCACGACATCTCCTTCTCCCCGGAGGGGAAGATCTTCAAGGGCGGCAACCACTCCAGCATTGGCATCTCCCCGGGTTGCTAGCTCCGGCCATACGGCTCCAGTACCAGCTGAGGGCTCTGGGTTCGGAGGTCCTTTCTGGTCGAGGGGGGCCTCCACCAAAGTGACGCTGGTAGCAACAAGCTCCGGGGAACCTTCCGAAGCTGGCACGCTAGGGGCGACAGGTTCCGGCGTCGAGCGTCCGGAGAAGAGGTTCCGTGCTAACTGGTGCAGAAGCCTTCCGAGGTAAATTTTGTTTTTTACCTCAATTGGTTGTTTTGTATTGTAACTGTGTTTTGAGTGTCTTCATCCTTCATCCACAGGGTACCTAAGAGAGGGGCTGAAGCTTCTATTCCTACCACAACATCTGAATATGTGCAGGCGGAGGCTCCAGCTCTAATCCCAGCATCGCCCCAAGGAGTGGCTGAGGCTGTGACAGCTTCGGCGCCGGCTGTCGTGGTCTTGGACCTTGACTCATCCCTAGAAGCTCCTGTAGCGTCGGACCACGGGAATGAAGATGTACCAGCGGCACCAGCCCCGGAGGTTGAAGCTCTAGTTTTGGATGCTGAAATGGTGGATGCTCCGGCCTCAGAACCGGAGATATCTACGATTCCAGTCCTAGAGCCGGATGTTGTTGAAACCCCGGCGGTGGAGCCGGTGTTTGATGATGCCCCGCGGTAGAGCCAGTGGTTGATGAAGATCTGGGGTAGAGCTGGTGGCTGATGAAGTTCCGGCGCCCGAGCCGGTCGTCAAAGAAGTTCATGCGTCTGAGTAGGTTGCTGTAGTGGTGCCGGCGCTCGAGCCCCTGATGGTCGAAGCACCAGCGCCTGAGCCGGCAACAGAGGAGGCGCCAGCGTCGGAGCCAGAAGTGGCCTCAGCTCCGGCAGGATCTTCAATGCTTGCCCAGGAGGCAGTGGTCTCGGAGGTGCCCACGCCTGAGCCAGGGTGCGAAGATGAAGCTGTCGCCCCCCCCCCCCCTCGCCTGAGGGGCCAGTTGTTGATGACCTGGCGGTGGGACCTTCGGAGCCAACTCTGGAGGTCGAAACTTCTATTGCAGGACCTTCCTCGGCGGCGGCCGAGGCTATCCCGGAGGACAGCCCAAGTGCCGTGGAAGCTCAGGGGACCGCTCTTGTAGAGTGGGACCCGATTTTTGTCACGGAGAACCCGCTGGAGCCAGGGGAGAGGACTCCGGCAGGTCCGGACCCAATCCCTCTATCATTGTCTATTGACAACGCCTGCTCCAGCCTTCATCAAGTCCAACTGGCTTTCTACCACGACAGCAAGGCCCTCGAGGAGGAGCGACAAACTCCTAAGAGGTGGCGCAATCGGCTCCAATTCGAGACCAAGCTGCCGCAGTCTAGGCTGGTTGACGACAAGGAGTGGGTGAAGAAGGAGAAGGTTCGGTTGGAGTACTGGGGTAAGCTGTTGGACAAGAGGGAAAGCATGGTGCGATCCCTCGACAACCAGTCTCCGGCCATCCACGAACAGGCCATAGCAGCCAATAACGCAGTGAATGATCGCAGGGAGAAGCTCAGCGCTATCCACGACAGCCTCGTCAAGCGCCGGGAGGTCCTTGAGGAGCGAGAGAAAAAGCTCGAAGATGAAGAGCAAAAACTCCTGGAGCTGCGGGATGACCTCGTGAAGAGGGAGGAAGAGCTTACTCATAGGCTGACTCTGGGTGACAAGAGTCTCGCGGGGCGCACCAAGAAGTTGGATGAGCGCTGCGAGAAAGAGGAGAAGAAGGCCTGGCAGCGAGGACAGGACCTCCACAAGAGGGAGGGTGAAATTGCTGCCAGGGAGAAGAAAGTGTGGGGCCGGGAGAAGGACCTGGTCGACCGCCGGAACAAGATCCACCTCCGGGAGGAGGAGCTCAACAAACTCGAAAGGCGGGTTGCTCAAAAGATTCAGCAGAACGCCAAAGGGGTAGAGCATCTTGCTCGGGAGAACTCGGAGCTTGCGGCGGCCAGAAGATCCTTAGAGGAGATGCGAAGTGGCAGGGTTGCGGAGTCCCAACAAGATTGGGACTTCTTGGGCAAAGCCAACGATGCACTGACTCCAATGGGTTTTAGTCTCGTGCATCCGGATGATCCGGAACTAGATCTGGACCAGGCGTTGCAGGCGCTGAGTTCGGCGGGCAACAAGCTCATCAAGATGGGTGATGTCATTGCGTACCAGCTGGAAACCGAGGGACAATCCCTGGCCAAGAGCGTCATAGAATTTGTTCTGTCGTGCTACACAAGTCAGGTCCCCCAATTCCCCCTGGATCCGGTGCTCCAAGGCCCCATCGACGGATAGGGAGAAGCTGCCTAGGCCAGCGTTTCTGAGGTTGCCCAGAAGGTCACCTCGTTCTTCCATAGGGTCTAGGACCATCTCTTTGTAGCTCCCGCTTGTATCCTCTCTTCTTTTTCTCCAATTTTGTAATTTCTTGTCTCCAGATGAATGAAATCCAAGTTTTTTATGAATTTCATTTTTTGTCTTCAACACTTTTGTCCCACCTGGCCCCCTGGTAGATGTACGCAATTTGATTGTGAACATGTACCGAGAGGATGTAATAGTTGTTGAAAACTCGCGTGCTTTAGACTTGTAGAGCGTAGATCCAAAGTCTTCGGTAGTGAAGTCCCCCTGAGGTTATCGGAGCTTAAGGGCTCCGGCCTTGACCATCATCGGAGCTTGGTAGCTCCAGCAGTGGTCTCCATCAACGCGTAGAGTGTCGACAGTTAGTCCTCTGGAGTCTTCCTACTATTTTTTGTTCACTTTTGACGGCTAGCCCCATGTCTTTACCGGAACTGAGCAGTTCCAGTGATGCTTGCTATCAATGTTTAAAACATCGACTAAAAGCCATCTAGGGGATGTCGGATCCTTAATAGCTCCGGCTTAATTCACCATCATCATGAGATCTTCATTTTTCCTGCACACTAAAGTCAAGAAAAATAGTAAAATTTGTTTCTTATCTATAACTTAGTTGTGACTTACTATTCTCATAAGAAATTGTTGGGTCGAGCGCAATTCTTCATATAATCAAGTGCACTGAGTTGTTTTCTCCAAGTCCAATTGTTTTCATGACCCACCTTACTTCGGTCTACCAGGGTGTAGGTAGAGTGGCGTACTTAGGGTGCAGGACCAGGCTAAGTCGATAGCACGCTCCGGACCTAGATTGGCTGGCGGCATTCAGGCAAGTGAACCATTGAACAACATGAGAACCTGAAGGAATTAACAATGCGACTCAAGTTGTACATGAATTAGTCAATCTAAAAAATTCTTGAGAATCGCACAACTTTGTTATAGACAAGAAAGAGAAAAATAAAAAATAATAAGCTTGTACAAAGTAAATGCACGTGGAGTTTGTTTTCACACAAATATGTCTTTCATTATAGGTCCGGGGTACAGGGAAAACAAGTACACCCTTAGGGTACGGAACCAGGCTAAGTGTGTTTTGTTTCTTGTTTGACCCAAGGTAGCTAGCTACACTTTTAGTTCTGAGACTGTGACAAGTGTTGCCTGAACTTTGCGGACCTTCTAGAGAAGGTCCGGCTGTTCTCCCGGAGGAGCTACCCGACTCTGTACAATGACTCTATAACATACATCACGTGTAACTACAGACTCACCTCCGTGATATTAAGCGTAGAACTTACGGAGGTGCTCAATGTTCCAAGGATTAGGGATAGGTGTCCCATCCTCGGTTGCCAAGCGAACGCATCCGGGACGGGTTACTTTAATCACTCGGAAGGGTCCTTCCCAGCTGGGGGAGAGTTTGTTTAACCCTTCTCTGGATTGTATTCTCCGTAACACCAGATCGCCTTCCTCGAGCTATCAGTTGTGAACATGCCTTTGGTGATAGCGCCGGAGAACATGGCGGTATCGGGAATTCCAAATAGCTGCTCGACACCTTCCCTCTTCAAGGAGGTCAAGGTCTTCACATCAGAGCTTGTCCTGCGCGGCATCGTCGAAGGTCCGGACCCGGAGCGACCCCAAGGTGATTTCTGGAGGAAGGACTACTTCAGCTCCATACACCAGGGAAAAGGGTATCTCTCCAGTTGACCGGTTTGGTGTTGTCTTGTTGGCCCATAGAGTGGGTGGAAGCTCTTCGATCCAGTTGGCTCCATGTTTTTTCAGACGCTCATATGTGCACTTCTTGAGTCCTTTTAGGATTTCTGCATTTGCTCTCTTGGCTTGGCCATTGCTTGTCGGGTGAGATACGGAAGCGTAACTGACTTGAATGCCGAGATCTTCGCAATATCCTTAGAATGCAGAGCTTGTGAATTGGGTCCCATTATCGGTTATGATTTTGTTTGGGACTCCAAATCTGCATACGATGGTTGTAAGAAGTTGATGGCTGATTGATTGGTTATTGTCACAATTGGAGTTGCTTCCGGCCATTTGGTGAATTTGTCAATGGCGACGTACAGGAACTTGTAACCTCCAACGGCTCTTGGGAAAGGTCCCAAGATATCCATCCCCCACACAGCGAAAGGCCATGTAGGAGGTATCATTTGTAGAGGTTGAGCCGGTGTATGAATTTGTTTTGCATGAAACTGGCATGCTTCACATTTCTTCACCAGCTCAGTTGCATCCTGGAGCGCTGTAGGCCAATAAAAGCCATGTCGAAAGGCTTTACCGACCAGCATGCGGGAAGACGCGTGGTTCTCACACTCGCCTCCATGGATTTCTGCGAGGAGCTCGCAGCTTTCTTCCTTTGTAATGCACCGCATTAGTACGCCGTTAGCATCGCGCCGGTAGAGATCCCCTTCTACCAGCGTGTATCTTTTAGCCAATCTGACTATCCGGTCAGCGGATACATTATCTTCAGGAAGGAAGTTGTCTTTCAAGTAGCTCTGGATCTCCGAGATCCATGCATCAGAGCTAGCTTGAGCATTCGAGTCTTGCGTGCTGTGTTGCTCAAAGCTTCCGGTAGCACCTATGACCCTTGATGGCTGCCATGGTAACAGGGCCATTGGGACTGCCAGCTTTGTGCTGGTCTCGCCCCCTTCGCTTAGATCGGCAGGCTGAGCTGTAGGTTTAGACAACCTCCGGACGAAGGTTCTGTCGGGAGCCGAAGCTCTGGTTGACGCTTTCATCGAGAGTTCGTCAGCTTCAGCGTTATGGTGACGCTGTACATGGTGGAGATACAGGACTTCGAAGTCCTTCTGAAGCCTCTAGACTTCAAGGAGATAGGCAGCTAGTTGGGGATGGTTGCAAGAGCATTCACCCTTCACCTGTTTAATGATGACTTGCGAATCTCCCTTGACCAACAGCTGCTTGACACCATATGATAGTGCCACCTTTAGTCCACAAATGAGTGCTTCATACTCCGCCATGTTGTTGGTCGCCTTGAAGTCAAGGTGTACCATGTATTTAACCTTCTCCCTGGTCGGAGCGAGGAGAAGGACTCCAGCTCTGGCCCCCTGCTTCTGCATGGAACCGTCAAAGTAGAGAGTCCAGTGAGGCTCGGTGAAGACCGGAGCCTTGAGTTCCAGTTTCTACTCACTAGGGCCCCCAGGGTTTGATGGAGAGGGGGTCCATTCCGCCACAAAGTCCGCCAATGCTTGACTTTTGATTGCTTGTCTTGGGACGAAATCAAGGTCAAACTCAGCAAATTCTGCTGCCCACTTTGCAATGTTCCCAGTGGAGTGGGGATTATGCAAAATTGCTCCCAGTGGATATGAAGTCACCACTGAGATCTTGTGAGCTTGAAAATAGTGTCGAAGCTTCCTGTAAGCAATAAGAACTGCGTATAGCAGTTTATGTACTTCCAGGTATCGAGTTTTGGCGTCGTGGAGTACTTCAGTGATGAAGTACACTGGATGTTGGACTGTCCGGACCCTCCCGGAGGGGCCCGGAGTTTCCTCCTCATCGTCCCGGACCCTCCCGGAGGGGTCCGGACCTTCTTCGGGGATCGTCGGGTCCTTTTTGGAGGAACCCGAAGCTTCTTCAGGAGTGACCTGGACCCTCCCAGGAGGGTCCGACTCTTCTTGCTCAACAAGAGTAACTCCTTGTTGACTCAAGTCTGGGGGCTGGGACCCAGACTCGTCTTCAAGAACCTCCTGACTCTACCAAAGGGGTCTGGATTCCTGAGCTTGTAACGGTTCTGGTCTCTCTGCAACCAGGACCATGCTGAAAACTTCGTCAGATGCCGAAATGTAAAGCAGTAGAGACTCACCAGGGTTCGGAGCTACCAAGGTTGGTAGAGTGGTGAGGAGCTGCTTCAGCTCCTGGTACGCCTTTTCTGCTTCTTCAGTCCATTGGAATGGACCGAACTTCCTCAGTGGCTTGAAGAAGTGTAGTTCTTGAGATGAACCGGCTGAGGGCGGCTAGACATCCAGTCAGCTTCTAGACGTCCTTGATGCGGGCTGGTGGCCGCATATCTTCAATGGCTTTAATCTTCGCCGGATTTGCCTCTATGCCTCGGTGGTTTACCAGGAAACCAAGAAGCTTTCCGGAGCTAACCCCGAAGACACATTTGTCCGGGTTCAGTTTCGTGCGAGTGACTCGCAACTTGTCGAAGACAGCTTGCAAGGTGTCAAGAAGTGACTCCTTGTCCTTAATCTTGATGATGATGTCATCAACATACACTTCCACTACGTCTCTGATGAGCTCTCCAAAGTTTTTGTACATAGCTCGTACAAATGTTGAAGCTGCATTCTTGAGACCAAATGGCATGGCAGTATAACAATACAATCCATCTACTGTGATGAAAGAAGTATGCTCTTCGTCTTCCCTAGACATTTTGATTTGATGGTACCCAGAATACGCGTCTAGGAAACACAGTAATTCACACCCGGAGGTGTAATCCACTATCTGATCTATTCTAGGTAGTGGGAAATGATCTTTTTGACATGCCTTATTCAGTGTTGTGTAGTCGATAAAAATCTGAAGATTCCCGTCAGCCTTGGGTACAATGACTGGGTTTGCCAGCCATTTTGGGTGGAAGACTTCTCGGATGAATCCAGCTTCAAGCAACTTCTTCACTTCTTGTCGTATGAAGTTATATCGCTCTATTGATTGCTTCTGAGGCTTCTGATGTACAGGCCGAGTGTCAGGGTAGATCTTCAGATTATGCTCGATCACTTCCCTAGGGATCCCAGGCACTTGTGACGGTTGCCAGGCAAACACGTCGACATTAGCCCGGAGGAAAGTGATGAGCGTGAGTTCCTATTTGTCATTCAGTCCTCCCAATATATGGGTGGTCTGAGCGGCGTCAGAACGGATTTGGACGACTTTGACGGGAATGTCGGTGTCGCCGCTTGGTTGCACGCGGGGTGCGGAGGTTGAGCCTCGATGACGAATGCTCAGTGGTTTCAGAGCTAGCTCCTTTCCAAAATCTTTTTCTTGCATTGTGGCAAGCGCGTGAAGTTCTTACAGAGCTGTCACTCCGGCAGTGCGATCTCCACAGATCCGGAGAACACCAGCTGGTGTTGGCATTTTCAACACCAAGTAGCCATAATGAGCAGCAGCCATGAACTTGTATAGGGCTGGCCTGCCCAGAATGGCGTTGAAGGGTAAGTTGATCTGAGCAACGTCAAATACCAACTTCTCAATGCGATAGTTCTCCCGAGTCCCAAAGGTTACGGGGAGAGTAATGGCACCAAGTGGGGTTATGGCCCCCGGACCTACTCCGAAGAAAGGTCGGGAGGGGCGAAGGTCTGAAGGTCGGAGCTGAAGCTTGACGAAAGCTTTGAAGCTTATGAGGTTCAGCCCCGAACATCCGTCTACCATTACGTGGTGGAGTTGGATGTTGTTGATGGTCGGAGATACCATCAATGGAAGTTGACCAGCTCCGATCATATTCCGAGGGCAGTCTGACGCGTCGAAAGTGATGGCAGTATCCATCCACTTCCGGTGTGGCTCCGCCCTTGCGGTGGGAGCCACCGAAGCCATGTCCCGCCGCTTGGTCTTGAGGACACGGCGGGAGGTGATGTCCCACGAACCACCAAAAACGGTGTTCATGGTTTTTCGACGTTCATTGTTGGAGATGTCAGATTCATCATCAACGGAGGTGTAAACAGCCTTCAAGACCTTTTTAGGGTCTTGAAAGCCTAACTCCTCTTCAGCCGGAGCTTCCTCGAATTTCTGTTTTCCTTCCCTTTATCGCAAAGGAACTTCTTCCTGGCGCTTGTTGTAGCGCTCGGCAAGGTTCTGGACCTCTCGGCAGTCTTCCAAGTTGTGGTTGTTCGACTTATGAATAGGACACCACACTTTGGAGTTACCACCGTCTTCTGATGATGACCGAGGTCGTTTCTCGGGGCGTGGCCCCCGGCCACCCATAGCTACGGCAACTGCAGCAGTAGGTGTGCCAGCTGACGGCTTTTTCTTGCCGTTGGACTTTTTCTTCTTTTTACCACTCCCAGAGATAGTGGCTTCGCCCTTGGAGGATTTTTTATTATCCTCCAGAGGTGGTTTGGAGTGCATTTCACGGCCCTCCACAGCTTTGGCACACTTGTCTGCCAAGCTGAAGAGCTCCGTGACACTAGTAATCTCCTTGATCGCCAGCTTTTCCAGCATCTTCTTGTCTCGTACGCCCTGTCTAAATGCCACAATAACAGAGGCATTAGAGATAGAAGGAATAGTGTTTCGTACCTGGGAGAACCTCTAGATGAAGGAACGTAGGGATTCTCCCCCCTTCTGCGTGACAGCAAAAAGGTCCAGTTTGGTGTCTGGTCGGGTGTATGAACTCCCGAAATTAGCGGTGAACTGTTGGCACAGTTCCGCCCAACTATTGATGGAGTTGGGCGGAAGACTCATGAACTAGGACCTGGCGGTCCCCGTTAAAGCCACCGGGAAATAGTTGGCCATTACGACCTCGTTACCTCCGGCCGCAAGGATTGCAGTGGAGTAAATCTGGAGAAACTCAGCGGGATAGACAGTCCCGTCAAATTTCTCCGGCAGGTGAGGCTGGAACTTTTGTGGCCATCTGACCATGCGTAGGTGCATGGCCAGGGCAGAAGAGCCTCCTCCTACTCCCTCGGGAGTAGGACTGTCTCGAGCCTCTCGCCTTTCGCGAGCACGCTCAATATGGACGCGGTCGTCCTGTTGACAGTAACGGCGATCAAGCTCCGCCTAGAGGTCATGAGTTGAAAGCCTGGTTACTGTATGGGTGCGTCGCGCCCCAGAAGGCAACGACGTCACTTGTTGAGATGCAACACGCCTCCTATTTTGGGAAGCGTGCAGACCAAGTCTGCCCGACAAAGTCCGATGTTGCGATGGGGCCTGCCCCGAGGGGGGAGGACCTTGGTTGCTGATGCGAACGGCTACTTCTGCTACCAAATGTCCCACATCAGCCCTCCACTGGTCCATTGCACTCTGAGATGCACCCGGAGGTGGTGGGCATTGGAGTAGAGCACGTGCAGCGTGGAGCGCGTATTCAGGATTGTTGTTATTCGCCAATGTTGTGACCGACGTAGATGCCATGTCCCGTTGTCCAGCATGATTTGCTGGTGCAGATGGTGGCGGCGGAGGCATGACTCCTGCTGGAGCCGCGGCACCTGCTGGTTGTTGCATGTTGGAAGGATTGCCTCCAGCAGGTTGCACGGCGGGGTTGCCGTTGGACGATCCAGCAGCTGAGTTCACTATTCTTGAAATCTCGGGCACACCCCTACCTGTCGCGCCAACTATCGGAGTGTTTTTCCGGCAATTCTCCCGATACTACCATTGGTAGCTCGCGAAGTTTATAGTTCGGTATTGGGTGCGTAGAGATTTTGAAGTGTATGGCAAATGGACACAAGGATTTACGTGGTTCGGGCCGCCTGAGCGTAATACCCTACTCCACGGGGTGTGTAGTTGTTGTATTGGGTATCAAAGCTGTCTATGGGAGGGTTCCACAGAGCTGTCCCTTGTGTATCGTCGACCAGTCCTTTTATAGTACAAGGACCGGTCGTTACACCGTTAGCCTGACCCGACATGTGGCCCTGGCAGTTACTGATGCTTAATACACAATGAAAGAGATTAATTACCCTTAATAGCATGGTAACGGGTTTGACAATGCCGTTACCAATATTAAGGGCCTTCCAATCATGTGTTATTAATATGGTATTAATGACACTTAAATCGGGTCTTGAAGTCTTTGATTGCCCCTTAAAGGTCCAAGTCATTGGGGGTCCACCAGTCTAATTGTTAAGGCTGAAGGTCCGGCGTTTGGACACGTGGCAGCATCGGAGCTATCCGTCTTGGGTCGGGTAGGTCCGGTGCACATGTACACATGTCAGTATCGGAGCTTCCTTCTGTCGAAGGTTAGGTCCGGAGGTGCCGCTCAAGTGTTTAGCCCGGAGCTATCCCATGTGTGGGATGTAGGTCTGGTTGTGTAACACCCTAAACTTTCGCATCCTGCATTGCATACATGATCATGCATTAAATATTAATAGAATAAAAGAAAAGATAAAACATGCATATACAAATATGTGTAGCAAAAGAAGAAAAAGAAATAAAAATAGCCTAAAACTAGTAATAAGGAATAAGTATAAAAATAATAATAATAATAATATATAAGTATATATAAAAATAATAATATATAAGAATAAATAAAATATTAATATTAATAATATATATTATAATAATTAATAATAGATAATATATATATAATATAAATAATAATATATATATATAAATATATATATATAATAAATTATATAATAAAATAAAGTATAAAAAATATAAAATAAATAAATATAAATTATAAAATAATAATAATACTAAATAAAAAAAGAAAAAAAAAGAAAAAAAGGGCCAACCCGGCGGCCAGGCCAAGCGGCCCAAACGACCGAGCGCCCCGCGCTAGCCCCGATGCACCCGGGCCCCGCCGAAACGCGCCCGCCCGCTGGCCACGCGCCCCGCCGCCGAAGCGCACCCGCGCGCGCGCGATTCCGCGCGAATCCCTCCCGGCTCGGCGCCCGCTCCCGCCACGCCCCCCCCCCCCCCCCCCCCCCCCCGATCCGATTTTCCCGCCGCCACGCGCCTCCCTCCGCTCCCGGCCCCACGCCCCGTGCCAGCGCGCCATGCGCGCCTTGACCCCGCCCCGACTCCCGCCCGCGGAATCCCACGCCCGGCGCGATTCCCGCGCTCGGTCGCCTCGCCCCGGCCCCACGCAGCCCCCGCGCGCGCCCCGCCCACGCGGCCTCGCTCCCTCGCGCTCGCCCCGGATTTCCCGCCGCGCAGCGCCCCGCCTTGGCCCCCGTGCCGCTCGATCCCAACTCCCGCGCCGAACCGTACCGCGATCCCAGCGCTCGATGCCCCGCGTACGCGCCGCCGCCTGACTCCTGTACCAAGTCGGTACTGTCTCGCCCCCTATATAAACAACAGTAACCCTCGTAGGGTTTTTCCCAGCCGCCTCCACGATAGAACCGCAGCCGCCGGTACAGAGGGAAAAAGCGCCAGAAAACAGAGATGCGCCCAGGGAAGAAAAAGGAGAAAAAGAAGGGGAATAAGAGGAAGAAAAAGAGGAGGGCGCCACCGTCCGCCGGAGATCGTCGTTGACATCGCGCCGCCATCGTCGTGCCGCCGGAGGACGCATCTACTTCGTCTACACATTGTCCCCATCCCGCGATCGTCGAAGCCATTGCATCTACAGTAGGCCATGTTCCCGATGCGAATTTTAGCGATCATATTGAGTCTAATAGGCGTAACTTGATCGTAGTTGTGCCATAATTTTATTTTCAGGAGCATTAATCCACCCTAACACCCCCGTAAACTCATACGAACGCGTATGAACTAGTTGCATCTAATTAATAAACAACTGTAGTTAATTAATAATTAAACTTTGCATGCATGCATATCATCGCATGTTGATTCATGTGTGTGCATCATGTTGATTTGTATATGTTCTCTTGTATGTATGATCACGCGTAGAGGAACATGCTCAAGAGGCCGCATACGAGGATTTCCAAAACCAAGACTTTGAAGCGCTTGAGCAACCCCATCCGTCGGAGCAAGGCAAGTGTCCTTGAAGCATATTGATCCTGTTTTAATAAATGTTTTGTTTGCGAACTTGCATGCTTGTGTCAAATTGATGGGAATCCTATGGTAGGGAGTTTACTAGTTTTGTTTGACCACCCTTGTCACCTAGAATTTATGGTAGAGAGTCGGGAAGGGTTTTTACCTTTTTGCTTCGCTTAATTAATTGGGATGGAAAAACCAACACTACACATTTAATTATGTATTAATGATATTCTGGTTAATGTGGACTGGTTAAACCTGGTTTGGTAATGGGTGATCTAAGCAAGCCTGGTATGTGGATGGGTTGGATGTTATGGTGGTTTGCTTGCTTTAGATCTAACGACCGGTTCATGCGAGAATAAGCCAGGACTACAGTGCCACCACGAGGCCAAGTATGGGTGCGGCGTAGCTGATTAATTAGGGCTTTGCTGGTGCTGTTTGGACCATTGTGGATGCTCGGGGAAGGGGTAGTCGGACTGGGTTTGTTGATGATTGGTGGGACTACCCTGGGATCCGAATGGCTCAAGAGGGGGCCCTTGGTTGAAGATGTGCTCTGAGGGAGACATCGCCACCGGTGAAACCTCAGTGGGGTCTAAATAGGCTAGTAATCCCTTTGTAAAGGCTATTTTGTGATCTCTTGGCCACACACCAACGGAAGTGTGTAATATGACTGATGGGTCATGAGCATAAGGGAGGTTCTTAGTCGCCGAAGGGTGATGAAATCACGAACACGTGGGTAAAGAGGTACAAACTCTGCAGAGTCTAAATAAACTATCATGATAGCCGTGCTCCCGGTTATGAGCGCCTGGATGACCTACATGATTAGAGGGAAATTGGTAATTGGGATGGCTATGGTTTGGTAATGGTTATGGATGGTTATGGATTTATTTTTCTGGTATTGAATCTGGTTATTGGCAATGGTGAAATCTGGAAATTTCGATGATGGTAATGAATTCAGATTTGGTATTATGGTATTACTTATGATTATAATGGGTTTACTTCACATAAATATGATTCATTGCTTTTCCAAATGTTTTAATGTACTTTTCAGCACTTAGCCAATTATTATTGTCGTTATTTGAATCAGCCACATGTCATACTTTCCACACTTGCTGAGTACGACATGTACTCACTCTTGCAATCCCCCCTCCCCAACAGTTGCAGGTCAAAATTGTGAGTTTAATGGCGATAATGTGGAGATCTAGGCCGTGTCTACCGTCAACTTTGCCTGTGGTGTTATTGGAGCTGCGCTATCCCTTTTGCTTAGTTTGCTTAGTTGCTTAATTAGTTTATTTCCGCTACTAGTTGAACTTGTCATTAATATTCATTAGAGCTTGTATTCGAGGATAATATAGTTCGTATAATAAAATTTGATAATTAATCTTGTTCTGTAGTAATTATTTGTATATCGTTTGTGATTGCACTCGTATATGTGTGATGAACATCCTGGGCACACATATGTGTTAGCTTGGTTCATTATCGGAACCGGGCGTCACAGGTTGCAGTATACACGTGGCAGCACCAGGACTAACCATAGACGGGAGGCAGGTCCGGTCCCGTATGACACGTGGGGTCTTCGTAGATCTTCAACTCAGACAGGTGAAGTTCCTTTGGTCTTTTTGTAATCCCAAGGGGTATACGGTACGCAGGGTACCGACATCATCTATGTGAATTCCAAACCATTCTTACTACACATCTTTTATTTTATTTTGAAAGCAAATCTACTATACTTATTTTTAAGTTTTTTTATATGCAAGGTGGATGATGGGTGAATGGAAAATAAATGTGCAAGGGTGTGATACAAGTTACCTCAAGTGGGGGTCCTCCCTCAAGCTTGTTCTTGTTCATGGTCTGCGCTAGGGGTTGAAACCCTAATGATGGATGTAGGCCATGTGGTTGGCCTAACCTTGCTGCAGCATGGCTTTGGCATTGGAGGGTTGAATATCGATGTTGGATTACCTTCTATGGGTTTCATGAGTGAGGTTGAGGAGAGTGTTGTTGATGTCACTCATCCACACTTCAAGGTTTCCATAGGTTGGATGTACCTTGTTATTCCTTGGCTAAGGTAGTGATAACCCTTTGCACAAAAGTATGACGTGCACTCAACATGCATTGAGTGTGTTCCGTCATTCTTTGGTTAAGGTGTATCATACCCTCTTTCCATATAGGAATAACTTGTACCCCTCATGCATTGGGTGTGATATGTCATCCCTTGGCTAAGGTTAATGATAACCTTTAGCCATAAAGAAGTGACATGTACCCAACATGCATGTGTTGAGTACGATCCTATTATTCCTTGACTAAGGTACAACATACCTATAACCACAAAGGGATGACGTGCACTCAACATGGGTTGAGTGTGATCCATTGTTCCTTGGCTAAGGTATAAAATATCTTCTAGCCACATAGGAACAACTTGCACCCAATATACATTAGATGTGATCTTGTCATTCCTTGGTCAAGGTGCATCATACCTTTTAGCCACAGAGGAATAACTTACACACAATGATGGTGCCAATTTCCCTTGAGCTTTAATGAGTGCTTAGAATAGTTGAGAGCATGATGCTCTCACATATTCGTAGCAGCCCATTGGTTGCTCACGAAGGGTTTCCATGTCAAATCTCTGGCCTCGTATTACTATGGTTGACCTTCAGGCTTAAGTTCCGATAGGTAGCAACCATCCTAATTTACTCCTTGGCCAAGAGATATTGAAATGGAATCCTTTTAGGGTTTCCAACAATCGGATCTTTGAATGCATGCATAGTTATTTTACTCCTACAAACTTCCTCTCTATGATAGAGAGGGATGGTTAGTTCTCGATACTTGTACAAATGAATTTGGGTTAGGTAACCGAATCTTCATTTGTATGTATGGGGAAGAGCAAAATCAAAGATGCATTGCATCCAATTTCAAGTGTATCCATGAACAATGTATGAAATATTGATAGGAGTGGGGCTTTATGGATAAATCAATTTGCATATTTTCTAAAGCTCCTACTCAAAGCAATGCAAGTGATATAAATACACTATATGGATCCCTTCATCTTGTAAAATTTCTAACCATCATAGTATTTTTACAAGAGCAAATATTTATCATTTGGGTCATGGCAAACAAGATTCTCAGTTTTATCCTCCTGAAGATTTTGCATTTCTTGCCTAGGAATTCGAAATTTAGTGATCCATGCATGAATGAGTTTCAAATCAAAATTATGGACATCACTATTCCTAGGTTGCTACATACCATTTCAACCTTTGAGTAATTCCATAAGCATTACCTAGGCAGCAAATGTCTAAGTCAATTTTAGCAATGCTTATGATATTCTAGATACTTGTTTAAATTTATTCATTCTTTTTTGAATAATCAAAAAGAGTAATGTCAAAACTTACTCTCGTGAGGATACATAAGAATTGAATGATGAGAAGGTGTAAACCTTCCTTACCAATGTAAGCAAAAATCATTCAATCCTAATGCAATTCAAACGACAAAAACAATTTTAAATTTGTACCTCAATTGAAGAGCAGTCCAGGTTGAAGGTCGTTGTGTGAGAAACTCACGACCATGAATTTTGGTGTAGCCTTCATGTTAAATGTCTTCTGGCAAGTTGAGGTTGAATTTCAATGAGCTTCATCTTGTTTGTCCATTGGACCACCATCTTGAGTATTCCTCCACCATGAACTCAAAATGAGATCGATGGAGGGATATGTGCTTGATGGGACATTCCAACCTCTTCACAAATTGTTCTGGCTACACCAATAATCAAGAACAAACAAAACAACTCGAAAATGGGTTATGTTAGCTAAAAAAACATGGTGTACCCTTTGTCAAATTGTATTGCCCAACTTGAAACAACTTGCAAATGCAATGAATATTTAAGGGAAATATTTTTGGTTTGAATTAGGAAGATGAATTCAAGTTGTTTCGCCCATGGTTCATATATAAATAAATTTATTTCCTAATTCAAAATTTTAGTTTTATGATGGTTGGAAATTTTACTTTCCAACATGCAAGTGTGAAAAATCAAACATGCTAAATGCAAACGCAAGGATTGATGGAAATTTAAAATATGCAATTGGGAAAGCAAATATGAGATAACTACTAATTAACCTATTGGCAAGGATTCATCAAATTTTTGAAGTCCGATGAGTGGGATTTACCTCCGTCCTGTTTAGTGTGATGATTTGTTGTCCAATCCCGTAGTTGAAGATGTGGACAACTTCTCTTGATTAACATGCCAAATCACCTTTGCCATGTCAGTTGGACATGTGGACCACATGATGGCCGTAACCTCTCCGCCATCTTGATGAAGACTTGTTGATGTAGTGACGGCTTTCCCTCTTGAAGATATTGTCTCATGAGCATGATGAGGCTTGTCCTTATTTAGGGGTGCCATTTTGACCTTATTGATGTTCCTTTGAGTTAACCCATACTTTGATCATGGACCAAAGACTTCCTTGGGCATGATGACGTGTGGACTCCACAATCAAACAAGAAACGCTTTATCCACAATGTCACTTGCCCTAGGTTGCATGGGCTTAGTCGAAAGGTAGGAATCCCAACAAGTGATTGTGGGATATCTTGGATCTTGAATGCTCTTTAATTTTCTTGTCCTTGGCCAAGGGCTTCATGTGGATGTTGTCTTGATTTATTTCTTGGCCATGGACAAGATACTTCAAGGTAGGCTAGTTGAACTTTAATCCCTTGAAATCCGCATAGCCTCCTTGATTGCAAGGGTGATGTTGATTCCACCCTTGACCTCCCTGTTGGTGATAGCCATTGGAATTGTGTTTGGAAGGAAGAATCCCCATGAGTTTTAGGGAAATGATTCTCCAAGTGGCCCATGTTGGCATGGATTTCCACAAATCACGTGAATATCCACGGCTTGGATCATCCAAACACTTTCCTATGGCTTGATATTCATGATACTTCAATAGGAGGTATAGTTCCTTAGCTAGTGTGTCCACCTTGTTAAGTGGTGTACATGCCAAGCTAAAGGAACTAGAGCACTCTTCAATCCACCCCTTGAGTATAGACCATATTCTCATCCATGATGAATGAGAATAGGACTCCTTCAGCTCCAACACAAAGGTGGTCATGGTTTGGTGGACCAACCCATGACATGAATATTGGATGAAGATCCAACTATCCACCCCATCATGGAGGCAAACCAAGAAGAACTCTTGGAGCCTCCCCTAAGCTTGGGGATGGATGACTTTGGCTCCTAATAGAAGCTAAAATTCTTCCGCGAAAGGCAATTGTGTTGCCTAGCAGACATTTGTTGAGGTATGCCATCAATCATTTTGCAGTTGAGCACTAGCATCCTCGTGGGCCATCCCATGAAATGGGTTAGCCAAGACTACCCTGTTTTCACACAAAAGGAGAAAACAAACAAGGGTAATCCTATCTAATAACTATTAGTACCTATTGCATAATCACAAGTGATAGCCATCCTTCAATTCCTTTGCCTTCCCTGGCAAGGGCGCTAGAAATTCTTGTTGATGTTTCTTACATCACAGATCATCTCTCAAAAGAGATGAGGTCCGCAAGCACATGGAAACTATTGTGTAGCATTTCACCCAAGAGTATTCTCAAGGGTATCGTATTTATCCCAAAGGAAAGCAATGGAGTAAAGTAAACACTACTCTTATGATCAAGCTATGGTATACTAATCAATTAACAAGACAGAGGTAAATTGATAATATATGGGTAGTGTGACACACACCTAAGGAATCTATTCTAAAGGGTATATGGGTTCTAATGGAGGTTAGACTAAGGATTGGGGAGGTTCTCTTACAATGCTTCTAATATACATATACATAGCCTAGCTAGATACTAATGAGCATGTCAATGGTGAATCCTTATGCTAATTTGTTCAACATAGCGGGCACGGGTTTACCCCTAGCAATACTAGGACGACTCCCGCCAAGAGCTTGTAGCATAGCCGAACATGGAGGATTACAAAGGACAGATAGGGCTATCACCACCTACTGCCTACCTTTTCAATCCGTAGGTCTACGAGACATCCAACGCTACCTAACTATCCTAGCACCATGCTATCATATTAAGTAAATACCTTAGGAGCTGTGGCACAAGCCATCCTAAGGCAACAACTAACCTAAACATCGTTGAACCATTGTTGAAACATAGCATGTCATTCATATTAACATGATCATATCATAGCCAATTAGACTATAGTGGGGATTTTTAGTGTTGATGATGATAGTATAATGACATTCAAACATGATCATAAAGACTATTCCTATCACATACATGGAATTCACAATCAAACAAGAAACACTTCATCCAAGTATATGAATAAAAGAAGACTGAAGATGGTATCTTTATTATGCATAAAGTCACAAATATAAGGAAAAATATATGAGCCATACCTTTCCCAACTTGGACTTGGGACTAGAGGCTCTCCTCTCTATAGTCTAACTCCACTAAAGACTAAGAGAACTAGTGTATACAATAGAATGATGCTCAAGTGGTGTGTGTTGAAGTGAGAGGTCCTATTTATAACTTGGAGAAGGGTCGGTTCCCGCCACCAAAAGTGCGCGAATCAGTCACCACTGACTTCTTCAAGCTGGAAGGAGCCAACACGTGGAAGTTGACCAGGTTTTGCACTAGGAAGAGATCGGCTGAAGCACCAGGTCGACCGACCTGGTCCTGGCTCCAAACGGTTTGTTCTTTCTCCAGGTGGCTTCCAAGTGGGTCCCATCCCTTGATATGGGTGCTACACTATTGGATGGCCTCGAATACTTCTGTTTGTGGGCCATTTGATCCATGTGGTTCCACATGTCGGTGCTTGATTGACTCGGATGATATTTTATAGGATCCAACCCTTTGTTTCACTTCAATTATGTATAAAATACCTACATGCACCAATTTCTCCAATTACAAGTGGAAATAGGTTAAATAGAAAGGTGATGTGTGCAAGAAATGATACTTCCTTCACATAATTGAGTTATATTGACGGGTGAAATTCATATATAACGCATTATGTTTTAGCCTACGGGCAAGCTGCATGCAACAATTGTTGTTCTTGTGAACAACAGCTGTCGCATGCGGATTTGTCCAACTGGAAACTGTTCGCAATAACTTATATGATCGTCGCAACACACTCAGATTTCTGAGGTGGGACAAAAGATGTTCTACAAGAATCAGAAACGTGCTCGAGTAAGGCGCGTCTACTTTTTTCCACTCGCACGACATCGTGAGCGTCCGTTGCCACTCGCACGTTATCGTGAGCGTCCGTTGCAGGGATAAACAAACGCAATGACATTACGATTAAACTTCACGGATAAACATACGCAATGACATTGCAATTCAGAGATAATTTGCAACTCAATGAATTTCATAATTCATACACATTGCGCGCCCTCTAAACTAATTTTGAATCTAAACTTATTCCTAAAGCTCCCATCGATCAATCTAAACTGTACCGTCCAGCTTGCTCCTGAACACGTCTCTTATATTCCCCTGGATCCTAAAAATATTGACATTCTATAAATTAACAAATGTCGAATGAGGAACAAATAACCTATGTTGGTCACTAACACAAAGTGTCTAACCTTGATAAGTAGATTATAGCAATCATTTTCAACATTGGGCGCAATTTGGATGATGAAGCAAACGCTAAACTTCAAGTAGTATAGTTTTGATTGTAAAACCAGCCCACCACCCCTACGAAATATCAATTTAAGCAACATAAGAAACCAGTTCAAACAAGTTCAAATTTAAGCAACATGAGCCAAATAAGTCTATCTTACAGTCTCCTGATCAAGAATCCTAATGCAGAGTGCTCTTGAGCGATGGACATTTGGGTGGAAGAAACCACGTGGAAAGGCGCATCTTGGAGGCACCAACAGATAGTCCTCCGATAAGGAGATTGTCAGGGGGTAGTAACCACCTTCTCAGTTAGTCTACAAAGGAAATTCATTAATAAGAGGACGATGGTCATACTCATATGATTGTGCTTGGTCTTCATGACTTACCCCTTCTTTATTGGGGATGATGCACTGCCACTTCAATAAATCTTCGGGTTCAGGCTTCCCAGTGAAACCCTATGCAGAGAAATTGAAAATACCAAACATAAACAAGACATAAAACAAAACTACAGTTAAGTTCATCAGTCCATTGCAGAGCTACATATATACAACCATGCGACCGATGTGAACAGTTAAGTACATACATGGGGATGGTTCTTGCGCCACGCCAAGCGCTCCTCCTTCAGTCGGCTATGCGCCAAGCCGATATCTAACCCAGCCATAAACAGTGACAACGAGGACAGCGATGATGACGGTGATAGCGAACAGAGGCGATGGTCGCACTGGAGTTGGTCGATTAGTAAAGGAGTGTTGGTCTTAGTAAAGGAGCACCGGAGGCGAAGAGACGAGCGAGATAAACACCAGACGAGCGAGACTAAAGCGAGACACACGAGAGACTAAAGTGAGACGTTGTATGAAAGCATGTCTTGTATTGTTTAAAGAGAGACGCGCGACACGAGGACTGCGGACAACTTAATTTCGGCGGCGGTGGTGCAGAGACACGTGCGACTAGCGTGCGCAACCTTTCATTTCCTCGAGGCGGTATCGATGCGTCCCATCATTCCATCAATGCGTGAGAAATCAACTGCTCCATCGACGAGTCCACACAGACCTTATATAAGATGCGCCATCACCTGTCAGTTCTCCACAAGTGTGTCGCTCATCCATTTCTTCTTGTTCGTCTTCTCTGCGCCGACGACCCACCACCACCATGGCCAACATTCCACCTCCAAGCCCGCCGAGGGAGCCACGGTGCAAGAAACTGTGTTGCACCTCCCCCGAGAGGTTCAACACCGAGCAGCACCTCCTTATGGCGCAAGAGGCGTACAACAATATGTCTTGCGCCATGAGTTCCTTGGGTCTCGGTATCCTTCCACAATTTACTGGAATGGGTACCCTCAGCCACTACCTCTACGCCCTCACGGGGGTGGCCGATCATCTCGACACTCTGTTTGAGATGATGGTCTAGGTGCTCGGCGCCGAGGGTCATAGAAACCTGGTAGCAGCAACGGAGAGCAACCTCGGTCTTGGGGTTGCACCACCAGTGCAGCCAAAGCAACCAACGCAGTTGGCCCAGGCTGCTATTGCACTGGCGCCAGAGTCGCCCTGAAGAAGGAGGAGGAGGAGGAGGAGGAGGAGGAGGAGGAGGAGGAGTAGGATTTAGTTTTTCTTTGTTGTTTTTAGTTGATATTTTCTTTTCATGTGTCTTGTACTTTTTTCTTGTGTTTTGTAATATATTGTGTTAATGAATGAAACTTATCTATGTTCAACTATGTGAATGAATGAATGTGTGGTGTGTTCATTGTGTGGATAGTGAAGTGTGTGAAAGCAATTGCGAACATGAAAGATTTTGATTATTTTCTGGATAAGTGAATAATTTAGTTATCAAGTATGTGCTCTAAATCGAAGCAAAATGGAGGAAAAATACGAAGCTAAAGGAGACGTGGGCAATAGGAGACACGCTTTTCGTAAGAGCGCATCTCCCTTTTAGCAGAGGACGTCGAGCATAGGCGACGCGCTTCGGTGTTAAGCGCGTCTCCATTTTGCGTATCCGCACAGACCTTATATAAGGCACCATGAGTCTCTCCTATTCTTTTTGTTCGTCTTCTCCGCGCAGACAACACACCATGGCCAACTTTCTGCCATCATGCTCGCCGAGGGAGCCACCCTGCAAGAAACAGTGTTGCTGCTCCCCGGAGAGGCTCAACAACGAGCTGCTCGAGATGCTGTTTGACAGGGTGTTCGACCGGTTCCAGAGGCTACTCGAGACAATGGCCGAGGTGCTCGACGTCGAGGGTCGCAGTATCCTGGTGGCGGCGATGGCGAGGAATCTCGGTCGCGATGTTGCACTGCCGGATCTGGACCAGCCGGAGCAACCGGCGGAGCAGCCGACCAGGACCCCTGTTGCACCGGTGCCAGATGGCCGCCGGAGGAGGGGGAGGAGGATTACAATTTAGGTTTTATTTTGTTATCTTTAGTTGATGTTTTTTCTTTTCTTGTGTCTTGTACTTTTTCTTGTGTTTTATAATATATTATTAATAAATGCATGTATTATTTGTGTTCATCTGTGTGATGAGTATCTTGTGTGTTCAACTGTGAATGAATGAGTTTCACAGTTCAGCGACGTGTTCACGTCTGTCTATAACTGATGTGTTCATGTTGTGTGTTCAATTGTGAATGAATGAATGTGTGCATCTCCTTGTACGTTCAACCGAGCTATGTCAGATCCTCGTTGAAGCGGGCTCGTGTCGTTTAAGCTTATCAGAGATGTTCGCCTTTTAGCACGTCGTCCATCTTTGTCTCCTATTTGGATTTCTTACGTAGTGATTGAGTGTGCCACGTAGTCCCTAATTTTGATTTATGAATCTGAACTTCTGTCAAGAACGAGATGGAGGGAGGGGATGGAGAGACACCTTGCTTTATGATTAGGGTCATTCCAACAATACTATGCATAACTAGTACCCATTTTGTTAGTGTCAATCACACAATGATCCAGGTGAGGAGACTCACAGTCGGTCATTTCTATAATGGACTACCTAAAACTTATGTAACTACTGCTGTGAATGATGAGAGGGAGAATGACACCCATACATAGGTATCGATGCATGTGACATCTGAAATGAGTCTCACGTTTGGGCAGTTCATTGGAGATGTAAATTAACATTTGAGTGCCCATTTTAAGTTTGGGTCTCCATATAGCTATTTCATTGGAGTCAGCCTTAAGACAGGTTCGTGTTGTGAATGAGTCGCCACACCACAAAAATGATTTTTAAGATGGTTGCACTATTCGGTGCAGTGGTGAGCATCTAAAAGAAGAGTTCACATCTATCACTAAATGTCATGAGGATAGGACCCGTTACTACATATTAATACTAGTAGCGAATGGTACCAACATTAGCTAAAATGATTTATAATAACAGGGTTTGAGTCAACAATCCATCACTATTTCCTCTGTTCATTTTTATTTGACATTGATTAGTTCATTTTGAACTATCCAATGTTAAATAAAAATTGCAGGGAGTATTATTTTTATTTTATTTCTCCTTACCAAAGTTAGCAAGGAAGCTGTCTAATTAATTCTTATAAATTTTGTAAAAAAGTTTAGAAACAAAGCTCCCTGTACAAGTGTTACAAGGGCATAGACCTGGTTCGACATCAAGAAAACCAATCTTTTAATCATCTTTGTAGTCGATCTTTTTGCATTGAGTGTGGCACATAGTCTTTAATTTTGATTTATTAATCTGAACTTGCATCATAAATGACATGGAGGGGGTGAAGAGGCACATCGCTTCACAGTTAGGAGAGGTTTGAGTTACGAAGGAGTCGAGCCACACGGAATGAGAAGCCTAGAGGAGACGAGGAAGTAGAGGCAGGGTTCGAGATGCGGAGGCGGTGTTAACGGTTGTTATATATCAATTTCATCTATTAATATAACTTAATTATGTGAAGAAATTACCATTTATTGCACACATCACCTTTCTATTTAATCTATTTCCACTTGTCTTTGAAAGAATAGTGCATGCAGACATTTTATGCAGGAAATGAGATAAACGAGGAGAAGCAATCCTATAAAATACCATTCCAGCCAATCAAGCGCCGACATATGGCATCACATGGATCAAATGACCCACAAACAGAAGTATTTGAGACCATCCAACGGTGTATCACCCGTATCAATCAATAGGACCCACATGTAAGTGACTTGGAGAATGCACAACCCCAATGGCGCAATGGCCAGGTCGACCGAACCACCTGTTCGGCTGACTAGTTCCTGACGCCAAACGCGGTCAACTTTCACGTGACGACTCTCTATGATGTCTTGATCACGATGAAGACTCATTTGCGCGCTTTTGGTAGCGGCAACTGACCCTTCTCTAGATTTAAATAGGAACCCCTACCCTCACTTCACACACACAATACTTGAGTATTCATTCTATTGTATTCACTATTCTTCATAAGTTTAAAGGAGTTTCAGTTGTAGAGAGGAGAGCCTCTAGTCTATAGTCCAGGTTAGAGAGGAGTAGAAAGAGTCTCTCTCTTCCCAATTCCAAATTGGGAAAGATATGGCTCATATATTCCTTTTTATTTTTGTGACTTTTTTCTTAGTAAAGATGTTATCTTTAGTCTTCTTTTATTCATATACTTGGATGAAGTGTTTCTTGTTTGATTGTGGATTTCATGTATGTGGTAGGAGTAGTCTTTATGATTATGCTATAACAATCTTATTCTATTATCATAAACATTATGAACCCCCACTATAGTTATGACATGACCATGTTAGTATGAATAACTTGTGCTATGTTTCAACATTGGTTCAACGATGTTTAGGTTAGTCATTGCCTTAGGATGGCTTGTGTCTAGGCTCCTAAGGTATTTACTTAATATGCTAGCATGGTGCTAGGATAGTTAAGTAGCATTGGATATCTCGTATACCCACAAATTAAAGAGGTAGGCAGTAGGTGGTGACAGCTTTATCTGTCCTTGTAATCCTCCACGTTCGGCTATACAACAGGCTCTTTGCGGAAATTGTCCTAGCATTGCTAGGGCTAAAACCGTACCCGATGTGTTGAACAACTTAGCATAAGAATTCGTCATTGACATGTTCATTAGTATCTAACCTAGGATATGTATATGTATATTAGAGGCATTGTAGGAGCAACTCCCTAACTCTTAGCCTAATCTCTCTTTGACCCATTTATCCCCCTTAGAATGGAATGCTCTTGTGTGTGTCACACTAACTCTACATATCTATTACCCATCCTTACTAGAACCCTACCTAGACCAATATACCCTTTTAATTTGATGATTCCTATGCTTCCACTTAGCCTTCCTTTGGGAAAATATAAATGACACCCTTGGGAATACTCTTAAAGAGGAAATGCTACTTCGATAGTTTCTGTGCGCTTGCCGATTTTTATTTGTGATGTAAGAAACGTCAACAAGCATTTCTAGCGTCGTTGCTGAGGAAGGCAGCTGAAGTATTGCATGACTGAGTGAATAGGATAGGACCCTGGGTAGGTTTTAGTATGATAAGCCTTCGTTGTTTTTCATTTTATGTGAAAACTGGGTAGTATATGTCTGGTTTCCGCTTGCTGGAAAACTTTGTTGAAGATTTCGAATCCCTTCTAAGAGATCGACCTCGTGTCGTTACTCCTCGGAAGCTTTGTGCGACAAAGAAAACCAACGCTACAGCACCAACAACCGAAACGGAAATGGCCCAGAAGACCCTTCGTGAGTTTTTGGCTCCCTCTGCTAATAATGTGCCTGTTGGGCTAATGTTAACACGAGAGACGAGAACTTCGAAATCAAGACTGACTTGATCACTATGGTGCAAGCCAACCCATTTTGTGGGACGGCTAACAAGGATGCAAGTGCTCACCTGCAACAGTTCCTTGAGATCTGCAGCACTTTTAAGATCAAGGACATCTCTCTTGATGTCGTTCGTCTTAGGTTGTTTCTGTTCTCCCTTCTTGGGAGGGCGAAACTATGGTTCTATGTGATCCAAAGTGTTGTAGATACTTGGGAAAAGTGTTCTACGACATTCCTCGCCAATTTCTTTCCGTTGGGCAAGACTAATGCCCTACGTGGAAGGATTTTCAGCTTCCAGCAAGACGCTAAGAAGTCTATTCCCTAGGCATGGAAAAAGCTGCAGAAGTACATCCTGGCCTATCCCCACCATGGGATGGACAATAGGCTGATTATTCAAAACTTCTACAATGGGCTGATTCCTTCTGCTTGTGACTATGTGGATGTTGTTGCTGGAGAAGCCTTCTTCTCATTGACGGTGCCCAAAGCCAAGGATTTGATTGAGAAGATGGTGTCCAACATGGGGTGGAGCGACGAGCGTTGCCACACCTGTCAATGAGGCATGCACACCTTGAAAGAGTTGGACATGATTGATGCTACATTGGACCTCCTCATGAACAAGATTGATGGACAAGTCGGTGGTGAAATATGTGGCAATGCCTATGCCTTAGACTCTCACATCACCTCTGGAGTCTGTGGCAATACAGGTCACTTGGGTAATGACTGCCCAGAGACTCGTGAGGATGCCCTATGCATAGCCAAAAATGGGAACAACAATGGCTATCGTCCAGGAGGTCAAGGGTGGGCCAACCACGCTCTTTCTTTCAAGGAGGGTACAACAACAATGGCAACAATGGAAATCAACCCAACTTGAGAGAGCTTGCCATATGCCAATGGAAGATCAATGATGCATTATCAAAGAAGCTCTCGACTAATGAAAAGACCCTAGAAAGCATTAATGCCAAGATTGAAGGACTATACTCGGCCTTCAAGAACCAATTAAGCTTCAACAAGATGCTAGAGACTCAGTTGGCTCATCTAGCAGCTGATGTTCCACTAGTGAGGAATGGCAAGATGTCAGGGCAGTCTGAACCTCTCGTGGAAAATGTCAACATGATTTCTTTACGGGAAGGCAACTGGTTGAAGGACCCTGGATATCCCTTCATATCTTGCTCGATTGGGGCTCACTACTTTGACAAGGCACTTTGTGACCTTGGAGCAAGTGTAAGTGTGATTCCCAATGTGGTCTTCGACCAATTGAACTTCACAAAACTTACCCCAACACCAATGCATCCGACTGGTTGATTCTTCAGCCCATTATCAGTGGATATTTCTGAAGACGTTTTTGGTGAAAATTTGGAATTGCTTCATACCCGTGGATTTCATCGTGCTCGACATGGATGAGACACTGGTCATTCTTGAGCGCCCATTCCTTAGCACCGCAAAGGCTCGCATAGATGTGGGAGCTGGAGAAATCCACTTCCATATAAATGACAAGGAGGAGAAGTTTAACTTTGCCCAAAGAAGGAGCAATACTCTATGATTCGCATCAAGTATGGGCTGAATGTTAAACACATTCAAGAGGTTGAAGTCACACCTCCAAAGGTGGATCCACTCATTTCATTCATGAGGAAATTGATCTGTGCTTAGAACCAGTCTTATCGTCCACGCTGACACCAAAAGACGAAGAAGTCTGGGCCTTCCCAAATGCCCAAGTCAACCAAGCTTCCAAAGAAGGAATGGCGGAAGAAGCAAGACAAGCCATCCGAGCCCATCCCCCTGAGCCCGGATGTCAAAAAATGAAGAAGGAGGAAAAGTCCATCTCATCGGATTGTGGTGAGACCTAGCCAATAGGAAAATTGGTAGTTATCTTTTCTTTGATTTTTCTTCATTTGGTTTTCCCACTTAGTTGATTTTCCCCACTGCATATTTGGTTTTCCTTAGCAAGTTGAGAATCTTATATTCTCAACCATCATTTTTATTTCTTTATTTTATACAAAAAGAAAATTTTTTGTTTTGGAAAAAGAGTTTTTATTCGAAAAACAATTTTCTGAGCTGCAAATGTGGCATTTCACCAACATGCTAAGTTTATAGCCCTTGGAAAACCACCTGCCAAAAGAAGGAATAGGGGGCCCACATTTCAGTTTGGCCGACCCTCCTGTTTGGTTGACATGGGGAAAGAGTCAATTTGGCCCTCTCTCCTCCAACGGCTACATTTGAGCCTCTTATGACCATAGGAAAGTGTACACTATAAATGGTGGTTGTGAGGAGCACTCCTCTTCATACTTCATCTCATTTTACACCTCCCCAAGTCACTCTTTTGCTCACATTGTTTTTCTTGATCTTCATTGAAGCACTCTTTCTCAAATCCAACTCAAAAAGATTTGCTTTCGTTTGCATTTGCAATTCGCTCTCAAGTTCTTCAAGGGAAAATTCGTCGAGAGTTCTATTTTCACTAACATCACCTCTTTTTGAGTTTTTTGCCTTGTTGTGTTCTCGCTTGTTGTGGCCATGAAAGGAATGAAAAGGTTGTTCTGGAAGAGGAAGGGGGTTGCAAGCTCAAGCCATGGTGAAGACTCAAGTGTACGTCCCTCCTCCGTTGATACACCAAGTCCAAGAAGGAGGAGTGTGTGTGAAGACACTCCCATGGGTGAGTGGATCAACCCGTGAAAACTTCTCCACGACAATGACCTCGACATACAAAGTGAAGTTGAAGACCAAGCACGCAATCTCCTCCAAGATCATGAGTTTTATCACACTAAAGTTTATGATTCGGATTTGATCTAAAAAATAGGTATAGATTCTGAATTCTTTTCCATTGGGCGTGCATTAGGATGGGAAGATTTTGCTCACATAGAGGAGAAAGGTTCATGCCTTCTCACTATACAATTCCTTTGCACCCTCAAAATAAGATTTGATGGTATTACTTTTAGATTATTTCAAAAAAAATACAACATCCTATGGAAAGAATTAAGTTTAATCCTAAGCTTCCATAAACGTTGTTTGCTAGATTTAGACGCTTTGCCTAAGTTTAACAAACAAAGTTTTTGGCATGAATTGACTAGTGAGGTCAGATGTAGTGCTCCTAGGAATAGCCACTTGTACAATCCTACTTTACGCCTCATGCATAGATGGGTGGCTATGACTATGTTCCCTAGAAGAGATGTTAGAGTAGTGCGTGATGCTGAGCTGAAAATTTTATTTGCCATGGTTAAAAAGATAAAAGTTGTTGTTGTTATTTACATGATGACACAATGGTTAGATTACATTTCAAGGGCAGGGCCAATTGAATGCACTTTATTGGTTACCCGCATTGCTACTAGGGTAGAAGCACTAGAATATACTTCATTTAAATATATTGAAACTGAATGAGAATTAATTAATGAAGATTATCTAGTGCAAGGACATACCCTTAAGCATAATCATGATGGCTCTTTAATGTTTTATTATTCCGGCATTGTCAATAAAATTTGGTTACCTAACCCGGATTTCCATTTGTACAAATGTCGTAGGCTAACCTTTGATCTTCTTCCCATCAAGGAAGCTCAAAGAAGTAATGTTTCTGGCAGGTTAACTAGAAGTCGTGCAAGGAGAGTGGCCACGACCATGCCTCCAACAATCTCCACAGTCCATGAGTAGAAGAGGAAGAGGACCCAACGGGTGATGCACCCGGATGGACTCAACCTCCATCGTATGAGACTGAAGGACCGTCTTGGCATGAATGGTCGGGTGTCATGTGGGAGCCACACCTATCCACTTCAAGCTCTAGTAGCTTGCCTCCAACGTCCATGAGAGGACGTCGTTCCTTTTCGGCTAGAAGTCATCATGACTATAGCCAAGGAATGACGGATCTCACTAGAAGTATAGGAGATATTGAAGTGAGGATGGGAGACATCTACAACACTCTCCAAGTGCATGTTCAAGGTACCAAGGATTGGCAACAACACATGGACGCTCAGTTCATCAACTTCAACTCCACGCTACAACAACAACAAGCCGATCTCGCGGCATACTTCCGTCATCAAGGGTTCAACCCTTATCACGGAGGTGATTGAAGAACAAGCTTGGGGGAAGACCCCCACTTGAGGTAAATTATATCACATTGCATATTTATTTTCCATTCATCCACCATTCACCTTGCATATAAAAAAACTTTAAAATAAGTAGAATATATTTGTTTTCAAATAAAGTAATTGATGTGCAGTAAGAATGGTTTAGAATTCACATAGATGGATGAAATGATGAATAGTTGCTCTGTTTTAATTTTCCTAAGTCTCTAGTTTACAACTTACTACTCTCCAAAATATTGCTTTCTTTGGCTAATATTAACTTTGCCTTGATTTATAAATTGTGAGTAGCAAAAGTTTAATCCAATTCTAAGTTGTTGTGAGATATGATATAGTGATAGGGCTGCTATTTCTAGTTTGAAAGTGAAACTTAGATTTCTGGAGAAATTCTAAAAAAGATTTAAGTTACTCTCATTTGATTGGAAATACCTACCAAAGCCATATGATATGTTACATTGATAGACCTTATACATATACTATTTGTCTTCACATTGAGCCTAGTCAAACTAGTATAGTCCTATGTGAGAATTCATTCATTTCTTTTTCAATTCAAGGCTGCACTTGCACGTGCTATACTTCTACACTAGAAGTTAGCAAAATTCCATCATATCATCATTCCACAATAAAAAGAGAAACTCCATACCTTTCATGCTTAATACTCTCTTCAAATTCATTGCATAACAAAAAGGGAGTAGAAGACATGGCTACAAAAAAAGAAAAAGAAAATGCATGCTTACATCAAAAGCATTGGAAAAAGAGAGAGAGAAAAGTAGCCATGTTTCATCCCTGCAAATAAGAGAGTCCAAACAAATAGGAGTCATCTCAAACATCCACATCCACTTCCACTCCATCACACATGCACACGTATTGAATCAAATTGTTTTGAATTGATTTCTCCTAAGGCTTGCTTTTTTGACTTAGCAATATCATGTGTTTTAAATATGCCTACTACATTCCCTACCAAGCTCCACATACAAGCCTTATTTAGTGGCAGGATGAGTACAGGCAAAATGCCTTGATGAGGATATATTTCCACTACACACAAAGGAGCGAATGAGGGAAACAAATTGAGGTACCTAAAATCTAAATTGAAACTCTCCGAAATTTGAGTGGAACTTGATCTCTAGGCTACGCTTGCTTCATTTGTTGTTCTGTCTTTCAACCACCCACGAATAGGAGAAGGCATAAGCCCCATGATGACTTAAGATGGATGAAGTACCATAAGCCAATTTTTGCAATACTAGGTAGAGTATTTTATTGTGCACATTGTACTTTTGAAAAAATGGAACATTGTAGCAACTCCTGATCATCAACCTAAAGTCTTGACTTTGCTTGGGACGAGAAAAGGATAAGCTTGGGGGAGTTTGGTGATGGCTATTATATAGCAATTTCATCTATTAATATAACTCAATTATGTGAAGGAATTATCATTTCTTGCACACATTACCTTTCTATTTAACCTATTTCCACTTGTCTTTGGAAAGATTGTGCATGCAGACATTTTATGCAGGAAATGAGGTAAAAGAGGGGGAGCAATCCTATAAAATATAATCCCAGCCAATCAAGCACTGACATGTGGCATCACATGGATCAAATGGCCGACAAATAGAAGTATTCGAGGCTATCCAATGGTGTATCAACTGTATCAATCAATGTGATCCACATGTAAGTGACCTAGAGAAAGCACAACCCCAACGACGCAATGGTCAGGTCGACCGAACCACCTATTCAGCCGACTAGTTCCTGACGTCAAACGCGGTCAACTTCCACGTGGCGACTCCATGTGGTACCCTGATCATGATGAATATTGATTCATGCGCTTTTGGTGGCGGGAACCGACCCTTCTCCAGCTATAAATAGGACCCCCTACCCTTACTTCACACACACACCACTCGAGTATTCATTCTATTGTATCCACTATTCTCCATAGGTTTAGAGGAGTTTAGGTTGTAGAGAGGAGAGCATCTACTCCATAGTCCAAGTTAAAAGGAGTAGAAGGAGTCTCTCTCTTCCCAATTCCAAATTGGGAAAGGTATGGCTCATATATTCCTCTTTGTATTTGTGACTTTGTT
This sequence comes from Tuctoria greenei, assembly GCA_036927565.1. NCBI lineage: Eukaryota > Viridiplantae > Streptophyta > Magnoliopsida > Poales > Poaceae > Tuctoria > Tuctoria greenei. Next base: position 30,689,103 of record JAYESD010000005.1, on the reverse strand, counting down.
CTTAATAAAGATGTTATCTTTAGTCTTCTTTTATTCATATACTTGGATGAAGTGTTTCTTGTTTGATTGTGGATTCCATGTATGTGGTAGGAGTAGTCTTTATGATTATGCCATAGCAATCTCATTCTATTATCATAAATGCTACAAACCCCCACTATAGTCTAATTAGTTATGACATGACCATGTTAATATGAATAATTTGTGCTATGTTTCAACATTGGTTCAATGATGTTTAGGTTAGTCATTGCCTTAGGATGGCTTGTGTCTAGGCTCCTAAGATATTTACCTAATATGCTAGCATGGTGCTAGGATAGTTAAGTACCATTGGATGTCTCGTAGACCCAGGATTGAAGAGGTAGGCAGTAGGTCGTGACAACCCTATCTGTCCTTGTAATCCTCCACGTTCGGCTATGCCACAACTCTTTGCGGGAATCGTCCTAGTATTGCTAGGGGTAAACATGTGCTCAATGTGTTGAACAACTTAGCATAAGAATTCATCATTGACATGCTCATTAGTATCTAACCTAGGCTATGTATATGTATATTAGAGGCATTGTAGGAGCAACTCCCTAACTTTTAGACTAATCCCTCTTTGACCCATTTATCCCCCTTAGAATGGAATGCTCTTGTGTGTGTCACACTACCTCTACATATATATTACCCATCCTAACTAGAACCCTACCTAGACCAATCTACCCTTTTCGTTTGATGTTTGCTATGCTTCCACTTAGCCTTCCTTTGGGAAAATATAAATGACACCGTCGGGAATACTTTTAAATAGGAAATGCTACTTCGATAGTTTTCGTGCGCTTATGGATTTTTATCTGTGATGTAAGAAATGTCAATAGGCAGCAGCAAGCATTATGGGATAGACATCGTGTCGGGGGCTGAAGAAGTGAACACGAAAGGCGGTGGTGAGGGGAGGGACACATGGGTCGGGACTCACTGACTTGGGAGTAGCAGAGGCATATAATGGAGGATGGGGATCATGGACTGAGACAACTAGGTTGGGCTTGACGAGCTTCTGTACCCCGGGTACAGAAGACACAGGACTCCACGATGGTACACAACCACTATTCGGCGATGAACCGTATCTACCCTCCAACGTGAGGAGGGGCATGTCGCCAATGTCCCCGCCTACCGAGGTTGCGGTATCTAGCTCGCCCGAGTCCCGGCCTCCAAGGTCGGGCGGACAATTCCTCCCGAGCTCGAGCTCAGGGGAGGCGGGTAGTTGGTGACCTTTAAGACGGATGATGGGTGCCATTACTTCTGCAGAAGAGATAACACATGATGTGACTCTTTGCAGGATAACGTGACATCCCCTCGTTCTGACCCATCTGTCGCATAGGAATGAGTACACCACACGTATGATGCAAAAGAAGCAATGAGGATGAAGTTAAGACGATGAAGCCTTCGTAGCCTGGGCAGACCGGGCGGCCATATACACGAACATTGTACAACTTGACCCCACTGAGGAAGCCGATTAGATAGGCTAGCGTGGAACCTCTATAAAAGGATCTCCAAGGACACCTTCAAGAGGGGCGAATTCATGATATACTATATTTACATATACGTTTCCTTACGTATTTACATACGCATTAACATACGTGTTTACTTGCGCATTACGTTTTCTAGATAATCCTCGAGCAAGGCTCGCTTGTACTCTATTCTCTACGCCTTCAGAGCTATCAAAGATCACGGTTGACTCGCGCTGGACGCAGGCCTCTCGCCTGAACCAGGATAAATCATCTGTCTTTTGCAGCTAGTCATACAGAGACGAATGTGTATCAATACGATTTACTAGTCGGTAACAGAGCTCATGGGTAAAAATTTGCACCCGCACTCATCGAGTGCCAAACCCGACGAGATCTGAACCCACAGATGGAATTGTCATCCCTAGACAAGGTTATTAGGGCTATTGTATGGCTTTAGGAGTGACGTGCACAGAGAAAACCGATGGTTATTTCATTATGACTTCCAAATCATGAGCAAATGCAATAATTAAAATTAATTTAAGACACGACGATAATAAGATGTATCCTTTCATCTCTTTTATGGAACATGCTAATTGCACATCCTAAATATAAATAACAAAGTTTTTGAGTGAACAATTGTAAGTATTGTTGTAATACGCAAAAGTAAAAGATCCTTATGCCATCTCCAAAAGCGTGAGAAAAAAATGGAGCCCTATTTGAACATTTGAGGATTGTTACAGTACAAATTACCTAACCCATTTTCTTCCCTCTTCAACAGCAAACCCATTATCTTGATGACTTTGTTGCATTAGGATTGCTCTTTTACTATATAGGAAAAAACATGTACCAAATTACAACTTATTAGGAGGATTTTATATATCCACGCATAAGTACTTCCATTAGTATCTAACACGTAAGTTTTAGGGTCTGTTTGGAAAGTAGGAATTTTAAGTGCATCTAGGCACTCCCATGTGGGTTTTGTATGATCGATGACAAACAAGTAAAGAGATAATAAAATTTGTTGAGTGGGAGCAGGTCACAATGGAGAAAAGGGTGAAAAATACAAAAAAGGGAAAAAGAAGATTTTAATGGAAAAAGGCTTGATTGAAGGAAAAATTAGAATAGTTCCTATTATCTTGGTGTGTGTGAAAGATCCTATCAAGAGCTTAGTTGTTGCATGGGAAGAACAAGAGGGTAAAATATAACTAAAATTAACTCACATATCGGACTAGTCCATTGTACACTGAACTAGTCCGATTGACCTGTCCGGTGTCCCACCAGACTAGTCCGCACTTCATATACTTAGCCACTTTTTCACAGAAACCACTTACTGGATTTGCCCGTTATTGAACGGACTAGTCCTTATATCCTAATGGAACACATAGGACTTGTGTCACAACACAAATCCTAGTCCGAAGGTACTTACTGTAACACATCGAACTTGTCCGTTCAACCCACATTAGTCCGTTATACCTTACTATACCACACCGAACTAGTCTGTACCCTTAGGGTTTGAACACTTGAACTTGAAAACAGTGGCGACACTTGACCTAGTTTCTACACTTCACCACACCGGACTAGTCCGGTGTCTACCACAGACTAGTTCGAACATGTAAAAACGTAACAGTCACTTTTAGAGGCTTCTATAAGAAGGAGACCCGCGACTTAATTTGCACAGATCTTGAACCATAGTGCCTCCATTGCATCCAAGAGCACAAAAATACTCCTCTACACACATTCTAAGGCCCTAGGAATGAAATCTTTGGAATTTAGGAGTTGGGAAAGGGAGAGTGAAGACCTCATCGACATTGAGCTCTTGAGTTTGATTTCTCACACACTCCTATTGGTTCTTGTGTAATTCTTCGAGTGTGTTGATCATTCTTTCATTTTTAATCTTGTGGTAGCCCTCAACTCATGAGAAAACCCCAAAAATACTCTTTGTGATAGTGAGAATCAAGTTGGTCTTTGTGGTAACTTAGTGAGGGAAGGGCTGGTGAAGACACGACCCTCTGTGGGCTTTTCAATGAGAATGTAGATCCCTTGTATGAGATTGAACATCGGCAAAAAAATCGCTCGTCTCGTGTGTTCTTTATTCGTCGTTTTCAATATCATCACTAGCTAGGGCATAAACTTGATCATAGTAACAATCCTTGTTATATTCGTGATCCACTTGCAGAATTGTCATCCAATATACTTGATTGAGTTATAAGACTAGTTTACTATTTTGCTCTGCAACAAATTCAAAGAACAAAAAAAATATTCAAGTTTGCTCGTTGTGCTGACTAACCCCGAACTAGTCTGCACTCACACCGGACTAGTCCTGTCTCTGGAATTTAACGAGTTTGAATTAAGTGTTTCAGGAATTCAAAAGGCCTATCACCCTCCTCTAGGACACATTCAATTGGTATTAGAGCCAAACTCTCCATCAAGAGACTAATCGCCCGGAGAGACGATGATCGATGAGAAGGAAACACAAACCTCCGGGAAGATTACAAATGAACAAACTCAAGACACTACCAAGATGCTAGATGTGCTTAAAGACTATGTGCATGATGATAAAGAAGTTCGCCAACTCAAGGCGCTTCTAAGAAAGAAGCTCGTGAACAAAAAGAAGAATGAAGGCAGGCCGACGAGGAGTGGTCATCAAGATTACTCCCGATATCCTTTTAATTACGAGCATCTTAATTCTAACAATCACTATCTCTCTATTCCAATGGGAAAGCCTCTGCACTTTGATAGAAATGATTATACAATGTGAAAGTATAATATGAAGATGCATCTCACCCAAGTCTTTGGCATATTATGTGTACAGGTTTAGATATTCCGAACACCAAAGAGAAATTCACTCCGGAGCAAGCTCAAGCAATCCACCGCAACGCACAAGCTACTGCAGTGATCACTTCATCTCTAAGTCAGGAGGAGTTCAACAAGGTTGATGGACTCGAGGTTGCCAAAAACATATGGGACACCATCAAGACGCCACATGAAGGAAATCACTGTCTGAGAAACAAAAATTGAAATAATTGAGGGGGCGCTAGAGAGGTTTGCCATCAAAGATGGTGAAACTCTTCAAGAGATGTACAATCGTATGATGGTTCTCATCAACAAGAGTAGAGCTTATGAGAGCTAGAAGTGGACTGACCATGAAATGGTCAAAAGGATTATTAGGGCATTCATGCTTTGAAATGTCACTTTATGCTCTATGATCCGAGAAAGCCGGGGTTGCCCAAAATGATTTCAGATGAGCTTTTGGGAAAAATCATTAATCATGAGATGATAGAAAAGGAAGCACAATATGTGAAGAGTCTTGCCGAGCTCACCTCTTCTAAAGGAAGTTTCCCTCAAAGTGACTTGCAAGTCAAAAGGAAAGGAAGTCCACGAGGTGCAAGATGATGAAGATAGCAACGATGTGAGCACCGACATGGACGACGAAGAGATGACCCTCTTCATCAAAAAATTTAAAAGAATGATGAGGAGGATAAGAGACAACAATTACAATGAAGGCAAGAGCAAAGGCAAAGACAAGTTCAAGGCTAGGCGGTCTTGTTACAACTGTGGCGAATATGGTCACTTCATAGTTGATCGACCATATGAAGAAGACAAGAAGAAAAAGAAGTGAGGCAAAGCCACAAGATAAGAAAATGTCCAAGAAGAAGAGGCAAGTGGGCCAAGCACACCTCGTCAAGGAGTGGGACTCAAACGACGAGTCCTCTTCCTAAGATGAAGATAGAATGGCAATCATTGCCATCAAGAAGCCTTCCATGAAGACCACTATCTTTCCAAACTTGGAAGGACGGAAGGACGCAATCCACACTTGCCTTATGGTTAAGGAAGGAAAGAAAAAGGTTAAATCTAGATCTTCCTATTTAAAATTTTTACATGATTATGATTTTGATAGTGGTAGTGAAAATGAACACATGCTTAAGAACTTATGTAAAAGTGCACTAGCTAAAATGAAAATGTTGTAAGATGAGATATTTGAGAAGGAAGAACTTATCAACCGGCAAGAAGATATGCTCATCCTTCAAAAGGAGAGATATTTTGAGGTTGAAAAGCTTCTCGAGCACGAAAAGGAAAAGGGAGAAGAACTTGAGCGTGAGCTAGCTTTGAGCAAGGAAACTTGCTCAAATATCAATAATTTAAATGTTGTACTTAAGGATTAACTTATTAACTTGACAAAAGTTAACGAAAACCTTCATGTACAAGTTGAATCACTCAAGCAAAGTGCTCTCTCCTCCTCTAAGAGCTAACCTTCCTCAAATTTCGAGTCCATTCCACATAAAACTGTAATTGTGCTAATTTGGTTCTTGACTTGAAGAATGATCTCAAGGTGGCACAAAATAAACATTCACCTAAAGGTGGCATTTTTGACAAGGAGAAAATCAACTATGCACGTAGTGCATACTCGATGACTAGAGCTCCTAATGTCAAGGATGGCCTTGGATATTCTCGAGGTGAAAAGCGAAATGCTAGAAACCCCAAGAATAACAAGAATTGGATTGCTTTTGTCAAGGAAAGCTCAAATCAAGTTGAGAACAACAAACATGTTCCTTACTCACATGAAAAAGCTAAAGATGGATCTAACACTATGTTTCATACTTTTGATGCCTCTATGCGGTCATGAAAAATAAATTTGGTCATCTTTATGCTAAATATGTTGGCAAGAGTCCAACATATTGTGTGTGGGTGCCCAAATGTCTTGTCACTAACATCAAAGGACTCGAGCAAGATTGGGTACCTAGAACCAAGGCATAATTATGTTTTTTAGGCATATTCCTCTGGCTAATCCAAGTGGGTGATTGATAGGCACCAACTACATGATCGGAGAGAGAAAAATATTCATGGAGAATGAAGATAATGAAAATCCAAGTGAACCAACTACATCGCAAGCGGAGCCACCTACACAAGATCAAGTGCAAGACTTGCAAGATCAACCTCAACAAGATCAAGATGATCATAATAAAAATGGAGGCAATAATCAAGGGGGTTGAAGAAGATGAAGAAGGTTAAAGATGCATTACGAGATCCAGATTGGGATGGAAGTGCAAGAAGAACTCAACAACTTCAAGAGAAATCATAAGATTATACCGGACAGATATTCTCAAAAGGTTCAACATGGACAAAGTCAAACTCATCAAAACTCCAATGGAACCAACGGGCATCTTGACGTCAACGAAGATTGTCCAAGTGTAGACCAAAAGGTATATCATTCCATGATTGGTTCTTTATTATATCTTTGTGCATCTAGGCCTGATATCATGTTGAGTGTATGCATGTGTGCAAGATTTCAAGCCACTCCAAAATGTGGCTTGAAACATTGCATATCTAACTGCTAGTAGTGCAGAACTTCAAAATTACAGCATCCTGCGAAAAATTACCCTGTATATCATTTTTTCTCTAAAAACTATTTGAAACTGTTGGTTCTTGATGAATTATGATCATAGTTTGATTGTTGTTTGCTTACTGATCATGTTCATCAAGAATATCTTCTAAAACCACGTCTAAATGATCAACAATAACTTTAATCCCCAAATATATATAAAATTTCTTACCTATATTCTTTGTTTGACCAGACTAGTCTGCTATTGTACCGGACAAGTTCGATGTATCGACTAGTTCGACCCTAGTTTGGACAAGTCCGGTATCCCTGTGACTTAGCTGCCCAGTGACCCCAACTCCTCCCTCTTCCTCTTCACTTCACCCACACAGTTCTCCCTCCTCCAACCCGAGCTCCCAAGGGGATCCTTCGATTCCTCCAACAAAACTTTATTTCCTCAGAGTTTGAAGCTCGGATCATTGACGGGAGATCCACCTCGGACTTCTCTGCACTTGGGAACTTCACCTCACGAATCGATCAACTCCTTGGGATCATGTCAAGCTCGAAAGAAAGTGCCTTTAGCGAGCCGAAGCTTGAGGTGGCGCGCCTCACCTCTAAATGATAGACAGAGATTGCTCAGAAAAAAGGACCAAGAAGAGGCATGACAGAGATGCCAATGAGGTGCCAAGAGCCTCGAGACGCAAGGTTATAGCCAAGAAGCCAAGTGGCAAAGGAAAAGACATTGCTGGGCAAAGCTCGAGGGCGAGGAAAAGCAAGGGAACGGGGAAGGAACCCGTTGAACCCTCTGGGCCAATTGGTCCATTGGAGAAGGCTCCTCCTCTACATGACAGAAACCGTTAATCCTTCGATGATGCATTCAATGGCAATGGAAGTGACAAGGCTAAGAGACTTTGGGAGATCAATTTTATCGACATGACAAGATGGCGACAAGGACCGCGACGATGAAGAGGATGAGTAGTTCTCCTAATTTTTTTTCCTTTTTTTGGTGTCTTGATGCAAAAGGAAAAGAGGTTAAGGGGGGGTAGGTCTAGTCGTAGTTGTCTCTTTCTTTAGTCTTTTGTTGGTCATGGACATGTATCTATTTCAAAACTTATTATGCTCTATGTTAAGGCTATGTCATGTTTTATGCAAGACTTATTATGCTTTATGTTCAAAACATGTAATGACTTTATGACTTATGATATCTCTATGCTTATGACTTAATACCTCATAATGTGGGTGCTCTTGATGATTATTGCATATCTCTTTGATAATTTTTTTCATCACACTGGTTGTTGACATACACATTTTAGGCGCCCCACAATAAAGAATGCACATATGAGATTTCATCCATGGTTCATGTATCTTTTGCCTCATATGTGCATACGTTATAAAAATCCAATTTATTTACTCTTTAATATTTAAACTTTATTTGGTTGTCATCAATCACCAAAAAGGAGAAGATTGTAAGTGCATCTAGGCACCCCCATGTGGGTTTTGGATGATCGATGACAAACAAGTAAAGAGCTAATAAAATTTGTTGAGTGAGAGCAGGTCACAATGGAGAAAAAGTGAAAAGTACAAAAGAGAAAAAGAGATTTTGATGAAGAAGGCTGTCGGTACCCTAGAAACCATACACCCCTTGAGGATATAAAGATCTCAAAGGAAAGTCATCTACTTGGTTTGAAGACCCTCGAATGCCCACATGTCAGACATAACCGGACCCGCTTCTCCAACATGGTTAATCCCTGGGTCGCCACGTGTACAACCAAACCGGAGCTACCGCCCACAAGGGGGAAGCTCCGGACCATGTACCAAAATGGCACCCCTGGACTTAGCCCCTGACCGAGAGAAGCTCCAGACCTGACACGTGTCGGGTAGTCCCGGAGCTACCTGTTTCCCACAGCAAGCTCCGGAGCTGCCACGTGTCCGATCGTCGGATCTTCAGCTTTTAGCCTCCGGAAGACCCCGCAACGGCTCCGGATCTTCAAAGGAGAACCAAGGACTTCAAGACATGATTAAGTGTCATTAATGCCATATTAATGACACTTAAACGGACGATCTTAACACCTGTAACGGTGCTGTCAAAACCCGTTATAGGATCATTAAGAGTAATTAAACGTGTATCAATACTAGTAACCGCCGGGGCCACATGTCGGGCCAGGCTAACATGTAACGGCCTGCCCTTGTACTATAAAAGGATAGACCGACGATACACATAGAGAACACGAAGACAGACACACACGCGCCTCATACGCTCATCACAAGCTCATATTGCTAATACAACACCAACACACCCGTGGAGTAGGGTATTACGCTCAGGCGGCCCGAACCACGTAAATTCTTGTGTCTCCAGTGCCAATTCTTATTCACCTTCTTGAATCTCCGCGCGCCCACACCGAACAACAAACTCCCCTATCACTTTAGTAGTGTAGGGAGATCTGCCGGTTCCAAACCACCGACAGTTGGCGCGCCAGGTAGGGGCGCCTGAGATTTTGAGAATGGTGAACTCTGCTGCTGGATCATCCAACGGCCAACCTGTTGCTGAGGTTGTTGGGGGCAATCCCTCCAACAGGCAGCCACCAGCAGGAGCCTCAGCACCAGCAGGAGTCACACTCCCACCACCACCGTCTCCTCCAGCAAATTGTGCTGGACAACGTGATGGTGCACCGGCGTCGCTTACTGCATCGGCAAATCATGACAATCCGGAACACGCGCTTCATGCAGCGCATGCTCTTCTTCAACGTCCACCACCTCCGGATGCATCTCGGGATGCACTGGAACAGTGGAGGGCCGATGTGGAGAATTTGGTTGCAGCAGCAGCCGAACGCCTCAGCAACCAGGGTCCTCCTCCTTCAGGAAGATCCCCGTCGCAGCGGCGGACATTGTGTGGAAGACTTGGTCCGCATGTCTCCAATAGCAGGAGACGTGCTGCGTCACAACAAGTGACGTCATTGCCCTCCGGGGCTCGACTCACTCACATGGTATCCAGGCTTTCGACTCACGACCTCCGGGCGGAGCTTGATCGCCGATACCGCCAGCAGGACGGCCGAGTCCATATTGAGCGTGCCCGTGAAAGACGGGAAGCTCAGGACCTTTCTACTCCTGAAGGGGTAGGAGGAGGCTATTCAGCCTTGGCCATGCACCTGCGCATGGTTAGATGGCCACAGAAGTTCCGGCCTCACCTGCCGGAAAAATTTGACGGGACTATCAATCCTGCCGAATTTCTTCAGATATACTCCACTGCAATCTTGGCAGCTGGAGGAAATGAGGCTGTGATGGCCAATTACTTTCCAGTGGCCCTAACTGGGACCGCCAGGTCCTGGTTTATGAGCCTTCCACCCAACTCTATCAACAGTTGGGAGGAGCTGTGCCGTCAGTTCACTGCCAACTTCGGGAGTTCATACACCCGACCAGGCACTGAATTGGACCTTTTTGCGGTCGTGCAAAAAGGGGGAGAATCCTTGCGGTCATTCATTCAAAGGTTCTCTCAGGTACGAAACACTATCCCTTCTATCGCTAGCGCCTCTGTCATTGTGGCATTTAGACAGGGCGTACGGGACAAGAATATATTAGAGAAGCTGGCGATCAAGGAGATCACCAGCATCACGGAACTCTTCAGCTTGGCAGATAAATGTGCCAGAGCTACGGAGGGCCGTGAAATGCACTCCAAACCAGCCGCGGAGGATCACAAGAAACCCTCCAAAGAAGAAGCCACTACCTCCGGGAGTGGCAAGAAGAAAAAGAAGACCAACGGCAAGAAGAAGCCGTCGGCCGGCACATCCAACGTTGCAGCTGCTGCAGCTCCGGGTGGCCGTGGGCCACGCCCCGAGAAGCGACCTCGACCGTCTTCTGAAGACGGTGGCAAACCCAAAGTGTGGTGTCCCATTCACAAGACGGGCAACCACAGTTTGGAAGACTGCCGGGAGGTCCAAAACCTTGCCGAGCGCTACAGCAAGCGCCGGGAAGAATCTCCTTTCCAACAGAGGGAAGGAAAGCAAAAGGTCGACGAAGCTTCGGCTGAAGAGGAGTTAGGGTTCCAGGATCCCAAAAAGGTCCTGAAGGTCGTCTACACCTCCATCGACGATGATTTTGACGTCTCTGACAACGAGCGTCGGAAGACCATGAACACCATTTTTGGTAGATCATGGGATATCACCTCCCGTCGCGTCATCAAGACTATGCGTCGGGATATGGCCGCTGTAGCCCCTACAGTCAGGCCGGAACCTCACCGAAAGTGGATGGGCACGACCATCACTTTTGATGCTTCGGATTGTCCCAGGAGCATGGTTGGAGCAGGACAGTTACCCTTGATGGTATCTCCTACCATCAACAACATACAGCTCCACCACGTCATGGTAGACGGAGGTTCGGGGCTTAACCTCATCAGCTTTGAAGCTTTCACTAAGCTTTAGCTCCGACCTTCGGATCTCCATCCCTCTTGACCTTTCTCCAGAGTAGGTCCGGGGGCCATCACCCCACTCGGAGCTATTACTCTCCCTGTTACCTTCGGGACACGGGAGAAGTACCGCACCGAGAAGCTGGTCTTCGACGTCGCGCAGATCAACTTACCCTTCAATGCCATCTTTGGTAGACCTGCCCTGTACAAATTCATGGCGGCAGCTCATTATGGCTATCTGGTGTTGAAGATGCCAACGCCAGTAGGCGTTCTCCAAATCCGCGGAGATCGCACCGCAGGAGTAACTGCACTGGAAGAACTCCATGCCCTCACCACAGCGCAAGAGGAGGACTCCAGGCAGGAGCAAGCTCCAAAACCCCCGAGCATTCGCCAACGAGGCTCGACTTCTGCACCTCGAGTGCAGCCAAGCGGCGACACCGACATTCCCGTCAAAGTCGTCCAAATTGGTTCCGATGCCGCTCAAACCACCCGTATATCGGGAGGATTGAACGACAAATAGGAACTCGCGCTCATCACTTTCCTCCGGGCTAACGTTGACGTGTTTGCTTGGCAACCTTCACAAATGCCTGGGATCCCCAGGGAAGTGATTGAGCACAATCTGAAGATCTACCCCGATGCCCGGCCTGTGCATCAGAAGCCTCGGAAGCAATCCGTAGAGCGACAGAACTTCATCCGACAAGAAGTGAAGAAGTTGCTCGAAGCCATATTCATCCGAGAAGTCTTCCATCCGAAATGTCTAGCGAACCCAGTCGTTGTGCCTAAGGCCGGCGGGAAGCTTCGGATGTGCATCGACTACACCACACTAAATAAGGCATGTCCAAAAGATCCATTCCCACTACCTAGAATAGATCAGATAGTGGATTCCACCTCCGGGTGTGAATTATTGTGCTTCCTAGATGCATATTTTGGATATCATCAAATCAGGATGTCTAGGGAAGATGAAGAGCATACTTCATTCATCACAGTAGATGGATTGTATTGTTACACAGCCATGCCTTTTGGTCTCAAGAATGCAGCTTCAACTTTTGTACGAGCTATGTACAAAACTTTTGAAGAACTTATTAGAGACATAGTGGAAGTGTACGTCGATGACATCGTGGTCAAGGTCAGGAACAAGGAGTCACTTCTTGACACCTTGCAGGCTTTCTTCGACAAGCTGCGGGCCACCCGCACGAAGCTAAACCCAGACAAGTGTGTCTTTGGGGTTAGCTCCGGAAAACTTCTTGGTTTCCTGGTAAGTCACTGGGGCATAGAAGCTAATCCGGCGAAGATTAAGGCCATTGAAGACATGCGGCCACCAACCCACATCAAGGACGTCCAAAAATTAACTGGATGTCTAGCAGCCCTCAGCCGGTTCATCTCAAGACTGGCGGAACGGACACTTCCCTTCTTCAAGTTATTGAGGAAGTCCGGACCATTCCAATGGTCCGAAGAGGCAGAAAAGGCATTCCAGGAGTTGAAACAGTTCCTCACCACCCTACCAATTCTAGTAGCTCCGAACCCTGGTGAGCCTTTATTGCTTTATATTTCAGCTACTCACGAAGTCGTCAGTATGGTTCTGGTTGCGGAGAGACCAGAACTACCCCACACTCAGGAATCCAGACCCCTCCGAGAAGGTCCGGAGGTTCCTGAAAGTGAGTCTGGGTCTCAGCTCCCAGATTCAAATCCACCGGAAGTCGTTTCAGGAGATCTAGACCCCTCCGGGAGGGTCCAGGTCATTTCTGAAGAAGCTCCGGGTTCCTCCAGCCAGAACCCGGAGGTCCCTGAAGAAAATCCAGATCCTTCCGAGAGGGTCCGGGTCAGTGAAGAGGAAGCTCCGGACCCCTCCGGGAGGGTCCGGACCATTCAACGCCTGGTGTACTTCATTAGTGAAGTATTACATGATGCCAAAACTCGATACCTAGAGGTGCATAAGCTGCTCTATGCAGTTCTTATTGCCTCCAGGAAGCTTCGACATTACTTCCAAGCTCACAAAGTCTCGGTGGTGACCTCCTACCCACTACGAGCAATTTTGCATAATCCCAATTCAACTGGGAATATTGCAAAGTGGGCAGCGGAATTGGCTGAATTTGACCTTGAATTTATTTCAAGACAAGCAGTCAAGAGTCAAGCATTGGCAGATTTTGTGGCGGAATGGACTCCCTCTCCATCAAACCCTGGGGGCCCCAGTGAGCAGAAGACGGAGCATCAAGCTCCAACCTTCACCGAGCCTCACTGGACCCTTTACTTCGACAGCTCCATGCAGAAGCAGGGGGCCGAAGCTGGAATCCTTCTCCTTGCACCGACTAGGGAGAAGGTGAAGTACATGGTACACCTTGACTTCAAGGCAACCAACAACATGGCAGAGTATGAAGCACTCATCTACGGACTAAAAGTGGCACTGTCATACGGTGTTAAGCAACTGCTGGTCAAGGGAGATTCACAACTCATCATTAAGCAGGTGAAGGGTGAATGCTCCTGTAATAATCTCCAGCTAGCTGCTTATCTCCTTGAAGTCCAGAGGCTTCAGAAGGATTTCGAAGTCCTAAATCTCCACCATGTTCAGCGTGCTCACAACGCTGAAGCCGACGAACTCTCGACGAAAGCGTCAACCGGAGCTCCAGCTCTTGACAGAACTTTTGTTCGGAGATTGTCGAAACCCACAGCTCAGCCTGCCGAACTGAGCGAAGGGGGCGAGATTAGCATCCCGAAGCTGACGGTCCCGATGGCCCTGTTACCATGGCAGCCATCAAGGGTCGTAGGTGCTGCCGGAAGCTCCGAGCAACCCAGCACGCAAGACTCAAATGCTCAAGTTAGTTCCGATGCATGGATCTCGGAGATCCGGAACTACTTGAAAGACAACATCCTTCCTGACGACGATGTATCTGCTGACCGGGTAGTCAGATTGGCTAAAAGATACACGCTGGTAGAAGGGAATCTCTACCGGCGCGGTGCCAACGGCATCCTAATGCGGTGCATCACAAGGGAAGAAGGTTGCGAGCTCCTCGCGGAAATCCATGGAGGCGAGTGTGGGAACCACGCGTCTTCCCGTACGCTGGTTGGTAAAGCCTTTCGGCACGACTTCTACTGGCCTACAGCACTCCAGGATGCAACTGAGCTGGTGAAAAAATGCAAAGCATGTCAATTTCATGCAAAGCAAATTCACACACCAGCTCAGCCCTTACAAATGATACCTCCTACATGGCCCTTCGTTGTGTGGGGGATGGACATCTTGGGACCTTTCCCAAAAGCCGTCGGAGGTTACAAGTTCCTGTACGTCGTCATTGACAAGTTCACCAAGTGGCCGGAAGCAACTCCAGTTGTGACAATCAACAAGCAATCTACTATCAACTTTCTGCAGTCCATTGTATGCAGATTTGGAGTCCTAAACAAAATCATCACTGATAATGGGACCCAATTCACAAGCTCCGCATTCCAAGGATATTGCGAAGACCTCGGCATATAGGTTTGCTACGCCTCCGTAGCTCACCCAGCCAGCAATGGCCAAGCCGAGAGAGCAAATGCTGAAATCCTTAAAGGACTCAAAACGCGCACCTATGAGCGTTTGAAGAAACATGGAGCCAATTGGATCGAAGAGCTTCCGCCCGCTCTATGGGCCAACAGGACATCTCCAAACCGGTCAACCGGAGAAACGCCCTTCTTTCTGGTGTACGGAGCTGAAGCAATCCTTCCTCCGGAAATCACCTTGGGTTCGCTTCGGGTCCGGACCTTCGACGAAGCCGCGCAGGACCAGCTCCGGCGTGAAGACCTAGACCTCCTTGAGGAGGGAAGGTGCCAAGCAGCTGTTCGGAATGCTCGATATCATCAAGCTCTACGACGTTATCACCAACGGCATGTACACAACCGGCAGCTCAAGGAAGGCAATCTGGTGCTACGGAGAATACTATCCAGAGAAGGGTTAAACAAACTCTCCCCCGGCTGGGAGGGACCCTTCCGAGTGATTAAAGTATCCCGTCCCGGAAGCATTCGCTTGGCTACTGAGGATGGGACACCTCTCCCAAATCCTTGGAACATCGAGCACCTCCTTAAGTTCTACACTTAACACCACGGAGGTGAGTCTTGAGTAACTTGAGATGTATGTTATAGAGTCATTGTACAGAGTCGGGTAGTTCCTCCAGGAGAACAGCCGGACCTTTCCCGAAAGGTCCGCAAAG
This sequence comes from Tuctoria greenei, assembly GCA_036927565.1. NCBI lineage: Eukaryota > Viridiplantae > Streptophyta > Magnoliopsida > Poales > Poaceae > Tuctoria > Tuctoria greenei. The sequence goes on along the minus strand of JAYESD010000005.1, from coordinate 30,673,737 downwards.
TTCATGCAGCACTTGCCACAGTCTCCGGACTAAAAGTGTGGCTAACTACCCTGGGTCAAACGAGAAATGAAACACGCTTAGCCTGGTTCCATACCCTAAGAGTGTATTTGTTTCCCCTATACCCCGGACCTATAATGAAAGACATTTTCATGTGAAATAGACTCCACGTGCATTTATTTTGTACAGGCTCAACATTTTTATTTTTCTCTTTCTTGTCTATAACAAATACGTGCAATTCTTAAGAAATTTTAGTTCGACCGGTTTATATACGATTCGAGTTGTATTGTCAGTTCTTTTGGATTCAAATATCGTTCAAGGCCAACTCGCCTGAAAGCCGCCAAGCCAATCTAGGGCTGGAGTGTGCTATCGACTTAGCCTGGTCAAGCACCCTAAGTACGCCACTCTACCTACACCCCGACAGGCCGAAGTAAGGCGAGTCCATGGACAATTGAATCTAGAAGAAAAGGCAACGCATTCAGTTGTATTTAAAATCGCGTTTGATCTAAAGTCTTCTTGAGAATCGTAAGCCGCGACAAAATTATAGACAAGGAACGAATTTTACTATTTTTCTTGGCTTAAGTGTGCAGGAAAAATAAAGTCTACATTGATGGAGAAAAGCCGGAGCTAACTAAGCTCCGACTCCCCTAAGGGGGTCAGCTGTCGATGTCGAATAAATGATGGTGAGAAGACCCCGTAAATGGAGTTTGCTGCCAACAAACTGAGTGTTGGCAAAGGTCAATGCCGGAGCTACTAAGCTCCGACACCCCAGAGGATTAACTATCGATGCACTACGTGTTGATAGAGACTATTGCCGGAGCTACTAAGCTCCAGCGATAGACAATGCCGGAGCTTCTAAGCTCCGACAACCTCAGGGGGCCTTCACTATCGAAGACTTCGAACCTAAATTCTACAAGTTCGGAGCAAAAGAGTCTTCAACAATGCACAATATCCTCTTGGTACATGTTCACAATCAAATTGTGTACATCTACCAGGGGGCCAAGTGAAGATAAAGTGTTGAAGACAGAAAAGTGAAATTTGCAAAATTTGGGGATTTCATTTATCTGGAGACAAGAGATTACATCTGAAGACAAGGAATTACAAAATTGAGGAAGAAGAAGAAAAAATACAAGTGAGAATTACAGAGATGGTCCTAGACCCTATGGAAGAATTGGGCGACCTTCTGGGCGACCTCTGATATGTTGGCTTGGGTAGCTTCGCCTTCTCCTTCGACGGGGCCTTCAAGCACCGGGTCCAGAGGAAATTGAGAGTTCCGGCTGGTGTAGCACGTCAGCACATATTCTGCGACGTTCTTCGCCAGGGATTGCCCCTCAACCTCCAGTTGGTCCGCGATGACATCGCCCACCTTGGAGAGCTTGCTACCTGCTGCGCTCAACGCCTGCAGCGCTAGGTCCGGCTCCGGCTCTGGATCATTCGGGCGCACGGGGCTGAAACTCATCGGTGTCAGCGCATCGTTGGCCTTGCCCAGGAACTCCCAAATCTGTAGGGAGTCCGCAATCCTCAAGCCCTTCATCTCCTCCAGGATCTCTTGGCCGCCGTCAGTTCGGAATTCTCATGGGCGAGGCGCTCAACCTCTTTGGCGTTTTGCTGAATCTTTTCAGCAACCCGCCTTTCGAGTTTTCCGAGCTCCTCCTCCCGGAGGTGGATCTTGTTCCGGCGCTCGACCAGGTCCTTCTCCCTACCCCTCACTTTCTTCTCCCGGGCAACAAGGGCACACTCTTGTTCGTAGAGTTCCTGCCCTCGCACCCAGGTCTTCTCCTCTTCCTCTTGGCAGCGCTCTTCCAATTTCTTGGCGCGCTCCTCGAGGCCCTTGTCAGCCAGAGCTACTTTCTCGGCGAGCTCCTCTTCCCTCCTCAGGACATCATCCCGCAGCTCAAGGAGTTTCTGCTCTTCATCCTCGAGTCGTTTCTCCCTTTCTTCAAGTGCCTCTCGGCGCTTGATGAGTGTGGTGTTAATGGCCTCAAGCTGTTCGTGGCGCGCATCGGCCGCGTTATTGGCAGCTTTGGCCTGATCGTAGATCTCCCGAGATTGAGCATCGAGGGCATGAGTCATACTCTCCCTGTCATCCAGTAATTTACCCCAGTACTCCAGGCGGACCTTCTCCCATTTGATCCACTCCTTGTCATCCGCTAGCCTCGATTCAGCCAGCTTGGTCTCGAAGTAGAGCCGGTTACGCCACCGCCTAAGGGTTTGGCGCTCCTCTTCAAGAGCCTTGCTGTCGTGGAAGAAGGCTAGCGTGACTTGACGCAGACTGGAACATGCGTTATCAATGGACAGCGACAACGGGATTGGCTCCGGACCTGCTGGGGTCTCCACTGCTGGTTCCAGCGGGTCTTCAGATACAAAAATTGGGTCCCACTCTACAATAGTGGTCCCCTGGGACTCCATGGCACTAGGGCCGTCCTTCGGGATGGCCTCAGTCGCCATCGAAGAAGGCCCCGCCGCCAAATCTTCGTTCACCCCCTCAGGCTGGGGGCCAGCGACTTCGCTGGGGCACTCTGGCTCGACCGCAGGCACCTCTGACGTCGTCGCCTCCGAAGCAGGAGCTGCTACTGGCTCCGGTCTGGGCACCTCTTCTGACGGAGGCTCAAGCTCCGTCACCTCTTCAACCACTGGCACAGGAGCCGGAAGATCTTCAACATCGTCCGGACCTGTGACCGGAGCTCCATCAATAACCGGCTCAGTTGCCGGTGCTTCGGAAGTAGCCGGCCCAACTGCCGGAACTACCTCATCTTCCGGCTCGCATGCCGGGGCGTCAGTCACCTCCGGCTCAACCGTCGGGGCTTCGACACTTTCCAGCTCAGAGGCCGGGATTACTACTTCCTCCGGCTCAACAGCCGGAGCTTCCATCATTGCAGCATCAAGACTCGGAGCTTCAACCTCCGAGACAGGTGCCGCTGGCGCATCTTAACTCCCGTGGTCCGGCGCTACCACGGGAACTTCTGGGGATGAGTCGAGGTCCATGACCACGACAGCCGGCGCCGGAGCTGTCGCAGCTTCAGCCACCACTTGGGGTGGCACCAGGACAGGAGCAGAAGCTCCCACCCTCACGGTCTCTGACACTGTGGTTGAGGGTGGAGCCTCACTCCCCTTCTTGGGGATGCTACAGACGATGGACGAAGAAAATTAACAAACAGTTGCCACAATTAAAATAATTGTACAAGGTAGAGATTAAAAATTACCTTGGGAGGCTTCCGCACCAGCTTGCGCGGAACCTTTTTCCCGGGCATTCTGGGCTGGCCATAGTCGGTGTAGAAGCTCCGGAAGGCCCTCCAGAACTTGTCGCGACCACGGGCGTTTCCCGGGTCGAGGCTCTCCTCGATCGGGAGGAACCCCCGGACCTGGAGGCCTCCACCGGCCCAGGTGCCGGAGTCGCGCGCCCGGAGCTAACACCCCGAAAGGATCCCACCGCGGGAACCGACGCGCTCCGGGAGGACCCCACTACAGGAACGGTCTCGTTCCGGGAGGACCCCATTACGGGGACAGTCGCCGCGGTGGCAGAAGACCTTCCCCTCCGGGGAGAAGGAACCGAGGCGGAAGTAGCGGGCATGACGGACCTTCCGTCGGCATGCTGCAGCTTCCTCTTCCGGCTCTCTGGTTCATCCGCCAGCTCCTTGCCCTTGCCGACGACCTCGACCCTTGGTTTTGAAGCAGGGACGGAGCCATCTTCGGGCATTCCGGGGATCGCCACCCGGGTGGTTGATCTTCTCTCGATGACACCAAGGTCGTCAAGCACGGGCATCTTTCGCCGGAGCTCCCTGCTGAACTCCACTTCCATGTTCAGAGGGAGGAAGGCCGACGGGGGAGTCAAGTCATCACCGTCGACGTCGATGCTGTGCTGGAATTTCTGGAGGTGGAACTCCAAGGTTCTTCCTGCCATGTTGGACTTCAACCCGGTCTCAACTCGGTCGTCGTCCATCACGATGTTGAGAGCCCAAGCGAGCTTCTCCCTCCTCTTCAGCGGCGCCCACCTGTTGACCAGGAAATTGCAAAATACCGCCTGAGGGGTCAATCCTCCCTCCACGCATTGGCGGATCCTGGTCAAAGCAGGGTTGAAAGCGTCCGCCAGCACCGGAACTTCACTCCAGATCTTCGTGTCGATGCCGGGAAGACCATCGGGCAGCTCCAGCCTCTCGTGCTCCTCCACCCTGACGACTATCCAGTCTTTCTTCCAGTCATCCCACTTCCCAGAAGGGAACGACCGGAGGTACTTGAATGGGCACTTCTTGCGCTTCACGAAGTAGTAGAAGCCAAGGTACTCATTGCTCCGGCCGGTGGTGTGGATGGTGAAGAAGATACGGAAGAGTTCAATGCAGGGGGATACCCACCCACATCTCACAGAAGTGGACGAAGATAGACACGAGGAGGATGGAGTGAGGGCCAAGGTGATATAACTGCAGACCATAGAAGTCTAGCAGCATCAAGAAAAAGGAAGAAAAAGGCGGGATCAACCCCACCATGGTGTACGAAGAAAAGTACACCATTTCGCTGGCGTGCTCCTTCTCGAAGGGGAGCTCTTCACCGGCACGGACTGAGCGGTTGAAGAAGTCCGAGGACCACCCCATGAGAAGAAAAGCGAAGCACAAGTTGAGAGTTCGATCGCAAGAACAGATGAGAGGCGTAAAGAACTCCCGACGGTGCGCACTTTCCTTCTTAAATAAGCCCTCGCGACGCTCGGATGGAAACCGCAAGGAAGTCGAAGGTACCACCCGAAAATTTCACCCAGCCGATGACAAGCGGGCCCGGGACCACCCCGACGATCAAGTCGAGGTTCTTACCCAGGTGAACGGTTGTCATCAAGAGGCGGGAAGCCCAAAGGCAGCGGCCTGACAAGGCGCGCGGAACCGATACGGTTTTCGTATCAGGAACCGGCGACCTTCAATTGCGTGAGATCCGCACGCCAAAGATCTCATCTGCCGCATGCGGGATACGCCACGTGGTGAGGATTTAATTCCAAGTCCTTGCCAACGGCACCCTCAAAGACCCTTGAAGACTCAGTTCAAAGGTCGCGAAGATGGACCCACCTCCGGCGGAATGACTTCCCCGGAGGTAGGTCCAAGGGGCCACTGTCGGTACCCTAGAAACCGTACACCCCTTGAGGATATAAAGATCTCAAAGGAAAGTCATCTACTTGGTTTGAAGACCCTCGAAGGCCCACATGTCAGACATAACCGGACCCACTTCTCCAACATGGTTAATCCCTGGGTCGCCACGTGTACAACCAAACCGGAGCTACCACCCACAAGGGGGAAGCTCCGGACCATGTACCAAAATGGCACCCCCGGACATAGCCCCTGACCGAGAGAAGCTCCGGACCTGACACGTGTCGGGTAGTCCCGGAGCTACCTGTTTCCCACAGCAAGCTCCGGAGCTGCCACGTGTCCGACCGTCGGATATTCAGCTTTTAGCCTCCGGAAGACCCCGCAACGGCTCCGGATCTTCAAAGGAGAACCAAGGACTTCAAGACCCGATTAAGTGTCATTAATGCCATATTAATGACACTTAAACGGACGATCTTAACACCTGTAATGGTGCTATCAAAGCCCGTTATAGGATCATTAAGAGCAATTAAACGTGTATCAATACTAGTAACCGCCGGGGCCACATGTCGGGCCAGGCTAACCTGTAACGGTCTGCCCTTGTACTATAAAAGGACAGGCCGACGATACACATAGAGAACACGGAGACAGACACACACGCGCCTCATACGCTCATCACAAGCTCATATTGCTAATACAACACCAACACACCCGTGGAGTAGGGTATTACGCTCAGGCGGCCCGAACCACGTAAATTCTTGTGTCTCCAGTGCCAATTCTTATTCGCCTTCTTGAATCTCCGCGCGCCCACACCGAACAACAAACTCCCCTATCACTTTAGTAGTGTAGGGAGATCTGCCGGTTCCAAACCACCGACAAAGGCTTAATTAAAGGTAAGATTTAGAATAGTTCATAGGATCTTGGTATGTGTGAAAAATTCTCTCAAGAGCTTAGTTGTTGCATGGGAAGAACGAGAGGGTAAAACATAACTAAAATTAACTCACACACCGGACTAGTCCTTTGTACACCGAACTGGTCCGATTGACCTTACTGGAACACATCAGATTTGTTTAGTGTCCCACCGAACTAGTCCACATTTCATACACTTAGCCAATTTTCCACAGACAATCGCTCACCGGACTTATTCGTACTTGAACGGACTAGTCCGTTATATGCTACTGGAACACATCAGACTTGTCTCACAACACAAACTCTAGTCTGAAGGTACTTACTATAACACATCAGACTTGTCCGTTCAACCCTGGACTAGTCCGTTATACCTTACTGTACCACATCGGACTAGTCCGGCATCTGTGCAGACTAGTTCACACTATTACAGTTTAAACACTTGAACTTGAAACAGTGGCAACACTTAACCTAGTTTCTACACTTCACCACACCAGACTAGTCCGGTGTCTATCACGAACTAGTCCAGACATGTAAAAATATAACACTCACTTTTTGGGACTTCTATAAAAGGAGCCTCCTTACTTAATTTGCACAGATCTTGAACCTTAGCACCACCACTGCATCCAAGAGCACAAAAACACTCCTCTCCGCACATTCTAAGGCCCTAAGAGTGAAATCTTTGGGATTTTGGAGTTCGGCAAGGGAGAGTGACGATCTCATCGACATTGGGATCTTGGGTTTGATTTCTCACACACTTCTGTCGATTCTTGTGCAATTCTTCGAGTGTGTTGATCATTCTTTTGTTTGTAATCTTGTGGAAGCCCTCAACTTGTGAGAAAGTATCAAAACTTGGTGATTACTCTTTGTGATAGTGAGAACCAAATTGACCTTTGTGGTAACTTGGTGAGGGAAGGGTTGGTAAAAACCCGACCCTTTGTGGGCTCCTCAACGAAGACGTAGATCCCTTGTGTGGGAGTAAACCTCGGTAGAAATCGCTTGTCTCGTTTGTTCTTGGTTCGTCGTTTTCATTATCATCACTAGTTAGGGCATAAACTTGATCATAGTAGCAATCCTTGTTATATTCATGATCCACTTGCAAATTTATCATCCAATATACTTAATTGAGTTATTATACTAGTTTAATTTTTTCCGCTGCAAAAAAATCAAAGAAAGGAACAAAAATATTCATGTTTGCTCGTTATGCTGACTAACCCCACCGGACTAGTCCAGTTTTTGAAATTTTCTGAGTTTGAATTAAGTATTTCAGGAATTCAAAAGGGCTATTCACCCCCTGTAGACCACATTCAAGAATAAAAAACATAGGAACATGAAAAGCATGAGAACAAGCAAAATACGAGAATGGAGAAAAACCACATATATTAGAGCTAAATTCTAGATTGAATGATTATATAACAATTCATATTTCAGACAGATTAAGCACATAATAGAATATGATTTTGACACAAAAATATGATTAACAACATGGTTATCTCCTTCACCATTCATAGGAATTTTTCCAACATCTTTAAGTGTATGCTTACTTTCTTTCATTTTGTGAATCAAAGCAAGCCTTTCCTATGAAAAGGAAATTTCCATTCCTTCATTACAATCAACATGTGATGTCAGCAAAACATAGGAATTAAAATCCTTTAGAAATGCTCCAATCCAAACAGCTCCTTACACAATTTTCATACATCCTCGTGATGACTGTTGCTATCCAAATGCTTTTATTGTGAGCAGGGTCTCTGCGGAGGTAAAGCATCTCCAAACTCGAGCAACCCCTGTTGCTAACAACTAGACCATAACTTCACAATGGATCGACCTAGCAATGATTGTACAATACCATCGCTTTAGCAGTATGGCATCAGTCACCTTAATCACACTCTTGGTCTTGGTCCGATATGTAAAACAATGAAGTTAATGTGATCAAATCTCTTTTGACAAAGACACGATCATACAGAGAAATAGAATGATGACATTGCTTCATGTTATATAAAAAAGTAATACAATTATATCTTCTATTAGCCAACTTCGAGTTTCATGAAATTCGAACTCGCCATAATAACTTCTACGAAGAGTACAAAATGGAAAGAACCAATCAATATGACAAAGCTTAACAGGTCACACCATAACATTCACCCGAGTCACTAAAAGACCAGGCTTACTACCTGAATCTATTTGTGGTAATACTTTTCTGAGAGGTCCAAATGTAAAGAAAATTTTAAAATGGCTACTTATAAAAATTCCACAATAAGCTAGATGAGCTTCACAACTACTCACTCCGTCCCATCTTAATTTTATTTATGAGTTTGATCAAATCTACTATGTAATTTTGATCAATTTTAATAATATAAAATTATATTTTTAGACTATCATGAAAAATATTTTTATAATTTACAATTTATGCTATTAAAATTAATAGAGTCGTCAAAAATATATTTGACTACTCCATGTGCCCATTTTATCTTGGAATTTTTCTGGAGGTGCTTCCGCTGCCTCCTCTCCCGCCGGTCCGCCGCCGCGGGGACACGAAAATTTGGAAGTCAAAGAGGAGGGAAATGCGAAATGGCAAAATAGATTTCAATTTTCGAACGCCCCCAGAAACTAATCGCGTGACCCCCACCTCGCCGCCGCCGCGTGCTCCGATCCGGGTTGCACCGCCGTTCCCCGGCACCCAACTCGCTCCGGCGGTCGTTTCTGCTGCACACCCACTCCGCGGCGGCGCGGCGCCATGGCGATCGAGGGGATGGGGTCCGTGGTCGCGACGGTGAGCGGCTACCACGGAGGGGAGCGGCACCGGCTAATCAAGCTCATCAACGCGACCGGCGCCAGCTACGTCGGGCCCATGAGCAAGTCCGTCACCCACCTGGTCAGTACGCGTCTCCCGGCCGCCTGCTCGCAGAGCGCGCGTCTCGATTTGATTTGGGTTGGTCCTCGATTGTTGCTGAATTTGGGTGCGCGTGCGTGGTTCTGGGAAAGCAGGTGTGCTGGCGGCTCGAGGGGAAGAAGTACGAAATATCGAAGAAGAAGGTGCACGCGCGCGTCGTCAGTCACCGGTGGTTCCGGGACTGCCTCAGGGAGGGGAGGAGGCTACCCGAGGACCCCTACTTGTTGGGAAGGTAGAAGCCTGCCCCTATTTCCTCCTTCTGTTCTGAACTTGTGATCAACAAGACCATACTTCTTAGTATTATTTCACTTGAGAACGCATCAACCATCACATAGACATTTGTTCTGGGCCGTTCTAATTATTCTGTTTGATTGGACCTGCTACCATGATTTGTAGCTGGTTCCGTGAGAAATGGGCCACTTCTAGCAGTGTCCTTGATCTAGACGCTGACATTTGTTGATGCACACCAAATTTGTGCCGTAAACCAGAAGTTGCAGAGTGCTACCTTATTATGTGAAAAGGTTTAGCATGTCCTCAGAAAAACCTCCCCTTCTGTTTGCCGTGCAGTGGCGAAGAAGCAGGGCCAGTCCCAGAGGTTCCTGTTCGACCTTGCACACGAGCCAATAAAAATGCAGTCACGGAGCATAGGGTTTTGAAAGATTTACCTGATGATTTCTGCAGTACTCCAGCCAGAACAATTAAGCTTTATGATTCAGATTCAGATTCTGAAAATGAAGCATGGACTGATTCATCCCTATTAAAAGAGGTAGAGACCATTACTTCACCTGATTTCTTGCCTGCATGCAGTTCCTATATTCATATTTTCAAAGCTTTATATGCAATTCATCATGTCTCTCCGGGATCTTCGATCTACTAGTTGGGTTAAAATAACACATTACTGTCTAACATGTATTTCTGTATGATATTTCTGAACCATGATTCTGCTAGCAAGACAGGTGCTATCTAATGGTTCGCCCTATGATATTTTGATGATTGTGTCAGTTATCTATGCTCTATGGTTCTATTTTAATGTCTTTGTATACAGAAGCTAAACTGAAAATGAATTGACTGCTTTTGATGTTTTCAGTAGAAATGACTTAAGTAGCGATATACTGATATTAGACTCTGACTGGCATGTATGCAAAAAGAATTCTTCATGCAAGAACTCTAAATTGTCTAAGGTTTGCATCTAAGCTGCTACCATGAGCCATCAAAACTTCATGCTCCCACTGTAAAAAAGAAAGAACATCACACTCATTGTATTTCAGAATTTCTTATGGGGCTCACTTGACCTCTTTGTTTTAGAATTTTGTTGCTGCTCCGAGTTCCAAGCGCGATTCACTAGATGTCAGGAAACGAAGAAAACGTTTGAAGAGCACGGATAAATCAATGGATAAAGATGTTTTTTGCCGGCAGAACAATGTATCAAGTGTCATGGTAATATAAAAGTTCATACTTTATCAGACCCATTCTGAATCAAATGTTTTGTTTTACTGTGGCCTAGGAAAACTATGTTTCTTTTCCATACATACTTTCTTGAAGACTAGGTCTCAATCCTGTCTATGAGTTCTCAGTACCCAGGTCCTGAATCCTGTTCAAGTACCCTGCAAAGTACATATCATGGTCCTTGTTTGCTTAATAATCTTTTTTTGGGTGATTTGCATGGTTGCCCCAGTTTTGATCTATAATTTCATATTTGTCCTCTTTTTCTCAACTTGGCATGTTTGCCTCGACTTTTGGAAGATTATAGCATGTTTGCTCCGAATGTTGCATGTTTGCCCCTATTTTTCGGGGAAAACAGGGGCAAATATGCATTTATAGTGGCAAATGTGCTGTTCCTTTTCAGAACACAGGGGCAAACGTTCCAAGTTGAAACAAACGAGGGCAAACATACAATCAGATATAAAAAATAGGGGAATAGAAGCTATGATCTTATATTTTATAAAGAACGGACCTAGAAGCTAATACTTTTATCCAAATAAATCTGTCAAACTGCTCAAGGACCTGTATGGAGATTGTTTTATTTGTGCAGATGACATTGATTTTCATTGCACGTAGTCGACACCTACAATGGCAAAAATATTGTTATGTCTACCACATCTCATCTAGACCCCCTTGGCCCCTATCTATTTGTGTATATGGGCTTTGATGGATACATTACTCATATTGTTGTTGAGGTGCTTCTATTGTATTTTGGATTGTTACTGCATTTTTATCTATAATCTTATACATGTATTAAATGACAACACAGGCAAGACGAGGCCTTCACGAGTCAAGTCATACAATGTCACGGAGCACATCAAAACATAAGACAAACTTGTCTGTTTTTCTTCATAGTGAGGGTCCTAGCAGGATGGAAGAAATAAACGATCTTACAGAAAACTGTGAAAATGGAGGTTTGTCTGATAGACTTGACGAACCTCAAACTTTGGATAATCTGTATATAGAAGCTCGAAGAAAAAATACCATCATAAATGCATCATCATCACTACGACAAAGCACCTTGGAATGCCTATTCGAGCATGGTGAAACTAGTAGTAGTAGGCAAGAACAATGCATAAGAAAGGAGCAACAAAACGTTGATTTAAGTGAGAGCTCAAGAAGTTATCCTCCATGTGATTTCTCTGGACAGGAAACAGCTTTCTGTGTTCATGAGAATATGGATAAATGTGGCCTTGACACTCGAGCTGACCATGAAGCAGGGGAAGACAGGAAACCCATGGAAAAAACAGCTAATCTAGAAAGGCAGGCAGAATTGTCATGTGTCATATGCTGGACAGATTTTTCGTCTACAAGGGGCACCTTACCATGCGGACACCGATTCTGTTATTCATGCATTCAAGGATGGGCAGATTGTCTGGTATGTATTTAGTTTACTTCAGATCATTGCCTCTTAAGCTTTGCTCATACCATGCTTTGCTTTTTGACATCAGTATTTTTTGGGAGATGTCTGTTGCCCTACCATATATCCCACTTGCTTGAGTTTGATGCTTGTGATTTATCAGACTCAGACAGTTGTACTAATGCATGTTCAGAATAAGATGTTTTTCGCAACTGAAAGAAATGTTTCTTTTTAAAGGAAACTGAAAGGAATGTTTCCAACTTATAAAATATATAAATGCAACTAATTAATTATAAGAAACTGTTAGCAAGTATTGAGCAGAAGGGATCAACAACCAGACTTTGCTCTAGGTTTCAGGGTGTTTATCCACCATCATCAGTGTCAAGAAATTGCTGTTCACATAGGTGCATCTTGTGTTTTAGGCATCCAGGGGAAAGGTCTCAACATGTCCTCTTTGCAAAGCCAGTTTTGCATGGATCAGTAAGATGGATGAGGCGGGTACCTCTGATCAGAAGATATACTCACAGACCATTCCCTCCGAACCTTCTACGGACATTTTTGTGTTTGGCAATGAAGGCTATGATTTTTCTCGATCAACGGTAAGAGCCAATTTAAGCATGCATCTTAGGTGCTTCAACGGGTTTGTAAATCTTATCCCTCCTGTACATCAACCATTGTGTAGGCTGGGCAAGGAGCGTGCTACCAGTGCCACTGCCGAGAGCCCGAGGAGCTTCTTCGGAGCTGCCATGTCTGCAAGTCGCAGTGGGTACACACATATTGCCTCGATCCTCCACTGTTGCCATGGACATGCGTGCATTGCAGAGATCTGCGGGTGCAGTATTATCGTTATTGCTAGTGCAAATACGCGCAACATAAAATCTTGCCATTTGTACATTTTTTTCATTACCAGTAGGGTTTCTTGAGGTTGAAGAGGAACTTGCATGTGGAGATATTTTAATGCAGCTGGTTGTTTTATCCAGACTTGTTAATTGGTGTGATTCTCACCAAGAGTGGAGAACAAATAAATTGCAGCATGCTTGCAAGTTGGCACAAACATCTGTCTGTACTGTACTATTAACTACTGAAGAGAAGGATAACTATTTACAACTCACACTTTGAAATTAAACTTCATTGTTATATGCAAGTTAATAGTTTCGTCTCTATGGCAGGCTAACTTCTGTCTTCTTGATATTTATGAACTGAACCAGGTAACTCATGAACTCCAGGGTCGGGGATGGCTAATTTATGGTTGTATATGTTAGAGTATATAAGTGAATTGTTTACCTTTTCTCATGAGCTTAAATTTTTTGGTGCAACCGATCAAAACATAATAGCTTAACATTGTAATAGAGTTATAGGTCTCCAGTTCAAATCTTGGTGGTCGTGAGCCCACTTCTACTTTCATGTTTTAGGCCCGAGAGAGTCTCTCACATGAGAAGTGTTGAAGTGAGAATGAGGTATGCAGCTCCTGACTCCCTGACCCTTCTCCACTGCATGAGACCACCTGCCACCACCTCGTAGCTCGGTAGAGGTAGAGGAGTAGAGCCACATGTGCGTGTGCACAATAGAGCACAGCATAGGGCGCGACCAGCATGACACCATCCTATGGCTCCATCGTCATCCTCCTGGCCCCCCTACTCGTAAGGTATGAAATCTAAATATAGATCCTGTAACCCTAGTAGGTACACAATGGGTACTTGAAATCCGCCCGAAAACCATCGGGTGCAGGTGCCACTTTTTATGCGAGGGTATGACTTTGGGTACGAAAATGCACCTGCACATTTTTTCATTTCGGGGGGATTTTCGTTCTAGCCAATCTTAACCCGACTTGTTGCTATCTCTAATTTTATAGGTGCATCAACTTTGAGAGTCCTAAGCTATGCAATAGCAGTCCAATTTTATCGAACGCGGAAAAGGCCTTGCGGCGCTGATCGCCGGAAATGGAGTGTCACATCAGGGAATAGAGCAGGCTTCAATTCATGACGAGAACGCGACCATGACGGCAACCCATGATTTTACTGTCCATGGCGTCGTAGAGCCGCAGAGAGAAGCCTTCGGTTGGGATCCAGTCCGTTGGATTCAACATGGGAGTGAACATCATGTTGAGGTCAATGTCATAGGTTAAGAAGCTGAGGAGGGGCGAGTTTCGGTGGTGATCGCGGAAGCGGCAAAGGAAATGGGGATCAGTGACGATGTTGCGCCACCGCTTGCAGACGTGGGAGGCGCGTGGGAGGGAGGAAGGCAACAAAGGGAGGCAGAGGAGGATCTCTGCCAGGAGGTCGTCCCCCAGCGCGGAGCTGGGGAAGCGACGGCGACGGGTGGTCATCTCGCCGCTATCTGCTTGCGCTCGCACGCCGTGGAGATCGGGCATTGAAGCTACACCGACGTTGGGGCACCACCCTTCTGGCTGAGATGATTCGGCGGCTCGGGGCGGAGGAAGATTGGTAGGGGTGAATCTGCATCGTTGTGAAGGTATTTGAAAGGGGCGTAGGCATGGACAGGATGAACGAATGAGAGTGCCCCATCTTTAATTACTTTAGACTGTCTCTAACAAACGCCCTATCAGAAAGTCCAAACTCTATTTAGGTATTGAAACACCCTAACAAAGAGCCTATCCAGAAAGCCCATGAAGATGTCCTCCGCCCCTACACCAAACGTATGGGCCGAACCTACGGAGCTCATCTCGCTCTAGCCCCGAATGTTTTCTTCTTCCCAAGCGCACCCCGTCTCTTCCGATGCTTGCCTTCTTCCTCCTCTGCTTGTCTCTGCGTGCTCCTCCCTCCTCTTCGGCACGAGCCGCCCTCCTCTTCGCCTGTTCTCGCCGCCCTGCGCAACGGTTGACGTGGGCCTGTTAGCAAGGTGTATTCCAGATGGTCAACAACTACACACCTCGTCACCCGCTACGTGTGCTCAACGATTGTCGGATGACTCGCCACACGGCTACGCACGTCCCACACACATGCATTGCACGTACACAATACCATGCAACGTGTTCTCCACGTTTGTAGGAACGACAACATCCATTCTGTTAGACTTGACGCTACCCCTCTCATGTATTTAAGCACTTATGTTAACTCGATAAAGTGTGACGATTCTCTCCGTAATTATCTGTCTACATGGTATCAGTGATCCATTGATCCTCTAAGCTTCCGCCAAGGATTTTAATCCTACCTTTTCCCCATCGCAAAGATCATCCTCCTCTTCTAGACTTGGTGATCCATCTGATGGACACCCGTCTTTCCATACACCTATCGCCGATATCATACAGACCATCACCATCAAATCTCACGTGCCCATCATCTTGGAATTGAGCAGCCTCAATTATGTAGATTGGCGCATGTTTTTTGATACTACCCTCGACAAATTCGGCATTGAAGATCATGTGTCCGCGCCAATGCCAATCACCAACCGTGATGCGGATTGGTATCAAATTGACGACTGCATTGTCAATTGGCAATGGATCTACTCGACCTGCTCTTCAGAAGTTTTGGGCATCGCCAGGGAACGTAAAACAGATGCCTATTATCTCTAGGAGGCAATTCAGATGTTGTTTCTTGATAACCAGCTTCAGCGGGCTGTCTTTTATGAAGCTGAGTTCAGCAACAAGGCGACATGACCATCACTGAATACTATGCCAAGTTGACGGGTCTCAACGATAATCTCCTTGATGTCAGTCAACCCGTCTCGGAGTCCAGCCAAGTTCTCAATCTTGTTCGAGGACTAAACTCCCGGTATCCCCATGCAATTTTTGCTGTTACATCTCGCAAGCCTCCTCACGCTTTCCTCTCAGCACGTTCTCATGTGTTGATGGAAGACTATTTGATACTCAACGTGCCGAGACCGTGTCCAACCAAGCGCTTGACGTCAACACCGAATCCAATAGCTCCAACCAGACGAACACCACATCTGACTCATCTGCTTCTCGCGGTGGTCGAGGAGGAGGCCGAGGTCGCGGCCGCGATCGTGGTTGTGCCTCTTCATCGAACACGTCCACTCTTGCTCCGCGTCCTCCATCAGCAGGGTTCTGGCGGCCACAAATGAACCCGTGGACAGACATGGTCCAGGCTTGGCCCATGCCTTTTCGTCCTTCTTCTGTGGGCGTTCTGGGACCTCGCCCTGGTACACATCCTCAGCAAGCACTCTACACTGGGCCAATCGACAACTTCAACAGTGGACCATCTACGATGACTCCTACATCTTCATTTACGCCTACGTCTGCATGGGATAATCAGACGCTGTGGAGTGCACTTCAAAGTACTGCCACAAATCCACCTGCCTTGTTTGAATGGTTTGGCGACTCAGGTGCAACGTCTCACATGGCTGGTAAAACTGCACCCCTCTCCTCCCTTCGACCACTTCCATACCATGCCACTGTCACTGTCGGTAATGGAGCAAAACTTCTAGTAACTCAAACCGCCTCAAGTGTTATTCCTACCAGCAAAACAAACATTTCTTTGCCAAACATTTTAATGTCACCTGCACTGTTGCACAATTTGATCTCTGTTCGACAGTTGACTCAAGACAATTATGTTTCTATTGAATTTGATCCCTTTGGTTTCTCTATTAAGGATCTCCACACATAGGTGGCGTGGTGATTCTCTGATGTGACAACCATGGCGATTTATATCCACTTCGACTACACCACTCCACAGCTCACCATGCAACAAGTTCCTCCATAGAGCTTTGGCATCAACGGTTGGGTCACCCTGGACATGATTCACTGCTTCGTGCTCTTTGTTCTTTTTCTTTTGGTTGTAATAAATCATCTCCACATGCTTGTTATTCTTTCCAGCATGGCAAACACAATAGACTCCATTTTGGATTATCTACTACTGTCACGTACTTTTCGTTTCAACTTTTGCATGCCGACTTGTAGACTTCACCCGTGTTGAGTTGCTCGGGGTTTCAATATTACCCGGTTCTTCTTGATGATTATACTCATTACGTTTGGATGTTTCCTTTGCAAAACAAAAGTGATGTCTTACACACAATCATTTCTTTCCATTCGTATGTCGACACTCAATTTTGCCTACCCATTGTTGCTCTACAAACGGACAATGGTCGAGAGTTTGATAACCACAAAATTCGTTCCTTTCTCTACTCTTGCAGCATACTGAATGTGACCTAGAGGGGGGGGATTGAATAGGCATTGAAACTTTTTCCTAAAACACTTAGCAAAACTGGTCAAATCCAGAAAGACCGGACAAGTCCGCTGTTAGGTGCGGACTAGTCTGGTGTTGTCGCAACACCTATAAGAACTTAACTCTTTTTGGTATTTTCTTCAAATAGTAAAGCAGTGGAATATGTAAATTAACTTTAGAGTGACAAGTAAATGTATATTATCTTAAGCTTCATGAGAATCACAAATTTAATGCCAAGTAGGATATTTATCGATTTGTGCCCTAGCAAGTTGCAAGTATGAAAGAAGTAATTAAGAGACACAAGACACAACGATTTTTACCTAGGTTCAATCCAACAAAATGGATCTACGTCCTCATTGACGAGCTCGCACAGAGCCGGGTTTCAACCAACCCTTTCCATCGTCAAGTCACCACGAAAGCCGACTTGATCTCCACTATCAACGGGGTAGTCACCAAGTCAATGGGGTAACATCACAAGTTGAGGGCCCCACAAGATTACAACGAAAGAACATATCAAACACAATCGAATGATGTACAAGAACAACAAGAGTGTGAGAGAGATCAAACCCCAAAAGCTCAAGATTGTGTGGATGTCGCTCTCCCTTCCCCAAATCTTAAATCCCAAAATATTGAACTTTTAGGGCCTTAGATGTGTGGAGAGGAGTGTTTTCGTGCTCTTGGGAGGTGTCACGGTGCTAGGGTTCTTGGATTATTTATGGGGTCATGGATCACATATTTATAGACATTTTGAAAAGTTGTCGTTTGGATCCCAAGCCCGGACTAGTCCGCTATGGGGTACTGAACTAGTCCTGTGTGCTGAGTAATTTCTGTGTGGAGAAGTGCAACACACTATGAAACCTAATTTTGTGAGTGTACCGGACTAGTCCATAGAGGACCAGACTATTCCATTTTGTGTCCAGAGAGAAATAGGACTAGTCCAGCCATATCAGACTAGTCCGTGATTGTCAATTACAAAGGAAAAGAGGACCTATCTATTTGTGCACCAGAGAGATATCGGACTAGTCCGACATTTATCGGTGTAGTACGTTTGCTACCCAGAAAGATATCGGACTAGTCCTCTCAATAACAGACTAATCCGTGTTTGGACCAGTGAGAAATCGGACTAGTCCTCTCAATAACAGACTAGTCCTTTTTGGCTGTCTTGAATTATGTTTTAGCCTTTAATCTCTCCGCAAAGACTTGAGCTCTTGGGGGTGTGTCTCTCACACACACTCTATACATTTTGAAGTACTTTTTGCATCTTTTCTTCACTTGTGCTCTTCCCTTCTTGATTCTCATTTTCACCTTTTTGCACCTTTAGTTATATTCTCCGAAACCTGCTCTCAACTCAACAAATTTTATTAGGATCTCACATGTTTGTTATCAATCATCCAAAACCCACAAGGGTGTGCCTAGATGCACTTTCACATACATATAAGGCTTTCATGCCCCTATAACTCACCCCAGAATGGCAAAGCAGAAAAATCCCACACACGCTAAACAACTTCATGCGAACAATACTTTTCCATTCCCGTGAGCCGCCACGTTTCTGGGCAGAGGCCCTGAGCACTGCAACTTATCTACTTAATCGCCTTCCGTGTAGATCTACAAGTCCTCTTATACCCTACCAAATTCTCTTTGGCATTGCACCAGATTATGGACATTTACGAATTTTTGGCTGCCTTTGCGTCCCCAACTTATCTGCTTTCGCCAAAAAAAGCTCAGTCCTCGCTCCATAACTTGTGTATTCCTTGGTTATTGAAAGTTGCCTAGAAGGGGGGGGGGTGAATAGGCTTAATCGACCAGAAATAACTTAATCAAACGAAATCAGCACCCAGGGGTTGGACTAGTCTGGCTCAGGGGCGGACTAGTCCGGTCAGCGTGCAAAGGGAGACTGAAACGAGATTCTGATGAGTTTTAAACAGATTTTCATGAAACAAAATGCGAAAGGATAATCACATTAATACTAGCAACTATCAAGATAAGTGAATCACAATAGCTAGCAAGATATAGGCAAAGATTACTAAAATGAGCAATTAGCGATAAACCTAACCCTAGAATGATTTTTGCAATTAACAAATATTAAAGCACACAAGTGACACAAGGATTTATCTCGAGGTTCGATTCCCCACAAGAATCTACGTCCCCATTGAGGAGCCCACGAAGGACCGGGTTAAACAACCCTTCCCTCACCAAGTTTACCACAAGGGTCTAACTCGGTTCTCCACTATCACAAAGGTGCAAGTACAAGATTTGTGAGGCTTCTCACAATCTGAGGATCTCACAGTGAATATGATCAACAAACACAAAGATTATCTCGAGCCGCAGATCACAAAGACTCAACACAAGTGCAAGAGATCAACTGAGAGCCAAGAACGGAGTTCTTCCTTCTCTTCTCCTCACCAACCTCCAATCCACTCAAGAATCAACTCAAGAGGGTGAGAATGCAAGACAGAGGGCTTAGAATGGCTCTAGGAATGTTGTGAAGGCGCCAAGGTTTCAGAGGTTTTCAAATGAACTTGAGGTTCTTCCATTTATAGAAGTCCCGAGCCCATACTGTTGACCTCAGCAAAAGGGCGGACTAGTCCGGTCGGTTGGGACCACTGACCTCTGGTCAGGTCCCGATAACTGTCGCACTGCGTGGCTATCATCACGATACCCGCCAAAATTCCAAATTCAAACGGCCACTTAACACCAGACTAGTCCGCCTCAAAACGGACTAGTCCGATCTCACACAGGACCTTCTAGTCGAGGTGGCAATGGACTAGGCTGGACAACACAGACTAGTCTGGCCAACTCGGTGGACTAGTCCATCCTTCAGGACTTAGTCGCCACGTCGCTCCTCACTCAGCTAGTCCGTGCCAAAGCGGACTAGTCCGAACTGAGACAGGACCTTTAGGTCCGTCTCAAAACGGACTAGTCTGGCTAGCCCGGCGGACTAGTCCGTCCTCTAGGACATAGTCACGAACCTCCTCTCCTGGACCACAACGGACAGGACCTCTTGGTCTGTCCCTGCACCGGACTAAGCCGGCAGGAAGCGGACTAGTCCGGCCTCCTGGCCGGACAAGTCCGACACTCCTGTCAGGGCACTCCAACACTCTTCTCTCAAGGGGTTTGATCTCTAATTTCGCTTTGGGCTCCCAACTTTGATCTCAATGCACTTCACACACACACACACACACACACACACACACACACACACACACACCCTCCTACATCTACGGCTAGTATAAACTCGACTTTACTCTTCGAGTTGTTGACACCGTTTTTTTTCATCCTTTTCCTTTTGAGCGTTATGTGCGCCAATCAAGTCCACACTTGTGCTTAAGATCATCTGAGTTCATTAGTCACTTAATTTTCGTCATCAATCATCCAAAACCCAAGGGGATACTAGATGTACTTTCAATCTCTCCCTTTTGGTGATTGATGACAACACATTAAGTTTCAACATAAAAGAGTATAAAATTTGGTTTTCATAACAAGTGAGTATATGAATGACTCTCCCTCAATGTATGCATCATGATAAGAAGATTGAGGGAATTTTTCATATACACACATGTCAAGGTGGGGTGCCTAAGTGATGTGCTCATAAATTGTGACATGGCAACAAGTATGCAAGTTAGACACGTAATTGAAGCATAGCATCACAATTTAGACGTAAAATGGGAATTAGAGTCTTACAACACATGAATTAAGTCTTGACATAGATAATAGAGAAAGCCACATGTCCATAGGATCAACACAAATAGATAACAACTAGATACTACCACCCTTCTAACTCTCCTGTTGACCAAATAGATACTACCCCCTTCTAACTCTCTCCCTTTGGCATCAATACACCAAAAAGGAAGAGACGAAGGGAACGAAGTACCTAGCACCTAGTCATCATCCTCCTCATCGACATTTGTCACGTCGCTCTTTGTGGCGTCTGGATCAGCATCCACATCTTCATCCTCATCGGAATCGTCGTCGGAGGCCTGTGGAGGAGGAGCCGCCCTGTGGGAGCTCCCATCCTCGGTGAACTGGGCAAGATCATTAGTGGTGAACTCTGGGTAGGGGTGATCTCGCCATCACTTTCCTCAGGTGGAGACATGGGTACCTCCATCTTGTCGCACATCGCCTTAAGGTACTTCTCTTGGCGTTGATGGGCGTGTTGATTGCGGACCTCCATCTTTCTACATGATGAGAAGATCGCGTTGAAGCACTTGAAGAATCAACTCATGGACTGAGGTGGAGGCGAAGATGGAGGAGCCACTGGACGAGAGGGAGGCTCAACTGGACGAGAGGGTGGATCGACATTCTTCCTCCTTGGAGGATCCGGTATAAGAGGTGGCATTTGAGGGTGGAGAGGCTGGTGACTCACATCCTTGGCAAACACTAGCCCTGACACCTTCTCAATCAGGCACATAATGTAGGGGGCATACCCACACGCACGGTTGGGAGTGGAGATATGTTGAATATGTCATCAAAGATGTACTCCACCAAGTTAAACTTATCCTTTGCCCTTGAAAATATTAGCTGCAAGGTTGGGTTGCCTGTTGGGGTTCCGGACTGGAGTGTGCATCCTCAGGGGGCCAATGGGTGTGTCCTTGCCCTTGTCCTTGATGACTATTCCGCCTATCTTCTTTGCCGGTGTTTTGACTGACAGTTTCTTTTTCTTTGCCTCTTCAGGGGTAGGAGCCTTGCCCTTCTTGGGATCACGAACAATTCTACGTTCGGTTTCCTGGTCTTTGGCTCTTTCCTTCTCTTTGGACCTTTCCTTCTCTCCCACTGTTACAATCCTCTTCCTCTTGGAAGCTTGGGCTGCTGCAACTTGTGAGTTGTGTGCCTCTCGATCATGTCGCTTCTTCATCCTCAATTCCCGACAAGACTCCTCAAGAGCCTGCTGCAAGGCCGCTTCCTCATCATAAGTGACCCGAGCACCCTTGGTGCCCAAGTCCTTGGAAGGGGACATATCAGGGCTAGAATCCGCCATTGAGCTGAAACACGAGATATGCAAGATGTTATGAGGTCAAGGGGATGGTATATTGCGAAGAATTCATAAAAATAGGTTAGGATTGGGGTTTTGTTCTGTGTAGACCGGGCTTGTCCGCCCAAGGGTCGGACTAGTCCGTCGGGAAACGGACTTGTCCGCCCAATGGTCGGACTAGTCCGTCGGGAAACGGACTTGTCCGCCCTGACACCAGACTAGTCCATACTACACAGGAAGAACCCTAGCCCTAACGATTTTTTTGCAAAAACTTCGAATCAAGGTGCAATACTCCTAGGGTACGTTCACAAGGACAATGCAAGCAACATTTGTGAAAGGGATCCTATCAAATAGCTTATTAATCAAGAATAGAGAGGAATTTTGAGAGCATTGAGGATACCTCTTCAAATCCTCAAAAATTGAGGGGATCGGTGAAGGGATGCGAAGAAGATGCACGGGAAAGGCCTCTCACACCTCTTTAGCCTCCAATGTGCGGACGAGAAATGAGTTTTGATGGAGGGATGCGAAAATCGCCGATGGGGGGCGGTTCCTCGCAAGAGAGAGGTGAGAGAGTGAATAGGGATGGCAATTGTACCCGCGGGTTCGGGTACCCGGCGGGTATTGCACCCGACGGGTGCGGGTACGGGTAGGATTTTTTACCCGCGGGTACAACCCGTACCCGACCCGATATTTTGCGGGTACGGGTACGGGTTTTACTTCTTACCCGCGGGTACCCGTCGGGCACCCGAAACGGCTCACTGATTATGATGTTTATGTCAGGCCTATTAAAAATGGCTCATCTAAGACAACACTAATTCCCTAGCAGTTGGCCCATTAAAAAGCTACAGCACGGCACCTCAAGATCTGACAGTCACGCGCAGATCCGACCACCACCGCTGCCATCCGGTCGAAGATGAAGCAACAGAAAATGGAAATCCTAGAACCCTAACGGGTACCCGTCGGGTACCCGAAACCCGACTAAAACCCGTCGGGTTCGGGTTCGGGTACGATTTTTTACCCGCGGGTACGGGTTCGGGTACGAAAATTTACCCGCGCACATTTTTTTTCATGTCGGGTTTTTGCCATACCCAACCCGAACCCGACCCGTTGCCATCCCTAAGAGTGAAGTGAGGGGAGAAGAGGGGTCGGTCCGCCCCCTGGGAGGTTATGTCCGGAGAGGCCAAACTAGTCCGACCAGATGCCCGGACTAGTCCAGTAGGCGGACTCGATCCAGACTACTCCCGAGTCCGGACTTGTCCGACCCTAGGAGCGGACTAGTCCGGTCCTAGGGCTGAAAACATATATAATTTTCAGTTTCAGCCACAATAATTGATCCTTCTGGACATATTGGCACAAGAAAACTTTGTAAGTATGGTCAGTAAGCATTCAACAACCAAACTATGACCATATTTCACAAGGTTGAAGAATTTTCAAATAGTTTTGTGGAAAATGGAGATGAAGAGGGAATTTTTCAAAACATGCATACTTTTGAAGAAAGTTCAATTTAGATGGCCAGATGTGCATGTTTCAAGCCACATTTCGAGAGTCTAGGATGTATAGCTCACTTCTAAGCTCACAAAAGCACTTCTCATCTAAGGGCTTGGTGAATATATCGGCTAGTTGGTTTTCGGTTCTCACTTGGGAAATCACTATATCCCCCTTCACGGAATGGTCTCTCAAGAAGTGATGCCTAATATCAATGTGCTTGGTCCTCAAATGCTCAACTAGATTATGGGCTATTTTTATGGCACTCTCATTGTCACATAGGAGGAGAATATGGCGCAAGTTGATGCCATAATTCCTAAGAGTTTGTCGCATCCAAAGAAGTTGTGCACAACAACTTTCGGCTGCGATATACTCCGCTTCGACTGTGGAGAGTGCAATGGAATTTTGTTTGTTGGAGGACCAAGACACTAGGGATCTACCCAAAAATTGGCAAGTCCTGGATGTACTCTTCCTATCAACTTTGCATCCCGCATAATCCGCATCGGAATAACCAATAAGGTTAAACTTGGATCCCTTAGGGTACCAAAGTCCTAGGCTAGGTGTGTGAACTAAATAGCGAAGAATCCTCTTAACGGCGGTCAAATGACACGCCTTAGGGGCAGCTTGAAAACGTGCACACATACACACACTAAGCATGATATCGGGTCTCGATGCACAAAGATAAAGCAGTGAACCAATCATAGAGCGATATACCTTTTGGTCCACACTTGGACCATCTTCATTGAGGTCGAGATGTCCGTTGGTCCCCATTAGAGTCTCGATAGGTTTGGCCTTGTCCATGTCAAACTTCTTGAGGATGTCTTGTGTGTACTTTGTTTGACTTATGAACGTGCCTTCCTTGAGTTGCTTGACTTGAAATCCTAGGAAGAACTTCAACTCCCCCATCATGGACATCTCAAAATGTTCTGTCATTATCTTAGAGAACTCATCACAAAACACTTTGTTAGTAGAACCAAATATAATGTCATCAACATATATTCAACATACAAATAGATCATTATTAAGGTGCTTAGTGAAGAGTGTATAGTCGGCTTTCCCAATTTTGAAACCATTTTGAGTTAGAAAGTCTCTAAGGCACTCATACCAAGCTCTAGGAGCTTGCTTGAGGCCATAGAGAGCCTTATGCAATTTGTATACATGGTTTGGGAAGTCTTGATCTTAAAAGCCCGGTGGTTGCTCAACATATACTTCTTCTTTGATTGGTCCATTTAGGAAAGCACTCTTGACGTCCATTTGATAGAGCTTAAAATCATGGTGAGTAGCAAAGGCAAGTAATATTTGAATTGACTCTAGCCTAGCTACGGGAGCGAAAGTCTCATCAAAGTCCAAACCTTCGACTTGTGAATACCCCTTAGCCACAAGTCGTGCCTTGTTCCTTGTCACAATTCCATGCTCGTCTTGTTTGTTGCGAAACACCTACTTGGTGCCCACAACATTTGCTTGTGGACGCTTGATGAGTTCCCAAACATGATTCCTCTCAAAGTTGTTAAGCTCTTCTTGCATGGCCACCGCCCAATCCGGGTCTCTTAGTGCGTCTTCCACCTTATGAGGCTCCAAAAAAGAGACAAAGGAATAATGTTCACAAAAATTTGCAACACGAGAGCGACTGGTTACCCCTTTTGATATGTCTCCTAGAATGTTGTCAACGGGATGGTCCCGTTGAACACTTTGATGCACTCTTGGATGTGGGAGTGGAGCTCTTGAGTCATCTTCATCCTCTTCTTCATCTAGGTCTCCCCCTTGATCGATGCCTCCCCCTTGTCCTCCATCATCTTGATTTTGTTGGGGTGCATCTTGTTGATCGTCAACTTGGTTGTGTGGGGGATGACTTGCATCATTTGGGGGTTGGTCACTTGAGCTTTGAGGTGGTTCTTGTGGATGAATATCTCCAAGTGCCATCCTTCTTAATGCTTCTTGTGGAGGCTCCTCTTGATCTAGAACACATTGATCAACTTGCTCCACTTGGGAGCCATTAGTTTCATCAAACACCACGTCCCGTGCTATTTCAACAATTCTGGAGGACTTGTTGAAGACACGGTAGGCGTGAGTATTTGAATCATAACCTAGCAAGAAACCCTCATCAGACTTTGAAGCAAATTTCGAAGTCCTCGCCTTCTTGTTAAGAATATAGAATTTGCTCCCAAAGATGCGAAAGTAGGAGATGCTAGGTTTGTTACCGATGAGAAGCTCGTAGGGAGTCTTCTTGAGGAGTCGGTGAAGGTATAGTCGGTTGACGGCGTGGCAAGCGGTGTTGACCACTTCCACCAAAATCGATCCGACGTCTTGAACTCATCAAGCATGGTCCTTGACATATCTATGAGTGTCCTATTCTTTTCAAACACAACATTTTTCAAACCGCGGATGTGCTCGCCCTTAAGAAGCTTTTGCAAGTTCCTTATCCCAACATGGGCTAGTCTTCTATGCCAAAGCCATGCCATGTTGATTTTCGCCATTAAGCATGTGTCAAGTTGAGCTTTATCCTGGTGAAATCCACAAGATAAAACTTTCCCTTGAGCATATCCTTAAAAGCGATAGAGTCTTTGCTTCTTCTAAGGATGCTCACACCCTTATTAGTAAAAAGACAATTATAACCCTTGTCACATAGTTGTGATATGGACAATAGGTTATAATCCAATGAAATCAACATGTAAGACGTGAGAAAGAGTGTGTTGTGAGGAGATAGCAATTTTACCGGAGCCAAGGATTTTCCCTTGGCTATTGTGCCCGAAGAAGATCCCTTCACTTGGATCATTATTGTTTTCATACTCCACAAACATCTTTCTCTCTCCAGTCATGCGGTTGGTGCATCCACTATCAAGCACCCATTTCGACCCACCGGAGGAGTATGCCTGCAAAATAGAATTATGCCTTCCTTTTAGGTACCCAAGCGGAGTTGGGTGCTTTGAAGTTAGTGGTGAGGCACTTGGGCACCCACACGCAAGGCTTAGGGCTCTTGCGGAGTGGCCCAACATATCGAGCAAGGATTTTTCCATACTTGTTCCTCATTAACACATAAGAAGCATTAAAATCATGGAATAGAGGATGCGGTTCAGGTTTAGACATTTCATGAGTGGTTGCAATATTCTTTCCCCTTTTAGTTTGAGATGAGCTTCCTTTGACAAAGACAATCAAGTCTTTGCCATACTTGGAGGTTTTAGCATGTTGTTTTCCTCCCCTAGTATAGTCAAGACCATCCTTGACATAGGGAGATCTTGTGTTGGTATATGCACTTCGTGCATACGCCACCTTCTCCTTATCAAAGATGTCACCTCTAGCTGCTTGTTTGTTTTGTGTCAAATTAAGTTCATCCTTTAACTTAAGGATCTAGTTGGAGCACTTGCAAGTTGAGATTGCTTCGGATGCAACCTTTGAGGAGGATGAGCTTTTAGAGGAGGATGTTGCATTGGTCTTGAGGGACTCAACTTGTGTCTCAAGGATCTTGTTAAACTTTGTCAAGTCAACAAGTTCATCCTTGAGGCCAACGGTTGTTTCCTCAAGACTTGAGCATGTTTTCTTGCTTAACGCAAGTTCATGCTCTAATGTCTTGCTCTTCTCTCTCTCAAGCTCAAGGAGCTCAATAAGCTCATGGCATCTCTCCTTTTCGTGGATGAGCATGTCTTCTTGCCTATTGATGAGCTCCTCCTTCTCAAAAATATCATCTGATAGCAATTTCATTCTTTGCAAGGTGCTTTTGCTTATATCCTTAAGAATATGTTCATTCTCACTAGCACTATCAAATTCATCATGCGAAGAAATAGAGGAGGATGATTTAGAAGTAACCTTTCTCCTTCCTTCTTTGGCCATAAAGCAAGTTGGGGAAGATCTTGCTTCCCTTGGAGCTCCTTCCGATGGCAATGGTGGCCACCTTCTCTTCGTCTTCGGAAGAGGAATCTTCATTGGAGTCCCACTCCTTGCCTAAGTGAGCATGACCAGAGGACCTCTTCTTCTTGAAGAACTTCTTCTCTTGAGGCTTGCCCTCCTTCCTTTTCTTGCCTTCTTCATGTGGGCAATCCACAATGAAGTGCCCATATTTGCCGCAGTTGTAACATGCTCTCCTCGTCTTAGGCATTGACTTTTCTTTGCCTTTGCCATCATGGTTGTAACCTCCTTTTCTTCTTCTCGTCACCCTTTTGAATTTGTTGATGAAGAGTGCCTCTTCCTCATCGGTGTCGAGGCTCTCCTCATCACTAGATTCTTTCTCCTTGGATGAGGATGTTGCTTTGAGTGCAACATCTTTCATCTTTGAGGTGGTTAATCTTTGGAGGTCATTGTAGAAGAGCGCTTCTTTTTTCATGATCTCATGGTTGATGATTATTCCAAGAACCTCCTCTGGGGTCATTTTGGCAAACCCTGGACTCTCTCGGATCATGGAGAAAAGAGAGACATTTCTAGGCATGAATGCCTGAATCATCCTCTTAACCACCTCATGGTCAGTCCACCTTGTGAAGCCATAAGGCCTACTCTTGTTGATGAGTATCTTGAGGCGGTTGTACATGTCTTGGGGAGATTCACCATCCATAATGGCAAATCTCCCAAGCTCTCCTTCAGTGAGCTCAATCTTCGCCTCCTTTATGATTCAGTTTCCTTCATGGGCCATCTTGAGAGTGTCCCATATATCCTTGGCCACTTCTAGCCCATCTACTCGGTTGAATTCTTCTTTAGCTAGAGATGAGATAATCACTCCGGGTGCTTAAGCATTGCGGTGGAGAAGCACGGCTTGCTCCGGAGTGATGTCTTATTCATTCCTTGGGATGTGTATCCCGGTCAACACAATTTGCCACAAGGCGGGGTTTAAGGACACAAGGTGGATCTTCATGTTGTGCTTCCACATACCATAATCAGTTCCATCGAATTGAGGAGGCTTCCCAAATGGGATGAATAAGTAGTGGTAGTTGGAGGTTAACCGCTCATAGTTGAAGCCTTGTTGGTTGTAGCTTCGTGTGACACTTTTTTGTGGATGTGGAGTGTCAATCTTTGTGATGCCCAACTTCTCTCGAAGTCTCGCCTTGAGTTGGCGAGTTTCTTCACCGTCTGTTGGCTTGTCTTGGTACACAATGGTTTCCTCTTGTGTGACTTGGACATTGTTGGTCGAGCACTCGTCATTTCCCACTCCGGCCATCTTCTCTCCTAGTGATTAGACTCTTGATGGAGAGAGCTGCACTGAGACCAATTGAAAGTTGCCTAGAGGGGGGGGGTGAATAGGCTTAACCGACCTGAAATGACTTAATCAAACGAAATCAGCACCCAGGGGCCGGACTAGTCCATCTCAGGGGCGGACTAGTCCGATCAACCTGCAAAGGGAGACTAAAACAAGATTCTGATGAGTTTTAAATAGATTTTCGTGAAACAAAACGCGGAAGGATAATCACGTTAATACTAGCAACTATCAAGATAGGTGAATCACAATAGCTAGCAAGATATAGGCAAAGATTACTAAAATGAGCAATTAGCGATAAACCTAACCCTAGAACGATTTTTGCAATTAACAAATAGTAAAGCACACAAGTTACACAAGGATTTATCCTGAGGTTCGATTCCACACAAGAATCTACGTCCCCATTGAGGAGCCCACGAAGTATCGGGTTAAACAACCCTTCCCTCACCAAGTTTATCACAAGGGCCTAACTCGTTTCTCCACTATCACAAAGGGGCAAGTACAAGATTCATGAGGCTTCTCACAATCTGAGGCTCCCACAACGAATATGATCAACAAACACAAAGATTATCTCGAGCCACAGATTATTAAGACTTAACACAAGTGCAAGAGATCAAACCGAGAGCCAAGAATGGAGTTCTTCCTTCTCTTCTCCTCACCAATCTCCAATCCACTCAAGAATTAACTCAAGAGGGTGAGAATGCAAGAGAGAGGGCTTATAATGGCTCTAGGAATGCTGTGATGGCGCTAGGGTTTCAGGGGTTTTCAAATGAACCCGGAGTTCTTCTATTTATAAAAGTCCCAAGCCCATACTACTGATCTCAGCAGAAGGGCGGACTAGTCCGGCCGGTTGGGACCATTGACCTCTGGTCATGTCCCGACAACTGTCGCACTGCGCGGCTATCGTCACGATATCCGCCAAAATTCCGAATTCAAACGGTCACTTAACACCGGACTAGTCCGCCTCAAAACGTACTAGTCCGATCTCACACAAGACCTTCCGGTCCGGGTGAAAACGGACTAGGCTGGACAGCACGAATGAGTCCGGCCAACTCGGCGGACTAGTCTGTCCTTCAGGACTTAGTCGCCACGACGCTCCTCACTCAGGGCACTCCAACACTCTTCTCTCAAGGGGTTTGATCTCTAATTTTGCTTTGAGCTCCCAACTTTGATCTCAATGCACTTCACACACAGACACACACACACACACCCTCCTACATCTACGGCTAGTCTAAACTCGACTTTACTCTTCGAGTTGTCAACACTGCTTTTTTTCATCCTTTTACTTTCGAGGGTTACGTGCTCCACTCAAGTCCACACCTGTGCTTAAGATCATCTGAGCTCATTAGTCACTTAATTGTCGTCATCAATCATCCAAAATTCACGGGGATACTAGATGTACTTTCAGTTATCCTGACGACCATAAATGTTACGGTTGCTTTAATCTCAGTCGCAAAATTATCGTCTCTCGCCATGTTGTTTTCGATGAAACTCAGTTTCCGTTTGCGGGTTTGTCGTCTTCTGCGCTGCAATCTTCATCGTCGTCAGTGCCATCCAATGATGAGCCTTCTGATCCTCCCCGTTTCATCACTGGTATTCTTGCGCACTTTCCCTCGCCAACAAAAGGGAAGCTCTCAGCAGCAAGTGGTCCGAAGGTCTCTAATCCCTCTGAATACAGACAACTTGTTGGTGCATTACCGTATCTCACAATCACACGTCAAGACATTTCTTATGCGGTGCAACATTGTTGCTTACACATGCATGATCCACATGAATATAATGCCATCTCAGTCTGATCAAAAGGGTCCTCCGTTATCTTAAATGTACTACTCATCTTAGCCTGCACCTCCATCCAATTTTTTCCACAACAACCACAGCATATAGTGGTGCCGACAGGGCTGGATGCCCCGATACAAGAAGATCTATGTCTTGCTATTGTGTCTTCTTGGGACAATCGCTGGTTGCTTGGTCCAGTAAACGACAAGCAACCATCTCTCGATGAAGCGCAGAAGCAGAACACGGAGGAGTGGCCAATGCTGCCTCTGAATGTGCCTGGCTGCAACAGCTGCTGCGGGAACTGCACTTCGAATCATACAAGGCAACGATTGTGTACTGTGACGGTATACATGACCCACAATCTGGTTCATCACAAAAGAACAAAACATGTAGAGATTGGCATACATTTCATTCGTGAAAAAGTGGCTCTAGGAGACTTGCGAGTCCATCATGTTCCAAGCAGCTCGCAATTTGCAGACATTATGACGAAGAGGCTCCTGACTTCTTTGTTCAATGAGTTTCAATCCAGTCTACTCGCCGCACCGTGCATTGCACGTACACAGTACCATGCAGCGTGTTCTCCGCGTTTGTAGCAACGGCGGCATCCATTCTGTTAGACTTGATGCTGTCTCTCTCATGTATTTAAGCACTTCTGTTAACTCAATAAAGTGTATAGCGATTCTCTCCCTAATTACCTTTATACAGGGCCACGCCACGGTGGTCTCGAGCGGCGGCTATGCTGCTGGATCTCTTTGAGGCTTGAGGCGTGGCCTAGCGCGCGGAACTTCTCTACGCCGGCACACAGCGTGTGCCGTGCCGCCGCCAGGCTTGCCGCTGCCCGCTCGTCGTAGTCTGGGTCCATTGTCGTGAACAGAGCATGACAACGGCAAATGCAGGCGATGAAGCAAAGCAAGACGACACGCTCGTCGGACGCCTTCTTCTAGCGCAGCCGCAGGCGAGCAGTGTTCACCTGGGCAGTGCTCCCCTTTGCGAGCGCCTGCGCAACGTTGAGCCATCCGCGGGCCGTACCGCGAGCGGCGTCGAGGAAGCCGTCCACGCAGGGGAGCCGCAGCTTGTTCGCTGCACACAAGCAACCGGGAAATTCTCATACGAGCATCTGACGGGAATCAGTGGATCAAGCAATGTATGCCGAGGCCAGCTTGCTGATGGCAAAGTTGTCGCCGTGAAGAAGTTTAGGCCCTTGAGAGGTGCGAGTATAGTTCTCCAAATGGGCCGCCCGGCCCGAGCCCAATTTGGCCCGGCACGGTTGGGCCCGGATACAGTTTCGTGTCGTGTCGCGCTGTGCCTCCGTGCCAAACCGGCGGCCCAGGCACGACACGACTAACCTTTTTTCGTGCTGGGCCGGCACGATCGGGCTCGTGCCGTGCCAGGCACGCCCATTGAGTGCCAGTCTATACAGTTTGAATACATTGTTTTGAATACAGAATCAATTAAATTTCACAAAAATCATTAAAATTTAAAAGAAATCAGAATATGCACAGAACAGATTGAAATAAAATCCATTGAGTTGTTGCAATAGGTGCCTCATTAAAAACCCATCTAGGTAAAACTCACATCTCGTGAGATAAAACCCTAGATAGGGAAAAAGAGTGCAGCCTAACTCAGTTAAGTATTATTAATCAAATGTTTATACAGTTTTACAAGTCCATCACTCATCAGAATCAGGAACATCAAGGTACAAATTTGCAAAACTCTCTTCGAGTTCTGGATCCTCCACCACATCTTGTAGTCTTCCCTCGGAAGCTTCCCAATCTTTGAGACAAGCCAGCACCTCAATCGTCTTCTGTTTCAATTGACGTCTTCGTTCTTCAATAATCCTGCCTGTAGTACTGAAAACAGACTTCGAAAATACAATCGAAATAGGAACAGAAAGAATATCTCTAGCTAAGATGAAAAGAACTGAATAAGTCATTTTATGCTCATGCCACCAAGTTAGGATACTGAAGATATCATAAAAATCAGTAACATTATCACTGTCTAAGTAGATTGAGAGTTCAGTACCTGACATGGTAGCAGAAGCAGTTGCTGCTTGCAGCAAAGCACTAGCTGATGATCTTCTGGACAGTGAAAG
Source organism: Tuctoria greenei (assembly GCA_036927565.1). NCBI lineage: Eukaryota > Viridiplantae > Streptophyta > Magnoliopsida > Poales > Poaceae > Tuctoria > Tuctoria greenei. Next base: position 30,641,403 of record JAYESD010000005.1, on the reverse strand, counting down.
AGGCATAGAGGGAGGGGTGCAAAAACTAGAACCTAGGACTTCATCAATTCCAAAGGAAGGTACAACAGAACTGGATAATGGTGTTGAAAATATATCATCCCAAGCACTTGCTTTCTTACCTGAACTGGGTGGAGGTGTTGGTCTTTGCAATTTAACAACACCAAACTTGTCATCATACAATTTAAATGCAGTAGACAATTGAATTCTAACTTCAGTAAAGTAAGCAGAATAATCATTTGCAGTCAGGTTAGATAACAACCTAAGGACATTTTGAAAACCTTTCAATTTAGCTCTAGGGTCTAATATGAATGCAACATAATAAAGAAGAGGAATGTCTCTCCAGTACTTAAGATAGTAATCTTGCATACTAACTACAACATTTCTAAGCAATATATCATTTTCATACCATTTAAGATGTTTAGCAATCAAAATGAGTTGATGCAACATAAGTGGAGAGGTAGGGTAATACACCCCAGATAACGCAACAGAGCAATCATAAAAAAGTTCAAAAAAGGAAAGCATTTTTTCTGCAACATTCTAATGTTCATCTGTCAGCAGCAAAGAATCTCTTTCACCTCTAGGATAGTTAGTCTCAATGTAAACATTAAAATTTTGTCTGTAAGGAAGCAAATGTTTAAACATCAGATAAGTGGAGTTCCATCTTACCTCCATGTCCAAGCTAAACTTCCTAGGGTGAACATTAACAGTAAGACAAAATCGTTTAAATGAAGCAATGCGCTGATTAGAAGTATTAATGAATGATATTACAAATCTAAATGCATCTATATATGGCTGAATAATATGCAAGGCAGATTTAACCATGAGATTGATGATATGACAAGCACAACGCTGATGTAAAAACAATGAACCAACATAAAAAGCTAATACAAGAGACAGTTTGTTCATAGCAGTTGAGTTAGCAGAGACATTACCCAAAGTAATAGAAAATACTTTACAATTCAAATTTATACTCCTGCAGCACATTACACACGCTCAACAATGTTTTGGCCAGAGTGGGATTCATCAATAAGCCTTAAACCTATCAACCTCTTCTCTAATTGCCAGTCAACATTAATATAATGAGCAACCACATTTAAATAATCTTCTTTAGCTTTTCCAGACCATATATCAGACGTGATAGAAACAGATGACACAACATCAAAAGAATTAATTAGCTTATCACGACGATCAGCAAAGTACTTAAACATATCTCTAGTTGTTGTTTGAGCAGAAACAATAGAGAATCTAGGGTTATGAGCACGTTGTATATATTCTTCAAAAGCATCAGTGGAACCAACAGTGATAGAAAGGTCTAGTCTAGCAATCAAACGACACAATTCAATATGAGCAACCTCAGCAGAGTATTCCCAATCGCGTACAAAACCGTCAAGAATAAAACTGATCAAAGATTGAGAACTACGAATCTTGGCTTCGAGAGGCGAGGGGAGCGAATGACTAGGGTTACGGGGCCGACGCGAGACGTGCCCTTTTATAACGTGGGCGTCGGCTGCGTGAATGAAAGGTCCCGATAGATCAAATCGACGCCTGAGGAGGAGCATCGCTGGGTAGTCGGGCCGCTATCGGGCCGGCCGAATTTCTGTGCCGGGCTCAGGCCGACACGCCGTGCTGGGAAGGCGGCCCAGGCACGGCACAGCTTTCGGGCCCGTGTCGGCCCGACACGATTCCCGTCAGGCCGGGCCCATGCTCAGACCGGGTTTTTTAGTGTCGGACCTCAGGCGGCCTGATAGGCCCAGCCCATTTGGAGAACACTAGGTACGAGTTCCTTTCCGAGGTACATATTATCATTCAGCTGCAGACTTCCTTCTCCATTTGTGCTGTGATGTGATGGGTAAGAGAGTGAAGCAATTGCAATTCTCAATGCTAACTCAGATCGAGCTGCTGTCGAGGCTGAATCACTGCCAAGGCCGGCAGATGGAGAAGCTGCTGCTCTTTGAGTGCATGTCCAATGGCAACCTGAGGGACTGCCTGGACCTGAAGCAAGGGAGGAAGCCGATGGACTGGCAGACTCGGGTGGGCGTGGCGCTGGGCGCTGCGAGGGGGCTGGAATACCTGCATGAGGCGGCCGCCGGGCCAGGCCACGCATCGTCCATCGTGACATCAAGTCCACCAACATCATCCTGGATGACAAGTTCAGAGTCAAGGTTAGCAGTGATTTACTGACCTGGTTACTGAATGCCGGCAGCTTGTGTTCCCGTCCACGCCAGCAGCTTGTTCGCCGCACACAGGTGTTGGCGACCATGCTCCGAGTCCGAGGCGCCCCGCGCGTCTTCGGCCTGAGCCTTGGTGTCAAGGAGATGGCCTAGGGCGAAATGAAGGCCGGAGACCGGAGTTGATGACGTCGTCGACGGAATGCAGGGGCGCCTCCGGGTGGCCGAGGCACCGTGCAGTGTAAAATAGGCTGTCTATTGGAGAACATTTTAGATGGGCTATATATCTCAGCACTGTTCAAGATCCAAATGACTCCCAATTTTGAACTTATTGTTTTTTTAATGCAAAATTTTGAACTTATTGTTGAAGATACTCTTACATTTTGGATAAGTTTTCTACTTAACTTTTTAGTTTAAGTAATTAGAGATAGAGAGAGTATTCTCATTTTTTAAGTCTCTCAACTAGGTACAGTTGTAATATTTGTTCATATGCACACTGATTCACACACTCACACCATAACATACCTCAACATAACTGCACACATGATCAACCCTACAGCTAAATATAATCTTGAAATTGTGTCTTTAAAGATATTATCAAAATCCTCAATATAATGTGTGACAAAGGATGTTACCCTCCCATTGTGGCTCCACGCGTGAAATACACTATTTTATTTATAGGGGTATTGCCCCGACAAGAATGCCCCGACTGATAAGTAGTCACCATCAACCCTTACCACGAAAACACAGACTCGTTCTCTATCAATGTCTTTTTTGTTAAGAAGACAACAACAGTCTCAATCTTGCTGATTTTCGATCGTCGATGCACCAAAAAGCACGGATTATGCAAAACTACCAATCATCGGTCTTCTTTTTTAGGAAGAAGATGATAGCAGTTGTAGTAATCATCGACTTCAGATGAAGAAATTGAGTGAAGAATATAGGAGAGAAGTGCAGCCTCAATCACGCTCTTAATGAAGTCACAACCAAGAACATTGTACATCGCCACAGCAACATGAATTCTCGATTAGACAGTGAACGCCAATCACCTCTTTCATTTCTTAGAAAACATATAACAACGAGTATGGATCTACGAAAACCTCAACACGGTACCACAAATAATCCCACGAGTGCTTGCAAGAGGAGAATCATGTCAGGCCAAGGCGGCCGCACCATTCCTGAGAGCGAGAGGAGCGGCTGAAGAAGGACACCGCAAGGGGACAACCGCCGCTCTTTCCCCAGACGGCAAGGCAAGGCCCAACCGTAACTGCCCTCTGAGAGTACCTTCCGTTAGGCAACTACTACCTCCCTTCCATCTCAACTTCATTTTTTTTGTCAAATATACTTTTGAATAATGATTTATATAATTTTGATCAATTTTAATAATATAAAAATTGCACTTTTTAGATTCATTATGAAAATATATTCGTAATTTAGAATTTACATGTTATTAAAATCAATAGAACACACAAAAATTATTAATCAAAGATATATTTAGCTAAAGCTAAAAATAAAGTTGACAGTTGATATGGGACGGAGGGAGTAGCATGCAAGCACCGTCTTGCTGCAATTGTGACCAGACAATATCCGTTATCATATTTTTTTCATCTAAATCTCACAGATTGATAAATAATCCTTACTAGGTCGATATGGTATTTCTAGAACCTGATTGAACGATTACACTAAAATGTTAATTACATCCTAATCGCTCTGGTATATAATTGATCATAAAATTCCAGGATTAAAATATCCATAAAATTAAAATACTTATTTCACCTCAACACACCAAGCCAGGATCTTTTCTGTCACCCTACAAACATCCAGCAAGAACCCCCTATCCTACCAAAATCGCCTACAAAATACATCACCTGATGCCCTGAAGCTCAAAATGACAACTTAAGCTGGGATCATTGTTGCCGATCTTGCGAAGGTGGTAATGATTCATGTTGGCTAGGCTAGAACTCTGGATAACAAACCCTCCTACAATAAAGCAATAGAGACGGAGACATTGGAATGTACATGCTTTGCAGCTAGTATGTTTAGGTAAATTACTACTGGCTTAATCCACATAGTCAAGAGCATCCCTGAAGCTCACACGTCCATGGCTGACGTCTTCCCGGCGCGATGAAATACGAGTTACATTCTCGAGTAGTCTGATTACTTCACCAGTATCATCAACATAGTACTTTGCTTTGCTAGGCTTTTGGCCAACTGAACAAGCAAGGACCTCCAGAGATGTGGGTGATAATATGGCACTGGAGGTCATGTCATTGATGCTTTCAAACATGTCCTCATCAGATCCATCGTCACCAAAGCACATCAGAAAATCTGGCGCCTTCCCATTGGGTGACCAACGTGCCAATTAGCTTGTTAACAGTAAGCCCCTTACTAACTCCCTGCATGAGTCATGACTGGAAGTAAGATGTGTAACCAACATGGAAGTAAGATGAGAAAACTTTTCCAGCATTTAAGGGCATGTACCTGCGGTTTCACTTCTACAATGTTGTCGGTACCCTACATACCGGGTACCCCGCGATACCGCAAAAGTGCAAGAAAGTTCCACACGTCAGAGTCAAAGGCTCATTCAGATCCCACATGTCACGTTGTACCGGACCCGCTCCCCTCACCTGGCTGGCTTCCGGGTTAACACGTGTAAAAGAAGACCGGAACTGAACTCCCAACCAAGGGAAGCTCCGGTAACTACACGTGTGCAACAGCCCCGGACCTAGCCCCTGTCAGAGAGGAGCTCCGATGCCGACACGTATACAGCGACCCCAGACCTATCCTCCCGCAAGGGAAAGCTCCGGATCTGCCACTTGAGGAGCCTCCGGACCTTCATCGCCAACAGAAATACAAGCAGATCACGTCCATTACAAATATTCAAGGACGGTTAAAGCGGCAGTTACAAGGTATGATAACGTGTCATTAATGTCGTATTAATGACACACGATCAGTGCATTGTTAATAGGGGTAACGCGGCCATTAAGACACATTATTACACAACTAATTATGTTTAGTACTCTTTAGACAGTGTATTAGGTCATTACCAGGGCCACATGTCGGGCCAGACAAGTTTCGTAACGGTCAGTCCTTAGAACTATAAAAGGGTTGTATCGCACGAACATCAGGGGACAATCCGATTGGACCTAATCCTAGCTGACTAGCTCGCAATACAGCAACACAAACCCCGTGGAGTAGGGTGTTACGCTCAGGCAGCCCGAACCACATAAATCTCTGGTGTCATCATCTTGATCTTGATCTCTGCGTGCCCCACCACAAAAAAACCTCCGCGGGCTGCTTCTTAGCGGGTCCGAGGGAAGTGTCGTAGCAAACACTTCGACATTTGGCGCGCTGGGTAGGGGGGCAATCCCGAGATCACAAGATGGTGAATTTAGCTGTTGGATCCTCCAATAGCAACAACGTTGGACAACCTGCTGGAGGAAATCCCTCTAACGTCCAACAACCAGCAGCCGCCATTGTTCCAGCAGGCACTATGGCACCACAACCGCCATCTGTTTCGGCAAACAATGCTGGTCAACAAGATGGGGCTTCTACGTCGATCACTGCATCGACAAACAACAACCCTGAGCATGTGCTCATTGCTGCGCAAGCTCTTCTACAACGCCCACCGCATCCAGGTGCACCCCAGGGTGCTATGGAGCGATGGAGGGCTGATGTCAACCATTTGGTCGCAGCTGCGGCTGCAGGCATCAGCAATCAAGGTCCTCCCCCTTCGAGGCGAGCACCTTCACAACGACGGACCTTGTCCGACCGACTTGGTCCGCAAGTCTCACAACAGAGGAGACGTGCTGCATCTCAGCAGGTGACTTCATTGCCTCACGGGGCACGACGCACCCACACAATTACCAGGATTCCGACTCATGACTTGCGGTCGGAACTGGATCGCCGTTACCGACAACAGGACGGCTGTGCCCATATCGAGCGTGCTCGTGAGAGGCGAGAAGCTCAGGACAACCTTGCTCCTCAAGGAGTAGGAGGAGGCTGTTCTGCCCTAGCCATGCACTTACGCATGGCCAGATGGCCACAAAAGTTGCGGCCCCACTTACCGGAAAAATTCGACGGGACTGTCAACCCCGCCGAATTTCTTCAAATCTACTCCACTACCATACTGGCAGCGGGAGGTGATGAAGCTGTAATGGCCAATTAATTCCCGGTGGCTTTAACTGGGACTGCCAGGTCCTGGTTCATGAGTCTTCTACCCGACTCCATTAATAGTTGGGCGGAGCTATGCCAGCAATTCACTGCCAACTTCGGGAGCTCCTACACCCGACCCGACACTGAATTGGACCTGTTTGCCGTAAAGCAAACATTTGGGGAATCGCTACGATCCTTCATCCAGCGGTTCTCTCAGGTACGAAATACCATTCCTTCATTCTCGAGCTCCTCTGTTATTGTTGCATTCAGACAGGGTGTTCGAAATAAGAAGATGCTAGAGAAGCTGGCCATTAAAGAAGTTACCAGCGGCACGAAACTCTTCAGCCTAGCCAATAAATATGCTAGGGCTGCGGAGGGCCGTGAAATGCACTCCAAGTCAGCTCCGGAGGCCAACTAGAAGTCCTCCAAAACTGAAGCCGCTGTCTCCGGTAGTGGCAAAAAGAAAAAGAAGCCCAACAACAAAAATAAGTCGTCGGTCGGCGCTCCAGCTGCTGCTGCTGCAGCTCTTGGAAGCCGGGGGCCACGCCCCGAGAAGCGACCTCGACCTTCATTAGAAGACGACAACAATTCCAAAGCATGGTGTCCGATTCACAAGATGAACCGACACATCTTGGAAGAGTGCTGGGAGGTCCGGAACCTTGCTGAGTGCTACAACAAGCACCAGGAAGAAGCTCCTTTCCGTCAAAGGGAAGGAAAACAAAAAGTTGACGAAGCTCCAGCTGAAGAGGAGTTAGGTTTCCAGGACCCCAAAAAGGTCTTGAAAGCCGTTTACAACACTGTTGACGACGACTCCGACGTCTCTAACAACGAACGTCGGAAGACCTTGAACACCATCTATGGCGGTTCTATGGACGTCACCTCTCGCCGCATTTTCAAGACAATGCAGCGGGACATGGCCGTGGCAGCTCCCGCTGCAAAGGCGGAACAATATCGGAAGTGGATGGATACACTCATCATTTTTTATGCTTCAGACTGCCCCTGAAACATGATCGGGGCTGGTCAACTCCCGTTGATGGTGTCACCCACCATTAACAATACTCAAATCCACCGGAGGTTCCAGGCTAAACCTCATAAGCTTTGAAAGTTTTGTTAAGCTTCTGCTCCAGCCTTCAGATCTTTGCCCATCCCGACCTTTCTCCGTAGTAGGTTTAGGAACCATTACTCCTCTCGGTTCCATCACACTCCCAGTAACCTTCGGGACCCGATAGTACTATAGAACTGAGAAACTGGTTTTCGACGTCGCGCAGGTCAGTGTGCCTTTCAATGCCACTTTGGGTAGACCAGCTTTATACAAGTTTATGGTTGCTGCCCATTATGGCTACTTGGTGTTGAAGATGCCAACACCCACGGGCGTTCTCTGAATCCGTGGATATCGTACTGCAGGAGTTACTGCACTGGAAGAACTCTATGCGCTTACCACAGCGCAAGAGGAAGCATGTGGTAAGGAGCCAGCTCCGAATCCTCCAAGCATTCGTCACAAAGGATCTACCTCCGCACCTCGTGTGCAACCAAGCGGCGACGCCAACATTCCTATCAAGTCGTCCAAATTGGTTCCAATGCTGCTCAGACTACCCGTATATTAGGGGGTTTGAACAACAAATAGGAACTCGCGCGCATCACTTTCCTCCGCGCTATCGTCGATGTGTTTGCCTGGCAGCCGTCACAAATGTCTGGGATCCCTAGGAAGGTGATTGAGCATAATCTGAAGATTTACCTAGATGCACGACCTGTACACCAGAAGCCCTGGAAGCAATCAATTGAGCGACAAAACTTCATTCGACAGGAAATCAAGAAGTTGCTCGAAGCTGGATTCATCCGGGAAGTCTTTCATCCAAAATGGCTGGCAAACCCAGTTGTTGTACCCAAGGCCGGTGGGAACCTTCATATGTGTAAAGACTACACCACTTTAAATAAGGCATGTCCAAAGGATCCATTTCCACTACCTAGAATAGATCTGATAGTGGACTCCACCTCCGGGTGTGAGCTACTGTGTTTCTTAGATGCATAATCTGGATATCATCAAATCCAAATTGTCGGTGGTTCTGATCCGGCAGATCTCCCGACACTACTAAAGTGTTAGAGGAGTTTGATGTTCGGTGTGGGCGCGCGGAGATTCAAGAAGGTGAATTGTAAATATCACAGGAGACACAGAGATTTACGTGGTTCGGGCCGCCGGAGCGTAATACACTACTCCACGGATGTGTTGGTGTTGTATTAGCTGTATGAGCTTGTGTCGAGCGTCTATGGAATGTGTATAGCGTCTCTGAACGTGTAGAGTTCGTCGTCGGCCTGTCCTTTTATAGTACAAGGACAGGCCATTACAAGTTAGCCTGGCCCGACATGTGGCCCCGACAGTTACTAGTATTGATACTCATTCAACACGTTTAATTGCCCTTAATGACCGGGTAATGGGCTTTGACAGCATCGTTACTGGTAATTAAGGTCGTCCGATCGTGTGTCATTAATATGGCATTAATGACACTTAATCGGGTCTTGAAGTTCTTGATTCCTCTTTGAAGATCCGGAGCCGTTGTGGAGTCTTCCGGAGGTTAGAGGTTGAAGATCCGACGGTTGGACACGTGGCAGCTCCGGAGCATACTGTGGGAAACAAGTAGCTCCGGAGCTACCTGACACGTGTCAGATCCGAAGCTTCCCTCGGTCTGGGGTTAGGTCCGGGGGTGCCATTTCGGTACATAGCCCGGAGCTTCCCCCTTGTGGGCGGTAGCTCCAGTTTGACAGTACACGTGGCGACCCGGGGATTAACCATGTTGGAGAAGCGGGTCCAATTATATCTGACATGTGGGCCTCCGAAGGTCTTCAAGTCAAGTAGATGACTTTCCTTTGAGATCTTTGTAACCTCAAGGGGTGTACGGTTTCCAGGGTACCGACAGTGGCCCCCTGGGCCCACCTCTGGGGAAGACCCCTTGGGTGAAGTCATTCCGCCGGAGGTGGGTCCATCCTCACAACTTTTTAACTGAGTCTTCAAAGGTCTTCGGATGTGCCGTTGGCGATGGTTTGGAGTTAAATCCTCGCCGTGTGGCGTATCCTACGTGCGGCAGATGAGATCTTTGGCGTGCGGATCTCACGCAATTGAAGGGCGCCGGTTCCCGATACGAAAACCGTATCGGTTCCGCGCGCCTTGTCAGGCCGCCGCCTTCGGGCTTCCCGCCTCATGATGACAACCGTTCGCCTGGGTAAGAACATCGACTTGATCGTCGGGGTGGTCCCGGGCCCCCTTGTCATCGGCTGGGTGGAATTTTTGAGCGGTATCTTCGACTTCCTTGTGGTTTCCATCCAAGCGTTGCGAGGGCTTACTTAAGAAGGAAAGCGCGCACCGTCTGGAGTTCTTTACGCCTCTCATCTGATCTTGCGCTCAAACTCCCAACTTGTGCTTTGCTTTTCCTCTCTTGCCTTGATGTGCTGCGATGGAGTTGGGTCTCCGCGAGAGCCGTTTGAAGACCGACGGCGACCTGAAGAAGGTCCGGACCCTCATGGGATGGTCCTTGGACTTCTTCAACCGCTCGGTCCGCGCCGGGGGAGAGCTCCCGTTTGAGAAGGAGCACGCCGGCGAAATGGTGTACTTCTCCTCGTACGCCATGGTGGGGTTGATCCCACCTTTTTCCTCCTTTTTCTTGATGCTGCTAGACTTTTATGGTCTGCAGCTATACCACCTTGGCCCTCACTCCATTCTCCTTGTGTCTATCTTCGTCCACTTCTGTGAGATGTGGGTGGGCACCCCCCTGCATTGAACTCTTCTGGACCTTCTTCACTGTCCATACCACTGGCAGGAGCAATGAGTACCTTGGCTTCTACTACTTCATGAAGCGCAAGAAGTGCCCATTCAAGTACCTCCGGTCGTTTCCCTCTGGGAAGTGGGATGACTGGAAGAAGGACTGGATAGTCATCCGGGTGGAGGAGCACGAGAGGCTGGAGCTGCCCGAAGGCCTCCCCAACATTGACACGACGATCTGGAGTGAAGCTCCGGTGTTGGCGGACGCCTTCAACCCTGTTCTGACCAGAATCCGCTAGTGCGTGGAGGGTGGATTAACCCCTCAGGCGGTGTTTTGTAACTTCCTGGTCAATAGGTGGGCACCGCTGAATAGGAGAGAGAAACTCGCTTGGGCCCTCAACAGCGTGATGGACGACGGCCGGGTCGAGACCGGGCTGAAGTCCAACATGGTGGGGACAACCTTGGAGTTCCACCTCAAGAAGTTCCAGCACGGCATCGACGTCGAGGGTGACGACTTGACTCCGCCATCAGCTTTTCTTCCTCTGAACGTGGAAGTAGAGTTCAGTAGGGAGCTCCGGCGGAAGATGCCCGTGCTTGACGACCTTGGTGTCGTCGAGAGAAGATCAACCACCAGGGTGGCGATCCCTGGAGTGTCCGAAGGTGGCTCTGACCCTGCCCCAAAGCCAAGGGTTGAGGTCGTCGGCAAGGGCAAGGAGCCGGCGGACGAACCCTTGAGCCGGAAGAGGAAGCTACAACATGCCGACGGAAGGTCCGTCAGGCCTGCCACCTCTGCATTGTCTCCATCTCCCCGGAGGGGGAGGTCTTCTGCAACCGCGGCGACTGTACCCGCAGTGGGGTCCTCCCGGGGTGCTAGCTCCGGGCATGCGACTCCGGCACCAGGGCTGGTTGAGGCCTCTAGGTCTGGAGGTTCTTCCCGATCGAGGGGGGCCTCGACAAAGGAAACGCCCGTGGCTGCGACGATTTTTGGGGGGCCCTCCGAAGCTTCCACGCCGGCTATGACCAGCCCAGAACGCCCGGGAAAGAAGTTTCACGCAAGCTGGAGCAGAAGCCTCCCAAGGTAATTTTTAATCTTTACCTTGGACAGTTGTTTTGTTGTAGTAACTGTTTTTTTTTAAGTTTCTTCGTCCATCATCTGCAGCGTTCCCAAGAAGAGGAGTGAGGCTCCACCCTCAGCCACAGCAGCTGAAGCCGTGAGGGCGGGGGCTTCTGCTCCTATCCCGGTGCCGCCCCAAGTGGTGGTTGAAGCTGCGATAGCTCCGACGCCAGCTGTCGTGGTCATGGACCTCGACTCATCCCCAGAGACTCCCGTGGTAGCGCCGGACCGCGGGAAAGAAGATGCGCCAGCGGCACCTGTCTCGGAGGTTGAAGCTCCGGATCCTGGTGCTGAGATGATGGAAGCTCCGGCTGTTGAGCCGGAGGAAGCAGTAATTCCGGCCTCAGAGCCGGAAATTGTCGAAGTCCCGGCGGTTGAGCCGGAGGTGATTGAAGTTCCGGCGTGCGCGCCGGAAGCTGAGGAAGTTCCGGCAGTTGGGCCGACTACCTCTGAAGCACCGGTCGCAGAGCCGGTCATCGTTGGAGCTCTGGCCGCAGGGCCAGTTGATGTTGAAGATCTTCCGGCTCCCGAGCCAGTTGTTGAAGAGGCGTCGGAGCCCGAGCCCCCATCAGAGGAGGTGCCCAGACTGAAGCCAGCAGCGGCCCCTGCTCCAGAAGTGACGACATCAGAGGTACCCGCGGCTGAGCCGGAGTGCCCTGGCGAAGTCGCTGGCCCCCTGCCTGAGGGGGTGAATGAAGACCTGGCGGCGGGGCCTTCCTCGATGGCGATTGAGGCCATCCCGGAGGACGACCCTAGTGCCATGGAGACCCAGGGGACCACTCTTGTGGAGTGGGACCCAATTTTTGTATCTGAAAACCCGCTGGAACCAGCGGAGGAGACCCCAGCAGGTTCGGAACCTATCCCGTTGTCACTGTCTATTGACAACGCATGTTCCAGTCTGCGTCAAGTTCAACTGGCCTTCTTCCACGACAGCAAGGCTCTTTAAGAGGAGCGCCAAACCCTTAGGCGGTGGCGTAACCGGCTCTACTTCGAGACCAAGCTGGCGCAGTCGAGGCTAGCGAATGACAAAGAGTGGATCAAGCGGGAGAAAGTCCGCCTGGAATACTGGGGCAAGTTATTGGATGACAGGGAGAGTATGACTCGTGCCCTTGATGCTCAATCCCGGGAGATTTACGAGCAGACCAAAGCAGCTAACAGTGCGGCCGATGAACGCCAAGAAAGGCTTGAGGCCATTAACACTACACTCATCAAGCGCCGGAAGGCACTTGAGGAGAGGGAGAAACGGCTCGAAGATGAAGAGCAGAAACTCCTTGAGCTGCGGGATGACGTCCTGAGGAGGGAGGAAAAGCTCACCGAGAAGGTGGCTCTGGCGAACAAGGGCCTCGAGGAGAGCGCCAAGAAATTGGAAGAGCGCTGCACCGAGGAGGATGAGAAAGCCTGAGTGCGAGGGCAGGAACTCTACGAACAAGAGTGTGCCCTTGCTGCCATGGAAAAGAAAGTGAGGGGCAGGGAGAAGGACCTGGTCGACCGCCGGAACAAGATCCACCTCCGGGAGGAGGAGCTCGGAAAACTCGAAAAGTGGGTTGCTGAAAAGATTCAGCAAAACGCCAAAGAAGTTGAGCGCCTCGCTCGCGAGAATTCTGAACTGGTGGCGGCCAGGAGATCCTTGGAAGAAATAAAGGACTTGAGGACTGCGGACTCCCTACAGATTTGGGAGTTCCTGGGCAAGGACAACGACGCGCTGACACCTATGGGCTTCAGCCCCGTGCGCCCGGATGATCCAGAGCCGGAGCCGGACCTGGCGTTGCAGGCGTTGAGCTCGGCAGGCAGCAAACTCTCCAAGGTGGGCGATGTCATCGCGGACCAATTGGAGGTTGAGGGACAATCCCTGGCGAAGAACGTTGCAGAATATGTGCTGACGTGCTACACCAGCCGGAACTCCCAATTTCCTCTGGACCCGGTGCTTGAAGGTCCCGTTGAAGGAGAAGGCGAAGCTGCCCGAGCCAACGTATCAGAGGTTGCCCAGAAGGTCACCCAATTCTTCCATAGGGTCTAGGACCATCTCTGTAGTTCTCACTTGTATTTTCTCTTCTTCTTCCTCAATTTTGTAATCCCTTGTCTCTTTGTCTCCAGATGAATGAAATCCCCAAATTTTTGTGAATTTCACTTTGTGTCTTCAACACTTTTGTCTTCACTTGGTCCCCTTGTAGATGTACACAATTTGATTGTGAACATGTACCAAGAGGATATTGTGTTTTGTTGAAGACTCATTTGCTCCGAACTTGTAGAGTGTAGGTCCGAAGTCTTCGATAGTGAAGGCCCCCTGAGGTTGTCGGAGCTTAGAAGCTCCGGCGTTGTCTATCGTCGGAGCTTAGTAGCTCCAGCAATAGTCCCTATCAACGCATAAAGCATCGATAGTTTAATCCTCTGGGGTGTCGGAGCTTAGTAGCTCCGGCAGTGACCTTTGCCAACACTTAGTTTGTTGGCAGCAGACTCCGTTTGCAGGGTCTTCTCATCATCTTTTATTTAGCGTCGACGGCTGGCCCCCTAGCTCTACTAGAGCTTGATTGCTCCGGTGATGCTCGTTTTCAATGCGTAACATCGGTTACAAGCCACCTAGGGGAGTCGGAGCTTTGTTAGCTCCGGCTTTTCTCCATCAACGTAGATTTTATTTTTCCTACACACTGAAGCCAAGAAAAATAGTAAAATTCGTTTCTCGCCTATAACTTCGTCGCGGCTTACGATTCTCAAGAAAATTTTAAGTCAAACGCGATTCTAAATACAACCGAATGCGTTGCCTTTTCTTTCAGATCCAATTGCACTTGGACCCGTCTTATTTCGGCCTGCCGGGGTGTAGGTAGAGTGGCGTACTTAGGGTGCTTGACTAGGCTAAGCCGATAGCACACTCCGGCCCTAGATTGGCTTGGCGGCATTCAGGCGAGTGGGCCATGAACAATATTTGAATCCAAAAGAATCGACAATACAATTCGAATCGTATATGAATCGGTCGAACTGAAATTCTTAAGAATTGCACGTCTTTGTTATAGACAAGAAAGAGAAAAATAAAAAATGTTGAGCCTGTACAAAATAAATGCACATGGAGTCTGTTTCACATGAAGATGTCTTTCATTATAGGTCCGGGGTACAGGGGAAACAAGTACACTCTTAGGGTACGGAACCAGGCTAAGCGTGTTTTATTTCTCGTTTGACCTAGAGTAGCTAGCCACACTTTTAGTCCTGAGACTGTGACAAGTGTTGCATGAACTTTGCGGACCTTCCGGGAAAGGTCCGGCTGTTCTCCCGAAGGAACTACCCGACTCTGTACAATGACTCTATAACATACACCCCAAGTTACTACAGACTCACCTCCGTGATATTAAGTGTAGAACTTACGGAGGTGCTCAATGTCCCAAGGATTTGGGAGAGGTGTCCCATCCTCGGTAGCCAAGCGAACGCTCCCGGGATGGGATACTTTAATCACTCGGAAGGGTCCCTCCCAGCTGGGGGAGAGTTTGTTTAACCCTTCTCTGGATTGTATTCTCCGTGGCACCAGGTCGCCTTCCTCGAGCTGTCGGTTGTGTACATGCCACTGATGATAGCGCCGAAGGGCTTGGCGGTATCGGGCATTCCGAACAGCTGCTTGGCACCTTCCCTCCTCAAGGAGGTCTAGGTCTTCACGCTGGAGCTGGTCCTGCGTGGCTTCGTCGAAGGTCTGGACCCGGAGTGACCCCAAGGTGATTTCTGGAGGAAGGATTGCTTCAGCTCCATACACCAGGAAGAAGGGTGTCTCTCCAGTTGACCGGTTTGGAGATGTCCTGTTGGCCCAAAGAATGGGCGGAAGCTCTTCAATCCAGTTGGCTCCATGTTTTTTCAAGCGCTCATAGGTGCGCGATTTTAGTCCTTTAAGGATTTCAGCATTTGCTCTCTCGGCTTGACCATTGCTTGCTGGGTGAGCTACGGAGGCGTAGCAAACTTGAATGTCGAGGTCTTTGCAATATCCTTGAAATGCAGAGCTCGTGAGTTGGGTCCCATTATCAGTGATGATTTTGTTTGGGACTCCAAATCTGCATACAATGGACTGCAAAAAGTTGATAGCAGATTGCTTGTTGATTGTCACAACTGGAGTTGCTTCCGGCCACTTGGTGAACTTGTCAATGGCAACGTATAGGAACTTGTAACCTCCGACGGCTCTTGGGAAAGGTCTCAAGATGTCCATCCCCCACACAGTGAAGGGCCATGTAGGAGGTATCATTTGTAGGGGCTGAGCCGGTGTGTGAATTTGCTTTGCTTGAAATTGACATGCTTCGCCTTTCTTCACCAGCTCAGTTGCATCCTGGAGAGCTGTAGGCCAGTAAAAACCATGTCGAAAGGCTTTACCAACCAGCGTGCGGGAAGACGCGTGGTTCCCACACTCGCCTCCATGGATTTCTGCGAGGAGCTCGCAACCTTCTTCCCTTGTGATGCACCGCATTAGGATGCCGTTGGCACCGCACCGGTAGAGATCCCCTTCTACCAACGTGTATCTTTTAGCCAATCTGACTACCCGGTCAGCGGATACATCATCGTCAGGAAGGATGTTGTCTTTCAAGTAGTTCCGGATCTCCAAGATCCATGCATCAGAACTAACTTGAGCATTTGAGTCTTGCGTGTTGGGTTGCTCGGAGCTTCCGGCAGCACCTACGACCCTTGATGGCTGCCATGGTAACAGGGCCATCGGGACCGTCAGCTTCGGGATGCTGATCTTGCCCCCTTCACCCAGTTCGGCAGGCTGAGCTGTGGGTTTTGAAAACCTCCGGACAAAAGTTCCGTCAGGAGCCGGAGCTCCGGTTGACGCTTTCGTCGAGAGTTCGTCGGCTTCAGCGTTGTGAGCACACTAGACATGGTGAAGATCTAGGACTTCGAAGTCCTTCTGAAGCCTCTGGACTTCAAGGAGGTAAGCAGCTAGCTGGAGATTGTTGCAGGAGCATTCACCCTTCACTTGCTTAATGATGAGCTATGAATCTCCCTTGACCAGCAATTGCTTGACACCATATGACAGTGCCACCTTTAGTGCGTAGATGAGAGCTTCGTACTCCGCCATGTTGTTGGTCGCCTTGAAGTCAAGGTGTACCATGTATTTTACCTTCTCCCCGGTTGGTGCAAGAAGAAGGATTCCAGCTCCGACCCCCTGCTTTTGCATGGAGCCGTCAATGTAGAGGGTCCAATGAGGCTCGGTGAAGACCGGAGCTTCGTGTTCCGGCTTCTGCTCACTGGGGCCCCTAGGGTTTGATGGAGAGGGAGTCCATTCCGCCACGAAGTCTGCCAATGCTTGACTCTTGACTGCTTGCCTTGAAATGAATTCGAGATCGAATTCAGCCAATTCCGCTGCCCACTTTGCAATATTCCCAGTTGAATTGGGATTATGCAAGATTGCTCGAAGTGGGTAAGAGGTCACCACTGAGATTTTGTGAGCTTGGAAATAATGGCAAAGCTTACTGGAGGCAATAAGAACTGCATAGAGCAGCTTATGCACCTCTAAGTATCGAGTCTTGGCATCATGTAGTACTTCACTGATGAAGTACACTGGGCGTTGAATGGTCCGGACCCTCTCGGAGGGGCCTGGAGCTTCCTCTTCACTGACCCGGATCCTCTCGAAGGGATCCGTATTTTCTTCAGGGACCTCCGGGTTCTGGCTGGAGGAACCTGGAGCTTCTTCAGAAGTGACCTGGACCCTCACGGAGGGGTCTGGGTCTTCTGAAGCAACTTCTTGTGGATTCGAGTCTGGGAACTGGGACCCAGACTCGCTTTCTAGGACTTCCGAACCCTCCTGAAGGGGTCTGGATTCCTGAGTATGAGGTAGTTCTGGTCTTTCCGCGACCAGACCATACTGACGACTTCGTCAGTGGCTGAAATGTAAAGCAACAAAGGCTCACCAGGGTTCGGAGCTACCAGAATTGGTAGGGTGCTGAGGAACTGTTTTAGCTCCTGGAACGCCTTTTCTGCTTCTTCAGACCATTGGAATGGTCCGGACTTCCTCAATAGCTTGAAGAAGGGGAGTGCCCGTTCCGCCAGTTTTGAAATGAACCGGCTGAGGGCTGCTAGACACCCAGTTAGCTTTTGGACATCTTTGATGCGGGCTGGTGGCCGCATGTCTTCAATGGCTTTGATCTTCGCCGGGTTAGCTTCTATGCCCCGGTGACTTACCAGGAAACCAAGAAGTTTTCCGTAGCTAACCCCAAAGACACACTTGTCTGGGTTTAGCTTTGTGCGGGTGACCCGCAACTTATCGAAGACAGCCTGCAAGGTGTCGAGAAGTGACTCCTTGTTCTTGACCTTGACCACGATGACATCAACATACACTTCCACTATGTCTCTAATGAGGTCTTCAAAGGTCTTGTACATAGCTAGTACAAAAGTTGAAGCTGCATTCTTGAGACCAAACGGCATGGTTGTATAATAGTACAATCCATCTACTGTGATGAAAGAGGTATGCTCTTCATCTTCCCTAGACATTCTGATTTGATGATACCCAGAATATACGTCTAGGAAACACAGTAATTCACACCAGGAGGTGTAATCCACTATCTGATCTATTCTAGGTAGTGGGAATGGATCTTTTGGACATGCCTTATTTAGTGTTGTGTAGTCGATACACATTCGAAGCTTCCCGCCGGCCTTGGGCACAACGACTGGGTTTGCCAGCCATTTTGGATGGAAGACTTCTCGGATGAATTCAGCTTCGAGCAACTTCTTCACTTCTTGTTGAATGAAGTTCTATCGCTCTACAGATTGCTTCCGAGGCTTCTGGTGCACAGGCCGGGCGTCAGGGTAGATCTTCAGATTGTGCTCAATCACTTCCTTGGGGATCCCAGACATTTGTGACGGTTGCCAGGCAAACACGTCGACATTAGCCCGCAGGAAAGTGATGAGCGCGAGTTCCTATTTGTCGTTCAATCCTCCCGATATACAGGTGGTCTGAGCGGCATCAGAACCGATTTGGACGACTTTGACGGGGATGTCAGTGTCGCCGCTTGGCTGCACACGAGGTGCAGATGTCGAGCCTCGTTGACGAATGCTCGGGGGTTTCGGAGCTTGCTCCTGCCTGGAGTCATCCTCTTGCACCGTGGTAAGTGCATGGAGTTCTTCCAGAGCAGTTACTCCGGCAGTACGATCCCCGCGGATCCGGAGAACGCCTACTGGTGTTGGCATCTTTAACACCAGGTAGCCATAATGAGCAGCTGCCATGAATTTGTACAAGGCAGGCCTACCCAAGATGGCATTGAAGGGTAAGTTGATCTGAGCAACGTCAAAGACCAACTTCTCGGTACGATACTTCTCCCGTGTTCCGAAGGTAACGGGGAGAGTAATAGCTCCGAGTGGGGTAATGGCCCCCGGACCTACTCCGGAGAAAGGTCGGGAGGGGTGGAGATCCGAAGGTCGGAGCTGAAGCTTGGTGAAAGCTTTGAAGATTATGAGGTTAAGCCCCGAACCTCCGTCTACCATGACATGGTGGAGCTGGATGTTATTGATGGTAGGAGATACCATCAAAGGCAGCTGACCTGCTCCAACCATGCTTCGAGGGCAGTCCGAAGCATCAAAAGTTATGGTTGTGTCCATCCACTTCCGATGAGGCTCCGGTCTGGCTGTAGGAGCTACAACAGCCATGTCCCGACGCATAGTCTTGATGACGCGGCGGGAGGTGATGTCCCATGATCCACCAAAAATGGTGTTCATGGTCTTCCGACGCTCGTTGTCGGAGACGTCGGAATCATCGTCGACGGAGGTGTAGACAGCCTTCAGGAATTTTTTGGGATCCTGAAAACCTAAGTCCTCTTCAGCCGGAGCTTCGTCGACTTTTTGTTTTCCTTCCCTCTGTCGGAAAGGAGTTTCTTCGCGGCGCTTGTTGTAGCGCTCGGCAAGGTTTTGGACCTCCCGACAGTCTTCCAAACTGTGGCTACCCGTTTTGTGAATTGGACACCACACCTTGGGTTTGCCACCGTCTTCAGAAGACGGTTGAGGTCGCTTCTCGGGGCGTGGCCCTCGGCCACCCGGAGCTGCAGCGGCTGCAACATTGGATGTACCGGCCGACGGCTTCTTCTTGCCGTTGGTCTTCTTCTTCTTTTTGCCACTCCCGGAGGTAGTGGCTTCTCCTTTGGAGGATTTCTTGTGATCCTCCAGAGTTGGTTTGGAGTGCATCTCATGGCCCTCTGCAGCTCTGGCACATTTATCGGCCAAACTGAAGAGTTCCGTGACACTGGTGATCTCCTTGATCGCCAGTTTCTCCAGCATCTTCTTATCTCGCACACCCTGTCTGAATGCCACAATGACAGAGGCGCTAGACATATAAGGGATAATGTTTCTTACCTGAGAGAACCTCTGGATGAATGATCGCAGGGATTCTCCTCCTTTTTGCACGACTGCAAAAAGGTCCAGTTCAGTGCCTGGTCAGGTGTATGAACTCCCGAAGTTGGCGGTGAACTGCCGGCACAGCTCCTCCCAACTGTTGATGGAGTTGGGTGGAAGGCTCATAAACCAGGACCTGGCGGTCCCATTTAAAGCCACTGGGAAATAATTGGCCATTACGGCCTCATTTCCTCCAGCTGCCAAGATAGCAGTGGAGTAAATCTGAAGAAATTCAACAGGATTGACGGTCCCGTCGAACTTCTCCGGCAGGTGAGGCCGGAACTTCTGTGGCCACCTGACCATACGCAGATGCATGGCCAGAGCTGAACAGCCTCAATTATACACATGTACCAGGGGGCCAACAAGATACGGCACAATATATTGAAGACAAAGTGAAATTCAAGACAAAAAGGAGGATTTCATTAATTAAGAATACTGGATTACAAAATTGAGAGTACATCAGAAGGCAAAAGGAAGAAAGCCCTAGCTACTGGAGGACCTAAGACCCGCGGAAGAATGAAGTGACTTTTTGTGAAACTTCTCGGACGCTGGCCTTGGTGGCGTCTTCCTCTTCGGCAACGGGACCTTCGAGCGCCGGGTCTAGTGGGAATTGGGGATCTCGGTTCACATAACACGTCAGCACATATTCAGCGACGTTTTTAGCCAGAGTCTTCCCCTCCGTCTCCAACTGGTCCGTGATGACGTCGCCCATTGCATCAAGTTTGCCGCCAACATCATTGAGGGCCACAACGCTCGGTCCAAGTCCAGTTCCGGGTTGTCCGGACGTACGGGACTGAAGCCTAGTGGTGTCAGCGCATCATTGGACCGCCCCAAGAAGTCCCACACTTGAATGGCTTCGGTCTCATTCAGGCTCTGTAGCTCCTCCAGTGACTTTCGGGCAACCGCAAGCTCCGAACCTTCACGGGCAAGGCACTCAACAAACTTAGCATGCTGCTGCATGTTCTCAGCAACCTGCTTTTCCCGGTCGACCAGCTCCATCTCCCGGAGGTGGATGCGGTTCCGCCTTTTAGCAAGGTCTTTTTCCCAGCCTTTGACTCTCTCCTCCCTAGCGACAACATTAGACTCCTTTTCGAGAGCTCTTGCCCCACCTTCCAGTTCTTCTTCCTTTTTTCCTCCTTCCATAGATCCAGCTTTTTGCTACGATCTGCCAAATTTTTCTCACCCAGCGTGAACTTATGGGTGACCTCCGCCTCTCTCCTCACCACATCCTCATGCTGCTCCAGGAGCTTCTCCTCCCTCGCCTCCAAGTCCGACTGACGCTTTAGGAGAATCTCATTCAATTCAGTGAGTTTCTCGTGACGCTCATCAGCAGTGTAACGCCTCTCCTTGGCTTGCTCCAAGATCTCCCTGGAGTTAGCATCGAGCGCCTAGATGGTGGCTTCCTTCTCCTCCATCAGCTTATCCCAGTACTCTAACTGGGCTTTCTCCCCCTTTATCCATTCCTTCTGGTCAGTCAGCCTCGTCTGGGCAAGCCTGGTCTCAAAATGGAGTTTGTTGCGCCAAAGCCTCAAGGTGTTGCGCTCCTCCTCGAAGGCTTTGCTCTCATGATCGAAGGCAAGTTGGACCTGTCGGAGACTTGAGCAGGCGTTGTCTATGGACAACGCCAGAGGGATAGGTGATGGGCTGCTGGGACCATCTCCGTAGGCTCAAAAGGATTTTCCATCACAAAAATTGGGTCCCACTCTACAATAGTGGTCCCCTGG
This sequence comes from Tuctoria greenei, assembly GCA_036927565.1. NCBI lineage: Eukaryota > Viridiplantae > Streptophyta > Magnoliopsida > Poales > Poaceae > Tuctoria > Tuctoria greenei. The sequence continues at coordinate 30,620,148 of JAYESD010000005.1, read as the reverse complement.
ACTCCTACAGCGGTAGGGCAACTCTTCGGGAGCCCTTCAGCGGCAGCAGAAGGACCCACTGGGGGAACTTCCACCTCTGGAGCAGTTGAAGGTGCCGCTTCATGGTCTTCAGTTGCCGGCTCCGAAGTAGGAGGACTTGTCGCCACTTCCATAGGCTTCTCCGGCTCTGTACCAGATACCTCTGGGACCACTACCTCCGGAGCATCAGTCCGAGCTTCAACTGGGGTCTCAACTGCCGCTAGCTCAGGCTCTAGCACGGCGGCTACTTCCGGTTCAATGACTGGAGCTTCAGGTGTCTCCGGCTCAACCACTGGACTTTCAACCACTTTTGGCACAAGGGCCGGAGCTTGGATGATTTCCGGCTCAATAGCCGGGGCTTCAACCACTTCTGGCTCAGCAGCCAGGGCTTCGACAACTTCCGACACAAAATACGGAACTTCTGGCATAGCCAGTGCTGGAGCTCAGCCTCCGTCACCGCCTCTAGGGGTGTGTCTTCGACTTATCCCCTGTGGTCCGGCGCTACCACAGGAACTACGGGCAAGGACTCTGAGTCCAAGCTCATGACAGCTGGCGTCGGAGCTGTCGCGACTTCCGCCTCCGCTTGACAAGGAGGCTCGGTGCTCAAAGCCGGAGCTTCGGCAGGTGCAGCCTCGGCTATTGCAATAGGCACTGAAGTTCCTGGTCCTTTCTTTGACACCCTAGAAACATAGGGAAGAGAAGATTAAAGACACATAAAAAACAATACTAGCATGTTAGGGAGAGCAAACAATGCTTACATCGGGATGCTACCATCCCAGTCGCCTCAGAACCTCTTCTTCTGAGGTCCGGAGCTAGAGCCCACCAAGTCTGGTGAGACAACTGCTTCGGACCTCAGTTGAGGACCACTCACAGCAGCCCGAGTTCCTTCGGCTGGAGCTTCTCTTGGTCGGGAAGAACTCCCAGGCCTGGAGCCTTTAGCCGGCACTGAGGCCGGGGTCGACTGCCCGAAGCTGACGCTTCTTGAAGCCGCTGACACTGGAGTGGGGGTAACTGCACAAGATCTCCTCCGCCAGGGAGAAGGAGCCGTCGTGGAAGAAGCAGGTCTGACGGACCTCCCGTCAGTGTGCTTCAACTTCCTCTTCCGACTGGAGGGCTCAATTGGCTCTTTGCCCTTTCCTTTGTCGGTGTCTTCTGTTTTCTAGCTCAGGGCGGAGGCAGTACCACCCTCGGAAGCTCCGGGGATCACCAATCTTGTGGTTGGATGCCTCTCCACCTCGCCAAGGTCGTCAAGCACTGACATACTCCTCCGGAGCTCCCTACTGAACTGCACCTCCATGTTCAGAGGGAGAAAGGTTGCTGGCGGAACCAAGTCATCGTCGTTGACGTTAATCCCATGCTAGAATTTCTTCAAATGAAACTCCAAGGATTCATCATCCAAGTTGGATTTCAGACCGGTTTCAATCTGGTCGTCATCTATCACGCTATTGAGGGCCCACGCGAGTTTCTCCCTCTTCTTCAGCGGAGCCCACCTGTTGACCAGGAATTCGGAGAAGACCATCTGGGGGGTCACTCCACCTTCCACGCACTCGCGGATCCTGGTCAAGACAGGGTTGAAGGCATCTGATAGCACCGGAACTACACTCCAAGCGTCAGTGTCAACATTGGGGAGACCTTCGGGCAGCTCCAATTTCTTGTGCTCCTCCGCCGCAATGATGATCCAATCCTTTTTCCAGTCATCCCACTTGCCATAAGGAAACGACTTCAAGTATTTGTAGGGGCAGTTCTTGCGCTTCACAAAATAGTAGAAGCCAAGAAACTCGGACCCCTTACTAGTGGTGTGGATGGTGAAGAAGGTGCGGAAAAGCTCGATGCAGGGGGGAATACCCACCCACATCTCGCAAAAGTGGATGAATGTCACCACGAGAAGAAGAGAATGGGGGCCAAGGTTATACAGCTGCAGACCATAAAAGTCTAGCAGCATCAAAAGGAAAGAAGAGAAAGGTGGAATGAATCCCACCATGGTGTACGCTGTGAAGTACACTATATCGCCATTGCGCTCCTTCTTGAACGGGAGCTTGCCGGCGCGGACCAAATGGTTGAAAGAGTCGCTGGACCACCCCATGTAGGTCCGGACCTTCTTTGGATCATCATCGCTCTTGAGGCGGCTCTTGGGGAGACCCAACTCCATCGCAACAAAGCGGAGCAAAGGAAGGGAAGTTAGGCAGAGTTTGGGAGGCTCTGAGCGCAAAGATGATCGAAGGCGTAAAGAGTCCTCAAACCATGCACACTTTCCTTCTTAAGTAAGCCTCTGCGACGCTTGGATGGAAACCGCAGTGAGATCGAGGGCAGTTTTCAAAAATCTACCCCGTCAATGACGAGTGGGCCTGGGGCCACCCTGACGAAGAGATCGAGGTTCTTACCCAAGGAAAACCGTTGTCATGATTAGCGGCGGGAAACCCAAAGTCGGCGCTCTGACAGGGCGCGCGGAACCGATACGATTTTCTTATTGGAGACCGGTGACCTTCAATTGCGTGACATCCGCACTCAAAGATCTCATCTGCCGTACTCATAACAAGCCACGCGTCGAAGGTTCACTCCCGGACCGTCACTCTATCGGCGCATCAGAGGACTTTTGAAAATCGAAGCGCGGGAATCGAGAATGGCCCCACCTCCGGCAGAATAACTTAACTCAAAGGATTTCTCCCAGAGGTGGGCCCAGGGGCCACTGTCGGTATCCTACGTACCGGGTACCCCGCGATACCGCAAAAAGTGCAAGAAAGTTCCACCCACCAGAGTCAAAGGCCCATTCAGATCCCACATGTCACGTTGCACCGGACCTGCTCTCCTCACCTGGCCGGCTCCCGGGTTAACACGTGTAAAAGAAGACCGGAACTGAACTCCCAACCATGGGAAGCTCCGGTAACTACACGTGTGCAACAGCCCCGGACCTAGCTCCCGTTAGAGAGGAGCGCCGATGCTGACACGTATACAGCGACCCCGGACCTATCCTCCCGCAAGGGAAAGCTCCGGATCTGCCACGTGAGGAGCCTTCAGACCTTCATCGCCAACAGAAATACAAGCAGATCACGTCCATTACAAATATTCAAAGACGGTTAAAGCGGTAGCTACAAGGCCTGATAACGTGTCATTAATGTCGTATTAATGACACACGATCAGTGTATTGTTAATAGGGGTAACACGGCCATTAAGGCACGTTATCACACAACTAATTATGATTAATACTTTTTAGACAGTGTATTAGGTCATTAAATACGCTAGGGCCACATGTTGGGCCAGACAAGTTTTGTAACGGTCAGTCCTTATAACTATAAAAAGGCTGTACCGCACGAACATCAAGGGACAATCTGGTTGGACCTGATCCCAGCTGACTAGCTCGCAATACAGAAACACAAACCCCGTGGAGTAGGGTGTTATGCTCAGGCGGCCCGAACCACGTAAATCTCTGGTGTCATTATCTTGATCTTGATCTCTGCTTACCCCACCACAAAAGAACCTCCGCGGGCTGCTTTTTAGCGGGTCCGGAGGAAGTGTCGTAGCAAACACTTCGACAAATGTGATGACCACGCTTCACACCAACAGGTTCATTTGATAGCACCCTCTCAAGATGATCCACTAATTATTTTGCTTGACAAGAGCCAAAATCATGGTCTGTATCCAGATAGTGCCATACCAATGCGCTTTCCTTCGGCTCTATGAAGGACCCATCAGTTGTCTCAGTGTATACTTGCATGACAGGTTCAGCAATGTGCTTCCATTCAAGATGAGAACTTGAATAGCTTGATTCCCATGCAGCTGCCTTGTTCCATCTGGAAACACATAAAACTCCTAAGAAATATAGAAGTATGCAATCATAAATGCAACAAAAAGAATATCTCTTGACTGGCATACCTGATAAAATAGCCATGTTCTGCAGCTATGCCAAGTTTTTCACATGGAGAAAACCACTCATCAAGGGAACTCCGTCCTCTTCCACTGACTATAAATATGCTGTTCTTTGGATCATCACATAAGGAATTAAGAATGGAAATGAGTTCTGCACCAAGAGCTTTGTTAATTGATGAATGGGACACAAGTGTACCATCGTAATCAAGAAATATTGCTCTACTGGAAGCCTTGTTGTAAGATGAAACAAAGTGCTCCAAAGACAGCTTTCTGAAACCAGGAGAAAGCGCAATTACCCAAAAATTCAGACCAAATCCAATAGCCCAACACCTTCTGTTATAATGATCCTTGCATGCTCTTTCCAGATCTTGAACAAAGCTGCATGCCCAGTAAGCAGCATCATGAGTACTAACATAGCGATAATGCTTCTCATGTCGCAGCCGCTTCTCAGATTCAGTCAAGTCAGTTGCACGGCACAAGGCATCAGCAACATCATCAACGCTCCAAGGATTCACCCTGAAAGCACCACTAAGAGATGGGGAGCAACCAACAAACTCTGAAATTATAAGCGAGCTAGTGTGATGTGTGTTTTTATCAACACTTCTGAGCTTATCAATCTCCTCATTTCTCTGCCGGCAAACGGTATACTCATATGGTACTAAGTTCATACCATCCCTCACAGCATTAACAATACAACAATCAGATGCCGCATAGAATGCAATCTTTTCATAGAATGGTATGTGATGGTCAATTGGGACAACAGCCTTGTAATATGAAGCACCATACTTCATGTTGATCCTTTCGGCGACAGAGACAACTTCTCTGATAGCTTCCTGCACACCCTTCCCTGTGCTTCTTGCTGGATTGATAATTTGTACAAGAACAACCTTCCTTCTAAGGTTTGGATTTCTCTCTAGAAGAAGCTCCACCCCAAGCAGTTTCAGACTTATTCCTTTGAAGGTGTCCGTGTCATCTACGCCCAGCATCAGCATCATACCCTTATAATTCTGTTGAATTTCTTGTACCTTGCAAATTGTAGCAGGCAACTTCAAGACAGATTCAAGCCTACCAACATGAACACCCACAGAAAGGATCTTCAGGCTCACTGTTCGGCCAAAATACTCTATTCCGATGTGACCACGTTTTGATTCATAATGCAGACCAAGTAATCTACTGCAACACGGAAGGAAATGGCGTGTATAATCAGTTATGAATGATGCTTATATTATTCAGAAGACCGGATGCCTCTATAAATAGATGTACAAGGATGGTCACTAAACATAAAAGCCCTTATGTAAAAGGAAAAATATAAAACACACCCCTACACCTCTAACATTCCCCTCAAACTCAAGGTGCGTCACGAACATTGAGTTTGGAGAGATAAAAACAATGCTGAGCTCTGGTATGTGCCTTCGTGAAGAAATTAGCTAGCTGAAGCTCTGAAGGCACATACTGAAGATCAACAACACCATCATGCTCGTGTATAAGAAGCATCAACACCAATATGATTGGTAAGCTCATGCTTGACCGGATCACGAGCAATGCTGATAGCACCTGTACTGTCAGATCAAAGAGGAGTCGACATACCAATAGAAACACCAAAGTCCTCAAGCAACCACCGTAACCAAGTCACCTCTGCACTCACAAGAGCAATAGCACGCAACTCAGCCTCTGCACTCGAACGAGAAACTGCTACCTGTTTCTTAGTCTTCCAAGCAATAAGAGAACCACCAAGAAAAACACAATAGGCAGAAAGAGATCGGCGGTCAGAGGGATCACTAGCCCAAGTAGCATCAGAATATGCTTTGAGCTGTAGAGAGCTAGAGCGTGAGAAGAACATACGTCTAGAGATAGTCCCACGAAGATAACGCAAGACACGGAGCAAGTGAATGTAGTGAACCTGGGTGGGAGCAGAAACAAACTGACTCAGAATGTGAACAGAGTACGAGATATCAGGACGAGTGACACCAAGGTACACGAGACTCCCTACAATATAACGATAACGAGTAGGATCATCAAGAGGCTCACCATCAGTGGCCCGAAGATGGACATTGAGTTCCATGGGAGTCTCAACAGTTCGACGATCAGTAAGAGAAGCCCGATCAAGAAGATCCTGAATGTATTTTTCTCGAGACAGATAAATTCCCTCAGAAGAGGAAGAAACCTCAATCCCAAGAAAATAATGAAGAGGACCAAGTTCGGACATAAGAAACTGCTCACCGAGACGGGCCTTCACAAAGGCTATGTACTCTGAATCATCTCTGGTGATGATCATGTCATCAACATAGAGAAGAAGAAGAGTGCGGCCACGTGACGAAGTATGCACAAAAAGCGCTGGATCATGAGCACTGGCAGAAAAACCAGCAGCAGTGACCACAGACGCAAAGCGCTGAAACCAAGCACGAGGAGCCTGTTTAAGGCCATAAAGAGAACGCTGAAGGCGACAAACCATACCCTCAGGAACAGAATACCCATGTGGTGGCTGCATCTAAACCTCCTCACGTAGCTCTCCATTAAGAAAAGCATTCTTTACATCAAGCTGAGAGATGGACCAATCACGGACAGAGGCCACAGCAAGCAGAGTACGAACTGTGGTCATGTGAGCGACAGGAGCAAAGGTCTCATCATAGTCACGACCATGTTCCTGCTGGAAGCCACGAACAACTAATTGAGCCTTATATCGCTCAAGTGAACCATCCGAGCGGGTATTAACCTTATAAACCCATTTACATGTGATGGGCCGAACATGTGGGGGACAGGGCACAAGTTCCCACGTGCCAGTGCGCTCGAGAGCAGCAATCTCCTCAGCCATCGCATGTTGCCATTCCTGATGAGGAACAGCATCACGATACGTAGCCAGCTCAGGAAGAGCAGTAGCAGCAAAGCTAGAAGAAGAGTACCGATCAGGAGGCTGACGAGAATGATGACCTCGTTCTAGGGGCTGCTCAAGATAAGAATCATCAGAAGGAGATGATTCCTCAGGAGAAAAAGGCGTATCCGGAGAGTCAGACTGAGCTGGATAAGCTGAGACATTAGATGACTCAACTGGAGTAGACGGCTTATCAGAAGAAGATGGCACATCTGTAGGAGGCACAACTCGTCGAGTATAGACTTGCGTCATCGGAGCCTTCAAAGCATAATCGGGAACCATCGAAGAAGGTTCCGAAGAAGAGGAGGTCATGGATGGAGGTACTGAGTGTGATGGAGAAACACTCACAATTGGAGCATCAGGAAGGAAAAGGAATGAAATAGGATCAATCACCGATACAGAAGAAGTATCAGAAGATGGTCGGGGATAGAAAGGACGTGTCTCATCAAAAACAACATCCCGTGAAATTCTCATCCGTCGACCAACCGGATCCCAACAACGATATCCCTTATGCTCTGAGCTGTAGCTTAAGAAAACACACTCAACAGACTGAGCAATCAACTTAGTGCGCTCACGTGATGCAAGCAACACGTAGCTCACACAGCTAAAGAGACGAAGACTGGTGTAATCAAGCATCTTGCATGTAAGGCGCTCAAAGGGAATTTCACCTTTAAGGGTAGACAATGGCTGAATGTTAATTAAGAAAGTGGCCGTAGAAACAGCCTCAACCCAAAAATGAGGTGGAACAGAAGAGTGTGAGCTGCCTCAAGGATATGTCGATGCTTGTGCTCTGCAATGCCATTTTGAGCATGAGCACCTGGACAAGAGAATTATGCAAGTGTTCCTTGCTCAGATAGAAAATAACGAAGAGCATCGGATAGATACTCACCAGCAGAGTCAGCTTGAAAAATACGAATAGAGGTGTCAAACTGAGTACGGACCATAGTCGAGAATAATTTATAGATAGATAACGCCTCACTGCGATGCTTCATGAAGTAGACCATGTGTGGCGAGAAAAATCATCTATAAAAATGATATAATATCGATGTCCTCCTTTTGAAGTAAAAGGAGCAGAACCCCATACATCAGAATGAACAAGCTCAAAAGGACGCTTAGACACTGACTCGCTAGAAGGATAAGGAAGTTGAATCTGCTTCCCTAGCCGACAACCCTGACAATGAGCTAAAGACTCAGAACTAGAAACCGATCCTAAAACACCTCGATGAACTAGAATGGAGAGGCGAGAGCCACAAAGATAACCCAAACGGTGGTGCCACTGAGCAAACATCAAAGTGGACGAAGCAGCAAGAGTGGAGCCGACTGAACTGGCAGGCGCAGCGGAAGGAAGACGAAGCCAGTCAAGCTCCCAAAGACACTGTGAGTCACGACGACGAGGGCCAGTACCAAGCAAGCGACCCGTGCGACGATCCTGAACATAGCAACAATCATGATCAAGAATCACTCGACAATCATTATCAGTGAGTTGACCAACAGATTTAAGTTGCATTGTAAGTCCGGAAACAAAAGAAACAGAAGGAACATCAAAAGAGTCAGATAGAAGAGTGTCCTGTCCAATAACCGAAAGAGGAGAACCATCGGCAGTATGAACAATAGAAGGACAGTACGAAGAACTCAAGGAAGACAAACTGGTATGATAAGGAGTCATATGGAACGAAGCACCAGAGTCAAGAATCCAAGGACAATTACCTGGAGCAGAAGTAGAAGATGGTCCCTTAGTGGAAGACGAAGAAGTAGCAACAGTACCCGAAGGTGCAGAAGACTGAGTCACAAAATCAGCAGCTCCCGATGGCGCAGAAGTAGCAAGGCGACGAAGAAGCATAAATATCTGGACATCCGTAGTAGCAGAACTCACCTGAGACCCTCCAGTACTAGCACCACCAGCACCCTATATAAACTGACGTGAGACTGATACGTAGAAAAGCGTACATCATAATCAGCCAACAGTTTCTTTTTATCATCATCGGTAGCCTTATCTGGAATAACAGGCTCAGAAGGAACTGCAGGACAAGACGGACATTGGAGATCGCCCATAAGATACTCCCAGAATCGCAGACCACACATATGCAGACACATACGAGGAACCAAGTCATGATAATTAGTGACATCGAAGAGCACCGGACACCGCACGACTGGAAGCCCACCCAAAGAAGTCATCATGATGAAGATGACTGACGATGGCGGGAGAGTAAAAGAAAGAAAAGAGAAGAAAGAAAAATAATAACAAGATTTTTTCTCTATTTTTTTCAATTTTTTTCTTTATTTTCTTTTTTTTTTTCCCACACGAGCTACCACGGTTGACTACCGCAAGAACAGAGAAGAGTCAGCACCGCAGAAGTCACGGGAACAGAGAAGAGTCGTAGAAGTCACGGGCCTTGAGAATCCATGCACGTGGGCTTGTCAGCTGAAGCAGCACCGTGAGACACGGCAGAAGATGAAGCACGCGCACTTGTGGGACGCGGCCAGGGCTTCGGGCGCAGGAGCCTTCAACGGGCGGCCACGGTAGTGCAGCCACCTGCGGAGCCGAGAAGGCGGCAGCGGGGCGACACGACTGAAGCGACAAGTGCGCAGATCCAAGCGCACGGACGCGTGCCGCGGAGGACGCCGGAGATAACAAACCCAGCCACACGAGACCGCCGGCGGGAGCCGACCGTGGAGATGTGCGGCCGACGGGCGAAAAAAGTAAACCCTAATTAGGTGGCTCTAATACCATATTATGAATGATGCTTATATTATTCAGGAGGCCGGAGGCCTCTATAAATAAATGTACAGAGATGGTCAATAAACATAAAAGCTCTTATGCAAAAGGAAAAATATAAAACATACCCCTACACCTCTAACATAATCAAATGTCACTACTACAATAAGCCTCATCACAGGCGGCTCCAAACCTATTATCACAGACGGCTTTTAAAACCGCCTGAAACGAAGAGTCTGTGATAATCCGCAATTTCACAGGCGGAGAAGTGAAACCGCCTGTGAAGACTAATTATCATAGGCGGTTCTTCACTAAGGATAGCCGCCTGTGAAGACCGATTATCATAGGCGGTTCTTTACTTAGGCTAGCCGTCTGTGAAAATACTTTATCACAGACGGGTCGTGCAGCATATATAACCGTCTGTGATAAACATCTTATCACAGACGGTTATTGAAGAATAACTAACCGTCTATGATAAGAAGTCTTCACAGACGGGTATTGAAGCATTACTAACCGTCTATGATAATTTGTATTCACAGGCGGATTTTGAAGCATAACTAACCACCTATGATAATATGTCTTCACAGGCGGGTTTCGAAGCATAACTAACCGTCAATGATAATGTGTCTTTACAGACGGTTATTGAAGCATAACTAACCCGTCTATGATAATGGTGTTATCACAGACGGAGTTTACCTATATCAGCCGTCTGTGAAGACCCTTTAACGCAGCCGGTTTCTACCATAACAGACACCGCCTGTGAAAATTAGGTTATCACAGATGTTTCTTTACTTGTATCTAGCCGCCTGTGATAATTGTTTTTCACAGTCATGCAGTACTACTGCTGTTATTTCTAATTTCCAGGTCAATTCAATATAATCACAGAACAAACAACAACAATCATCACAGAACAAAAGACAACAATATTATCATCACAGAAGTCAATTTCACTAAAACAATATACATACACACAAGTTACAGATACAATTTCATCTCAAAGTTTACAAGTTTTCACTAAAAACTGTTTAGATTGGTATAGTCGCAAAGTTCTGGCACATCAGCTGCTGAACCTCTCTTATCAAAGAACTTCCCCGTTTTGTGCAAAATTTCGCGACGAATGAACTGACAGAGTTCAGAAGCAATCCTGTCGGCTCCTCCATCAGGAATACTTCTACAAACCGGCCATTCTTCGTTCAGATTCTTCTTGTGCTGCAATATAACACATAACAAGGTTTAGAATGTGTTGGTTTGAACAATCTCAAAGTATAGATCAAAGTGAGAGTATACAAGAATTTAGTAGGTATTTTTGGAGCAGTTGTACTATGAGCAATTGAATTTTGAAGTTAGAATCAAAATATGAAAATAATGTTTCTGGTAATATTGAACAGCAGAGAATATAAGCATTAAACTATGCTAGTTACAATGAAAATGAAACACAAAAGTAAGAAAATAAGGTATCGACATTAAGGATAACTTACATCCTCACGATTGACTCTATATACGGCGGCGGTCCGAAGATGCTCGCATACATAATACCCGCATAAGACACTCCCAGCAGGCTGCTTCGGACAAGCATAATACGTTTTAATGTCCAATGCATTCGTATTAGGAGGTCTCTGACCGCCAAGCTGTTCCGCGTAAAACCGCCAAGCGCTGTAATACAAGAAATGTCATATAAAACTTGTCAACACATTCTAAATGTGCGTAAATTAAAATTATTGAATAAACGTACTTTTTCAAAATGGAAAGGAAATCTTTGTAACGATCTGGTGGGTAATCGGCCGAGTCCAAGACTGTTGCCATTCCCTGCGTTGGCTTGATGAAGATCATTATGTAGTGATTACTGCAAACATACAAACACACGTGTTAACAATTACCAATAATTGCTATTTCAATGCCATGTGTCGAACTTACTCGAAGTGGTACGGAGCCTTTACGAGGTCCTGGCCGTCTCTGACAAAGTTAAACATCGCATGTCCTATGTAAGCTGCAACTTCTGCCTTTCTATCCTTCTTAAGTTTTGCAATTGCTCTTTCAAAATCTTTTTTTTCATGTGTTTATACTGGCTTGATTCTCGATTCGCCTGGACGTCGAATAGCGACTTTGCAATCCTAGTAGGGTCAAGGATACCTGTCTTGTGCGCCAACTTTTCATTATCCATGTATTGCATCCTATTGAAGAAGTCCAGAATTGTTATAATCTCATGAACTGCGTATGCGTGTAGTAAGAAAAGCAAATACAAAATATTAGAGCACTTACAAGCACCAGACGAGCAGCAGGTTGATTTCGAGCATGCCCCGATGGAAAAGGGAAAGCAGCTCGTCAAATAAAATGACTCGTTTATCTACTCCAGTGCTCCAGAATGCTTCTTTTGGAATACGAAATGTGACGCAATTAAGACCATATTTTGTGCTGGCAGTGATGTACCACTCATGCATTCTTCTGAGCGCGACGGGTTGTTTGCTAAGTTGTACGGATGTCATTAACGGCTTCCCATTCTCAAATTTAGGAGGAACATCCTCAAGCTTGTATATTGGAACTCCTGGTTTAACTAAAGCCGTCCGCCGATTATACATGACACCGTCTTCTTCCCACTCCTCGATATCTTCTAATGCTGGCTCATGAGAAGAACGAGATGCACTCGATTTTCTAATATTTTCCTTCATAGCTTCCAAATACTTTGTCACTTCTGATGAAGGTTTCTTATTTTCGTATGAGCTAACTTTGACAGGCACTGATGATCGAGGAGTAGTCGTCGGAAGTTGGACACTGGCTTGTTGTTGAACCTGTTGTTCAACTGATTGCTCTTTACTCCCAGCAGCTGGCTCTAGTACTACTTCAAGCTGTTGCTCAACTAGTTGGTCTTTACTAGCAACAGCTTGCTCTGGTACTGCTTGAAGTTGTTGTCCAACTTGTTGCTCTTGGATATCATCATCCTTGCTCAGACATAGGGGGAGTGGATCTTCCCGGACTGGGAGTGGATCTCCATGCACTTTCGCCTTAGAAGATGGGGTTGCAGTATTTGGAGATGCGACGGGGCTAGAAATTGGCTCATCGTCCAACACGATATCGCGTCGGTGCCAAAGGATTAATTGGTTGACAGCCTGCCCCAGAGTCGCGATCCCCTCAGGTGTGACGTGGTCTATTTCATAATCTTCATAATCATTATCAATGATCTGAAGAACTTGCACCACAGAATAATACAACGGAAGTGGACTCCCGTTGAAGTCACGATCAGGCTTTGCCATAGCAGTGGCAACCTGTTTGGTTTTGTTCCCTGCTCTGCCTATCGGGACAAGAAGACGACAAGATTTGTCGTTAGCAATATCATCGACAGGGAACTTATGGGCTGACCCTGAGCCTGGCACGGAACCAACGCTGCTAGGGTAGGCAGTTGGAGATACTAATTGCTCCTTTTGCACCGGAACCATCATTGTACTCGGTGCCACTAATTGTCCTGATTGTCTAAGTTGTTCCATTATTTCTTGCATATTTTCTTTGACCTTTTGAGCAATTGTTTCATCAAGTGTTTTCTTAAACTTCTCACGTCTTCTATATGTGTCTTTATCTTTAGGGAAACCATCTAGCCAAGACATTTGAGAAGAGACCGCTCGAACCCGTCCGCTGTGTTCAGGGTTTCCCAAGATAGCGGTAAGTTGGTCATTCTCCCTCTTCGGCTTGAAGAGACCCTTCTGTTGCTTTTCAATTACTTCTTTCATTTTATCCTCTACTTCATTCAGAGAGTCGGGCTTTTCAAGTTTGCCCTCGCTGGTCAAACCTGACCGAGCAAAGACCCAGCGTTGAGTTCGCTCATCGCACCCTTCTAATGGGTGAGGATTGCCCTTACTAAGAATTTCGTCTAATATCTTATTCCATTTCTGGACTTTGGGTCCATATCCGGCAGACCCCAAGCGATGATGGTATTTGTTCTTTTTTGCAAGATCTGACCTAGTTGCACTTAGAGCTTTAGCATCAGGTGTGCTCTTTTGACGAACAAACTCTTGCCACTGAGCTTGTGTGATTTTTCCCATCTTCCTCGGGCTAGGGACCTTATTGGCCTTAACATAAGCATTCATTTCACTCTTCCAGCATCGAAACTTCTTGCCGCGAGAGACCAATGTTGCTTTCTTTACAGCTTCTTCTGTGCCTTTCGGGAACTTGAATTGTTTCTTTATCTTTTCCCACAACTCATTCTTGGTCTGCTCGGGTAATTTCCTCCAATTCTCGGTTGTGATCGGCACAACCTCCCTAACAAGAAAACCGCATGCATTACGGTACTTGGTAACTGAATCCAGTGGTTCTTGGGGAAGCCCACTTGGACCGACCCTTGTTATGTACATGATGCGGTCCAATAGATCCTTATTGGGACCTCGTTGCCCTCGTTTCCGCTTGAGTGAAGCTGAGGATTCATCCATTGGTGAACCTTCTGCGGTTTTAGGAGCCGATGTCACCTCATTGTCTTCGAGATTAATCTAGGTAGAAAAAAATTATAAGACTTCGTATACTTGACAACCAACATTAACTTGAACTGCTGAAGTTAAGATTCGTGATCCATACCTCGTCGGCAGGATCATATTCCGGGTCTAGATCCACTGAAGTCTTTTTAATTTTTATATTCGGAAAATGATCCGAAGGACTGTGATAGGAGCCTGAACTGCTGGAGTCAGTAAACTCCATATTGTCTTCTTTGTTGTTACAATCAGGACCAGTCTTCTTAGGGCTTTCCATGCTAGATCTAATAAGACAAAAAATCTAATAAATGGCATAACTAAATTTGGTCATATTTAAAACAAATTTTCTCAATTTTGGCTCAATTAAGTAAATTTAGCCAAAACACATTTTTGAAGTTATATAGGTCTAACTAAATTCTTGTATCATAGAGATCGGCATCATATGCTCAGACTCCATCGCCACACCTAGTGTTACCTAGATATGGGCGTGAGGATGCTCCTGGCATCACAAATGAGTTGGCCAGCAACTTTTGTTTGGCTTCAGAGCTAAATATAGCATAACTTTGGTAGCTCAGATTAGGTACAATTTCTCAAATGAAGCTGATGGAGCCACAAGTGCAGACATCTTTGGTAGCACAGATTAGCTACAATTGCTCAAATGAAACTTAGAGAAATAAAAGCAAACTTAGCCAAACTTAGTCTAGCATAGCTAACTCTAAGCAAAAGTAGCCAAATATAGCTAAATATAGCATAACTTAGTCAAAATTAGTCAAGTATAACTATATCTAATGTAACTTAGCCAAAATTAGCCAAATTTGGTCAACTTAACCAAATATAGCTAAATCTTGCCCCTAATAGAGAATTATGTGGCATATGCAAGGCCGATGACAGAAATAGGGAATATACTGCTGTTACTAGAGTCTAGAATCATGTTTACCACTAATGTGTCAGAACAGTTTCAGACACACAGAACCAACTACCAATTTATCGTGATATAACCATCCACATAAATCTTGCCCCACCGAACCCTAACCAAAGATGCCACCGAACTTGACAGTTTTTCGAATTCCACCGAACCCTAACCAAGGATATGCAAGGCGGCAGCGAGGGCGTGGAGGGAGGCGGCACGGCGAAGGAGGATGGAAGGTCGAAGGGTTTAGGGTTTACCTTGAAGCTCGGCGGCGACGGAAATGGCTTCGCTCGGCGTACCTGGAAGTGAGGAGGGCGAAGCTCGGTGGCGACGGCGAACCTCGGCGACGACGGCGAAGCTCGGCGACAGCGAAGCTCGGCGGCGTACCTGGAAGTGACGAGGGGGAACACTTGGCGGCAAACGAAATTTTGGCAGCCTAACGGCGTCTAAGTGTTTCGCCCGGGTTAGGTTTTTCCAATGCTGCCGAGGGGTATATATAGACTCACATTTTCTCAGGCGGATTTTAAGTACCGACCGTCAGGGAAGACTGTTATCTCAGTCGGATTTTACTTACCAACCGCGTGAGAAGATACAATTATCTCAGGCGGTTGGTTAGTAACACCCGCCTGAGAAGATACAATTATCTCAGGCGGTTGGTTAGTAACACCCGCCTGAGTTAAACATGGGCCTGTGAAGATATTTACTTCTTCTTAATTTGATGAACGCCTACATAAAGACCCCTCACCAACCGGGATGAGGATCCCCTGACTTAATCAGCGGTCACTGACATGTGGACCCGGTCCCACACGTCAGTGACCATGTCACGCGTGCGCGACCTTTCTTTTCCCCGAGGTGCGACCTTTCTTTTCCACTCCGCGCGGCCTTAAAGACGCGCTATCGCTCACAAGCGCATCGCTCACTTTGAATCCTCTTGTTTTCTTCGTCTTCCTCCGCTCCGACGACCCAACACCACTATGGCCGACCTTCCGCCGCCAAGCCCTCCGAGGGAGCCACCTTGCAAGAAACAATGTTGCAGCTCCCCCGAGAAGATCAACGCCGAGCAGCGCCTCCTCATGGCGCGAGAGGCGTACAACAATACGTCTCGCGCCATGAGTGCCTTGGGGCTGGGTACCCTTCCAGAGTATACTGGAATGGGTACCTTGGGCCACTACCTCTACGCCCTCGTGGGGGTGGCTGATCGTCTCGACATTCTGTTCACGACGATGGCCCAGGTTCTTGGCCCCGAGGGCCGTAGAACGCTGGTGGAGGCGACGGCTAGCAACCTCGGGGTTGCACCGCCGGTGCAGCCGGTGCAGCCGGTGCAGCCGGTGCAGCCGGCCCTGTCTCCTGTTGCACCGGTGCCGGAGTCGCCACCGGAGGACGAGGAGGAGGAGATGGAAGAGGAGTAGGAGTAGGATTTAATTAGTTTTTCTTTTTGTTGTTTTTAGTTGCTTCTGTTTTGTAAATATTGTTAATGAATGAAATCTATCTTTTTTCATCTATGTGATTGAATATTACTTGTGTATCTTTTGTGTTCTTGTGTGTTCTTGTGTAAATATTGTGCATCTTGTGTGTTCTTTTGTGAGATGTGCATATTGTTAATGAATGAGTATCTTGTGTGTTCTTCAACTGTGTGAATGATTGAATATTGTTAATGAATGTAGTGTGTTCATCGTTAATTAAAATTTTACGTCTGAGAAGAAATTAATTTGATATTTACCAAAACATTACAATGTCAGCTATACAAGTTTTAAAAATATTTTGTTCAGGTGGTAGATGTTAATTTTATACAAATGTAGAAGAAAGAATCATCGAATTTGGACACAATTTGCAGAATCTAAACATGTTTGAGTATTTATATTGGAATCTAAATAAAAAAGAAGCAAGGGATAAGGAAACTGAAGAACAGTATCGGGCATTATCTCAGGCGGTTGTTAAGCAATAACCGCCTGTGAAGATATTTACTTCTTCTTATTTAATATTCTTGATTAAATGTGGTCCTTTAAAAAGGCAAAAATCCACTTTCTTGTAATATTATTGATAAGTAAAGGTTACCATTAAATTTCACTTCATAAATCCTTTTAAATTTGTCAGAACATAAAAAACATACAACAAATGCTATTTTTCATTTTTCTATCTTGATGAATATAATGCTTTTTTCATTTATTTTTTCAGTGGACATTTTTAATCATCATACCAACATCTACGAATTTTTTCATATTTTTTTTTTATTTTTTGGAATCAATGTGTGTTCATAATTTGATGAATGTCTCATATGAATATGAGCATTTAGTTAGAATGGTGGATAATTTGAAGTTTGACATGTTGGAATGCTTTTAAAAAAATTAAAAAAATTCATACATGTATAAATTATACAAATATGTTCATACCAACAATTTTGAGTGAAGTAACCTTTTTTTATGAGATACACAAATGTGAATAATATGTGAGAAGAAATTAATTTGATATTTACCAAAACATTACAATGTCAGCTATACAAGTTTTAAAAATATTTTGTTCAGGTGGTAGATGTTAATTTTATACAAATGTAGAAGAAAGAATCATCGAATTTGGACACAATTTGCAGAATCTAAACATGTTTGAGTATTTATATTGGAATCTAAATAAAAAAGAAACAAGGGATAAGGAAACTGAAGAACAGTATCGGGCATTATCTCAGGCGGTTGTTAAGCAATAACCGCCTGTGAAGATATTTACTTCTTCTTATTTAATATTCTTGATTAAATGTGGTCCTTTAAAAAGGCAAAAATCCACTTTCTTGTAATATTATTGATAAGTAAAGGTTACCATTAAATTTCACTTCATAAATCCTTTTAAATTTGTCAGAACATAAAAAACATACAACAAATGCTATTTTTCATTTTTCTATCTTGATGAATATAATGCTTTTTTCATTTATTTTTTCAGTGGACATTTTTAATCATCATACCAACATCTACGAATTTTTTCATATTTTTTTAAATTTTTTGGAATCAATGTGTGTTCATAATTTGATGAATGCCTCATATGAATATGAGCATTTAGTTAGAATGGTGGATAATTTGAAGTTTGACATGTTGGAATGCTTTTAAAAAAATTAAAAAAATTCATACATGTATAAATTATACAAATATGTTCATACCAACAATTTTGAGTGAAGGAACCTTTTTTTTATGAGATACACAAATGTGAATAATATGTGAGTAGAAATTAATTTGATATTTACCAAAACATTACAATGTCAGCTATACAAGTTTTAAAAATATTTTGTTCAGGTGGTAGATGTTAATTTTATACAAATGTAGAAGAAAGAATCATCGAATTTGGACACAATTTGCAGAATCTAAACATGTTTGAGTATTTATATTGGAATCTAAATAAAAAAGAAGCAAGGGATAAGGAAACTGAAGAACAGTATCGGGCATTATCTCAGGCGGTTGTTAAGCAATAACCGCCTGTGAAGATATTTACTTCTTCTTATTTAATATTCTTGATTAAATGTGGTCCTTTAAAAAGGCAAAAATCCACTTTCTTGTAATATTATTGATAAGTAAAGGTTACCATTAAATTTCACTTCATAAATCCTTTTAAATTTGTCAGAACATAAAAAACATAAAACAAATGCTATTTTTCATTTTTCTATCTTGATGAATATAATGCTTTTTTCATTTATTTTTTCAGTGGACATTTTTAATCATCAAACCAACATCTACGAATTTTTTCATATTTTTTTTAAATTTTTTGGAATCAATGTGTGTTCATAATTTGATGAATGCCTCATATGAATATGAGCATTTAGTTAGAATGGTGGATAATTTGAAGTTTGACATGTTGGAATGCTTTTAAAAAAATTAAAAAAATTCATACATGTATAAATTATACAAATATGTTCATACCAACAATTTTGAGTGAAGGAACCTTTTTTTTATGAGATACACAAATGTGAATAATATGTGAGTAGAAATTAATTTGATATTTACCAAAACATTACAATGTCAGCTATACAAGTTTTAAAAATATTTTGTTCAGGTGGTAGATGTTAATTTTATACAAATGTAGAAGAAAGAATCATCGAATTTGGACACAATTTGCAGAATTTAAACATGTTTGAGTATTTATATTGGAATCTAAATAAAAAAGAAGCAAGGGATTAGGAAACTGAAGAACAGTATCGGGCATTATCTCAGGCGGTTGTTAAGCAATAACCGCCTGTGAAGATATTTACTTCTTTTTTCTCAGGCGGTTTATAAGTAATACCCGTCTGAGATAATCATTTTTAAACTACAATATGTTAATTAACGGCCTGAGAAGTGTTAATTAACTGACGCGCCGCACGAGATCTGCGGAGAAGTTGAGAAGCTGTGGTGCAGGGACGCGTGCAAGGATCTCTCAAGATCGTCTTCCACAGTGGTTTAATTGTGCGCCGCACGAGGTCTGCAAAGAGTTCAATGCGCAATGAACTAAATATTTTGTTCAGTTGGTAGATGTTAATTTAATACAAATGTAGAAGAAAGAATCATCGAATTTGAACACAATTTGCAGAATGTAAACATGTTTGAGTATTTATATTGGAATCTAAATAAAAAAGAAGCAAGGGATAAGGAAACTGCAGAAGAGTATCGGGCATTATCCCAGGCGGTTGTTAAGTTATACCCGCCTTAGATAAACATATTTGCAGACGGTTGTTAAGTACCAACCGTCTGTGAAGATTTTTACTTCTTTTTTCTCAGGCGGTTTATAAGTAATAACCGCCTGAGATAATCATTTTTGAAACTACAATATGTTATTTAACGGCCTGAGAAGTGTTAATTAACTGACGCGCCGCACGAGGTCTGCGGAGAAGTTGAGAAGCCGTGGTGCAGGGACGCGTGCAAGGATCTCTCAAGATCGTCTTCCACAGTGGTTTAATTGTGCACCGCACGAGGTCTGCAAAGAGTTCAATGCGCGGGAAACGAACCGCTCCCTCGTCTACTCCGCACAGACCTATATAAGGCGCGTCGTCGGTTATGGACAAGCACAAAACTTTTCTCCACTCCTTTCTTCTTCTCCTAGCCCGCCGCCGATTAACCACCACAGCCATGGCCAACCTTCCGCCACCTAGCCCGCCGAGGCAGCCACCCTGCAAGCGGATACGCTGCAGCTCCCCCGAGAGGGTGAATGACGACCAGCGCGTTCCACCGCCGGTGCAGTCGGAGCCACCGGTACAGCCGGAGCAATCGGCTCAGCCGGAGAAGCCGACCCTCTCTCCTGCTGCATCGTCGCCGGAGGAGGAGGAGGAGGAGGAGGAGGAGGACGACTTCGACGACGACGACGATGATGACAATGATGACGACGAGTCGTCCTCCGACGACGGCGACGACGAGTCGTCCTCCGACGACGGCGACGACGAGTCGTCCACCGACGACGGCGACGACGAGTCGTCCACTGACGACGGCGACGAAGACGACGGCGACCACCACCATGGTGACGACTACGACGACGACGACGACGAGTCGGAGGAGGACCGCTTGGCTTGGTTTGAGAAGCTGGCGGAGAGGATGGAGGAGGCGGGGCCGTAGTGTAGTTTTAGGATTTCAATCAAGTGTTCTTGTACATTTTTCTTGTGTTTTGTACATATTTCAATCAAGTGTCAATGAATACTGGTGGATAATTTGAAGTTTGACATGTTGGAGTGCTTTTAAAAAAATTAAAAAAATTCATACATGTATAAATTATGCAAATATGTTCGTACCAACAATTTTGAGTGAAAGATCTTTTTTTATGAGATACACAAATGTGAATAATATGTGAGTAGAAATTAATTTGATATTTACCAAAACATTTCAACGTCAGCTATACAAGTTTTAAAAATATTTTGTTCAGTTGGCATTATCTCAGGCGGTTGTTAAGTAATACCCGCCTGAGATAAAAATCTTCCCTGGCGGTTATTAAGTACCAACAGCCTGTGAAGATATTTACTTCTTAATTAATAAACATCATCTCAGGCGGTTGGTAAGTAAAACCCGCCTGCGATAAAGTTAAAAACCGCCTGTGAAAAACCTACGTCTATATAAGGACCCCTCACCGCAGTCAAAACGCAACCCTGGAGAATTTATATCGACGCCGCCAGGCTGTTGAAATTTCCCCTGCGCCGCGCCGCCGCTCCGCCGCCCAGCCCATACTGCCACGCCGCCGCTCAACCCCGCACCGCCACTTCTCCACCCAGCCGGCCCACCGTGCTGACGCCTCCCCACCGTGCTGACGCCTCTGCAAGGTAAATGTAGTTTCCTTACTTTTTCTTTGTATATTTTCATTAGCTGATAAGCTGTTAGTTTTGTGTGTTCTGGTATATGGATTCTATCCTTTTGCATGTGTAAGGACTGTATAGATTGTGTTCTGGTATATTGATGTATGGACTATATGGATTGTTTCCTTTTTGTACCTATTATGTGACATGAATATGATGTTTAATTAACAGATGCTATTGTAATATATATAAGATGCATCTGGGCCTTGTTTCCCGATATAACGGACTGGATCCCACCTAGACCTAGCCCATGCTGTTGGGCCTGTTTCCCCCTTTGACTCCGTCCGCCTCAAGACGTCGTCCGTCTCCTACATTAGTCGCCCTAATCATACTTGTTATGTCTCTGTAAATTCATTTTATAGAAGACCTTTAGAGAATATTTGTGGCCAAATTTTGTAAATCTGACAAAAAATTCTATTATTGAAGCATGGACCGTCGAGCGTGGATGTATAACATGCCAAGACCCGATCCTATGTACATTCGTAATGTTGCAAATTTTATTGAAGCATCCAAGAGACATGCGAAGTTGCAAAAGATAGATGACATATTATGTCCATGTATCGACTGCGAAAATAAGATTGCTTGGACGGATACTATAGTAATCCAATCTCATTTGGTGAAAAGAGGTTTCAAAAATAACTACACAATATGGACAGAGCATGGTGAGTTAGATACACATGATGTGGATAAAGATGATGAGAGAGGCTCAGATGATGATAATGTTCATATCGATGATGGTAGTGACAATCAAGCTGGTGATGATGATGATGAGTTCGATTGTGAGGAGATGTTGCGTCACATTGAACCATATGTACTGACTTCTATGGGAGCAAGCAAAGGTTTAAGTAAAATGGAGACATTGCAGAATGCGGCCACAGAGCTTTTATATGATGAATCAAACGGTTGTGATAAAGAGTTTACTACATTGCGTGCAGTCTTAGAACTACTAAAGTTGAAAGCTACGCACGGATGGTCCGATTGTAGTTTCTCTGATCTTTTGAATCTTCTGGCAGAAATTCTTCCAAATCCAAATAAACTGCCTAGAAGCACTTATAAAGCGAAGAAACTTCTTTGCCCGATGGCACTAGGTGTGACAAAAATACACGCTTGTGTGAACCATTGTATTCTGTATCGCAAAGAGCATGAGCTCGCAACTAGATGCCCCATTTGTGGTGTCAGTAGATATAAGAAGGACTACAATCACCAGTATGTTACCAACATGAAAAAGACTCAGAAGAATAAGAAGTTTATTATTGGTCCTGAAGGTGACGATGACGATACTTCTGGCGATGCAGACGGAAAGAATAAGAGAAAAATTCCTGCATTGGTGATGTGGTACCTTCCGGTAATTGATCGCTTGAAGCGTTTGTTCTCAAACCCTAGGGAGGCTGAACTTATGGGTTGGCATTCCGAGGAACGCAAGAAGAATGAAAAACATATATGACACCCTGGTGATGCAACGCAGTGGAAAAATTTTGATATTCAGTATCCAGAATTTGCGAAGGAAATCAGAAATGTGAGGTTTGCCTTGGGTACAGATGGAATGAATCCGTTTGGTGAAAAAAGGAGCATACACAGCACATGGCCCGTGGTCTTAACTATGTACAACCTACCGACGTGGTTGTGTCACAAAAGGAAATATATATTATTATCTGTTCTTATCCAAGGTCCGAAACAACCCGGCATCGAAATTGATGTGTTCTTGGAACCTTTAATGGAAGATATGGCGAAATTGTGGAATGAAGGGGTACGTACATGGGATGAGTACAAGCGGGAGTATTTCACGCTAAGAGCAATGATATTCGTTACCGTGCATGATTATCCCAGACTGTTTACATTATCGGGACAAATGAAAGGGAAGAAAGGTTGCGTTAGGTGCGTGGATAGAACTGGATATCTATACCTCACTTCATCCAGAAAGACGGTGTACATGAGACATCGACGGTTCTTGACAGATACACACAAGTATAGGAAGATGAAAGAACAATTTGATAACAAAATCGAAAAAGATACTGCACCGAAACCTTACAGTGGAAAACTTGTGTTTGAAATGGTCAAGAACATTCATATTGCTTTCGGTAAGGGAAAAAGAGTAAAGGAATTAAGAGAAAGAAAAGTACATCTTCAGATGATACAACTGACATGGCTTTCAAGAAACAATCAATTTTTTTCAAGTATCTTCCGTATTGGAAGAATCTGGAATGTTGCCATAGTATTGATTTGATGCACGTTACAAAGAATGTATTTGACAGCATCATTGGGACCTTGCTGGACATGCCGAGGAAGACAAAGGATGGATTAAATTCACGTATGGACCTAGTAAATCTTGATTTGAGACCAGAGCTTCATCCAGTAGAAAAGGCGAACGGGAAGCATTACCTTCCCCCAGCCAGCTACAACTTGACGCTAGAAGAGAAAAAAGCAATTTGCGAATGCTTGCGTGGGATCAAAGTGCCCACAAGTTTCTCATCCAATATCCGCAAACTAGTCTCGATGAAAGACTTGTCTTTATTCGGTTATAATTCTCACGACTGTCACATGATGATGACAGTTTTCCTTGCCATTGCAATAAGAGTAATCAAACCTGAGCATATAAAAGTTGTCATCACACGTTTGTGTTACTTCTTCAATGCAGTATCGCAAAAGGTGATAGCACGTGAAGATTTAGACTATCTGAAAACATACATCGTCGAGACAATGTGCAAGCTTGAGATGTGTTTCCCACCATCCTTTTTTGATATGCAAGTACACCTAATCATACATCTTGTTGATCAGATAAAAGCATTGGGGCCACTATATTTACATCATATGTTTTCGTTGGAGAGATATTTAGGAGTATTAAAAGGTTATGTGCGGAACCGTGCTCACCCAGAGGGTTCAATTATGGAAGGATACACCACTGAAGAAGTGATTGAGGGTTGCGCTGATTACATCAAAGATGGAAAATCGATAGGTGTGCCTATACCGGTACATGAGGGTAGACTACGTGGGAGAGGCAAAGTGGGTAAGAAAACTTTTATTGTTCAAGATTACAAGAATGTACACCGTGCACATTTTGGTGTACTACAACAGCTCGCAATAGCTGAGCCGTACATCGAGGAACACCAAATTGAGCTTCGTGATAAAAACCAAGACCGCAAAGAGGACTGGATCATGAAAGAGCACAGAAGATGTTTCACTGAATGGTTAATGGACAAAAATATATCATACGGAAACACTATAGAAGAGGCAACAATGAAAAAGTTAGCTTGTGGCCCATCTGCTTTGGTAACATCATGGCAAGCATATGACATCAATGGTTACACATTTTACACTAAAGAAAAAGACGGTAAGAGTGTTGCACAAAATAGTGGTGTTCGTATTGAGGCTTATGATTCACAAGGGCAGAAGACCACATACTTCGGGTTCATAGAGGAAATATGGGAACTCGATTATGGCGAAAGAATGGTAATGCCCATATTTAAGTGCCAATGGGTCAAACATCCTGATGGTTTGAAAGTGGACAATTACGGACTGACACTGGTAGACTTGAATAAAGTGGGTTACAAAGATGACCTGTGGGTTCTCGCCGATAATGTTGCACAAGTTTTTTATGTTCAAGATCCAGAAACTGAGAAGTTGCACGTAGTTGTTTCTGGAAAGCAAAATATTGTTGGGGTTGACAATGTGGGAGATAATGAAGAGGAATATAATCAGTATGAAGAGATGTACCTTTTCACCGAACCAGAAAACATCAAGCGCGTAGAGAGAAGCATTAAAAAGAATTTGAAACCCTATATGCGAGAAGATGTCAATGCTGGAAAAAATGTATATAGCAATGCGAGATGATATATATTGTATATATTTGTATCTTCTGAAATCAACTTAGAACAATGTTGGTATATGGATTGTGTCCTTTTGCATTTGTGTACATATGCGTTTGGACTCAATGATTTGGAAGTTTGGAAGTTTGGTCTTTCTTCAGATAATGATGTCTCGGGCGTGTAGCCGATTGAAGGAGGAGCGCTTGGCGTGGCGCAAGAACCATCCCCATGTATGTACATATGGCACACCGGTCACATGGTTGTATATACATATGTATCTGTAATGGACTGATGAACTTAACTGTAGTTTGTTTTTCCGTGTTGTTTGTTTTTGGTATTTTCAATTTCTCCGCGTAGGGTTTCTCTGCGAAGCCTGAATCGGGAGATTTATTGAAGTGGCAGTGCATCGTCCCCGGTAAAGAAGGGGTAAGTCATGAAGAACAAGCACAATATGAGTTTAACTATCGTCCTCCTATTAATAAATTTCTTTTGCAGACTGAATGGGAAGATGGTTACTACCCCCTGACAATCTCCTTCTCTGAGGACTATCCCTTGGTGCCTCCAAGATGCTCCTTTCTAATTGGGTTCTTCCACCCAAATGTCCATCGTTCGGGAGCACTCTGCATCGGGATTCTTGATCAAGAGACTGTAAGATAGACCTATTTTGTTCATGTAATTATTACTTATAATTTTTGTCGAATTTATTTGAACTGGTTTCTTATATTGCTTAAATTATATTTCGTAGGGGTGGTGCAGTGCTTTTACAATCAAAACTATACTACTTGAAGTTCAGCGTTTGCTGCATCAGCCAAATGTGCCTGATGTTGAAAATGATTGCTATAATCTACTTATCAAGGTTAGATGACACTTTGACTTAGTGACCAATGTAGGTTATTCATTCCTCCTTCGACATTTGTTAATTTAAATAATGTCAATATTTTCAGGATCCAGCGGAATATAAGAGACGTGTTCGGGAGCAAGCAGGACGGTACAATTTAGATTGATCGATGGGAGCTTCATCGTCGATCTACAATGAATGTAGCATGATTTTTGTTCAGTGTGTAAAGAAATTATCTTTGAAAAATTGTAAAACCTCTAATGGTGTATTATCACAATTAAGCCAGCCTCACTGGTGATCGAGCATTTCCTATAATGCATTACTGTACTAGTATCCGCTAGCTCATCTGTGTTTTTTTCCTGATACAATTTTGCCTGCACGACTACATGCGGCTGTGATATATAATTGCAACTACATCCCTGTAATTTCAATGAAAACCGCTTATGATAATTAAACAATGACCGCCACTGAAAATACATGATCTTCTTAGGCCGTTGTTAATCAAGAACCGGCTATGAAGTTCATTGCATTACAGACGGTTATTAATTAAGAACCGCCAACGAAGATCATGTATTTACTCAGACGGTTGTTCCTTAAAATCCATCTGTGAAGTTCATTGCATTACAGACGGTTATTAATCAAGAACCGCCAACGAAGATCATGTATTTACCCAGACGGTTGTTTCTTAAAATCCGTCTGTGAAGTTCATGGCATTGCAGGCGGTTAATAATTAATAACCGTCTGTGAAGATCATGTATTTACCCAGACGGTTGTTTCTTAAAATCCGTCTGTGAAGTTCGTTGCATTACAGGCGGTTCTTAATTAAGAACCGATTCTGAAGATCATGTATTTACCCAGGCGGTTGTTCTTTAAAATCCGCCTGTGTTGTTCTTTCATCACAGACGGTTATTATATCATTCGTCATCACAGTCGTATATTTTTAAGGACCGCCTGTGTTTGAAAAATTGAGGCGCCTGTAAAAATGCTTTTTGTAGTAGTGTGTTTGAAAACCAATCAGATCAGCATTAAGCAGTGACTTCAGGATTTCATCCCAAACAGGCAGTGTCCTATAGATTTCCGAGGAGGGGAACGGACTCTGAAGGAAGAAACCCAGCTTTATTCTGTGAAACCTTTTCCTCGAGAATGTAGGAAGCAGCATGAGGTGGTAATCATGAACCCAAACACAATCATCATCTGTATTGATTGCTTCCATAACTTTGTCAGCAAAAAGCTTGTTGGCTCGGACATAGGCTTGAAACAGATTGCGATCAAACAGCTCACATTTATCAAGGCAAATGGGAAGCATATAATGGAAAAGAGGCCACAATTGCTGTTTACAGAAGCCATGATAAAACTGTTGCTGGAGGTCAGAAGGCAGAAAAGTAGGTATGCATCGATATTCTCTAAGAAGCTTCTGAGCAACTTGGTCTTGCTCACTGGGATCCACCTGAACCTTCAAACTGCCCACATACACAACATCAGCCTCAGTTGAAAAGCCATCTTTAAGTTGAATGAGAAGTGCATCATCATCCAGTGAGAATTACCATTGCCCAGCTTCATCTTCGGTACAGTTCACTGGAAGGAAGTTGGCTACAATTATTTTCCTCTCAGCTGTAGATGCTGAATCAGCTGAATCACCATCACTTCCTGTATCCCTATCAGGATCACTATAATCCCCGGAGAAGTTGCAACACGTGGAAGAGACTTAAAAGGTTGCCAAAATTCAAATCACTCTGAACAGGTCATGTCTAGCAGATTTGAATATGATTTTGAAACCATGGTTCCAAAACTTTATGTTGAAATGCATGAAATAGAATGGTTAACGGTCGGCCTCCCAGGTTAGGCGACGAGCGAAACTCCTCACCCCTTCCTCCGATCGATTCAACCCCCCGCTTGCCCTTCGATCCCAAGTCTTCTGCCCTCCGCTCGCATCCGCGCGTGTCCGTGGATTCATCCAAGATTCGTCCAGATCGAGCAGCTTTTCGAATAGTCCCACCCGCTGCGGGCGAGTTTCGAGCAGCGGCGGTGCGTCGTGTTGAAGGCAGTCTGGTCTCAGCTCTTAAGCGGAGCTCTGCTCCCTCCAGGTATGTGGATCCGCCCCTCCTTGTTGTAGATCCCTGGAAATCCACCCCCCCCCCCCCCCCCTTGTCCAGGAAGGAAAAAGGGGATTTGGTGAACATTTGGGGATCTGGCGTTCTTAGTAGAACTGAGACCCATGCCGCTTCTCAGTTTCAACTGCGATTCAAGCAAGATGATGGTAAAATCCGTCCTCTAAGAGGTATCAGAAATAGAGATCCATCTGAAGCTAGATCAACTAGTGATTTCCAACCTCGACTGACATCCAACCGAAGAGTGAGGTTCAACGGCTCGCCAGAAATTGTTTTTTTCGCTCAAACGGAGCCTCCTTTATCACTCCTGACCCACTCGGCTTCTGGTTTGGGCCGATTAGATGCTCACCCTAGATCGGCAACTCATGAACAAGGGAATCACATTAAGCCTGTATCAGGAAGATGCAAAGTTCGGACAGCGCAACACACCAAGACGACGCTACAGGATGGTAAGGACCAATCACCTCAAGTCTGTGAAGATAATGGATGGCAGACTGTTCGACCGAGATACTGGTGGCAAAAATTGAGAGAGAGCTTCCCTCGGAGGCCGAAATGGCCCGAAAATAGTTTCAAAAAGAGCCACAAAGACAAGCTGGTTGGTCGCTGCTTTAACTGTCTTGCGAGATATCACTATAGGAGACACTGTCGGAACCCTCTGCTGTGTTGGTTATGCAAACATAGTGGGCATATCTCTGGCTCCTGTCCTAGCAACCTCGCTCCCACGAAAACCAGAGACAGAAAGGAGACGGATCGTAGACTTTTGCTTGGAAGCTCCTCGGCCAACTGGAAGCACCACAGAGTGATCGAGCGACAGCCGACGTCCGGCCTGGGCCGGCCCCACACACCTGGGCAGGAGGCGACGGAGAGAAACCGTCAACAGGAACTTCCTTCTCAGGTTCGCCACCGCACTCCTCACAGAGATGAGCCGTTCTACACATTACGAAGAGAACATCTTGCCCGCTCGCTCGACAAAGTAGACCCTCTTGCGGCCCTGTGCAGGGAGGGGGCGGATTGGTCCCCTGCTAGGGAGGCCCGTGACCCCCCTACTAGGGAGGCCCACGGCCCCCCTCCACCTGTCGCAAGAGGGGCGAGGAGCGTCATTTACTTTCCGGGGAACCCGAGGCTGAGGCCGCCTGTTGTGGAGACGATGGCCTGGACCTCTGATGACATGAGGAAGCAGAAAGATGTGCTCAACCTCCATGCCCTCCTGGTCACGAAGCAGGGTCCTCTCGCTGTAGCCTCAAGGGAAGATCTCACAGAAGCGATTTGTCAACACTTCCGGCTTAGGAGGTATGAATTCCACGCTTACCACTCTCACCCAGAGCCTTTCATATTGATCTTCACTGAGCGTGCAGCTAGGGACCAAGTGTTGGCCAAGAAGCTCATTGAGGAGGGGCCTCACTTGTTTCACTTTCATGCATGGGACATTTACTGCATAGGTCAAAAGACTTTCATTCCTTATCACGTCAAAATCAGCATCGAAGGGCTGCCACAGTTTGCCTGGAACCAGGAGATGGTAGACAAAGTACTGGGCGAGCAGTGCGTGGTGCAGCACGTTGACATTGCCGCACGAAGTCGGGAGGATCAACGAACTTATGTGTGTTGGGCTTTCTGTCGGGACCCCAACCGCATTCCTCAACTTGTACATCTCACTCTTGTTGACCAGAGCTTTTCACCAAGGCTCGATGAAAACCTCCACTTCAACAGACCAAGAGAAATGCAAATGGGACATGTCTTTAAAGTCATTGTCCACTTGGATTCTGTGGAAGACTTAAGTTTTTATCACTTCCCTACTGTTGAATTGGAAGCCAGTGGGAAAGTCCAATACCGACCCCTAACTTGGCAGTTCGGGAGACCGGTTGGAGACCAGGATGAGAGCATCCTTACTCGGCAGAAGCGTTACTGCAGACCTGCTAAACTGTTAGGAAATCAGCGGAAAGCTACTCTAGCAACTCTACCGCATCACCCAGGAAACATGCGAGTACAGCGGTCATGGATCGTTACCACTAGATGCGCAGCGCAGCGGAACGTTGATGCGCGTCGGTGTAAGGGAAGTAGACGATCTCGTTCGTCTTCTCCTCGTCCTCGTCACAACAGCAGGTAGACGATCACGATCGTCGTAGCCGATCAGCGCAGCAGTAGCAGCAACGCCTCCACGGAGTCCACACGTACGGAGAGGAACGCCGTGCACCGGTGTGCTAGCACCGCGTGCGCGGTAAGGGTCTCGGCGTGAGGCCTGCGAGGGGTGGCGGCTAGGGCTGTCACGTGGTGGGATAATTAGCCCCTAACCCTACCTCTCATATTTATAGGCGTACTAATGGGCTTTTAGGTCGCAGGCCCATTAGTACCCTAATTGCTTATGGATCAAATATCCAATAGGCCTGAACCCGAATTGTTATGATTGCCTCTTGGGCACATCGCCAACAATCTCCCACTTGCACTAGAGACAATCATCTAGCCAAGATTTTCGATATTCCAACTCCTTAAGTGTGTGACCCGTTAGGTTCATGAGCAGTCGGTTGTGAATGGAAACCATTTCCAACCACAAGTCAGTAGAGGTACCTAGCAGGACATACTGACTCCCGACTGTACATAAAGATCATATCGGCCGAACCTAGATACATTCAACATGCTAATCCCTTTGCCTCACGATACCAGTCAAGCTCAAGGCGAGATGCGTGCCATCCTTGTGATAGCTCGACCATTCACTCGATCAAATAGTGGATTCATTCAGTGACTAACTTTTAGTCACTGTGATTAACCTTTAATCACCTTGGCATGGCCATGCACTTTCAAATCCAACTATCTCGAGGGGCCCATAGATATCTCTCCTGTTATTTAGGAGGGGCAAATCCCATCTTGATCCGCGCACATCACATTCTATGTTTCATTATATACCCGAAGACTACTTTTATGACTACCCAGTTACGGAGTAGCGTTTGGTAGTCTCAAAGTACATAACTATGCATAGTGAGAAACAATGGCGATCTCAGGTCTAAGGATCTAGCAGGTGTATCACTCAAGACCAACTGATGGCACATATGGAAATAACAATCTCAGCAGTGTCTTGGAGTGGGTCAATCCAACACCATGTTCACTAACATGTGTTCACATTATTAATTTGATATCTCTATATCTATGATCCGTGAAACGTGATCATCAATTAATACATGTGCTAGTCTGTATGCAATCATTATCTCATATAATGATATAGACTAGGGATCATCTAGAGTAACATTACTTTTAACAAAGAGTTTCACGAACAAGTCACATACTTGATGATCAATGTAGATAATGATTACTCATATAACAATTTATTTAATAGTACATAAACATAGCTGTGACACAAGTCTCCCACTACACATTATGATCACTGATGTAAGTATCTAATACCCATAGATCTCGTGTGTGCCTCATGCTTTGATTGTGGAAGAGGCTTTGTCAACGGATCTGCAATATTCAAATCCGTGTGCACCTTGCATATCTTCACATCACCTCGGTCGATGATCTCTCGAATGAGGTGATAGCGTCGTAGTATGTGTTTGGATCGTTTGTGTGATCTAGGCTCCTTTGCCTGTGCGATGGCTCCACTATTGTCACAGTAGAGATCCACAGGACTGGACGCGCTAGGAACAACACCCAACTCAGAAACAAATTTTCTGATCCAAACAGCCTCCTTTGCAGCTTCAGAAGCTGCAATATACTCCGCCTCTGTGGTTGAATCTGCTACTGTATCTTGCTTGGAACTTTTCCAGCTCACTGCCCCTCCATTGAGGCAGAATACAAAACCGGATTGCGATCTAGAATCATCCTTATCAGTTTGGAAGCTGGCATCAGTGTAACCTTTTACAACCAGCTCTTCTTCACCTCCAAACACTAAGAATGCATCCTTAGTTCTTCTTAAGTACTTAAGGATGTTTTTGACAACGGTCCAATGAGCCTCACCAAAATCTGATTGATATCTACTCGTGATACTTAGAGCATAAGATACATCTGAGCGTGTACATAGCATGGCATACATGATGGATCCAATAGCCGAAGCATAAGGAATCGCTCTCATCCTCTTTTGCTCATCAGGTGTCGAAGGACACTGACTCTTGCTTAGAGTAATGCCATGTGACATTGGCAAGAAACCTTTCTTGGAATCTTGCATATTGAACCGATTCAATATCTTGTCAATATATGTATCTTGACTTAATCCAATTAGCCTTTTAGATCTATCTCTATAGATCTTTATGCCCAAAATATATGTTGCCTCTCCTAAATCCTTCATTGAGAAACTTTTTCTTAATGAGGATTTAACATCATCAAGCATTGAAATGTCATTTCCGATCAATAATATGTCATCTACATATAGGACCAGAAATACATGTGTGCTCCCACTAAACTTCTTGTAAATACAAGGTTCTTCTACGTTCTTGATGAAACCAAACCCTTTGATTACTTCATCAAAACGCAGATTCCAACTCCGAGATGCTTGCTTCAGTCCATAGATGGACTTTTGAAGCTTGCATATTTTACTAGCATTTTTAGGATCGACAAAACCCTCAGGTTGTGTCATGTACACATCCTCAGTCAGACTTCCATTAAGAAAGGCTGTTTTGACATCCATTTGCCATATTTCATAATCAAAATATGCAGCAATTGCTAGAAGAATCCGAACAGACTTAAGCATTGCAACGGGTGAGAAAGTTTCATCATAATCAACACCTTGAATTTGTTTGAAACCTTTCGCTACCAATCGCGCTTTATAGATGTGAACATTTCCATCCATATCAGTCTTTTTCTTGAAAATCCATCTACAATCGATAGGTCTCACACCTTCGATTGGATCAACCAAGTTCCAAACTTGATTTTCATGCATGGATTCAATTTCAGATTTCATGGCTCCAAGCCACTTCTCAGAGTCGGGTCCCATCATTGCTTCAGTATAGGTCGTGGGCTCATTATTGTCTAACAATACCATGTCATGCTGCTCCGTGGTTAGAAGCGTTAACTTTTCAGTCGCACGACGTACCCTCGTAGACCTTCGTGGGGCTGGTGTTTCATCAACTGGTTGCACAACATCTTGTACATCCTGTATAGGATCGGTGGGTGTTGAAACATTTTCAGGTATTTCTTGAATTTCTTCAAGATGCACCTTGCTCCCACTAACTCCTTTTGAGAGAAACTCTTTCTCCAAGAAGACACCATTGCGAGCGGTAAACACTTTACCCTCTGCTTTATTATAAAAATAATACCCTTTGGTTTCCCTAGGATATCCCACAAAGAAGCATTTGTCTGATTTTGGAGTGAGTTTGTCTGACGTCAAACGTTTGACATAAACATCACATCCCCAAACTTTAAGGAAAGACAATCCGGGACGTTTCCCGGTCCACATCTCATATGGTGTCTTCTCAACAGACTTAGTCGGGACTCTGTTTAGTGTAAACGCAGCAGTTTCAAGAGCATAACCCCAAAAGGATAGTGGAAGATCTGCTTGGCTCATCATCGACCTAACCATGTCCAACAAGGTTCGGTTCCTCCGCTCGGACACCCCATTCCATTGAGGCGTTCCGGGTGGAGTCAATTGTGGAACAATTCCACATTGTTTCAAATGATCATAAAATTCATGGCTCAAATATTCACCCCCACGATCAGATCGTAGAAATTTGATTGTCTTGCCCAATTGATTCTGTACTTCATTCTGAAATTCTTTGAACTTTTCAAAGGATTCAGACTTGTGCCTCATTAGGTAGACATAACCATATCTACTAAAGTCATCGGTAAATGTGATGAAGTACTGAAAACCACCTCTGGCAATTGAACTCATTGGTCCACATACATCTGTGTGTATAAGTCCCAACAAGTCAGTCGCCCTCTCACTTTGACCAGTGAAGGGTGCTTTGGTCATCTTCCCAAACAAACAAGATTCGCATGTGTCAAGTGATTCAAAATCAAATGAGCTTAGTAAACCATCTTTATGGAGTTTTTCAATGCGTTTCTCATTTATATGACCTAAGCGACAATGCCAAATAAAAGTGGGACTTAGATCATTATGACGAGCCCTTTTGGTATTAATGTTACAAACAGTTTTATCCTCAAGATCAAGAACATATAATCCATTCACCAATGGACATTGAGCATAGAAAATATTATTGTAATAAATAGAACAACATTTGTTCTTTATTACAATCTCATAACCATCAACTTCTTCTAAACACGAAGAAGAGATAATATTCTTGCTCAAAGTAGGAATGCAATAACAATTATTCAATTCCAAAACTAATCCTGAGGGTAATGACAAGTGGTAAGTTCCGACAGCTATGACCGTAACCTTTGCTCCATTGCCAACACGAACATCCAACTCGCCTTTTGCAAATCTTCTAGTCTCACTTAGACCCTGCAATGATTTGCAAGTGTGAATCATCGATCCGGTATCAAATACCCATGATTCACTAGAAGATAATGCAATGTTAATTTCTATAACATTTATACCTGAAGTGGAAGTCTCACTTCCCTTCTTCTTCTTCATATCCTCCAAGTACTTCTTGCAGTTCCTAGACCAGTGTCCCTTACCATGACAGTGAAAGCATTCATCATCAGGAGAAGGGCCAGATTTGCCCTTTGGCTTAGACTTTGAGCTTGAGGGCTCATCGGGAACCTTTCCCTTGCCTTTGCCTTTAGGATGCGTCACACGCTTCCTCTTTTTATTCTCCTTTTGTACCATCATCACACGATTGGCATTTTTCTTAATGCTTTCTTCGGTTGTTTTAAGCATCCCATGCAATTCAGCCAAAGTTTTCTCCATGCCATTCATTTGAAAATTCAATATGAATGGCTCGTAGCTCGGTGGGAGCGACTGGAGAACAACGTCAATAGTCAGATCATCCTTGAGTTCAGAACCAAGTTTGCCCAAAGTTTCAATGTAACCAATCATCTTGATTACATGAGGGCTGACCGGGCTACCCTCCGCCAGCTTGCATGAGAACAAGGACTTTGAGATATTGTATCTTTCAGCTCTTGCTTGATTCTCAAACATTCCACGCAGTCCCTCAATCATAGAATAAGCATCTGTATGCTCATACTGTTTTTGTAGATCAGGGGACATAGTGGCAAGCATGAGGCAGCTTACATTAAGCGCATCATCGTAGTGCTTCGTATAAGCTCTACGTGCTGCATTAGTTGCATCAGCTGGGAGGTCATCAGGGTAAGGCTGCAGAAGAACGTACTCGGTTTTCTCTTGCCTGAGAACGATTCTCAGGTTGCGGTACCAATCGATAAAGTTAGCTCCATTGAGCTTTTCCTTTTCAAGCACAGATCGCAAATTGAAACCGGAATTGTTACTAGCAGACATGATCTACAATAGAAAATAAATATGCAAGGTTTAGCACTATGTTATGTACCAATCTTCTATTAACAGTTTAATAAAAGATATTACCACTATATTATCATCGTCTTCCCTCTAACGATATATAGTGGTTCAAGATCCATATTCACTAATTCCTAGTGAGCTTTGGCTTCACGGCTAGGAAAATAGTGACATAGGTAAACAAAAATTGTTAATCATATCCCTATATGACTCTTGTTTGTTGGGTGACATCCAATGCCCCGGCTCCCAACTCTATGCCATAAAGCCCAAAACCGTTTTGATAGCTTTGTTGAGTAAACCAACACTATGCATGTGAATGTCCAACATTCACCCTATGAATTATGATAGATGATGGTACTTTGCTTTGGCAAACCTACCACACAACGATCAAAATAACATAGGTGCAGCTATTGGTAAATGGCATCAAATGCTCAACTTTTGTGAGGGAAGCTATTCTATCATGACAAAACATCCACCATATGAAGAGCATGAAAAGAAAGTAATAAGCATCACAGGCATATGATAATATCACATTGTGAATAGTATGGCCTTTAGAATCATAATGGTCTCCATCGCCATGGTTCCATTAAGATCTGAGCTGCCATGCTTCCCTTCTTGTGGTGATCTCCATCTCCACCATGCTTGAGGACATCTCCATGATAATAAAAGAAGCTAATACAATTAATAGCTACCAAATAAATTACAAGAGAGATCAAACATCACAGGTCGACACGCAGGTCGTTATACAATTATGTGACAACCTCAACCCGGTTGTGTTAATTTTGCAGCACGCAGGCCGCACGAATATTACACACAGATTATCACATCACATTAGGCCATACCATTCGCATCATTCCCTGCAAAAACGAGTTAAGCGTAGAACGGTTTCTAGCGCAAAACGATATTATGTAATCGCTATAGCAGACAGCAAAACGGCGGTCCCGCTAGCCGGTTAGCGGGCGGGGGGTCGAGGGGGGAGCCGCCCCCCGCGGGTTTCAGGGCAGCGGTCTGAACACCAAACGGAATTACATAGATCACATCTATGAAATCACTATGAAAATCTCATCGGATTGATCAAATCACCCCGAATCCGAGACATTCAGAATGTCTCAAATTTTCAATGTGATCGGTTATTCATGAGTAGATCGCGACTCATGACCGTGGTCTGTTGGCTCAATCTGTTAGCTATGTACGCGATTAGTCCCGATGGTGATTCCAGCCGGTAGGGACAGGTTGCGCACACAGCAGAGAAGGAGCACGAACTGACCCTTTAGTCATATACGATCGCAATCTACTCTAACCAATTCCAAACCCCAAAAACCGTGCGAAAAATTCATCGTATGAACATGTCTGCAGTAGATCCAGACCAAAAACTATGCAAGTCGGCTCTGATACCACTGTTAGGAAATCAGCGGAAAGCTACTCTAGCAACTCTACCGCATCACCCAGGAAACATGCGAGTACAGCGGTCATGGATCGTTACCACTAGATGCGCAGCGCAGCGGAACGTTGATGCGCGTCGGTGTAAGGGAAGTAGACGATCTCGTTCGTCTTCTCCTCGTCCTCGTCACAACAGCAGGTAGACGATCACGATCGTCGTAGCCGATCAGCGCAGCAGTAGCAGCAACGCCTCCACGGAGTCCACACGTACGGAGAGGAACGCCGTGCACCGGTGTGCTAGCACCGCGTGCGCGGTAAGGGTCTCGGCGTGAGGCCTGCGAGGGGTGGCGGCTAGGGCTGTCACGTGGTGGGATAATTAGCCCCTAACCCTACCTCTCATATTTATAGGCGTACTAATGGGCTTTTAGGTCGCAGGCCCATTAGTACCCTAATTGCTTATGGATCAAATATCCAATATGTCTGAACCCGAATTGTTATGATTGCCTCTTGGGCACATCGCCAACAAAACTGCCCCGCCGTCGTCCATTGGACAATGACGATGGGCAGAATTGTGGAAGGAAGACTCACAGAGTTATGAGCCGCGTCTCACGTGGGAATGACTGTAAGGCAAAAGGAAAAGGCTTGTCGGGGTCCAGAAGTTACAATGACTGCGGGTTCCGTGGTGAACCATCAACAGGCCTTTGCAGGCAGGGCACCAGCTATTCCTCTCCTCCTTCCATGAACAGCTGCCCTCTGGGTGAAAGATGGGAGCTTCGCCAAGAGTGGCAGAGCAAGTGCCCGGCTGCTGAAGAATATTATGATCTTCAAGCTTCCTCTCAAAAGCAGAGAGACTCAGATGCCATCCAAATTATACCGACGATCAACCTGCTGGAGAAGCTCGATAAGCAGTGGCAAACAAGCTCGTGGACCAACTCGGACACAATCATCATACCGCTCACTCAATCTTCGTGGCTCTGCGGGCCAAGGCCAAGAGACTCGGCGGCTCCCAACACTGCTACGTCGGCAAGTCCTACGGAACAGACCCCCTCACAGCCCCAGTGTAGTACAGAACAACAGAGTGTCCAGGACGAAGGAGTAAGCCTGGTGGAGCAGAGGTTGATTGAGCAATTTCAAACCACGGCTCAGCAGATTCAGGAAGTCTCTCACAATGATCCAACCAAAGAGAGTCCTACAACGACTCTAGCTAAAGTGGTTTCTACTCCGATCAGCCCCCCTATTCTCCGGAATCCAGCAACAAGGGTGCTTCCCAAGCCCAAGAGCAAGGAAGTGTCGGCTACACCTACCAGGGACAGCCCAAGAATGCAGAACAAGGCAACTGCACACAAATCTTGTGAGCGAAAGGCTCAGGAAATTCTGTCCAGGAAATGGGGGATCATAGAAGAAAACAAAGACCTTAACGAAGTTACCCTGCAGGAATACCTGGATGTCTACAGGAAGCCCCTATCTGAGACGGTTGTGGAGGCCATATCCAAGCTCACGGAAGTTGTTGTAGCAAAAAAGAAGATCAAGAAGCACAAAATGAAGAATGGGAAATCTGTGAGCAGATCCCACAAGAAGCGCAAGATGGAAGGCGGCGTGACGCCACTGATGGTGGCCAAGAGTTAAGAGACTCATCTTTAGCAGGAATGTCGTTAGTTTGTTTTCATAATGAGTAATCAACAAGTCAATTATACGCTCATGTCGTGGAATGTTAGGGGGCTCAGTAATGAAGCCTGTCGGGAAGAAATTCGTCAAGTTGTGCAACAACACCGGCCGGGCCTGATATGCCTACAAGAGACAAAGTTGGAAGTTATCACTCAACAAGTCATTAGCAGTACACTGGATAGAGATTATATAGACCAATTCTGCTTCCTTCCGGCCCTGGGGACTAGAGGGGGAATTTTAATTGCATCCCGTGAACAGAGACTCCGTCTGGATGAAGTACACCTGACTGACCACACTATTTCGGCCACAATCACTGATGACAGAACCACAACCAAATGGACTATCACAGGTGTCTACGGTCCACAGCAGGATCTGGACAAGAAGATGTTTATCAGGGAATTGAGACATTTGAAACAAGTGGTGAGACCGGCTTGGGCGATACTAGGAGACTTCAACCTAATCTAGAGAGAGCAAGACAAGAATAATACTCGTGTCAACAGAGGACTGATGCGAAGATTCCGAAGAGCCCTCGACTATCTAGAGATTAAAGAGGTCCCCCTCCTAGGACGGCAATTCACTTGGTCAAATGATAGAAATGTTCCAACTCTGATAAGAATCGACCGAGTGTTCACAACCCTTGCCTGGGAGAAAATATACAACAATCCTATCCTGCTTCCTCTATCCACCTCCATCTCAGATTATACTCCACTGGTACTTAGACCACTTGATCGCCTAACATTCAAAGCTCCCTTTAGATTTGAAACCCACTGGCCAAAGATGGAGGTATACATGGACTGCGTTAAACGAGCATGGGAAGCCCAGACACAACCTAACCACAACCCGTTTTTAAGGCTGCATCTCAAAATGAAACATACAGCAAAAGAACTAATCAAGTGGTCCAAAACTCTTATCCCACAGGGCAAACTGGTTGCGGCCATTGGTCGTGAGGTTATTGCTCAACTCGACCTAGCCCAAGAGAACAGACAACTTTCGAACAAGGAGTTAGATCTTGGAAAAACTCTCAAACTTCGGCTCCTTGGCCTGGCCGCTGTAGAGAAATCGAGAGCGAAGCAATGCTCCAGACTGACATGGCTTAGAAAGGGGGACCTCAACACCAGGTATTTTCACATCATTGCAAACAACAGAAGAAGAGCAAACTTCATTCAATCTATTCAATCTGAGGAGGGTTTATTAACAACCCACGAGGATAAAGCACGAGCCATACACCAACATTTTCAGAAGCAACTCAGCACATCGGTTACTAGAGCTTGTTCACTTCAACTATCCAGCCTGGGCTGGCAACCCAGACCGTTAGATCATCTCGAGGCCCCCTTCTCAGAACAGGAAGTCAAGAAGGTCATATTTTCTATGCCAAAGGAAAAATCCCCAGGTCCTGATGGTTTCACGGGCAAATTTTTTAGATCATGTTGGGACATTATCCAATCTGATTTCGTGGAAGCAATTCAATACTTCTATAACACAAACCAACAAGAACTCCACAAACTCAATAGTTCATTCGTGGTTTTGATCCCGAAAAAAGAAGGGGCCTCGAGGATCGGAGACTACGGGCCTATAAGTCTCATGCACAGTTTTGCCAAGCTCATCTCGAAGCTTTTGGCGAATAGACTAGCTCCGGAGTTACAACATCTTATATCGATGAACCAAAATGCATTTATAAAGCAAAGATGCATCCATGATAATTTTGTGTATGTGCAAGAGCTTGTCAAGGTACTACACCGTAAGAAATCACCGACCCTCTTCATCAAGCTTGATATATCTAAAGCCTTCGTCACGGTGAGTTGGCCATATCTACTGGAAATAGTGTCTTACCTTGGTTTCGGTACACGATGGCGCGACTGGATATCCAACATTTGGGGCACGGCCTCCTCTACTGTCATACTCAATGGTGAACCAGGTAATTCACTGGCGCATGCCTGGGGTGTCCGGCAGGGGGACCCCCTTTCCCCGATGCTTTTCTTATTGGCAATGGAGCCACTGCACAAATTGTTCTTCAAAGCACAGGAATTAGGCTTACTACATCCCATCCATAAAGACTGCAACAACTTTAGGGCCTCACTATATGCTGACGATGCTGCAGTTTTTTTAAAACCTAATAGACAAGACTTAAGAATCACCCAAAGAATCCTTGGAATTTTTGGTGATGCCTCGGGGCTTCGAGTGAACATGGAAAAGACTGAAATCTTTCCAATAGCTTGTTAGAACATTGACTTAATGACAGTCATGGAGAACTTTGCCAGTGTCAAAGAGCTCCCCACCTCCTATTTAGGCCTGCCACTGCACTTCAAGAAGCTACCAAAGAATGCTATTCAACCCATGGTGCAGAAGGTAGCTGACAGGCTTCCAGGATGGAAGCGGAGATTGTTGTCCTACTCGGGCAGAGAAGTGTTAAACAAGGCGGTTCTAACAACTATACCCACGTACTTCCTGACAATCTTCAAGCTGCCTAAATGGGCGATCAAACAAATTGATAAGTA
Organism: Tuctoria greenei; assembly: GCA_036927565.1. Taxonomy (NCBI): domain Eukaryota; kingdom Viridiplantae; phylum Streptophyta; class Magnoliopsida; order Poales; family Poaceae; genus Tuctoria; species Tuctoria greenei. The sequence continues at coordinate 30,579,394 of JAYESD010000005.1, read as the reverse complement.
TCAAAGAAGTTTTCTTTGGAGAGGCCAAGGCCCTAACCAAACCACTAATGGACATTGTCTTGTCAGATGGTCCAAATGCACTACCCCGAGGACATATGGTGGTCTGGGAATCAAGGATCTTGACAAGTTTGGGCGAGCCCTTAGACTCAGATGGCTATGGTTTTGCTGGAGTACACCGGAAAGGCCTTGGAAGCCACTTCTGAAACACAAAGATAAAGCAGACAAAGACCTATTCATTGCATCAACCTCCATCCAACTTGGGGATGGCAGAAGCACCCCGTTCTGGGAAGCCCATTGGCTACACGGCACAGCACCGAAACTGATCGTGCCAAAGTTGTACCTCCTAGCTCACAACAAACTCAGATCGGTACACAAGGAATTGACCAACAGTAATTGGATAAAGAACTTGACAACCATTGACACTAAAGACCATCTTGACGAGTTTGTCTTGCTCTATGCAGCGTTATCCACAATCTACCACACGGATACAAGAGACACTATTACTTGGAAATGGACTGTGTCGGGTCAATTCTCCGCAAAATCAGCATATGAGGCTCAATTCCTTGGTTCTGTTGCCCAAGAAACACTGCCATCCTGTGGCAAGCCAGAACTGAACCCAAGTGCCGATTCTTTACATGGCTCGCTTCCCAGGACAAGGCCCCGATGGCGGACAACCTGAATAAGAAGGGATTCGCAGTTGATCTTATCTGTCGGCTCTGCTCTCAACAACCTGAAACTGCTCAACATATGCTCATCGACTGCACTTTCACCAGAGAAGCGTGGCACATCCTGATGACCAAAGTACAGTGTCAAACTCTGATGGCTTCATCGTTACAAGGTTCAATAAACACCTCTATTGCCCGCATCGCCTTGGTTCGTCACAAGGATTAGAGGCGGAGCAGAGCTGGAGTCCTAATGTTTTTTTGGTGGTTCATTTGGAAAGAGAGAAACCAAAGGACATTCCAAGACACTTCATCGGACACAGACCAAGTGATAGCAAGGATTGAAGAAAAATCTCCCTGTTCTTTGGAGACATCCAGGTTTAGGCTTCTAGTTACCTTTGTATCGGATTTTGGTCCTTTCTCCTACCGAGAGGTATACCTCCGGTAGGGGCCTGTTCTTGACTAACAGGCTTTAGATGTCCCTTAGGTTGTATTTGTTGCTTTCTCTCTTAATGAACGGGCAGCTCTCCTGCCAAATTTCAAAAAAAAAAACTTTATGTTGAGAGCAGAACACAACCAATGCAACTTGTTCCAGGCTTTGTATCAAAGTTGCATGCACTGTATGTTCTGAACTCCTGTTAAACAAGAAACACTGTAAATCCGACAACCTTGATGCCAAAGAATTATAAGACATATCAGATAACACTGTATATTGAAGATAAATGAATTAACTTTTAAACTGCTGCAACATATCTAATATCACTACTACAAAATGCATTTTCACAGGCGTCTGCTTATTTTTTTTTACAGACGGTTTGTTAAAAGTTACGCCTGTGATGTCATATGAGTTAATAACCGTTTGTGATAATAGAATATCACAGGCGGTCCATAACAAACAACCGCCTGTGAAAATGTATTGATTTCCACAGACGGTCCGTAACAAAAACCGTCTGTGATAATAGTCATTATCACAGGCGGCCCGTAACAAACAACCGTCTGTGAAAATATAATGATTTTCACAGGCGGTCCGTAACAAAAAAACCGCCTGTGATAATGATGGCTCATGATTGGTCCGCTGCTTCATCCCACGGATCGCTCTTGGACCTTATATCTCTGTCTTCCGCTACTTATCGATCCAACGACTCACAGGGAGTCATCTCTAATCTATGTATCTATAACAACAGCAGCACCGACACCTCACGTCCTTATCCCCAATCTCTCCCTCTCACCATCCATCTCTCCAATCTCACCTCTCTTTCCTTCCTCCCCAACCTCGCTCTACCGCAGCTCCGCCTCATCGCTGAAGCGTCGGCAGCCCGCTTCCGCCTCCTCGCCATCCTCGCCGTCGCGGACGTCGCGCTCCTCGTCATCGCGGCAGCCGTACTCCTCGATCGTCATGGCAGCCGTGCTGCTCATGCTCATCGCCATTGTGGCAACCACGCTCCTCGTCCGCCGCGGGTGACTCGCTCGATGCCGAGGGTCGCAGATCTAACCTTCTGTCATAGATCCAACCACGATCGTTATTTTCGTTGTAGCATGGAAGTCGAGCTAGCACGAAGGTGGTGCTACCGAGCGCTGCGGGGAGGCGTTGATGAGCAGCTGCAACGGCAACATCTCTGTCTTCATGGTGTTGAGCTGCTGCACGTGGTGCTGCACAAGATGGTTGTGATGGATTGTAATTTCTGCGATGTGTTGTGTTGTAATTTCTGTTATGTTTTTTATTGCATCTCTGCAATGTAATTTTGTCTAAATCTTTTAGTCTTCTTTAGATCAAACTGTGTTAGCGCAAAGTTTGTCTAAACATTATCATTTCTTGCCTTCTGATTACGGCAAGTCACAGGTGGTTGGCACATTCTAAAAACTGTATACGATTCTAAAAACTATATATGATAATGTATTATCACAGGTGGTTGGCAATAAAAATAGTATGTGAAAATGCATTTTCACAGGCGGTCCGCAATTAAACCGCCTGTGAAAATGCATTTTCACAGGCGGTTCGCAATTAAAAACCGCATGTGAAAATGCATTTTCACAGGCGGTCCGTAATAAAAAACCGCCTGTGAAAATGCATTTTCACAGGCGGTCAGCAATAAAAACCGCCTGTGAAAATGCATTTGTACAGGCGGATTTTGTCCCCGCCTGTGCTAATCGATCATTTTCACAGGCTCTTCGTTACAGGCGGTTTTTAAAACCGTATGTGATAATATATTTAGAGCCGCCTGTGATGAAGACTTTTGTAGTAGTGTATAAAGGAAAAGGCAACCAATAATAATGGAGAAAGGGGTAATGCCAAATCAACATATTCTGATTTCATCAAAGAACTTTTTGTTTATCATCATAACAAATAATCATTTATTTTATATAAATTAAAAATACAAACTATTTCCAGGCTATTCATGACACATATCAAACTGAGTTGACTAATTAAACACTGAACTGACTAAATTGACCCATTCTACCTTTAAAATTCAAGCAACTAAATGTGATGATAAATGAAATAATTGTATAATCAAGCGATGAAAAACAGGTGCAGTGCATTCTGATTACCTACTGAGGTTTGAAGTGCAGTGCATCTCATTCCTAGTTGGGCTATGTACCCCTATATAAGTAGAGGAATAGAGGGGCCCATGAAATTGAACTGATGCTATAATTACAACAATCCTAGTTGGATTACCTATGTACCCCTGTATAGGCAGAGGAACAGAGGGGCTGCTGGAATTGAATCAGCGCCAGAATTACAACATGAAATACCCAGAGATCCAAACCAATAGCACATTTACTACAGTTTAGGCCCCCAATATCCAATCCAAAAGAACTAATCAAAAGGATGGACCACACCCCTCCAAAAAAAACATAAAATGGAGATATCAGGACCACCACTACAGTTCCACACTCCATCAGCATGATGCAACCACTCCTCAACCCAAACCGCAAATCTCATGAAGGAAAAAACTTAGGCTCCCTTTGGATTGAAGGAATGACAAAGGAATTTTGAAAGATAAGATTTGTAAAGGATTTTTTCTTATTTGTAAAGGATTTTTTCCTACATGACCATTTGGCTCACAGGAAAAACAAAGGGTAGTCAGCAAGCTTTCCCACTTGCAAAGACGGTTCTGCCTAGCATAGTGACATACCACGCGACGGCTCTGGTACTGCCCAAATGGACAATCCAGAGGATTGATAGAGTCAGGAGGAATTTTATTTGGGCTGGGGAATATCAGCAGGAGGGAAAGAAAGCACCTTGTCTTGTTAAATGGACAATGGTATGTTGGCCTAAAGAGCTAGGAGGGCTAGGGGTTCTGGACCTTGAGAAATACAATTTTGCGCTGCGCATGAGATGGATGTGGAAAAAGTGGTGCGATGTAGAGGGACAGTGGGTGAACATAGCGCTACCAGGACAGGAACCTCTTTGCAGCCTCGGTGGATATCACCATTGGCAATGGAAATACGGCCCTGTTTTGGCATGATAATTGGATCTGTTCAGGGACACTGAAGGAACTAGCTCTAAATCTGTACACCAAATCAACGCGGAAATTTAGAACCGTGACAACGGAGTTATCAAACTTCAACTGGATCCGAGCATTGCGTCAACTGAATGAGCCGGCGGACTTCCAACAGTTGTGCATGATATGGTATCTCGCTCAGGAGGTGGTGCTAGATGCCCAAGCAAGGGATATAATTAAATGGAAATGGAATAGCAATGGAACTTACTCATCTAAATCTGCATACAATATGTAGTTCGTTGGAACAACAAACCCTTTCAAATCAACATCCTTATGGACGGCACGAGCTGAACAAAAAGTACTCTTTTTCAGATGGACGGTACTCCATGAAAAAATACTTACGGCGGATAACCTGGAAAGAAGGGGGTGGGAAAATGAAATTGTATGTCCACTTTGCTTGAAAGAGACGGAGACAGTAAGACATCTTCTTTTATCCTGTCAATACACACGCCGAGTGGTACAGATACTACACATCTGATTTAAAATACAAGACCAAGGGGCCTGGCTTCCTCATTCGACTTCTGAGGATGACATGGCAACTCATCTCAAGAAGGCATCAGGAAGTGAGATGACTACTGTTGAAGGCGGAAAAGAGCAGGACTAGTGCTTTACACTTGGTGGAATGTATGGAAAGAGCAGAATAGTAGAATTTTCCAAGGGGTAGAGAAAGAGCTGGTGACAGTGGCCCAATTGATCAAGGAGGACTTTCTGGGGAAGATGTGGGCAGACGAGATGCGTCGGACACCTCAACCAATACAGGCAGCCCCTGGTCACCGAGCTCCTAGACAAAGTTTGTAGTTGTTTGAGGTTCCCCTCCCCCCCCCCCATTTGTACTTGCTTCTTCTGATTTGTGTTCCAAACTTTTTTCCTCCTTTAATGCAAAGGCAGAACACCTACCACTTTTATTAAAAAAACAAAGGGTAGTTTTCATAGGAATGAATTCATTTGCTAAATTTTGTAGGAAACTTAACATTGTTATGAATATTACTATTATATTCTTAACAACCCCTCAAAATCAAGGTGCATCAAGAACATTGAGTTTGAAGATAAAGACATGTTGAAGCCACAAAGATGATCCTTGGTGCCACTGAACAGAACATTGAAGTAGATGAAGCAGCAAAATGGAGCCGACAAAACTGGCAGGCGCAGCGGAAGAAAAACGAAGTCAGTCAAGCTCCCAAAGATGTTGTAAATTATGACGACGACGGCCAGTACCAACCAGAGATCTTCCATGAGCAACTCTCCAAATCGTAACCGCGCATACGCATACGAGGAACCAGTCACGGTAATTGATGCCATTGAAAAGCACCAGACACCGCACAATAGAAATTCTGACTGAAAAAGAAAAAACCATCATAAAAAAGATGACAGGCGACGGCGAGAGCGCAAAATAAGCAGCGCTAGAGGACAGGGAGAACGGAAATAAAAGTAGAACAAGCAGCATTTTTTTAGCAGAGGCGAAGCTTCCGAACGAATGAACGATAGATCAAGACGTCACGGGCAGTCAGAACGAAAGCGCCCAAGAGACGTCAATTCTATCCCAAATCCGAAGAACCGATGTTGCCAGTTTTTATTTTAATATTGGGAACCCTAACTGCGGTGGCACAACCAACAAGACAAGTCAGTTCCGGCAGCCGTAGAAGATCCACGGTAGAAAATCAGTAGATGCGCATGGTGAGCACCCACGTGATGAAAACCTAAGACGAGCACCATGGAGACAGGCAGACACGTGGACTTTACAGATCGTAGATTGATCTCAGTGGCCTCAAGCCACGGGCAGAAAAGCAGCAGACAAAACTTCAAGCCAAGGCCGACACGCAAGCAAGTTTGAAGCTTCCAGGCACCACAAGCACGTGGATCTGGGCACCGGCGTTTCACAGGCACGTGGATCAGGACAAATCGGGGTTGAACTCCCATGCCCAGCGCACCATCGAGCGCGCCAGCCGCGCCGCGAACTCCGGCAGCTTCACCTGCCCAAGCACGTCGTCGGCGGTCGCCGAGACACGCGGCTAGGACAAGCAGGATTGCGGTTGAACCTCGATCTGGATAGGACGGAGACACTAGCACCAGCAGAGGAGCACCAGAGACAGGCGGAGCACGGCGTAACTTCAATCTGGACGGCAGCGCACGTAGAAGCCGTAGAAGGCGCGCACACCTCGGCCAGCTGGACATCGGACATGAAGCGGGACACGAGGTTCTTGAGCACGATGCCGTCGCAGGCGGCGAAGAAGACGAGCGTGTGGGAGATGTGGAGACAGCGGGCGTGGACAGTCACCGCGCTAGCCGGGGCGAGGCCAGTACCGTCCGGCACAGTGTAGCGATGCGGCCGCAGCCAAAAATCTCGGAGCAGTACCGGCCGCACACCTCCCGGTGTCGGCGGTAGTCCTCGCCGAGCTTCTCCATAAAGTAGTCAACGATGTCGAGGTTCGCCGAGTAGCGGAACGACAGCGTCTCCTTCCAGGAGAGCATGCAGTCTGCACGCGAACCGCCCCGTGAAGCTACTGGCGTAGCCGCAGCAGCGAGAGCAGCAGCCCGGCGCATGCACGGGATCCACCGACGACGGCGGGATGGATCGGCAAAGCACCGCCGCCACCGGAAAATAAAATTGGAGTAGATCTAAAACATAAACTTTGTATACCATATTATGAATATTACTATTATATTCTTAACAAACATGAGTCTAGACCTTTTTTCTTTCCTAACTCATGTTACAGGTTTCTTTGTTTTTTCTATGATGATGTCAAATGGCTTCTCACCCAATTCTTATATTTTCAATTACTATAGAATTGTAAAGACATATAATTTCAATTCCTATGTTTTTTTTATTATTGCATTTTTCAATTTCTTCAATTCAAAGGGAACCTTAGAACATCACACCACACTTGCTTACGGTACTTGGAATCCCACCAGACAGTTACGGTAATTGAACAGTCAACACACAAGTTTCAGAGCCTATACATCAAGAGTTAGCCTATACTACTGGAGCGTCATCGCAAGCAGCCATGGAAACTCGACCCAGCACTTAGTAGCTGCTGAAGCCCGTTGCAACATGTGTTAATCGCAACTTGTGCTGCTATGTATCAAGCAATTTATATACCAAAACTCAATCTACTCGTGTAGTTTATAATTGTCACAACTCCATGGCCGCTGTCAAAGTTATGGCACTTGGCATGGAGCCATGGACAACGGGTTGCAGCAAAGTCACAGCTTTCCGGTAAAAATCAAACAATACTACACAGTGACGGCATGGGCGGACCTGCGGGTATGCCGGATGGGTCATGACATACTCTGGACCCAGGTTCAGCAAGCAATGATTAGATTAACTCAGGGGTCAGAGCAATCAACGAAAGCAGCGCGGCCGCATATACAAAACCCAACGCATATGCACCCGCAGGCCGCGTAGAAGCCCATGCACCCGTTAGAGTGTATAAGTGGATTGCCTACTTTTTCCTATCAGCTTAAGCTTTTGGGTGCAACCGGTCAGCACATAGTAGCTTAACATGGTATCTCAGAACTCGAGGTCTTGAGTTTGAATCCCGACGGCGCAAGTCCACTCCTATTTTTCACGTGGGAGGCACGAGAGAGCCTCACGTGAGAGGGAGTGTTGGAGTGTATAAGTGGTTTGCCTACCCTTTCTTATCATCTTAAGCTTTTGGGTGCAACCGGTCAGTGCATAGTAGCTTAACATGATTAACCTATGGATCATAATACATAGACACATTGGCAGTCTCGACGTCTTACAACCGTATCTCACCATCGACCGGCGTAATTGTTCGTGTTATTCTCGCTCTACACATTTTAATTGTTTATGTTGCATCTTTTTCTTGCAAGCATGCAGTGCGATCAAGAAGGCGGTCGCTGCTTCTTCAAATCCCGCCCCATCTCTAGTTGAAAGTCGTGGAAGAGCAGAGCGCTGGATACTCTTTTTGAAGTGAACAAAGATGATATAATCAATACGTTCATGGTATTTAGAAAGAGGGGGGTAGAAAAGTTGGACAATAGTATTGCAAATCTATCTTATACCTATATATATTTTTGAACTATCAGTATTATATTTTAAATTTATATTGTAGTGTTCAATATAATACTTGTTTTATTTACTATTTAAATTATGTTATAAAAAATTAAAAAACATTATCAAAATAATTAATAGTTTATCAAATTTCATATATCTTTTCGGCATACCCTTCCATAAAATTCTAGGTCCGCCACCGAGTGTTGGCTGAAAAACTAAGATGCTCTACCCAGAAGGAAAATTCTAATGTCTACCAATACACATGGATACTAGCTTGATGAATGACCTTCTCATGTACAAAAATAATAAGGAAAAAGTTTATATAACCCCCCAAACTATAGTGTGGTGACTACTTAACTCCTTTTGAAACCAGGTATTTAGCACCAACCTTTGTAATACCATTTAAGTAACCTCCTAATCTGGTTTTGTAGGGTGGTTTTGCCACAGTGTCAGCTGAGATGACATTTTACCCCTAATAATCGTTTTCTCTCTTTATTTTTACAGGATGATACGGGAGAACAACACTGTTTGAATATTTTTAGCCTCTTTCTGGTTTATTTGTTTGTATTCTAGTTCATTATCACTGGAATTACATAATTACATTTAGATTGTTTGTGCTCTTCTGCAATTGTGGCAGCTCAGAATATACAAACAGTTATGTTCTCACGTTTGTTAACAGTATTGTCCTCCAAAAATAAAGAAAGAAAATAATTTTTCTAAAATGTCATCTCAGCTGCCACTGTGGCAAAACCACCATACAATACGGGTTTTAGGGAGTTAATTTATATGGTTTTAGAAAGATTGGGGTGCTAAATATCTAGTTTTAAAGTTGAGAGGGTCATGTAGTCACCATGCCATAATTTGGAGGGTTACGTAGACTTTTTCCAGAATAATAATGACACAACTCTATATCAGGTAAGCACCACTGTTCATAGCTAGCAATGCAGAGGAAGTCAGACAATAACACGTCTCAAACCTCATTAATAACAGTAATGCGCTCAACCATGAATTGAATCTAAACCAGTGGTTGATTTATCGCATAAAACGAGCAATAGAGGATACATATTACAAAATTTGAGATGTGAAAAATTAAACGTACCCAAAATCTGAAACACGAAATGGTATTACCGTCCCCATCCTATAAATTCTATATACAGATGCATTCTCCTTGGTCCGCGCTAATGAGTAACCAAAAGGACCAAAGTGACCGCAATGTTTCGTAGGGAACGCACTAAGGCTATCTGCACTCATCTCTATATCTTCCTCTAAAGTCTAATCGAAGTCACATCATACTCTATATTTTCATCTAAAGTCTAATCGACTTCCTCTATACTCTATGAAAACTTCTAGTAAATTTTCTAGTAACATTTTTAGTAGATTTTACAGCGCACCACTGCGGATAATCTAATACATATCAAAAAGTTGAAGGAAAAATATCGAAGATAACGCGAGAAAAGGAAAGACTTGAATCAGATTGCAAAAGCAACAGCAAAAGTTTCTGGAAGAAAAATAAATCATTCTTTCACTTTAGGTTTCCTTTAAACAGATAATCAAAACCAAGTTACCCGCTAACAAAACCATACGCGACGAACCGAAACAAAAGAATCTACCGAGCCTCACATCCCTAGCCGCTACCACGTAAGATACCTATCAATGGGATGAAAAAAATGCTTCAAAGATCGAAACTTTCCCGGCCCTATTGCCGCAACGAACGACAGGACAAATCAAAGAAACAGAGGCCAACACAAAGGAAAACACAGAGCAAGCAATATGTTCCTCACCCAGATCAAACGTGAGGCGCCCTTCACGGCTCCTCGGCCTGTCCGCCTGTTCCACACCACATTCTTGGCCCCCGGCTTCTCCGCTCTCGCTTCTTGCTTGCTTCTCTCGTAATCTCCTACGCAGACACCGAACCTTACTCAAACCTGACTGGAAGGGAGGAAATTGCAATTTCACTATCCCGAAGAGTGGGCTTCGCCAGAATACTACTTTCAACATGTGACACGTCAAAATACTATTATAATAAAGTTCAGTTTGCTCGTTTACCATTTAGATGATATGTCAACACTAATGAGATTTCTTAACAATAAAACATTTTCAAATGGACAAATATACCCTTGATCATATTTTCTATTTTCCTTACCCTAATTTTTGTGTACAGACGCGTACGGTCGTTCTTCTCCCGACGCCCCTGGCGTCGCCCGACTCTCGGCGCCTCTTGACCTCCCCAGCGCTGCCTGGGCCATGTCACCTCCGCCGGCCGACGCGGCCATGCCGCCTCCGCCGCCTGAGGTGGCGCTGCCGCATCCGCCGCACGAAGCTCTGGCCCCCATGCCACCGCCCAATCCCATGGCGTCGAGCGACGCCGCGCCGCCAGTGGCTGACGTCGGACATCTGCTCCATGCGATGCCGCCTCCGCCCCTCCAATCCGCGGCAGCTAGGCTCGCATCCGCAGCGCAGAGCGACGCCGTGCCGCTTGGGCTCGAATATGCGGCTCTGGTATTCTTGTTCCTCTCTTCTATATACGCTTACTCGAATTTATGCTTGTATATGATCCTCTCATAATCATGTTTGTTTGCGTCTCGTCATCGAAAAATATTGGAGTTTTTCTTTGGCGCGTTCTTGCGGAAATTTAGCATGACAAGCATTTATCGTTCTGCAGTCTTGGCAGGTCGTACAAGCCAATTAGTTGACATCTATACTCACCTAATTTTGTAGATCTTATAGTTGACAGGCAGGCATGCCACTTGTTCTTGGGGAAAAATATAGTTTCACAAGTAAATTGTTGCTTGTTTACTGTTGTTGATGTGAATGTATTTGAAACCCTTTCTTGCTTATTCTGCCGCATTTATTTGCATTTCCATACTATGTCTCACTGGCAGATACCTTTGATATGGCATTTCATTTACTGGAGGCATCCATTTGACAGTCCCAATGGTATTCAGGTACATCAAGTTTGATACCTTCACTTCTGCAGCTGAGCGAGAGCTTCCAGTCAGAAGGGTCATTAACCACATGACACTGCAGCAGATTCTTGCTCGCGCAGTAGGTGATGGTGCTATACTTAATGAAAGCCACGTGGTCGACTTTATCGATGATGACAACAAGGTGAATGAGCAAATATATTTAAGTGGCGCAGGACTCAAATATGATGCTATACAGAAATTTGGTTAAAAGCGTTACAAGACTCAAATTTTAAGTTTTTGTCTTATGAATGCAGGTCCTTGCCATATTGGAAGATGGTCGGAGATTTGAAGGTGATATTTTGGTTGGTGCTGATGGAATATGGTCAAAGGTAATGTGATTACTTCCTCTTTGGGTTGTTCTTTTTTTGTGTATCTTACATGCAATTCTTCATCTAATTGTGTTGTGTTTTCCCCTTGTAAGAAGAAAAAACAAACAAAGAATAGCACCAAGGCTTGGTTTCCAACACCGCTCGCCAACACCACTTAAGAAAGAGAAAGTGTGCCTTGTGATATGAGAGATGCTAAATGATTTGTGCATGACTTGATACATATGAAGTTTGATATATATATATATATATATATATATATATATATATATATATATATATATATATATATGTAACATGTGAAGTTTATGTATGACATGTGACATGTGATGATTATTTTGTGACATGTGAACATATTTGACATGTCACATGTGAAATTTATTTTGTGACATATGAAGTTTATTTTGTGCATGTGATATTTATTTTGTGACACGTGAAGTTTATTTTGTGACATGTGAAGTTCATTGTGTGATATGTGAACATATATGACATGTGAAGTTTATTTTCTGACAAAAAATCATTTTTTATTTTTCAGAAATAAATATGCACTATTTTTCTAATTTCTGAATTTTTCCTGCATTTATTTATATTTGCTGTGTAATTTTCTTTTAATTTTCTGACAAAAAATGTTTTTTCTTTTTTTGAAATAAATTTGTACTATTTTTCCAATTTTTGAATTTATTATAAATTTATTTATATTTTTTGTGTAATTTTCTTTTAATTTTCTGACAAAAAATCGTTTTTTAATTTTCTGAAATAAATCTACACTATTTTTCTAATTTCCGATTTTTTCTGAATTTATTTATATTTTCTGTGTAATTTTCTTTAATTTTTTGACAAAATAATCGTTTTTTTTTTTGAAATAAATCTGCACTGCTTTTCTAATTTTTTGAGATATATTTCTTTTTTCAGTTATTTTTTCTGATTTTAAATTTTTTTCTAGTTTTTCTGAATTTTTTTAGACAAACTAAGGATACTTTTGGTCATTTCTAAAATGTTTAGTTGTGAAAAGGGTTAATTAGTGGTGTAATTCACCTGCAATATTAAAAGAACAAATTGTACATCATTAATAGTATTTGGACGTGTAGCATGTTGGGGGCTTGGGGATAGCATTCTAGCAAAACCTAGTATTGAGAGTAGCATAAGTCCAAATTTCTCACTCGAAGGAGAAGATAATAGGAAGGAGGAGGCAGAAGGACAGGGACAGGAGTGTGAACGCGAGAGATGTCAAGATACGGAGAGGAGAAATTGATTTGTTCCTCATGACTGGCAGGATCAGTATTTTTTAGGCACAAACCTTTCCCAGGTGAAGAGTGAGAGAAAGGTGACCCATGCCCACGAGTGCTTCCGGTATTTATGTTTATGCCACGGGGGATAAGATTGTCGCTTCCTCGTCCATTATTTTATTCCGAGTACATGCAACGGTCAAGGGCAGGATTCACACTACCTTCAGATTTAGAATTTGTTTTGTCCCATTTTTATCTTAGGCTCCCTTTGGATTGAAAGAATGGCAAAGCAATTTTGAAGGATAGAATTTGTAAAGGATTTTTTTCTACATGACTATTTGGCTCACAGGAAAAATAAAGGGTAGTTTTCATAAGAATGAATTCCTTTGCTATGGAAACATAACATGAGCCCGGACCTCTTTTTTCTTTCCTGGGGCAAAACAAAATCGCTCCCGCGCTTTGTTGCCGCGTCCAGCTCGTCCCTTCACATAATCTGACCTCATCCTCTCACAAGAAGACCTCATCCTCTCACAAGAAGAAACACTCGTGTTCTCTCCTCCCCCTCACCTATGACATGAATATCTCAGTCCCCATCGATGGCGGCGCGAGGCTCAATCCCATCACTGCCGGTGCAAGGCTGAGTCCCCAACAAGCAGTGCGAGTCTCCATCCCCTTCTCCCGCCTCCTACAGTCCGCATCTCTTAAGGTTCGTTGTTTTGACTGTGTGAGCAGGTTTCCATCTCTCGATTTGGTTGTTGTAGAAGAAATCGACACTGGAAATCGGCACTGGAATCCTCTAAATCCAAGTCAAGTTGTAGACCCATCTATTTTTCAAGTTACAGGTTTTCTTGTTTTTCCTATGATGCTGCCAAAAGGCTTCTCATCTCAATTCCTATATTTTTAATTCCTATAAGATTGCAAAAACATACCATCATAATTCCTATATTTTTCTTATTCCTGTGTTTTTCTTCATATCCTGTATTCCAAAGGGAGCATTATCTGGTGACACCTGACTGGGTAATGAGGAAATGTACTAACACAGAACATTCCAATTTTGTAGATTTGAGGCGATCCTCTCATGATGGCAAGCGGATTCACTTCATTTTTATATATAGATGTGGGGCTCATAAGACCACCTCTCCCTCGTCCAATATTGAATTAAAGTTGAATATGCTAACTAGTAACTAAGGATTCAACGGTATCTTCTTTTTGTTTCGTTTTTGAAAGATTTAGATCTCATGTGGTGGGGGCGGAACTTGACTAAAATTTGTATTTCGACTTTCTGGACTAAAATAACTTTCATTTAGCTCCCGGTCAGATCTCGTCCTGTCACGAGACTAGATGTGGTCTCGCCCTATGAGAGGGACTAGAGAATTCTAGTTTTCTATTCTTTCAAATGAACGAGTCTTTTTGCAAATTATGCTTAAAATAATGTTGTTTTTGAAGAAAAAAATCCAGCAGCAAAATTAATAAAACAAGACCAGAGCAACGACTAAATCCAGTGGTATAGTATATCCCAGGTGGGATATACCTAAACTAAACTCAGTGGTACCACTTAGTAAATACGGGGCAAACCGGAGCCGGCGGCCGAACAGGGAGTGGATAGAGTTAGTGAAAGCCCGGGCCCCGCGGTCAAGCGCTCCAGCTCAGACGCGTCCTCGCACGCGAACCAAACCAAGCCTCACGGACTGGCATGCCGGGTAGCAGGTAACTGGACCCGCACGCCAGTGACGTGGGTGGAGAGCGTAGGGTGAACTTCTTGTTTGACTAGTTACAGCTAGAACACGTGCCCCGCCCGGCTGTCCGGCGTGGCAGTGTCCGTGATTTCCGCGTGATGCGCAGTCCGTCCGCTTGTCGCCCTCGTGTGTCGTGCTCCCGCCCCTCCGAGCAGTCGCGTCCCGCGCCCACTGCTATTTAAAACTAACCGCCCCAATAAATCACATTGCTCCTCCCGTAAGCGGATGCAGCTTCCCTCTTCCAGTTTCTCTCCTCTCATGCATACTCCCGCCACATGTCGTTGTTTTATTTGTCCTTGAGATCTGGTGGCCGAACACCATTCAGCGGTTGTGTCGCTCTTTCCTTCGTCCGCGTGGCTACATTGGTTCGGCTCGCTCCGTTCGATCGGCTCCGTTCGCTCGAGTCCTTCACGGTGCTGACGCCCTTGGACACCACCTCCGCAAGCGGCACGATGAGCGAGTTTTGATCCAGGCAGAGCCGGTCCATCCTGCCTAGGCGGCCGAAGCAGTCCGACAACGCCCATATCTGGTTGTTGCTGAGGTCGAGCTCGCGCAGCTCGGCCAGGTTGCAGATCGAGGGTGACAACTCGCACATGTTTCTGAAGTTGCTACTCAGGTCCAGCGCGGCAGACAGCTGGCCGATGGCGGCCGGCAGGCCGTGGAGCTGGTTGAAGTGCACGTCGAGGAGCTGCAGCGATCGCATCTCGCTGACGGACGACCGCAGGGACCACAACTGAGTGCAGGCGCAACGCCTGCAGGTTGATCAGGTTGTAAGTGGGGCTAAGGTCAGAACTCGTAAAACTAATTATTAGCTAGTTAATAATTTATTAACTGAATTTGACTAACTAATTATTAGCTAGTTAATTATTAGCTAATTTTGTTCATAAACACATTTGATTGTAGTGCCTCTGGATTGCCCTTGCACTTCCAGCAACCACATTCATTCATGCCCCACTTCCTATGACGATGACATCTCTGCTCTGCTGCCCTGATGGCTCAGTCAAACGTTCCTTCGCTCCGTAATGGGCATCGAGCGATGTCGTGCACGACCGCAAACACGTCGAGCAGTTCTTGAGTACGAGTCGAGGCAGTGCGAACGCGAGCGACTAGCAGCGAATGACCAGAGAGTGGCGCTACTAACCAGGCGGCGAGTGGAAGGGGGCGGAAGCGCGAGCCGTAGGAGGCGGCTCACGGGCAGTGGCGCGAGCGGCAGGGGCGGCCCACGAGCGGCAGCGCGTGCAGCTTCATTTGACAGAGAAGGCAGTGGGTACGGGGGGAATAAAAGAGATGTGGGCAAGAGTAATTTGGACTTTAGCCAACAATTAGCTGGAATTAGCTGGGTTAGAGCAACTAGTGAGATAATTGTTAGCTAGAGAGTTAGCTAATAATTAGCTATGCTATTAGCTGGAAGGTTTGGAACCTCTATAGCTAATTTTTAGCAACTAACTATTAGTTTTAGGAGTTCCAAACATGACCTAAAGCTTGCAATCTTTGCGGACCCTCCGCCGCGGATCAGCTGCCTTGGCCAAGAGTTGTTGTCGCCGCCTCTCATGGTCGGGTCCGGTGTCGGCAGCCTCCGTGCGCCGCGATGTTTGACCAGCCGATGTGTTAGATAATACACATGGCATGCAATTAATTTTATACTCCGAAATAGCAAAACAACTAGAACAGTTTTACTAGCAGTCAACATGAACACTACTAGTATTACAAAAAATGAATTGAAATAAATGCGAACAGATCGCTCATTGACAGCATCGATATAGTCATGGATCGAGTAATTGCTTACAAAGAATCCAGCTAGGAAGTAGAGGATCCGATGACAAACTCGACGGAGAAGTTGAGGACGAAGGAAGTGTTGCGAGCGGCTGTGTGAGCGCACTTTCTAGAAACTTGATCGCTGGAACTCGTGCAGGTCTTCAAATCACTGGCGCCGGCTCGGAGACACTGCTCTCTCTCAATCCGCTGCACAACTGACGAAGGGACGGCAAGGCAAAAGCGACAGCGCAGAGTAGTTTGTGAGAGAGACGAGTTTTTGTGCTTGTGTATTTCCTCTTTGGTATACATAACATCTCCTTATACTTAGATGATCACAAAACGCTTCAGATTCGATCTGATATAATTCTAGGAAACCGCCACTTGTAATCCCTCAACGTGCAACTAATGGGAGCAGTTATGTGCATTACACATATTAAATGTGTGTATGATGTTATGCCTCAAATTACTCCTTATGTTGACCTGACAGTCTAGATGTTGATGAAATATTCCAAATTATATATGTGGCAGGAAAATAAAGTCTTAGTAGAACACAACTCAACACAATATGAACGCGCAACGTCGCAAGTCACAAGTCACGCGATAAACACGTGTAAAATCGCGAAAGGCACGTGCGCGTGTGTGTGTTTGTGTTCATAGCAGCAATCTTCATCTTCCTCATTATACTCATGTTGAGAACCACTACAGGAGCCACTATATATATTGGTAAACACCCATCTAGGTGGACAATGTGGAACTAAAGTTCCCTGCCACCTCTCCACACCACCTTGGCTTTCCACCAGTCGAGTTGGCTCAAATAAATGAGCTCACAAGTGGGCTGCACGTAGCAGGTCAAATCCCAAGAGTCCCCACCAAAAGCCAAGGTCTACAAGTAATATTTCTGCGCTTTGATATACCAGCTTTGTAGTGCAGACCCGTTACGGGTTGAGCTGTACCTAGCATTCCATGATTCACATACTCATAACTTTGCAATGGACACGATCTTGAATTGCTAGTTTTGTGTAAACAAGTTTTACATGAAAGCATCGCTGATACTAGATTGCTTAAAGCCATGTCTATGGTTGGAGCATTACGATCTGCTCTCGTGTATGTTCATGAGTTTATTTGAGATTACCCACATTTTATAGACTGCAACCTTACAGTCAAACTCGCATAGGTGTGTTCTTACAAGTATACCCTGCAGGACGGTACCTTGCCTATTTAGGACTCAGAACACATTAAAACATTAAAGTCAACCTTTCATGTAGTATTGAGAGTACACATCTGCTAACGAAATGAGTAATAAATAGTACTCTTCAGTTATCCATACAACTTGTTTTTTCCAAGGTCTACTTCACAGATATCCGATCAAATAATTTAGGTTACCATTGTATGATAACATCACGTATGTTTCAAACCCATTTCCTTTTATGCTTATTCAATTACAGACATGCTAATCCCTTAATAAAAGAGCCTGCAAGATTTATTTTAGTATTAATATACTCGACAGCAATCTCTCTCATGTTTCTCAAATGTCTCACGGATTTGATTTGCCAATTCACACGTCTTTAGGACTTCAAATTTTTTTTGTATTGCCAACAGTTGTGATCACACCATGATTATCACAATGCAAAAGAATGGCCGACACAGATTTATCGACCAACAACAAGTCCATCAGGAGCTGTTTCATCCACTCCGCTTCAGTTGTAGCTGTCTCAAGTGCTACAAGTTCCACTTCCATAGTAGACTTTGTTATAGTCTTCTTGCGAGACCTCCATGAAACTGCAGCACCACCAATAGTGAAAACGTATTTACTAGTGATGTTGATCTCATCAACATCTGAGATACAATTTGAGTCACTATACCCTTCTAGTACAACTGGGTACCCCGTATAGTGAAGTCTATATGTTGATGTACCTCTCGAGTATCTCATTACACGTTCTAGTACACATCGTGATCTCTTCAAGGATTGGAAGTAAATTTGCTCAATTTTCTTACTGCAAATGAGATCTCAAGTCTGATTGCACCAACAAGATACATGAGAGAACCAATAATCTGAAAATATCTCAACTGGTTAATCTCTTGTTCTCTGTTCTTGCAAAGTTTAGACTGGGATCATATGGTGTTGGAGAAGCTTTAGAATCTTAGTACCCAAATTGACTCACAATATTCTCCCCATAATGAGATTGTTTTAAAGTAAATTCATTCTCGCCCTTAATCAATTTGATGTTTAGAATAACATCAGCCACTCCCAAATCCTTCATATCAAAATTTTGAGACAAGAATTATTTTACATCATTTATCACATTGATACTAGTCCCAAAAATTAATATGTCATCAATATATAAGCTCAGTATTACTACTTTATCGCCACCAAACTGATAGTACACACATGTGTCAGCGTCATTTACCACAAAGTCTGTTGAGGTCATACAAGAATCTCCGTAACTTACACACTTTGTTCTCTTGTCCAGGCATCACAAAACCATCAGACTGCTTCATGTAGATCTCCTCATCGAGCTCGGCATTTAGGAAACTCGTCTTCACATCCATTTGATGAATGATAAGATCATGACATGCAACAAGTGCAACAAGCACACGAATTATGGTTAGCCTAGCAACAGGTGAATAAGTATTGAAAAAATTATCACCTTCCTTTTGAGTAAATCTTTTGGCTACAAGTCTAGCCTTATATTTAACGATTGTACCATCTGGTTTGAGTTTCTTTTTGAATATCCACTTACACCTAACAAGTTTACACCTAACAGAACAGTCACATATTTCCAAAGTCTCATTAGTCAAAATGGACTTCATTTCATTATGTACTGCCTCCTTCCAGCGCTCTGCATCTGGCGATGCATATGCCTCTGAAAGTGTTTTGGGTGTATCATCAACGAGGTAGACAATAAAATTATCACCAAAGGATTTCTCAATCCTTTGTCTCTTGCTCATTCGAGGAGCAGTATTTGTACCATAATCCTCAATGTGGTTTTCAGTGTAAGAACAAGGTACGGATATTGGAAAAGGATCAGGAGTAAAACTAGTAGATGTCTCGCTACGACCTACAACTCTGTCCTTCATTAGAAAAATATCCTCGAAAAATGCAGCATCACGAGATTCAGTCACGATGTTAACGTGCACATCAGGAATCACATATTTAATCACTAAAATTCTATACGTCGCACTATGTTGTGCGTATACTAGAAAGACACAGTACACAATTTTTTGTCCCAATTTTTGTTTCTTACATGCAGACACATTAACTTTGGCCAAACGGCTCCATGCACATAAGAAACGAGAGCAGACTTTCTTCTTTTCCATCCTTCATAAGGGGATATTTCACCTTTAGATGATGAAACTCTATTCAGCACAAAGCATGCAGTCAAAATGGCTTCCCCCACCATGAGTTGGATAAACCTGAGCTATCCAACATGGCATTAACCAAGTCCGTTAGTGTTCGTTTTTCCGCTCAGCCACCCCATTAGAATTGGGTGTGTAGGGAGCCTTTATCTCATGGATAATTTCATGCTCCACACAATATTCGCCAAAATCATTAGAAAGATACTCTCCTCTTTTATCGGACCTAACACATTTGATTTTTCTTTCTAGTTGGTTTTCTACCTTAGCCTTATAGATTTCAAAACGGTTTAATGCCTCATCTTTCGTTTTAATAAGATAGAGATGACAATATCTAGTAGCATCATCAATAAAAAGATATAAAATATGTATTCCCTGCTCTATTCAAAATTCTATTCATTTCACACAAATTTGAGTGAATAATATCTAGTGGTGACAAGCTCTTCTCTTCCACACTTTAAAAAGGTTTACATGGTTGTTTAGCTTGCACACACGCATGACACTTAGATCTTCTTTCAACAGAAATTTTCAAAATCAAATTAAGTTTAAACAATTTAATAATACAATCATAATTAATGTGACAAAGCCGAGAGTGCCAAACAGTAGTCTATCTTCCATTGCATTCAAAACTAGAACAAGCAGTTGAGTTCACAATATTATTACAATCTTCAACAACTGAAAGGCATAACATACCTTCACTATCATAGCCTTTTTTGATAAATAAACCAAACTTCAAAACAATAAATTTTTTCGACTCAAACACTAGCTTATAGCCATCACGATACAATAGAGAACCACTATTAGGTTCCTATTTATTCTAGGAACGTGATGCACATTCTTCAAAGAGAGAGTATTTCTAGAGGTCAACTTCGGATCAACTCTTCCAATTCCATGTACAATAGTCCTAGACTCATTGCTCATCAAGACGGAGCAACTGCCAGTAGCCTAATAACAAGAAAATAAATTGTAGTAAGAACAAACATGCACATTAGCTCCTGTGTCTAACCACCAATCGATGGAATGATATGCTAGAAGAACTTCTGGAACATACCCTGATCCAGATGCTCTGTCGGCCTTGCTAATTGTGACATTCACAGATTTTTGACCACCACCTTTCTTGCCTTTTCTATTACGATATTTCCTAGCTATGTGACCAAGCTCGCCGCACACAAAGTAAGTCAGATCTTTTTTCTTCATCTTCTTCTTAAAGCTAGTGTTTTGTTTGGCTTTTCATTTCCAGTTCTTGTTGTTCTTATTACCACCACCAGATTTACCTTCAACCACATTGTCATTAGAGGGGGTCCCTTCCTGTGAAACAGAACGAGACACATCCTTAGATCTTGATTTTTTTCTCAACATCAAGAGTTGAGATCGGACTTTCAACGATCATAACCTCTTTCTTGTGTTTAAGGCTCGTGGAAAAAACTTCTTCAAGATGGAGGCAGTTTGGAAATAATTCCACCAACCACGAACTTGTTAGGCAAGACCGTATCAAAATGTGCAAGTTCCCCCACCAGAAGCTGGATCTCATGAGCTTGTTTCACGATAGATCGGTCATCAACCATCTCATATGCGTGGTACTAGTCATTAACATACAATTCACGTCCAACATCTGACTTCGCATATTTGCGGTCTAGGGCATCCCACAGTTCCTTTGCCAATGTGTGGTTCATGTAAATATCACAAAGCTGATCTGACAGGAGCGATAGCAGACAGCCAGGACAAGTCGAGTTCTCCAGATCATCATCATGATTCTACTCCTTAGTGAGAGGAAGAATTGGGGAAATCACCCATCAGATCTTTATCGACATGAGTCAGAACTTGACTCGTGTCTGTCACCTCTTAAAATTGTCACCCCCGGTAAATCGCTCGGGTTTCAACGCATCAGTAAGTCCAACCATGTTAATTCTATCAGGTTTCTAGATTGTTGGATAATACACATGACATGTAAAATAATACAAAACAGCAAAACAACTAGAACAATTTTACTAGCAGTCATCATGAACACTACTAATTAAATTGAAACGAATGTGAACAGATCGCTCGTCGACAGCGTCGAATCAGTCATGGATCGAGTAATTACTTACAAAGAATCCCGCTAGGAAGTAGAGGATTCGATGACGAAATCGACGAAGAAGTTGAGTACGAAGGAAGTGCTGCAGGCGGCCGTCCAAGCGTACTTCCTAAAAACTTGATCACCGACATCCGTGCAGGTCTTCAGATCACCGGCGTCGGCTCGAAGAAACCGCTCTCCCTCAATTCGTTGCACGACAGACTAAGGGACGACAAGACAAAAAACGGCAGCGCAAAGTAGTTTGCAAGAGATGCGAGTTTTTGTTCTTGTGTATTTCCTCTCTGGTATACATGACATCTCCTTATACTAGAGGATCAGCAACCGCCTCAGATTCGATCTGCCATAATTCTATAAAACCGCCCTTGGAATCCTTAACGTGCAACTAATAGGAGCAGTTATGGGCATTACACACATTAAACGTGTGTCTGCGGTTATGGCTCAAGTTACTCCTTATGTGACCTGACAGTCTACGTTGCAAGTCACAAGTCACGCGATAAACACGTGTAAAATTGTGCATGTGCGTGTGTGTTTGTGTCCATAGCAGCAACCTTCATCTCTCATTATTCTCATATTGAGAACCACTACAGGAGCCACTATATATATTGGAAAACATCCATCTAAGTGGGCAATGTGGGACTAAAGTCCCCAACTAATTCTCCACACTACATTGATTTTCTACCAGAAGAGTTGACCCAAATAAATGAGCTCACAAGTAAGTTACACGTAGCAGGCTAAATGCCAACACGATGTGCACTGTTCATCGACATTACGAACGACTAAAGTAAAGATAGGCACACGTCCCTGTGGGGTCCCAATTACGGACGACCGTGCTAATGAATCCCGTGGTCCGAACATTCCGTCCTCATGAAGAGGAGAAACATGCGTTGACAGGCAACCCCTCGATCGTGCACCGGCCTGCCGCCACATTAACTGCAGCGGATGCATTGCAATGCGCATCAACCGGGAAGTTACGTTGGGTCTTTCTGAAGTGGATGGCGCCATGAACAGTCAAGTGTAGAGAATGGAGGAGGTGCTCTAATAGACACACTTTGCCTTACGTACGGCTTTCAGCAACTCCGTTATTCAGCATCTCTACGAGTACCGCCCACCGGAAGAACGTACCACCGGCGCGCTCCTGAGCACGTTAGGTTCTCTCTTTAACCGTGTGTGCATTATATCCACATAGGAGCCTCTCGGGATGTTTGGGTACCGGGCCCATCGGCCAAATAGATCGATGACTGGTGAGTACACCGTGCACGGTCCAATTAATTGACAGGTGATTGTTCGTTTCAGAGAACGCATCTCGCGTTCTCGGCAGCGCCGCGCCTTACACGGACGGACAGCACGCGCTAGCTAGCGAGCGTAACATTAACCGCACCAGCAAGTTGTGAAAGGTATTCTATTTTTTAAATCATACTTCATATATCTAGATTTCTAAGTTTGTTTACTTAAAAAAATACTCTATCCGTCTCTATAAACTTGTCGCTTTGTAGTTTATGGAGACAGAGAAAGTATGCTTTTTACAAATGAGTTAAGAAATACCTCTGCTCGTCGTCTCCAACGAACGGCGCGAGCGGGGTGCGTGTGGCATGTCGGCGTCGGCGATGACTCAGCACCCACGCGGCGGCGTCCAGAGCAAGTACAGCCCCAGCAGCCTGCTCTGCTCCGGCGACCAGTCAGCCAGCCAGCTGTTCTTCGTTTTCCTCGTCGTGCCAATACCACATGGCGGGCACGTGACTCAGGTATGGAAAATGCGCGGCCACACTGACATCTACTAGCTGTCCGTAGGCTGTAGCTAGCGATAGAATGAGCCTGTTGAGTTGATGAACAACCTCAGCAGCAGCAGCTCGTCAGTCGCGCAGACCGATGCGTGGAGGGCAAACGAGGTGACGTTGGGGAGGGGGAGGCCGGCCGCTCTGACTAGAGCCGTGCTGAAACGGGTCGAGGTCGGAAAGCACGACGGATCGGTCGGGTCGAAGGTTAAAAAACGCGGTCCAGTTACGGTTCTAGATACGATAGACCTCCTTCGGGTTATGTTTGGTCCGAGCACGACCTAATATGTTGATTTTTGTTGACAAACTATTAAAATTTGAATAAATATTAAGTTTTATAAAATTTATAGATAAAAAATTCTAAGAAATGTAAAATACTGAAGTGACAGAGTGTATTTTTTTGAAGAATTTAGAAAAAAAATCATTAAATTTGGACTAAATTTGTGAATTATACAAGTTTGAAGTTTCAATTTCGAATCTAAATAAAAAACTCAGCCCACGAACCGCAGCAGCCCACTACTCTACTAGATTCATTTGACCTCACATGTCAATGATCTATTTAATTTGTTTAAGCGATTTTTACAGTGATACATGGACAAAAACATTTTAAAAAATATGAAAAAAATATTGAAGTGTAAGGGAGTTGTATTACATGTGCCCATTGAATTTCACTTTGAAAATCTTATAAATTGATCAGTACAAAAAACAAATAAATAGGTTTTTTAGCATTTCTGTATCTTGAAAAATATAATAATTTTGTGAGTGAATTTTCTATGAGACTTTTAAATGATAATACCAACATCTATGATTTTTTGGATATTTTTAAAATTTTGTTTGAATGAATATGTGTTTGAATTTTAGAGAATACCTCATATGTATACGAGCATTTGAATGGAATGAAGGATAATTTGAAATTTCACATGTTGGAATACTTCAAAAAAATTAAAAAATCATACATCTAGACATATATAATATGTACATACACTCAAAATTTTAGTTGAAGATTTTTTTAAGAGATATAAAAAATGGACAATATGTGCATATGATTTGTTTTGGAAGTTTTTAAAATACAAAATAGAGCTATATATTCAAAATAATGCTTTAGATTTTTCGATAAGAATTATTTAAAAATATAGAAAAAGAATCATCAAATTTGCACCATATTTGCAGAATCTATACATGTTTCAATTTGCAAAATCAGATCAAAATAAAAAATAACACTCCACAAAAGAAATTGAGAAGAACAAGCGGGGCACGACGCGCCTAGCAACCACGGCCCACAAGGCAAATCGCGCGCGCGGCGCGCCGTGCGCCTAGCGCCTGCCCGCAGCCAAGTTTAGTCCCACATTGCTTGTTTTCGTGGCTAGGAACAGGGGCGGATCCAGCGGGGGGCAGGGGAGCTCCAGCCCCTCCTACTGCCCGTCTAACAGTGGAGCCCCCCTATGAAGAAAGTACATATTTAATGAGGAAAAACTATTAATATAAATAAAACACTTGTAAAAGAGTTGGCTAGTGTGTCTAGTTGTCAATTTGGAGATCTTAGATTCAAATCACAAGTTAGTCATTTACATATTTTTTTTCTTTTTTTCTTCTTCTTAAGAGTACCTTTGAGGTCTGGATCGCCACTGCCTAGGAACCAGCAGATAAACCCGAAGCATGTCGCTAAGCTTCGTTTAACATTCACTGCAAACTGGGCAGGCACGTTTCTTTGACCTTTGCTGCAAGTTGGACCATATTTTTAGATATTTCACTCGGTCGACACCTAAAGTGGACCAAATCTTTTCGAGCCTGTTTTCGGCATGTCGGGCCATTATCGGGCCCTGCCGACTTGAGCACGGTCAATTTTGCCGTGTCTCACCGTGCCGTCCACCGTGCCTGACTTCCAGGCACGACACGGCCTGAGGTCTTGTGTCGGGCCGGGCTAGGCTTCGTGCCGTTAGGCCGTGCTTTGGACCGCTCGATTTCGGTCCGGCCCAATTTCCACCACCAGCTCTGACCGCGGGCGGGCACATGATGAACAACACATGGAACCCGCATGCTCGCTTTCAGTCGACGCCATCAGCAGCTGCCGCCTGAACGGAGACGGGCAGTCATCACGCACGCGCGCTATCATGTCCAGCACTGGTGATCAGTCGGACATGCACCTGATGATTCAAACACTGACGGGAACGACGCGGGAAATGGTGATGGCGTGGGTCTGGCTGCGGCCCACTCGGCGGGAGTTTAGACCCGATCGACCCACTAAGCTCAGGGAGCGCGCACAGCTACTTAAGCACAGTAGGGAGAACGAGCCGACAATCAGTTTGTTAGTTGAGTTCTGTTTCCTCTTTTCCATTTCTCTCGGATTCTCTAATCCCTCTCCATTCTTGTTCTACAAGCTCTGTAACTAAACACTAGTGATTACAGTGATATATGGAGTGCATAAGAGAGATGAGATGATAGCCTCGCTATATCGTTGTTTCTGAGTTGATGTGCGAGTTTTCTGCTTTGTTGTCTTGTTCGTTTGTTCGTGCTGATCTCTGATTTGTGTTCCATCATGGAGTTTATGAGTCTCACTCTGGGTACACCACACGCGCTCAGTGAGATGTGATGCTTGGGCCCTGGCTGCCATGCCAAGGATAAAGGAGCTTTCAGCTCTGCATGGTTCTCACGGAGCGGAGGGGACGTTGTAAGCTGCACAGAAATGTCACATCTGGTCCTCGCTGCCTTTGGGAAAAGGATGGAGGAGCTGCATCGGAGGTATGGGGTTTGGACGTGCACGTGAATCTTGACTATTTGTCAGGCGTCCAGGAGGAGTGGAGGACTGATGGCTCGACGACTCGAACTGGCGTAGCGGTAGCGTACTAGCGCGTGTATGCGCCGTGTTGATGTTCGAAGATGCAGCAATTAATCAGAGGCGCCGCCGTTTTCAACGGTTCACCGAAGACGGACAATGTGGGTCGGTTGGAGCAGCGGAAGCTGTACGTTTTCTTTGTACCGCATGTCAAAGTAAACAATATGTAATGCTTGCATCTCAAAATATTGTCACTGTCACTCTCTAGTTACAAGTATTTTTAAACTAAGTATAAAACGGAAGGAGTAGATGTTGTGATAGCAACTGTTTGGCTTCTGAAAAGAACATATACTAGCCGTTACCTGTCGCTTGAACATAGGTTTCGTAAAAGGTTACGGCTAATAGGCTATTTTACAATTTATTTCGACCCTTACTTAATATTAAATTAAAATGAATAAAAGTTTATTTTGATCCAAATTCAATCCGGTCATTTTTAAGCTCTTTTACAAGCCTGCTTGAACGTGAGCTCAGGCTAGGGTGAGCAGAAAAAAGAACTTAAAACTCGTCATTTATTTATGTGCACAGTATCCCAGACTAATTATTACACATGACCTAGAGTATAACTAACGAGTTTAGTTACCAGGACTAGAGGTGGGAATTGGGCCGGACCGAAGTCGAGCGACCCGAAGCACGAGGCAGCGGCCTGACAAGGGGCCCGGCCCGGCACGAAGAACCATCGGCCGTGCCGTGCCGTGCGAACCATCGGTCGTGCCGTGCTGTGATATCGGACACGGTGGGCGGCACGGCCCGGCACAACAAATGGGCCGTGCTCGGGCCGGTCCGGCACGAAACAGGCCCGAAATATGAAAACGACCCAAAAATAGCACGAATACGGTAAAAAAGTGGGACTACGCAGGCCGCGAGTGCGCAACCAAGGAACAATGGAGCAGCCCACAAGGAAGACAAGGCCTGACCCCAAGTGACACGACGGCAGTACAAAGAATTTCAGAGCAATTGTGTTGTCCTGCCTTATATGGTGTGCGCCGCTCACTAGAATAACCGAGGTGGGATTAATCAACATAACAGCAGCGCTTGCCAGCTCCTGCCACCCTCTTGGGGCAGAATGGCGCAGGCCCACAAGGCCAGGACACTGCGCGCCGACCTTTATGACGCGCTGGCCCATCCCGCAGCCAATGACGTGTGGGGCCCACGTGTTCATTTGAAGCTCCAGATTGTCTGCAGTTTTTTTATTTTGATCTCATTTGCAAAACTAAAAGTTGTTTAACTTTCTCAAATTAAGTCCAAATTTGATAATTCTTTTTTCTATATTCTTTAAAAAAATACCCTCTATCACTTGGGATAATTATTTTCAAACTTATAAAGGTAACTTTTGTATGTTTTTTAAACATCAAATTAATTCATATGCACATATTGCCCATTTTTTATATCTCTTCAAAATTGATGGATCTTCAACTGAAATTCGATATATGTGTGTATATTATCTATATATACATGTATGAGTTTTTTTAAAAAAAAAGTTGAAGCACTCCAACATGTTAAAAGTTCAAATCACCCCCCATTTCATTCATATGCACTTCAACATATGAGACATTGTTTAAATTTTGAATATTCATTGATGCAAATTTTGATACAAAATTCTGAAAAAAACAACATAGGTTCTTATTGTGATTTAAGAACTGCACCACAAAATTCATGTCAAAATTAATTTTATTTTTTGAGATGCAAAAAGACAAAATTCCTATTTCTTTGTTTTTTTATTCTGGTCAATATATTATTGTTTTGTGTGTCAATTTTTTTATGAACATGTAATTCAATATTTTTAACCTTCATTGTTTTTTCATATTTTTTAAAGTTTTTTGTCTATTATTTCAAAAAAATAATCTTAAATCAATTTTGAAAATCTGCTGGGCTGCTATGCAACTGGCCCGTGCGTGGCTGCTTGCTTCTGGGCTGCACCTGGCTGCTTGACCATTTTTTTATTTTTTATTACTGATGTTGGGCTGATGGGCCGTGCTCGGGCCAGGCACGGCCCGAATAGGGCCCGTCGTGCTTCGGGCCGTGGCTGGGCCAAGTTTTTTAGTCCCCGTACCCGACCGACACGGCCCGATCGGCCCGTCATGCTTTCGAGCCTCGAGCCGTTTCGACCCGAAGCACGAATGGGCCGTGCCGGGCTGGCCCAGCACGACCCGATTCCCAGCTCTACCCAGGACCAGGACAAGCGAATTTTTTCCTAGCAGGTTTTGAGGGACCATAGCTTCGTCTTCCTAGGCTCTGAGTTTTAGAAGAGTCTAGTTGGATTTTTTATGTTAGTTTTATCGTGGGAGATACTCCCTCTATTTATAAAAGTTTGTCATATTTTAGTTCATTTTTAAATTAAAAGGTGATAAATTTTTGAGAGGAGGGAGTACAAATACAGATGAAATACCGATATCTAAATGTATAGAATAACAATTTGTAAATTGTTTTACATATTCTTTTTCGGTCCAGTCTAAACGTTCCGACGTTCAGATTGGAGAGTGTTATGAAACTAATATTAGACCTTCCATGTAATGGCCCATTGTGCTCAGAGCTTGGTTCGTGGCTTCTCTATGTACCACCAACGGATAGATTAATCGTCAACCATTTATTCTCTCTCTCATTTTTTTAATGTGGAGTAGTGCATAACGGATCGGCATCGGCAATGCAAGTAGTTACATAACTACAATGCACGTTTTGTGAGTCTTTTCAGTTTTTTAAAAAGACCCGAAAAGATTCCAGCTTTATGTATTGACAAGGAAGGCGGCAGAGTTCTACATTGCGGTTAGACCGCAACATCAACTTAAGACGGCAAACGGCCGATGATCGCTGAAGAAAAACATGAGTTATTTACTCGCTAGTATGTGCACAACTCTGTTGGTGATTGGACAGGGTGTTCGTGTAGGGGTTCAGTAGTCACATCTTCGGGCACCGGCACCGGCACCGGCACGGTCAGACTTCTCATGACCGGCAAAGCATTAGAAAAGGTGGTGATATTACTTCCAGGTTATATTCAAATACTCAGGTTACTTGTAGGGATGATAATTTGTAGATCTGAACCTGCACTCGCGGGCAAGATTTAGCACCCGCATCCGCACCTGACGGATTTTAGGTGGGCTTCGGACGCCCGTCGGGTGTCAGGCACGAGCTGTGTGACAGTAGCATTTCCTCAAGCAGGGTGCAGACACCGTCGTGCTAGCCCTCGCGACCCAGCGCGCGAATGCATCGGCGGCGAACTCAAATCGGCATAGTGGAGGAGCGTGAGCAGAGGAGCACCGGCACAAAGATGTCGCAGGATGTCGTCGCGCCAGATTGGGATGGGAGAAAGGCCGAAAGGGTGTGGAGCTGGTGCCGGTCCTTGTGCTGTCGAGCTGGAAGACGGGGACGTCGTCGAGATACGACGGGGCGATACGGCGGGATTCAGAAGGCGGTGGCGATCCAGACGGAGGTGACAACACGCGAGAGGCGGTGGCGCAGGATTCATACGAGATGCTAGAGGCGACACGATGGGATCCAACTTGGCAGAGGAGACACCACGGGATCCAGCGGAGGTGCTGGTCCTGGTCGTGTGCAGTAGAGGCTCCCAAAGGGGCTGTTTTTTGTGCTACAGACTTGGGCTGGCTACTGGGCTGTAATTTGAGTTGGGATGATTTGAAAAGTTTATCACTTTGGATACCCGACGGGTCATCTACGGGTGCGAAATAAAACCCGCACTCGCAATACGTCAGGTGAGATGTGGGTTGGACTCGCGGGTGAAAATATCCACCCGCCCCCGCATCCAACAGGCGCCAAACCCGCCGGATCCTCGAACCAGCTGTTGTTTTTTTGCCATCCCTAGTTACTTGGCTGATTTGGTCTTGCCTGCAATTGCAATTTCAGATTCCGGGGGTGCAAAGGCAGTAGCTGCTTTTGTTGCGTATGAAGTGTCATTGCAGCGAGCAAGGGAAGGAAGAATAAACCTTCAGGCATGAACGCCCGTGCGTCACAGTTTAAAACCGGGTTTCTTATGGCGCTGTTTTCTGAATATGCAAGACAAGCACTTGATTGGAGATGGCAGGATGTAAGAATGTACTCCCTCTGTTCCAACTTGTTAGTTCAGAAATGATATTTTCTTCAAGAAATTTAAGTGAAATTATCAAATAAGCCCGTCTAGCTCAGTTGGTAGAGCGCAAGGCTCTTAACCTTGTGGTCGTGGGTTCGAGCCCCACGGTGGGCGCTGTTCTTTATTTTTGTGTTAGCATTTTAATCGTTCTTTGAACGTTGTCCTGGGTACAACTGTCAGCGCCTTATTTACGGCACCAGTGCTGGCTGCACTAGCGTCTCAAGAGTTGCCTATTAACTGTCTTTAAACGTATACTTTTGATGAATGCGAATACTTGCAAGTGATTGCGGAAAAAGAAAACGATATTATTTGTGATTAGCCGGCCATGATCTCTGACAACGCACTGGTCTGATTCTCTCGCGCTTCAACTAACATTGATTTCAGATACCTGAATGGGTCAGTGTCTGTTTCCTTTAAAACTACGGGCCGCAACCCTGCCCCAATTTCATTTAAAAGAGGCGACAAAGTTTCAGTGTTCGCTCCAGATTTTGAGCCACCAGGGGAGCCACCGCTAGACAAATCCTACAGTTTATGTTTATCTAGCTCCAAGCCCTGGGTAAAAGTGCAGACTACAAAACCACAATAGCAGATTATATATCTCATCAGCTAATTTCTCTTCTTCGTTTGCAATTTTGCATCACTCTTCGTGAACAATCAACAACCATTCGTTTTCCAGATTCTTCATCCGTTTCACATTCGCAACGGAGCTTGAATCTCGGTCGCCAAGAATTTGCTCCAGAGCTTCAGCTTTTCCTTGGCCGAATCCTCCTTATACATCGGGAGCCAGTTCCTTATTAGCTTCAGAGAACACCACCGAGTGTAACCTTCATGGCCTTCCAATAGATATAAGCACAAGAACATCCGAATTTTGTGGGAATTTAATATTAAGCAGGCAGGAACATGCATGGCTTGTGAAGTTCTCATATCACGGCGACGCCGTGTGACCAAAGTTGTTGCACCGCAAGCTCAGCTTATTCAACATCAGGCAGCAAGCGGTGCTTCGTAAGAACTGAAATCCTCTGCAGTTAATACAACGCAGTTATTGCAACTGATATGTAGACTTCACACCTCCTAAAAAACCACATGTCAGTTGCAGTAATCGTGCTGCAGTTACTGTTACTGTAGATGTTTTGCTTCTTCTAGAGATAAAAATGGATAGGATATTTTTCGATCCGTCCGGCTACCAGATCCGAAAATATCCAGTTCATATCCATTTTTATAGATCTTAATCGGATATGGATCGGATATTTGAATTCGAATATGGGATTGAAAACAGTACGACTTAATATCCATTCTAATGATCGGATATCCATATTCCGTCGGATATTTCCGAATCATAATTCGAATAATATCCGAATATGTTTTTGGCCCAATCTAACATGGCAGGCGTTTAGGCCCGAACCAAAGGCAATTCCCACTCCAACCCTAACCCAATTCCGGTTCCAGACCGTTCCTCCATCCTCTCCTCCCGTGTCCTGTCCAAGCGTAGTCCCATGAGGTCACCACCACGCCGCCCTACCGCCGCCATGCCATCGTCACTGTAATTAATTAACTAGGTAATTAATTAATTACCTAGTTGATTAATTATTTTCTTGCTTCATTATTTCATAGCATGAGGACATAAAAAGCGATCCCGATGAGATGAATGAAGTTGCCGAATTTTTTATCTAGCGGTGATGAAAGTTCAAAAATATTATTGTAATGTTGTTGTCGATGTGTGGCAGTGAAATGAGCGACACAACTTTATATTCTTGTTGTTGTTTTGTGCAGGGTGCTGCGTATGCATATGCTTGGCTGCTATGTGTGGTGCCACTGCAGTGCTGCTACAGTGCTTTTGTTGATGGGTGAAGGTTGTGGTTCTATGTGTTATGTACGAACTATGGATAAACTATATATTTGTTTGTTTAGACTATATATGGACTATGTATGAACTACTTTTGTGTTTTATGTATGAACTATGTATACATTTGATGCAGACGCGTTATTGTATATGAACTACGAATTACGTGTTAATTTTTTTATTTTAGTTATGTGTGTTATGAGAAATGATGTGATATGAGAAATATTAATTACATGTGTTATGTGTGTAATCTATATATTCCTTTTATTATCTATTATTTAATGATGTGATATGTGAAATGTTTGTTCCGAAATAAATATCCGAGTCCGTTTTTATCCCTAGCTTCACTGCAAACAGCTATGGAAGAGGCACTGTAGTCATTCAACGGTAAAACTGACCTGTCAAAGCAAAATCACAAACCAAGTCAGAATACTACCAAAATAAAGGTCCCTGAAATTTTCATTTAGGGCCGACTCCTACTTCTGGTTACCCAAATATTCTTGTCAACTCTAGCAACATTGTCCAAAACGTCTCCTCGCTGCGGGACCTCCTCGTCAGTGACCCGCCTCTACCGTCCGCGCTGGCAAAGAAGTGGACGTGCGTCCGTGCGTGACCGAGCTGTGGCCACGGCCCTCGGCCGGGTGGCTCACTGCAGAGCCTGGTGGCTAGCCACGGGGATGGAGGCGCCGCAGCTCGTCGCCAGGTGCTCGCCGCGGGGATGAAAGGCAGGGTTCAATCGAAAGGGTGACTCGCCGGGGCCTCAATGCGGAGGCGCGGCAGCAGGGCAGGGGACGGAAGGCATCCGGAGATGGTGGCACGTGCCGCCGGGACAGAGGACGCGTGTCGCAGCGGGAGAAGCCGCGCCCAACTTGGTGATGTCGCCCCACCGCCACGGGGGCACCAAAATGCGCTGCGAGGGCCTCAAACTACTAGTAGATACGGGTTGTTCTTCGCTGCCTAGGTGGCGGACAGCAAGGACGGCACTCTGACGGCGCCGACGGTAGCGAGGCGAGGTGCCGGCGGGGCGCATGGTGCGAGGAGAGAAAGGAAAATACTCTTTTCTTTTTTTTATTTATCACCGTTTAATTAAAAATGAACAAGCTGATAAATAAAAAAAGCAAAAGGAGTAGAACTTTTTTCCACAAGAGCCCACTGTCGCAATAGCCCTTCAAAATAGGGCCATGGAAGAAAGATTTGTATGACTTCTAGGAAAAAGAGTTATGCATGCCTCTGACGGTGGATTGTTAAAATAAGTCAATAAACGGGTATTTGGGTGTTCATTTTCAGATTTGACTAGCTTTCTCTCCAACTACGTACTCATTTTGCCCCGCGTGTGAAAAACATCAAATTTTATGTATTCTCTTTTATTCTTACTAATTTTGTCAATCTTCCTTAAGCCAAGACGTTTTTCAAGAGTTGGTGATCCTTTTTGCAAATAGTAACCCATCTGGATCTTCCATTAGAGTCACCCTAAGGTCCGTACGGTTACAGATTCACACAGAATTATAAACAGTTATATTTCAATCTAGAAACGGTTTCAGACTATGAAACGGAATCACTTCAGAAACCGTTTGACTAACATTAATATTTAAGTTTGAATAGAGGGGAGAGAAAAAGTGAATTGACTCATTTACCTCTGACTGTTTTCTGATTGTTGTTCATTTATGTTTGGTTTTTATATGGCATGTACTCTGATATTGATAAGTAAAAATTAAAAAGAAAAACATGTTGGATGTTCCTATGGTCAGTACATGTGTACTCAACAATACAAGTAAAAACGTCATCACTTCCTTCTGGCCGCAAATAAAATTTGATGATAACTAGTACTTGTCAGACAATGCAGATTGATCGTAAACAAATATTGATAAAACGAATTTTAAAGAACCTGAATTTTATTAAAAAAAATTGAATATGAATTAACCTAAATGCAGGTGATGGCAAAATTTTATAATTTTTCCAGAATTTGAACATGACTTACGATTGATCGAAGTGTTCCAAGGTGTGGAACACCTTTTCAGGTATTTCACACTACTACAATAAGCCTTATCGCAGGCGGCTCCAAACCTATTATCA
Source organism: Tuctoria greenei (assembly GCA_036927565.1). Taxonomy (NCBI): domain Eukaryota; kingdom Viridiplantae; phylum Streptophyta; class Magnoliopsida; order Poales; family Poaceae; genus Tuctoria; species Tuctoria greenei. The sequence continues at coordinate 30,545,181 of JAYESD010000005.1, read as the reverse complement.
CACGCGGTTTTTAAAACCACCTGAAACGAAGAGTCTGTGGTAATCTGTAATTTCACAGGCGGAGAGGTGATACCGCCTGTAAAGAAATATTATCACAGACGATTTTTACTTATGTTAGCCGCCTGTGAAGATAAATTATCACAGGCGGGTTGTGCAGCATATATATCCGCCTGTGATAATTGTCTTATCACAGGCGGGTCTTGCAGCATAACTAACCGCCTGTGATAATGGTGTTATCACAGGCGGATGTTGACCTACATCAAGCCGCCTGTGAAGACCTTTTACCACAGTCGGTTTCTACTTTAACAGTAACTTCCTGTGATAATTAGGTTATCACAGATGGTTCTTTACCTGTATCTAGCCGCCTGTGATATTTGTTTTTTACAGGCATGCCTAGCCCTTGGTTAATAACCGCCTGTGATAAGGTATAACCTATGCAGTACTACTGCTGTTATTTCTAATTTTCAGGTCAATTCAATATAATCACAGAACAAACATCAGCAATATCATCACAGAACAAAAATCAACAATATTATCATCACAAAAGTCAATTTCACTAAAACAATATACATATGTACAAGTTACACATACAATTCATCTCATAGTTTACAAGTTTTCACTAAAAACTGTTTCTATTGGCATAGTCGAAAAGTTCTGGCACATCAGCTGATGCACCATTCTCATCAAAGAGCTTCCCTTTTTTTGTGCAAAATTTGCGACGAATGAACTGACAGAGTTCAGAAGCAATCCTGTCGGCTCCTCCATCAGGAATACTTCTACAAACCGGCCATTCTTCATTCAGATTCTTCGTGTGCTGCAATATAACACATAACAAGGTTTAGAATGTGTTCGTTTGAGCAATCTCAAAGTATAGATCAAAGTGAGAGTATACAGGAATTTAGTTGGTATTTTTAGAGCAGTTGTACTATGAGCAATTGAATTTTGAAGTTGAATCAAAATATGAAAATAACATTTCTGTTAATATTGAACAGCAAATAATATAAGTATTTATTAAACTATGCTAGTTACAATGAAAATGAAACTCAAAAGTAAGAAAATAAGGTATCGACATTAAGGATAACTTACATCCTCACAATTCACCTTATATACGCCGGCGGTCCGAAGATGTTCGCATACATAATACCCGCATAAGACACTCCTAGCAGGCTGCTTCGGACAAGCATAATACGTTTTAATGTCCAATGCATTCGTATTGGAAGGTCTCTCACCGCCAAGCTGTTCCGCGTAAAACCGCCAAGCGCTGTAATACAAGAAATGTCATATAAAACTTGTCAAGACATTCTAAATGTGTGTTAATTAAAATTATTGAATAAACGTATAATTTCAAAATGGAAAGGAAATCTTTGTAGCGATCTGGTGGGAAATCGACTGAGTCTAAGACTGTTGCCTTTCCCTGCGTTGGCTTGATGAAGATCATTATGTAGTGATCACTGCAAACACACAAACACACGTATTAACAATTACCAATAACTGCTATTTCAATGTCATGTGTCGAACTTACTCGAAGTTGTACAGAGCCTTTACGAGATCCTTGTCGTCTCTGACAAAGTTAAACATTGCATGTCCTATGTAAGCTGCAACTTCTGTCCTTTTATCCCTCTTAAGTTTTGCGATTGCTTTTTTAAAATCTTTTTTTTTCATGTGCTTGAACTGTTCTGAGTTTCGATCCGCCTGGACGTCGAATAGCACCTTCACAATCCTAGTAGGGTCAAGGATACCTGTCTTGCACATCAACTTTTCATTATCCATGTATTGCATCCTATTAAATAAATCCATAATTGTTATAATATCATGAAATGCGTATGCGTGTAGTAATAAAAGCAAATACAAAATATTAGAGCACTTACAAGCACCAGACGAGCAGCAGGTTGATTTCGAGCATGCCCCGATGCAAAAGAGGACACAACTCTTCAAATAAAATGACTCGTCTATCTTATCCAGTGCTACAGAATGCTTATTTTGGAATACGAAATGTGACGCAATTAAGACCATATCTTGTGCTGGCAAGGATGTATCACTCATGCATTCTTCTAAGTTGGACGGGTTGTTTGCTAAGTTGTACGGATGTTATGAGCGGCTTTCCATTCTCAAATTTAGGAGGAACATCCTTAAAATTGTATATTGGAACTCCTGGTTTAACTAAAGCCGTCTGCCGATTATACATCACACCGTCTTTTCCCACTCCTCGATATTTCCTAATTCTGGCTCATGAGAAGAACGAGATGCACTCGATTTTATAATATTTTCCTTCATAGTTTCCAAATACTTTGACACTTCTGATGAAGGTTTCTTATTTTCGTATGGGCTAACTTTGATAGGCAATAATAATCGAGGAGTAGTCGTCGGAAGTTGGACACTGGCTTGTTGAACCTGTTGTTCAACTGATTACTCTTTACTCCCAGCACCTGACTCTAGTACTACTTCAAGCTGTTGCTCAACTGGTTGCTCTTTACTAGCAACAACTTGCTCTGGTACTGCTTGAAGCTGTTGTCCAAGTTGTTGCTCTTGGATATCTTTACTAGCAAGGTTACTATCATCCTTGCTGAGACATAGGGGGTGTGGATATTCCTGGACTGGGAGTGGATCTTCATGCACTTTTGCCCTAGAATATGGGGTTGCAGTATTTGGAGATGCGACAAGGCTAGAAATTGGCTCATCGTCCAACACGATATCGCGTCGGTGCCAAATGATTAATCGGTTGACAGCCTGCCCCAGAGTTGCAATCCCCTTAGGTGTGACGTGGTCTATTTCATAATCTTCATAATCATTATCAATGGTCTTAAGAACTTGCACCATAACATAATACAACAGAAGTAGATTCCCATTGAAGTCACGATCAGGCTTTGCCATAGTAGTGGCAACCTGTTTGGTTTTGTTCCCTGCTCTGCCTATCGGGACAAGAAGACGACAAGATTTGTCGTTAGCAATATCATCGACAGGGAACTTATGGGTTGACCCTGAGCCTGACACAGAACCAACGCTGCTAGGGTAGGCAGTTGGAGATACTAATTGCTCTTTTTTACACCGGAACCATCACTGTACTCGGTGCCACTAATTGTCCCGATTGTCTAAGTTGTTCCATTATTTCTTGCATATTCTTTGACCTTTTGAGCAATCGTTTCATCAAGTGTTTTCTTAAACTTCTCACGTCTTCTATATGTGTCTTTATCTTTAGGGAAACCATCTAGCCAAGACATTTGAAAAGAGACCGCTCGAACCCGTTCGCTGTGTTCAGGGTTTCCTAAGATAGCGGTAAGTTGGTCATTCTCCCTCTTCGGCTTGAAGAGACCCTTCTGTTGCTTTTCAATTACTTCTTTCATTTTATCCTCTACTTCATTCAGAGAGTCAAGCTTTTCAAGTTTGCCCTCGTCGGTTAAACCTGACCGAGCAAAGACCCACTGTTGAGTTCGCTCATCGCACCCTTCTAATGGGTGAGGATTGCCCTTACTGGTAATTTCGTCTAATATCTTATTCCATTTCTAGACTTTGGGGCCATATCCAGCAGACCCCAAGCGACGATGATATTTGTTCTTTTTTGCAAGCTCTGACCTAGTTGCACTTAGAGCTTTAGCATCAGGTGTGCTCTTTTGACGAACAAACTCTTGCCACTGAGCTTGTGTGATTTTTCCCATCTTCCTCGGGCTAGGGACCTTATCGGCCTTAAGATAAGCGTTCATTTCACTCTTCCAGCCATGAAACTTCTTGCCGCAAGAGATCAATGTTGCTTTCTTTACTACTTCTTCTGTGCCTTTCGGGAACTTGAATTGTTTCTGAAAGCATCTAGGCCCCCATGAGGTATGGTTTCGGTGATTAATGACAACCATTGGATTTTACTAATGAATTTGTGAATGCAAGGTCCCCATAATCACTCAATAAAATGAAATCAATATGTCACTGGAGACCCCTAGCAATCAATGTATAAGATCAAATCAATGATATGAAGACAAGAAGTGAAAGATCTTATGTCAAAGTCATTCAACTTTAAATTGACAACATTCAATGCTTAAAGATCATCAGAAATGCCTTTGCAATAAATGTCAAAGAGGTCAATCGAGCAAGACACAAAAGAATCACTTAGAAACAACTCAAAGTAAACAAAATCAACTCACCGGACCAACCGATGATACCTCAGAACAACACATCGGTTGAGTTGGTTCAACTGAAGAAGAAGACCTCAGAACAAAGTACTCACCGGATCATCCGATGTGAATGGCTCAACAACATCAATACATCAGTACAGTTTGCAATATCATTGGACCAAGTGTAGCACAAAATCATCCGATGTACAGAGAAGCACACATCGGTCGATTACTCCAGTAAGCATCAAGTTTGAGAAAATTCTGGAGGAAGAGCCACCAGATCATCCGATGAGAAGACAGGATCAACATCGGTCTAACAACGGTCATATCTCACACAATGACGTCAGCTAAAGTAACTTGACCGATGATAACTAAAGGGGAGACATCGGATCATCCGATGTTCACAGTAAAGTTCTGTCAGCCTACTTTTCCAACAGCTATTTCGAGGAGGCTGGCTATAAATACCTCCTAATCCTGTCATTTCATTAAGTCTTGATCACCAGACACTATCAACACATCCACAAGCATTCAAGACCAAGAGCAATCACCTCCACATCATTTAGATCACCTATACACCAAGAGTTAGGCTAGAACTAGCTAGAGAGAGAGAGCTTGTGTGCCTCCATTCTGGGTGAGTGAACTCTCTAGGATAGTGAGAGAGCCTCAAGGGAGTGCCCTTGGTGTTTGTAACTGTGAGGAGACTTTCGGAGCTTGCCAAGGCGTTTGTGGAAGCCCGGAGGGTCGAAGTTGTACAAGGCTTGAGCTCCACCTTGCCAAGGGAGGCAAACAGAGAGGAATAGTGAAGACCCCTCGTCTCGGTGACTTGGGTGTGGCAAAACCCTTTGGTGGGTGCCACAACGTGGATGTAGGAAGATCTTGACGATCTTGCCGAACCACGAGATAAATCCTTGTGTCTCCTCGGGAGTTTGCATCCTTCTCCTTTCCCTTACTTTTATGCATTTTATATTCCGCAAAGTTTCTATCTACTAGAATGCATAGATAGTTTGCGTAGGGAATTGGGCTTTAGAAATTAAGTTTTATTGCTTAGAATTTTTCAAAAGAAGCCCAATTCACCCCCCCTCTTGGGCATTCGGTCCTTACAATTGGTATCAGAGCAAGGTTGCTCATAGGATCATTCTAGCTTCACCGCTAGAGAGCTAAAATGGCCAAGGTTGGGGGTTCGGTTCTTATCTTCGAGGGCAAGAACTTTGCCTATTGGAAAGCACGCATGCACGCTTATCTAGAGGCTATTGCGCCCGAAGTATGGGAAGCGACCCACGCAGGGTTTGGAGAACACAATTATGTTGGTGATCAAATTAAATGGGATGCTAAAGCTAGGAATGCAATCTATGAATGTATTAGTCAAGATGTGTTTTCTAGGATTGCTAGCAAAGAAAAAGCTTATGAAATTTGGGCGTGCTTAATAGAGATTCATGAGGGTTCTTCTAGAGTCAAGGAACTTAAATATCACATGCTTAAAGCAAAATATGATGAATATAAGATGCTACCCCATGAAAATGTCAATGAGATGTTCTCTCGCTTAAATGTGCTTATTGAAGAAATAAATGCTCTTGACATTGCTTCTCTTGGCAAGGGACTCATCAACCGCAAGATCCTCATGCTCCTTCCCAAGCCAAAGTACAACATCATCAACTCCATGCTCCAAAAAGAGTCGCTTGACCACATCGAAGTTTCGGAGCTCATTGGAGAAATACACGCTCATGAGATGAGTGTGCTTGGGATGATGGAGCAATCATCTTCAAAGACAATTGCTCTAAAGGCCTCCACCAAGAAAACAAGCTTCAAGAAGAAGAAGGTGGTTGAGCCTAGCTCAAGTGAAGAAGAACAAGCCTCAATTGAAGATGATGATGATGAGCTTGCGTTGATGATGAGAAAGTTCTCACGCTTGAACTCCAAGATCACTAAGAAGGGATACACATTTGATCCCAAGAAGAGAGCATTTCTACCAAGGAGAGATGATCACAAGACTTGCTACAATTGTGGTGATCAAGGCCACATCTCCTATGATTGTCCAAAACCGGACAAAAGAAGAGAGAACCACAAGAGCAAGCATCGCAAGCTTGAAGGAAGTGATGATGATGAAGAAGAGGCCAAACCCAAGTCAAGATCCTTTGGGAAGAAGAAACATGACAAGGGCAAGAAGGCAAGGCTCTTCCCAAAGAAGAGAAATGGCCCACAAAAGGTGTTCATGTGTGAGGCAAATGAATGGGTCACCAACGAAGAAACAAGTGATGAAGAGAGTGAAGAAGAAGAAGAAAGCTTGGCCGGCCTCGCCATCGTCAACAATGATGACGCACCTCTTCATCCACTGTCCATGTGCCTCATGGCAAAAGGTAACACCAAGGTGAACTACAAAGCCAGAGGAAAGCATTGGGTACTCGATAGCGGGTGCACCCAACATATGACCGACAATGATGGTATGTTCACCACCATAGAAAACCCCGACAATCATGAACAAGTAACCTTTGGTGATAACTCTAAGGGCAAGGTAATAGGCTTAGGTAAAATTGCTATTTCAAATGACTTATCTATTTCTAATGTCTTGTACGTTAAGTCACTTAGTTTTAATTTACTTTCTATTGCACAACTATGTGATCTTGGACTAACGTGCACATTTAGCAAAAATGATGTTGTTTTGAGTAGTGAAACTAGCCAAGACATAGTCTTCAAAGGATTTCGGCATGGACATCTCTACCTAGTAGATTTCTCCAACAAGAATGCTAGCTTATCCACTTGTCTTTTCACTAAGACAAGCTTGGTTGGCTATGGCACCGACGCATATCGCACATTGGGATGAGCAAACTCAAGAAGTCATTCAAGCTTGGGATGGTGACCGGCGTGAAGGATGTCACATTTGAGAAGAACAAGCTTTGTAGCGCTTGTCAAGCCAGGAAGCAAGTTACTTCACACCACCCAATGAAGACAATGGTGTCAACCTACAATCCACTTGAGCTACTCCACATGGACCTCTTCGGAACTTCCACATATCAAAGCCTTGGTGGTAACCTCTATTGTCTCATTATTGTTGATGACTATTCTCGCTATGCTTGGATTTTATTTCTAGGTGACAAGAGTGAAACTCCGGAAGTGTTCAAGACCTTCGCCAACCGCGCTCAAAGGGAATTTCAACTTCCCATCATCAAGGTCCAGAGTGACAATGGCACCGAATTCAAGAACTACAACATTGGGGAGTGGTGTGACCGTCAAGGAGTGAAACATGAGTTTTCGGCCACATACACTCTTCAACAAAATGGTGTCGTTGAAAGGAAGAACAAGGCACTCATCACTCTTGCAAGAGCAATGCTTGATGACTACGGCACGTCAGAGAAGTTTTGGGCCGAAGCAATCAACAGGGCGTGCCATGCCGCAAATAGGGTCTATCTCCATCGACTACTTCAAAAGACCCCGTACGAGCTTCTCATTGGGAGAAAGCCCAACATCTCCTACTTTCGAGTCTTTGGATGCAAGTGCTACATCTACCGCAACAAAAGGCTCGCTAAGTTTGAAAGAAGATGTGATGTTGGTATATTTCTTGGTTATGCATCAAACTCAAAAGCATATCGAGTATTCAACCAAACCTCCGGTTTAGTTGAGGAAAGTTGTGATGTTGAGTTTGATGAATCTAATGGCTCCCAAGAGGAGAGTTTTGGTCATGATGAAATAGATGATGAGCCTCTACGAGAAGCCATGAAGAACATGACCATTGGAGACATCAAGCCGGAAGTTGAGGAGAGCCATGATCAAGGGGGAGCTTCAAGTCCCAACATCAACACCTCCATGGTGCCTCAAGTTGACGAAGAGGAGAAGGATGATCCATTGCCAACTCAAGATTCACAAGCACAACAACATCAAGAAGAAGAAGAAGTCCATGATCAAGTCCAACCACAAGAGGAGCAACACGCATCACCTTCGCCAAGTGCTTCACAACCACTTATGAGGCATGGACGCATCTCCAAGGCGCATCCAATGGAACAAATCATTGGAAATCCGTCAAGGGGTGTAAGTACACGTTCTCGCCATTTCGCTTCATTTTGTGAGCACCACTCGTTTGTTTCGTGTGTAGAACCCACTCACATTGAGAAAGCACTCCAAGACCCAAATTGGGTGATGTCCATGCAAGAAGAACTCAACAACTTCATCCGCAATGAAGTTTGGGTGTTGGAGGAGCGACCCAAGGACAAGAACATCATCGAAACAAAGTGAGTGTACCGCAACAAACAAGACGAGAATGGCATTGTGGTTCACAACAAGGCAAGACTTGTGGCCAAAGGGTTCTCGCAAGTTGAAGGACTAGACTTTGGGGAGACATTTGCCCCGGTCGCCCAGCTAGAAGCCATCCGTATACTTCTTGCCTTTGCATCACATCATAGCATTAGACTCTATCAAATGGATGTGAAAAGTGCCTTTCTTAATGGTTACATTAATGAGCTTGTTTATGTTGAACAACCTCCCGGGTTTGAAGATCCGAGGAATCCTAATCATGTGTATAGGTTGCACAAGGCGCTCTACGGGCTCAAGCAAGCACCTAGGGCGTGGTACGAACGACTATGGGATTTCCTCATCATGCAAGGATTCAAGATCGGGAGGGTGGACACTACACTCTTCACCAAGGACATCAACGGAGATTTGTTCATTTGTCAAATTTATGTTGATGATATTATTTTTGGTTCAACTAACGAAGCTCTTAGCCATGAGTTTGGCAAAATGATGTCTAGGGAATTCGAGATGTCAATGATTGGAGAGCTCAACTTCTTCCTTGGGTTTCAAATCAAGCAACTTCAAGAGGGGACCTTCGTCTATCAAGAGAAGTACACCAAGGACCTCTTGAAGAAATTTGAGATGGGAGATTGTAGCTTAAGAAGCACTCCAATGGCAACAAATTGTCATCTCGACGCAGATAAGGATGATAAACCTATTGATCAATCTCACTACCATTCTATGATTGGTTCATTGCTTTATCTTACCGCATCTAGGCCCGATATCATGTTTAGTGTATGCTTGTGTGCTCGCTTTCAAGCGGCACCTAAAGAATCGCATAGGAAGGCGGTCTTTAGGATACTTAGGTATCTTAAGCATACCCTTAGTATGGGCCTGTGGTACCCTAAAGGTGCAAAATTCCACCTCTTGGGATACTCGGTTTCGGACTTTGCCGGATGCTGCATAGATCGCAAGAGTACCTCCGGTGGGTGCCACTTGCTTGGGCGTTCCCTAGTATCTTGGTCAAGCAAGAAGCAAAACTTCGTTGCCTTGTCCACGGCGGAAGCGGAATATATTGCGGCCGGTGCATGTTGTGCCCAAATTCTTTATATAAAACAAACCCTTTTGGACTTTGGTATTAAACTTGGTTGTGTGCCTCTCCTTTGTGACAATGAAAGTGCGGTTAAGATAGCTAAAAACCCCGTTCAACACTCCCGCACTAAGCACATTGATATTCACCATCATTTCTTAAGGGACCATGAAGCTAAGGGAGACATCTCTTTGAGAGGTGTTAGGTCCGAAGAACAATTGGCAGATATCTTCACTAAACCACTTGATGAGAAAACTTTTTCTAGGCTAAGAAGTGAATTAAATGTGCTAGATGCAACGAATGTCATGTAAGAATGCACTTAATATAGGTCTTGCCTAACTCTCAAAGGATAGGGGTGAGCAAGGGTTAGCTTGGGATGGAGGTTCTTTTGGGTTGTCCCAAGGTTTGGAGAGTGGTTCTCCCTGAAGAAGCCTTTGAAAGGTTCAAACTTGGTAAGATAGATTTATTTTATGCCTTGCATGATGCCTGCCATATAGACTTCAAATTTCTTGCATTATAACATGTTTGGCATTGCATACGGTAGATTGTCACAAAGGGGAACCCACCTCATGAGAAAGAGACTTTTTTGAAATGCAATATCTCAACTCATACAAGGTGGAAAGAACAAAATGTTAGGTGCGTTAATGCCTAGAGGAACATGCTTCAAAGAGATAGAAGTCTTCATACTCTAGCTCACAAAGCATGGGCCTTACATTTTATTTGGATAATTTCCTTCCAATTTTCTTCCTTCGGTGTTCTATTTGCTTTAAGGCCTAGCCAAGTTATTGGCATATTAGTATCTTTGAGGGGTAAGGGGTTGCCCAAAAAGTCCTAAGACATGTGTTTCTCATGGCTTGTTTGTTTGGTCAAAAGGACATATATGGGATGTTATTGTTCTGTAGTCATCGGATTATCCGAGGCCTAGGTCAATCCCTCATCGGATCAATTAGTGTTCAATCTCCAAGGGCCAGTTTAGTCAGAATCTCAGATGATCCGACGAGTTCATCCTGAAAAACATCGGTCCATCCGATATGTACAATTCTGGAACTTTGATCAATTCCACCGATGATATTCCCTCCCACGTCGGACCATCCGGTGTCAACATTCCATTTTTTAATACCCTTACTGTGCCATTCGACCGATGCTCCCATCCTTCAACGTCGGTCCATCCGATGTCAATGGCACTTTTCTGAAAATCCTTACTGTAGCATTCGACCGGTGCATCTATCGTTCAACATCGGTCCATCCGGTGTTAAAAAGTCGGCTAGGGTTTGGGACCCACTATTTAAACCGGCCGTTCATCTCTTTTCTCTCTCTCCCCGATCTCGTTTGCCACCGCTGCCGATTTTCTCACCAAGCGCCACCACCGCTGCCGGACGCCGCCGCCGCCCTCCGGCCGCCGACGCCGGACGCTGCCGCCGCCCTCCGGCCGCCACCGCCCGTCGCCCTCCGGCCGCCGACGCCGGACGCTGCCGCCGCCCTCCGGCCGCCGCCGCCCGTCGTCGCCCGCAGCCTCCGGTCGCCGCTCCACCGCGCCACCGCCAACATCACCAAGCGCCGCCGCTCCACCCAGCCGACGCCGCCGCTCCACCCAAGCACCGCCGCTGCTCTCCCTCATCACCGCAGCACCTAAGCGCCGCCTCCTCCCGTGCACATCGTCGCCGTGGTGCCTTCCCCCAAAACGGTCGCGTCTTACCGCCGTTAGGGTTTTCGGCCGTGTCTATCGTCATTCCGTGCGCGTGACTTCGTCAACCTCACTCTCGCGCATTGCAATGGCTCGCGACAAGAAGAACAAGGGCAAGGCCATCGCGGAGCCAGCCGCGAAGAAGCAAAAATTGTCGAAGGAGGAGAAGAAGGCGTTGATGGCCGCTCGCGCACCCGAGGAGCGTGAGCGTGGCCGAGGGGGATCACTGAGGATCCGTGAGGCTCGTCCGAGGCAGCCTCCTCTGATCGATGACTCCGAGGTCGAAGAAGAGCCAGTAGAGCCTCTCGTCCGCCGGTGCTCAGCCCGGACCCGTGGGGGTCATCCCGCGCCAGCTCCACGTCCGAGACCGACAGCTGCCGATCGTCGTGAGGACAGGGAGGCCCAGCAAGCCATCTACGAGATGGACACCACTGTCCATGTCGCTGAAGGAGTCCGGTTGACTGACTACCGAAAGATGAAGGCCAAGCAGCTCCGCAGACACAAGTGGAGTGTGCTGCTTAAGGAGTGGTACCCGCAGCCCAAAGAGGCCCTGGTGGACAGTCATTTATGGACTGTGACGCAGACGTCCCTCTACGAGACCTACAGACGCCGAGGCCACAAGTTGTTCCAGCACAACTTTCTGGATTGGCATCAGCTTGCCCTCGCAGCAGAGACGGAGATACGGCCCTACTTTGAGAGGTACAGAGGTTTGGTGCACCTGATGTCTTATGAGAGGAGTGCTTATGTGGAGGACTGGGTACGTGTGTTCTACGCTACCCTCTACGTCTCTGAGGGCAGAAGATCGATTGATTTCATGTTCATGGGACAGCACTACCACCTGACGAGGCAGACAGTGGCACAACTGCTAGGCGTGGACCTGCACGACACTTGCGTGCATGAGAGAGTATATGGTCAGGCAGACCCGTCGAGGAGGCCGCTCACTGGAGGAGTGGCACCAGCTCTGGAGGAGATTCGTTCTTTGTTCGGCCCTACCTTCTCTCCAGACCAGCCAAGTTTACCGACTCTGTTGACCCCAGCTGCGTGCACAGTGCACCTCGCCTTGCGCCGCACGCTCTTGCCGAGGTCAGGCTACTTGGAGAGGTTCACCAGCTTACAACAAACTCTCCTGTTCTACATCATGAACGGGATGGAGTTCGACATAGTGGACGTCCTCATATGCGAGATGGAGGATGTGATTACTGACGGAGTGGGCATGATGAGGCAGCTCGTGTATGGACACTGGATCAGCTACCTGCTCACCATGATGGTCCCTGAGGAGTCCGTCGTGCATGACCGCCTCACTGACGAGAACGTCACACGGTTTAGCCACTACCGTTCTCCAGCTCCTGGAGACTACCGCCTTGGGCGTCCAGTCGAGCGTCAGGTCAAGGCTCGTCTTTCTGAGGAGGACTGGTCGGACCTGGAGAAGGAGGATGAGAGGCTAGCTGAGGCAGAGGCACAAGGTGAGGACCTGCAACACATATGGTCCGAGACCGATACCGACGACAGTGTCGAGGAGTACTTTCCACCACCTCCCTCACCCAGGCAGCACGACGCGGAGGCTGGAGGCTCTACAGTGCCACCACCTACTCCACCTCCCGTCACTAAGGCACAGGTCACTCAGCCGTCAGAGTTGACTTCACTCCTCCAGCAGATGGTTGAGCAGCAGCGTCTGGACATGCCGGCAGCTGAGCAGGCCCGAGCGGAGCAGGCTGCCCGCCTCCTTGAGCTCCAGCAGCAGCATCAGGAGATGCAGCGTCAGATCGCCCGTGAGAGGCGTGAGGACACTGACCGGCTTACTAAACTCATAGACCAGATGCACCAGCGCACCCTCGACCAGCAGCAGCAGACGCAGCAGGCGATGATGGGCATCTTGGGGTTGATCATCAACCTCTACACCCAGACCGGGATTGCCCTCCCGTCGTAGCTGCTAGGAGTCGCTCCACCACCACCAGTCCCGGCTCCAGCTGCCGCTCCGGTGCCGTCTACACCGATTCCCTCCATCATCATGTCTCCACTTCTGGCTCCTGGTGCTCAGATTCACTCCCCGCTGCCGGCCACGACACTGTTTCAGCAGACGCCGGCCTCCGTCATCAGTGCCCCTGTTCCAGCAGCTCCTACACAGCAGGCACTGACGGTGGCTCCTACGGCTCCGGCAGCTCCTTCCACCGCTACTCCAGCCAGCAGCTCCGACGACAGCGACGGTGACCAGTTCGTCATCGCGCCCAGTACTCAGGATCCTTAGGCACTCGGATCCCTTTTTGGTTTCTTGATGCCAAAGGGGGAGAAGAGTTAGAGGAGTTAGGGGGAGGTTAGCTTAGTCTCAGGGGGAGTGTCTTAGTCTCAGGGGGAGTCTTTCTTATGAGTTATCTTTTGTAATTTGGAGTTTATCTAATTATCTTGTGTAATTCGATGCTTTTGCTACTCATTTGGTGTTCATTGAGTACTCTTATGTTAATTAATCGATTGAGCTTATTTGGTGTTACTCACTTATTCACACTTGAGTTATTGATTGATTTTGAGCTTTCAAATAATAAGTGTGATATCTTGTATTCACTACATATCCTTTAAGTTTCATTCCTTTAAGTTTCATTCTATCAAATTCATTACTATTGCGCTTTAAATTGTTGTGTTGTTATTAATCACCAAAAAGGGGGAGATTGAAAGCATCTAGGCCCCCATGAGGTATGGTTTCGGTGATTAATGACAACCATTGGATTTTACTAATGAATTTGTGAATGCAAGGTCTCCATAATCACTCAATAAAATGAAATCAATATGTCACTGGAGACCTCTAACAATCAATGTATGAGATCAAATCAATGATATGAAGACAAGAAGTGAAAGCTCTTATGTCAAAGTCATTCAAATTTAAATTGACAACATTCAATGCTTAAAGACCATCAGAAATGCCTTTGCAATAAATGTCAAAGAGGTCAATCGAGCAAGACACAAAAGAATCACTTAGAAACAACTCAAAGCAAACAAAATCAACTCACCGGATCAACCGATGATACCTCAGAACAACACATCGGTTGAGTTGGTTCAACTGAAGAAGAAGACCTCAGAACAAAGTACTCACCGGATCATCCGATGTGAATGTCTCAGCAACATCGGTCCATAGTACAGTTTGCAATATCATTGGACCAAGTGTAGCACCGGATCATCCGATGTACAGAGAAGCACACATCGGTCGATTACTCCAGTAAGCATCAAGTTTGAGAAAATTCTGGAGGAAGAGCCACCGGATCATCCGATGAGAAGACAGGATCAACATCGGTCTAACAACGGTCATATCTGACACAATTACGTCAGCTAAAGTAACTTGACCGATGATAACTAAAGGGGTGTAACACCCTAAATTTTCGCATCTTGCATTGCATACATGATCATGCATTAAACATTAGTAGGATAAAAGAAAAATAATAAAATATAAAAGATGGGGCATATATATATATACAAATATGGGTAGCAAAAGAAGAAAATAATAATAATAATAATAATTATAGCCTAAAACTTGTAAAAGGGAATAAGTATAAAAATAATAATAATAAAAAATATATAAATGTATATAAATAATATATATAACAATATATGAAAATCAATAAAATATTAAATATTAATAATATACATTATAATAATAATAAATAATAAATATATAACATGAATAATATATATATAATAAATTATATAATAAAAAAATGAGTATAAAAAAATAAAATATAAATAATAAATATAAAACAATAATAATAATATATAAAAAGAAATATATAAATAAATTATATAATAATAAATATATATAATAACTGTATAAAAAATAATAATAATAAATAATAATGAATAAACAAAAAATAATAATAAATAAGTAAAAAAAATAGTGGTATATTGAAAAAAAAGGAAAAAAAAATTATATCCGCCGGCCAGGCCGTACCGGCCCTGCCGGCCACGCACGCCACCCGAGGCGCTCCGCGCCGCGTGCCCTGCCGACGCCGCCTGGCTGACCCCGCCGCCCGAGGTACCCGGGCCCCGCCGCCTGCGCCCACGCGCGCCCACCAGCGCGTGCCGCGCCTCCCACCCGCTGCGCTCCCAGCCCGGGCCCCGCTCCCATGCCGCCTCCCGCCGCGCGCCCGAGGCGCTGACCCCGCGCCTGCCGACCGACCCCACCGCGGACCCCACCCTGCCGCCGCCTTGGCCCCCGCGCCGCACGGCTCCTGCCCACGCCTGGCCCACCCCGCCGCCTGCACCCCGATGCGCGCGCCCCCGCCTGCCTCCTTGGCCCCCGCGCCAGCCCGCCCCCACTCCCCACGGCGCGAGCCGGCCCCGCTCCCCGCCGCCACGCGACCGGCCCCACCCGCCGCCCTCCCGCGCGGAGCCACCCGCCGCCTGCGCTGGCCCGCGCTGGGCCCCACCACCGTTGACGCGACGCCCGCGCCCGGCTCGGGCTCCCGCCCCGATCCCCACTCTCGCGCCGTACGCGCCCGGCCCGCTCCCGCGTGGCCTCCCGACCCCCATTTTTTTTCCCGCCCGCTGAAGATTTCGCCTTCCGCCGATTTTTCCGCCTGGGCCTCAGCGCCCGACGCGCCTGCGCCCCGCCCAGCCGAAAATCCCGCCCCGGTTCCGATTTTCCCGACCGAGTCCCGATCCCGCCCGCTCCCGATTCTAGCGCCGATTCTCCCGCGTCGTCTGTTCTGCCGCCCCTATAAATACGACCGAAGGCCTCCGTTCCCAGCCGCCAGACGCAGTCGCCGGTACAGAAGCAAAAAGGGAGTCCGGAGAGCTGCGCCCAGGGAAGAAAAAAAGAGAAAAAGAAGGGGAAGAAGAGGGAGGAAAAGAGGAGGGTACCACCGTCCACCGGAGATCGTCGCTGTCGTCGTGCCGTCGAGGGACTGCTGTGCCATCCACTTTGTCTACGCGTCGCATTTGTTCTGCGACCGTCAAGCCGTCAGATCTACGGTAGGATTTATTCCCGATGCGAATTTTGGCGACACATTAGATCTAATAGACATAAATTGATTTTAGTTGCACCATAATTTTATTTTCAGCAGCATTAATCCACCTTAAAACCCCCGTAAACTCGTATGAACACGTATGAACTAGTCGCATCTAATTAATAGACAACCGTAGTTAATTAATTATTGTACTTTGCATGCATGCATATCATCGCATGTTGATTAATGTGTGTGCATTATGTTGATTTGTATGTATATTCTTGTATGTGTGATCACGAGTAGAGGGAAGTGCTCAAGAGATCGTGTACGAGGATTTCCAAAACCAAGACTTCGAAGCGCTTGAACAACCCTATCCGCCGGAGCAAGGCAAGTGTCCTTGAAGCATATTGATCCTGTTTTAAAATAAATGTTTTGTTTGCAAAACTGCATGCTGTGTCAATTTGATGGGAATCTTATGATAGGAAGTTGACTAGATTTGTTAAACCACCCTTGTCACCTGGAATTTATGGTAGAGAGTCGGGAAGGGTTTTTACCTTTTTGCTTCGCTTAATTAATTGGGATGGAAAAACCAACACTACACATTTAATTATGTATTAATGATATTCTGGTTAATGTGGACTGGTTAAATCTGGTATGGTAATGGGTGATCTAAGCAAGCTTGGTATGTGGATGGGTTGGATGTTATGGTGGTTTGCTTGCTTTAGATCTAAGGACCGGTTCATGCGAGAATAAGCCAGGACTACAGTGCCACCACGAGGCCAAGTATGGGTGCGGCGTAGCTGATTAATTAGGGCTTTGCTAGTGCTGTTTGGACCATTGTGGATGCTCAGGGAAGGGGTAGTCGGATTGGGTTTGTTGATGATTGGTGGGACTACCCTGGGATCCGAATGGCTCAAGAGGGGGCCCTTGGTTGAAGATGTTCTCAGTGGGAGACATCGCCACCGGTGAAACCTCAGTGGGGTCTGAATAGGCTAGTAATCCCTTTGTAAAGGCTATTTTGTGATCTCTTGGCCATACACCGAAGGAAGTGTAATTGGCATAAGGGAGGTTCTTTAGTCGCCGACGGGTGATGAAATCACAAACACGTGGGTAAAGTGGTACAAACTCTGCAGAGTATTAAAACTATCATGATAGCCGTGCTCCCGGTTATGAGCGTCTGGATGACCTACATGATTAGAGTTGGAAATTGGGATTTGGGATGGTTATGGTTGGTTTATGGTTATGGTTGGTTTATGGTTATGGTTTATGGATTATGGTCATGAATATGAATTTGAGTTATGGTAATTGGACATGGATAATGGTGATGTTGGCAATAATTGGATATGGTTTATATTATGTTAATATGATGGTTATGATGGGATTGTTTCACATAGACCCAGTATAATTCTTTTCAAATGTTTTACTGTACTTTTCAGCACTTAGCCATTATTACATTCGTCATTTGAATCAGCCACATGTCATACTTTCCACACTTGCTGAGTACGACATGTACTCACTCTTGCAATCCCCCACCCAACAGTTGCAGGTCAGAATTGTGAGTTTAATGGTGATAATGCGGAGATCTAGGCCGTGTCTACCGTCAGCTTTGCCTGTGGTGTTGCATGGAGCTGCGCTATTCCCTTTTGCTTAGTTGCTTAGTTGCTTAATTAGTTTATTTCCGCTGCATTAGTTGAACCAGTCATTAATATTCATTAGAGCTTGCATTTGAGGATTTAATGAAATATGTAATAAGAGTACTTATTTAATAATTTGAGCTGTGGTAATTATCTGTTTATCATTTGTGAATCACTCGTGTATGTGTGTTGAACATCCTGGGCACACATATGCGTTAGCTTGGTTCAATTTTCGGAACCGAGCATCACAAGGGGAGACATCGGATCATCCGGTGTTCACAGTAAAGTTCTGCCAGCCTACTTTTCCAACGGCTATTTCGGGGAGGCGGGCTATAAATACCCCCTAATCCTGTCATTTCTTTAAGTCTTGATCACCAGACACTATCAACACATCCACAAGCATTCAAGACCAAGAGCAATCACCTCCACATCATTTCGATCACCTATACACCAAGAGTTAGGCTAGAACTAGCTAGAGAGAGAGCTTGTGTGCCTCCATTCTGGGTGAGTGGACTCCCTAGGATAGTGATAGAGCCTCAAGGGAGTGCCCTTGGTGTTTGTTACTGTGAGGAGACTTCCGGAGCTTGCCAAGGTGTTTGTGGAAGCCCGGAGGGTCGAAGTTGTACAAGGCTTGAGCTCCACCTTGCCAAGGGAGGCAAACGAAGAGGAATAGTGAAGACCCCTCGTCTCGGTGACTTGGGTGTGGCAAAACCCTTTGGTGGGTGCCACAACGTGGATGTAGGAAGATCTTGACGATCTTGCCGAACCACGGGATAAATCCTTGTGTCTCCTCGGAAGTTTGCATCCTTCTCCTTTCCCTTACTTTTATGCATTTTATATTCCGCGAAGTTCCTATCTACTAGAATGCATAGATAGTTTGTGTAGGGAATTGGGCTTTAGAAATTAAGTTTTATTGCTTAGAATTTTTCAAAAGAAGCCCAATTCACCCCCCTCTTGGGCATTCGGTCCTTACAGTTTCTTTACTCTTTCCCACAACTCATTCTTGGTCTGCTCGGATAATTTCCTCCAATTATCGGTTGTGATCGGCACAACCTCCCTAACAAGAAAACCGCATGCATTACGGTACTTGGTAACTGAATCCAGTGGTTCTTGGGGAAGCCCACCTGGGCCGACCCTTGTTATGTACATGATGCGGTCCAATGGACCCTTATTGGGACCTCGTTGCCCTCGTTTCCGCTTGAGTGAAGCTGAGGATTCATCCATTGGAGAACCTTCTATGGTTTTAGGAGCCGATGTCACCTCATTGTCTTCGCGATTAATCTAGGTAGAAAAAAATTATAAGACTTCGTATACTTGACAACCAACATTAACTTGAACTGCTGAAGTTAAGATTCGTGATCCATACCTCATCGACAGGATCATATTCCGCGTCTAGATCCACTGAAGTCTTTTTAATTTTTATATTCGGAAAAGGATCCGATGGACTGTGATAGGAGTCTGAACTGTTGGAGTCAGTAAACTCCATATTGTCTTCTTTATTGTTACTACCAGGACCAATCTTCTTAGGGCTTTCCATGCTAGATCTAATAAGACAAAAAAACTAATAAATGGCATATTAACTCTACATGAAGTGTTGCATGAAGAAAAAGATGGAAGCATTCTAGGATTTGATAAGGCATTCTAGGGTTTAAGGCGACTGACCAAAAGGTTCCTATACATTGCGAGGGTGACAAGCATGTTAAAGTTGCTCACCAGCAATGGCAATTTTATCTTTTTATTCTAAATAGGCTAGCTTCGTTCAGAGTGGCGACCACGTTCTTGAGGTTTACTAGGCGGCGCCTAGCTCCGGACCTATAACTGATCAAGCAAGAGACT
Organism: Tuctoria greenei; assembly: GCA_036927565.1. Lineage (NCBI taxonomy): Eukaryota > Viridiplantae > Streptophyta > Magnoliopsida > Poales > Poaceae > Tuctoria > Tuctoria greenei. The sequence continues at coordinate 30,525,691 of JAYESD010000005.1, read as the reverse complement.
GATAGCAGTAGCAGCAACTAGCAAGCTCACTTTACACCGACAACCCAAAGCATTCTTGTATCATAGAGATCGGCAGCATATGCTCAGACTCCATTGCCACACCTAGTGGTACCTAGATATGGGCGTGAGGATGCTCTTGGCATCACAAATGAGTTGACCAGCAAGTTGTTTGGCTTTAGAGCTAAAATAGCATAACTTTGGTAGCACAAAGTAGCTACAATTGCTCAAATGAAGCTGATGGAGCCACAAGTGCAGACATCTTTGGTAGCACAAATTAGCTACAATTGCTCAAATGAAGCTAACTTAGAGAAATAAAAGCAAACTTAGCCAAACTTAGTCTAGCATAACTAACTCTAAGCAAAAGTAGCCAAATATAGCATAACTTAGTCAAAATTAGTCAAGTATAACTATATCTAATGTAACTTAGCCAAAATTAGCCAAATTTGCTCAACTTAACCAAATATAGCTAAATCTTGCCCCTAGAGAATTATGTGGCATATGCAAGGCTGATGACAGAAATAGGGAATATACTGCTGTTACTAACTACCAATTTCACAGTTTCAGACACACAGAACTAACTACCAATTTATCGTGATATAACCATCCACATAAATCTTGCCCCACCGAACCCTAACCAAAGATGCCACCGAACTTGACAGTTTTTCGAATTCCACCGAACCCTAACCAAGGATGCCTACTATTTTCCAATTCACGAACCCTAACCAAGGATATGCAAGGAGGCGGCGAGGGCGGTGAGGGAGGCGGCACGGCAAAGGAAGATGGAAGGTCGAAGGGTTTAGGGTTTACGTTGAAGCTTGGCGGCGACGGCAATGGCTTCGCTCGACGTATCTGGAAGTGACGAGGGCGAAGCTCGGCGGCGACGGCGGCGAACACTTGGCGGCAAACGAAATTTTGGCAGCCTAACGACGTCTAAGTGTTTCACCCGGGTTAGGTTTTCCTAACGCTGTCGAGGGGTATATATAGACTTCCATTTTCTCAGGCGGATTTTAAGTACCGGCCGCCTGAGAAGATGGTTACCTCAGGCGGGTTTTACTTACCAACCGCCTGAGAAGATAGGATTATCTCAGGCGGTTGGTAAGTAACACCCGCCTGAGATAAACTTCTTCTCAGACGGTTATTAAGTACCAACCACCTGTGAAGATATTTACTTATTCTTAATTAATATTCTTGATTAAATGTGGGTCCTTTAAAAAGGCAAAATTCCACTTTCTTGTAATATTATTGATAAGTAAAGGTTACCATTAAATTTCACTTCATAAATCCTTTGAAATTGGTCAGAACATAAAAAACATACAACAAATGCTATTTTTCATTTTTCTATCTTAATGAATATAATGCTTTTTTCATTTATTTTTTCAGTGGATATTTTTACTCATCATACCAACCTCTATGAATTTTTTCAGATTTTTTTAAATTTTTTTGAATCAATGTGTGTTCATAATTTGATGAATGCCTCATATGTATATGAGCATTTAGTTAGAATGATGGATAATTTGAAGTTTGACATGTTGGAATGCTTTTTAAAAAAATTAACAAAATTCATACATGTATAAATGATACAAATATGTTCATACAAACAAATTTGAGTGAAGGATCTTTTTTTTATGAGATACACAAATGTGAATAATATGTGAGTAGAAATTAATTTGATATTTACCAAAACATTACAATGTCAGCTATACAAGTTTTAAAATATTTTGCTTAGGTGGTAGATGTTGATTTTATACAAATATAGAAGAAAGAATCATCGAATTTGGACACAATTTGCAGAATCTAAACATGTTTGAGTATTTATATTGGAATCTAAATAAAAAAGAAGCAAGGGACAAGGAAACTGAAGAACAGTATCGGGCATTATCTCAAGTGGTTGGTAAGTAACACTGGCCTGAGATAAACTTCTTCTCAGGCGGTTGGTAAGTAAAACCCGTCTGAGAAAAATTTAAACACCGCCTGTGAAAAACAGACGCCTACATAAAGACCCCTCACCTACGAACGTGTCAACGTCCGTGCGCGACCTTTCTTTTCCCCGAGGCGCGACCTTTCAATGTGCGGTAAACCAACTGCTCCACACGACCCTTATTAAAGACGCGCCATCACCCTTTAGTTCTCCACAAGCGCATCACTCACTTTGAATCCTCTTCTTTTCTTCGTCTTCCTACGCTCCGACGACCCAACACCACTATGGCCGACCTTCCGCCGCCAAGCCCTCCGAGGGAGCTACCTTGCAAGAAACAATGTTGCAGCACCCCCGAGAGGATCAACACCCAGCAGCACCTCCTCATGGCGTGAGAGGCGTACAACAATACGTCTCGCGCCATGAGTGCCTTGGGGCTGGGTACCCTTCCAGAGTATCCTGGACTGATCGTCTCGACATTCTGTTCGCAACGATGGCCCAGGTTCTTAGCCCCGAGGGCCGCAAAACGCTGGTGGAGGCGATGGCTAGCAACCTCGTTCTCGGGGTTGCAACGCCGGTGCAGCCGGTGCAGCCAGTGCAACCAGTCCTGTCTCCTATTGCACTGGCGCCAGAGTCGCCGCCGGAGGACGAGGAGGAGGAGGAAGAGGAGTAGGAGTAGGATTTAATTAGTTATTCTTTGTTGTTTTTAGTTGCTTCTGTTTTGTAAATATTGTTAATGAATGAAATCTATCTTTGTTCATCTATGTGATTGAATATTACTTGTGTATCTTGTGTGTTCTTGTGTAAATATTGTGTATCTTGTGTGTTCTTGTGTGAGATGTGTGATTGAATATTGTTAATGAATGAGTATCTTGTGTGTTCCTCAACTATGTGAATGAATGAATGTGTAGTGTGTTCATCGTGTTCCTCAGACTCGGGTATCATAAGGTAATTATCTCAGGCGGTTGATAATTAAAACCCGCCTGAGAAGAAGATTATTTTAGACGGTTGGTAAGTAACACCCGCCTGAGATAAACTTCTTCTCAGGCGGTTATTAAGTACCAACCGCCTGTGAAGATATTTACTTCTTCTTAATTAATATTCTTGATTAATGTGGATCCTTTAAAAAGGCAAAATTCCACTTTCTTGTAATATTATTGATAAGTAAAGGTTACTATTAAATTTCACTTCATAAATCCTTTGAAATTGGTCAGAACATAAAAAACATACAACAAATGCTATTTTTCATTTTTCTATCTTGATGAATATAATTCTTTTTTCATTTATTTTTTCAGTGGACATTTTTACTCATCATACCAACCTCTATGATTTTTTTCAGATTTTTTTAATTTTTTTAATCAATGTGTGTTCATAATTTGGTGAATGTCTCATATGTATATGAGTATTTAGTTAGAATGATGGATAATTTGAAGTTTGACATGTTGGAATGCTTTTAAAAAAATTATCAAAATTCATACATGTATAAATGATACAAATATGTTCATACAAACAAATTTGAGTGAAAGATCTTTTTTTTTATGAGATACACAAATGTGAATAATATGTGAGTAGAAATTAATTTTATATTTACCAAAACATTACAATGTCAGCTATAGAAGTTTTAAAATATTTTGCTCAGGTGCTTGATGTTAATTTTATACAAATGTAGAAGAAAGAATCATCGAATTTGGACACAATTTGCAGAATCTAAACATGTTTGAGTATTTATATTGGAATCTAAATAAAAAAGAAGCAAGGGATAAGGAAACTGAAGAACAATATCGGGCATTATCTCAGGCGGTTGGTAAGTAACACCCGCCTGAGATAAACTTCTTCTCAGGCGGTTATTAAGTACCAACCGCCTGTGAAGATATTTACTTCTTCTTAATTAATATTCTTGATTAAATGTGGGTCCTTTAAAAAGGCAAAATTCTACTTTCTTATAATATTATTGATAAGTAAAGGTTACCACTAAATTTCACTTCATAAATCCTTTGAAATTGGTTAGAACATAAAAAACATACAAAAAATGCTATTTTTCATTTTTCTATCTTGATGAATATAATACTTTTTTCATTTATTTTTCAGTGGACATTTTTACTCATCATACCAACCTCTATGAATTTTTCGGATTTTTTTAAATTTTTTTGAATCAATGTGTGTTCATAATTTGATGAATGCCTCATATGTATATGCGCATTTAGTTAGAATGATGGATAGTTTGAAGTTTGACATGTTGGAATGCTTTTAAAAAAATTTAACAAAATTCATACATGTATAAATGATATAAATATGTTCATACAAACAAATTTGAGTGAAGAATCTTTTTTTATGGGATACACAAATGTGAATAATATGTGAGTAGAAATTAATTTGATATTTACCAAAACATTACAATGTCAGCTATACAAGTTTTAAAATATTTTGCTAAGGTGGTAGATGTTAATTTTATACAAATGTAGAAGAAAGAATCATCAAATTTGGACACAATTTGCAGAATCTAAACATGGTTGAGTATTTATATTGGAATCCAAATAAAAAAGAAGCAAGGGATAAGAAAACTGAAGAACAATATCGGGCATTATCTCAGGCGGTTGGTAAGTAACAGCCGCCTGAGATAAACTTCTTCTTAGACGGTTATTAAGTACCAACCGTCTGTGAAGATATTTACTTCTTCTTAATTAATATTCTTGATTAAATATCTTCTCAGGCGGTTGGTAAGTAAAACCCGCCTGAGAAAAAGTTAAAAACCGCATGTGAAAAATCGACGCCTATATAAGGATCCCTCACCACAGTCAAAACGTAACCCTGGAGAATTTATATCGACGCCGCAAGGCTGCCGAATTTCCCCTGCACCGCGTCGCCGCTCCGCCGCCCAGCCCATACTGCCGTGCCGCCTCTCAACCCCGCAGCGCCACTTCTCGACCCAGCCGGCCCATCGTGCTGACGCCTCCCCACCGTACTGACGCCTCTGCAAGGTAAATGTAGTTTCCTTACTTTTTCTTTGTATATTTTCATTAGCTGATAAGATGTTAGTTTTGTGTGTTCTGGTATATGGATTCTGTCCTTTTGCATGTGTAAGGATTGTATGGATTGTGTTCTGGTATATTGATGTATGGACTATATGGATTGTTTCCTTTTTGTGTGTTCTGCTAGTTTGGTCTTTTATATATTGATGTATGGACTATATTGTAATAAGCTTATTGTAGATTTTACCTATTATGTGACATGAATATGATGTTTAATTAACAGATGCTATTGTAATATATATAAGATGCATGAAGTTTACCCGAACTTGTAATTGTAGTTTTATGTGTTTTCCTTTTCAATATGCTACTTGTGTGTGCGTACCTCCTGCTTGCATATATTTTGAAGGAGTGATTAGGATTAGCTTTCTTGGGAGATGGTTTTATAACTCACCCATTTAGTTACTATCGTTGGATGGGATCTGACGTCAAGATATAACGGACCGGATCCCACCCAGACCTAGCCCATGCTGCTGGGCCTGTTTGCCCCACGACTTCAATCCTTCACCCCCGATTGCTGCTCCCGACGCCTTCGACTCCGTCCGCCTCAAGCTGCAGTAGGGTTGGGCGTTGGTAATCATACCTCCTCGTTGCTAGGTGACATCAATGGTGGCAGGGTGCAGAAGCCAGCGACAGGGCCATCTGCAAGCGGCAGCGAGGTCGGGAAATGGCACCGGGGGTGGAAGGCGGCACCGGGGCCAGCTGCAGGTGGTGACAAGGACGGAAACAGTGTTGGAGGCATCGGGGCCAGCTGCCGGCGGCGACGAGACCGAAAGACGGAGGTGATGGCCGGAGCCGCGGGCGACGACGCGCGGTGGTCGGTGGAAAGTCGGCGACAGTCACCGAAGTGGCTAAGTGGAGTCGTGCCACGCTCCAGCAGCACGCCTCTCCATCGCGTCAGGTCAGGGGCGACGGCAAAAATCCACCTGTACCCGCACCTGTCGAGTGCAATACCTGTCGGGTACCCGTACCAGCGGGTATAATTGCCATCCCTAGATCCCACCCAGACCTAGCCCATGCTACTGGGCCTGTTTGCCCCATGACTTCAATCCTTCACCCCCGCTTGCTGCCCTCGACGCCTTCGACTCCATCCGCCTCAAGACGTCGCCCGTCTCCTACATTAGTCGCCCTAATCATACTTGTTATGTCTCTGTAAATTCATTTTATAGAAGACCTTTAGATAATATTTGTGGTCAAATTTTGTAAATCTGACAAAAATTCTATTATTGAAGCATGGACCGTCGAGCGTGGATGTATAACATGCCAATACCCGATCCTATGTACATTCATAATGTTGCAAATTTTATTGAAGCATCCAAGAGACATGCGAAGTTGCAAAAGATAGATGACATATTATGTCCATGTATCGACTGCGAAAGTAAGATTGCTTGGACGGATACTATAGTAATCCAATCTCATTTGGTTAAAAGAGGTTTCAAAAATAACTACATAATATGGATGGGGCATGGTGAGTTAGATACACATGATGTGGATAAAGATGATGAGAGATGTTCAGATGATGATAATGTTCATATCGATGACGGTAGTGACAATCAAGCTGGTGATGATGATGATGAGTTCGATTGTGAGGAGATGTTGCGTCACATTGAACCGTATGTATTGACTTCTATGGGAGCAAGCAAAGGTTTAAGTAAAATGGAGACATTGCATAATGCGGCGACAGAGCTTTTATATGATGAATCAAACGATTGCGATAAAGAGTTTACTACATTGCGTGCAATCTTAGAACTACTAAAGTTGAAAGCTACGCACGGATGGTCCGATTGTAGTTTCTCTGATCTTTTGAATATTCTGGCGGAAATTCTTCCAAATCCAAATAAACTGCCCAGAAGCACTTATAAAGCGAAGAAACTTCTTTGCCCGATGGCACTAGGTGTGACAAAAATACACGCTTGTGTGAACCATTGCATTCTGTATCGCAAAGAGCATGAGCTCGCAACATGCCCTATTTGTGGTGTCAGTAGATATAAGAGGGACTACAATCACCAGTATGTTACCAACATAAAAAAGACTCAGTAGAATAAGAAGTTTATTATTGGTCCTAAAGGTGACGATGACGATACTTCTGGCGATCCAGACGGGAGGAATAAGAGAAAAATTCATGCCTTGGTGATGTGGTACCTTCCGGTAATTGATCGCTTGAAGCGTTTGTTCTCAAACCCTAGGGAGGCTGAACTTATGCGTTGACATTCCGAGCAACGCAAGAAGAAAGAAAAACATATACGACACCCTGGTGATGCAACGCAGTGGAAATTTTTTTGATATTTAGTATCCAGAATTTGCGAAGGAAATCAGAAATGTGAGGTTTGCCTTGGGTACAGACGGAATGAATCCATTTGGTGAAAAAAGGAGCATACACAGCACATGGCCCGTGGTCTTAACGATGTACAACCTACCGACGTGGTTGTGTCACAAAAGGAAATATATCTTGTTATCTGTTCTTATCCAAGGTCCAAAACAACCCGACATCGAAATTGATGTGTTCTTGGAACCTTTAATGGAAGCTATGGTGAAATTGTGGAATGAAGGGGTACGTACATGGGATGAGTACAATCGGGAGTATTTCACACTAAGAGCAATGATATTCGTTACCGTGCATGATTATCCCAGGCTGTTTACATTATCAGGACAAATGAAAGGGAAGAAAGGTTGTGTTAGGTGCGTGGATAGAACTGGATTTCTATACCTCACTTCATCCAGAAAGACGTTGTACATGAAACACCGACAGTTCTAGACAGATACACACAAGTATAGGAAGATGAAAGAACAATTTGATAACAAAATCGAAAAAGATATTGCACCAAAACCTTACAGTGGAAAATTTGTGTTTGAAATGGTCAAGAACATTCATATTGCTTTCGGTAAGGGCAAAAATAGTAAAGGAATTAAGAGAAAGAAAAGTACATCTTCGGATGATACAACTGACATGGCTTTCAAGAAACAATCAATTTTTTCAAGTATCTTCCGTATTGGAAGAATCTGGAATTTTGCCATAGTATTGATTTGATGCACGTTACAAAGAATGTATTTGACAGCATCATTGGGACCTTGCTGGACATGCCGAGGAAAACAAAGGACGGATTAAATTCACGTATGGACCTAGTAAATCTTGATTTGAGACCAGAGCTTCATCCAGTAGAAAAGGCGAACAGAAAGCATTACCTGCCCCCAGCCAGCTACAACTTGACGCTAGAAGAGAAAAAAGCAATTTGCGAATGCTTGCGTGGGATCAAAGTGCCCACAGTTTCTCATTTAATATCCGCAAACTAGTCTCGATGAAAGACTTGTCTTTATTCGGTTATAACTCTCACGACTGTCACATGATGATGACAGTTTTCCTTGCCATTGCAATAAGAGTCATCAAACCTAAGCATATAAAAGTTGTCATCACACGTTTGTGTTACTTCTTCAATGCAGTATCGCAAAAGGTTTGATGACTTTCCAAGTGGGTTCTTGAAAGCATCTAGGCCCCCATGAGGTATGGTTTCGGTGATTAATGACAACCATTGGATTTTACTAATGAATTTGTGAATGCAAGGTCCCCATAATCACTCAATAAAATGAAATCAATATGTCACTGGAGACCCCTAACAATCAATGTATGAGATCAAATCAATGATATAAAGACAAGAAGTGAAAGCTCTTATGTCAAAGTCTTTCAACTTTAAATTGACAACATTCAATACTTAAAGATCATCAGAAATGCCTTTGCAATAAATGTCAAAGAGGCCAATCGAGCAAGACACAAAAGAATCACTTAGAAACAACTCAAAGCAAAAATATCAACTCACAGGATCAACCGATGATACCTCAGAACAACACATCGGTTGAGTTGGTTCAACTGAAGAAGAAGACCTCAAAACAAAGTACTCACCGGATCATCCGATGTGAATGGCTCAGCAACATCGGTCCATCAGTACAGTTTGCAATATCATTGGACCAAGTGTAGCACCGGATCATCCGATGTACAGAGAAGCACACATCGGTCGATTACTCCAGTAAGCATCAAGTTTGAGAAAATTCAGGAGGAAGAGCCACCGGATCATCCGATGAGAAGACAGGATCAACATCGGTATAACAACAGTCATATCTGACACAATGATGTCAGCTAAAGTAACTTGACCGATGATAACTAAAGGGGAGACATCGGATCATCTGGTGTTCACAGTAAAGTTCTGTCAGCCTACTTTTCCAACGGCTATTTCGGGGAGGCTGGCTATAAATACCCCCTAATCCTATCATTTCATTAAGTCTTGATCACCAGACACTATCAACACATCCACAAGCATTCAAGACCAGGAGCAATCACCTCCACATCATTTCGATCACCTATACACCAAGAGTTAGGCTAGAACTAGCTAGAGAGAGAGCTTGTGTGCCTCCATTCTGGGTGAGTGGACTCTCTAGGATAGTGAGAGAGCCTCAAGGGAGTGCCCTTGGTGTTTGTAACTGTGAGGAGACTTCCGGAGCTTGCCAAGGCGTTTGTGGAAGCCCGGAGGATCGAAGTTGTACAAGGCTTGAGCTCCACCTTGCCAAGGGAGGCAAACGGAGAGGAATAGTGAAGACCCCTCGTCTCGGTGACTTGGGTGTGGCAAAACCCTTTGGTGGGTGCCACAACGTGGATGTAGGAAGATCTTGACGATCTTGCCGAAACACGGGATAAATCCTCGTGTCTCCTCGGGAGTTTGCATCCTTCTCCTTTCCCTTACTCTTATGCATTTTATATTCCGCGAAGTTTCTATCTACTAGAATGCATAGGTAGCTTGCGTAGGAAATTGGGCTTTAGAAATTAAGTTTTATTGCTTAGAATTTTTCAAAAGGAACCCAATTCACCCCCCTCTTGGGCATTCGGTCCTTACAATTGGTATCAGAGCAAAGTTGCTCATAGGATCATTCTAGCTTCACCGCTAGAGAGCTAAAATGGCCAAGGTTGGGGGTTCGGTTCCTATCTTCGAGGGCAAAAATTTTGCCTATTGGAAAGCACGCATGCGCGCTTATCTAGAGGCTATTGCGCCCGAAGTATGGGAAGCGACCCACGCGGGGTTTGGAGAACACAATTATTTTGGTGATCAAATTAAATGGGATGCTAAAGCTAGGAATGCAATCTATGAATGTATTAGTCAAGATGTGTTTTCTAGGATTGCTAGCAAGGAAAAAGCTTGTGAATTTTGGGCGTGCTTAATAGAGATTCATGAGGGTTCTTCTAGAGTCAAGGAACTTAAATATCACATGCTTAAAGCAAAATATGATGAATTTAAGATGCTACCCCATGAAAATGTCAATGAGATGTTCTCTCGCTTAAATGTGCTTATTGAAGAAATAGATGCTCTTGACATTGCTTCTCGAGACTCATCAACAGCAAGATACTCATGCTCCTTCCCAAGCCTAAGTACAACATCATCAACTCCATGCTCCAAAAAGAGTCGCTTGACCACATCAAAGTTTCGGAGCTCATTGGAGAAATACACGCTCATGAGATGAGTGTGCTTGGGATGATGGAGCAATCATCTTCAAAGACAATTGCTCTAAAGGCCTCCACCAAGAAAACAAGCTTCAAGAAGAAGAATGTGGTTGAGCCTAGCTCAAGTGAATAAGAACAAGCCTCAAGTGAAGATGATGATGAGCTTGCGTTGATGATGAGAAAGTTCTCACGCTTGAACTCCAAGATCACTAAAAAGGGATACACATTTGATCCCAAGAAGAGAGCATTTCTACCAAGGAGAGATGATCACAAGACTTGCTACAATTGTGGTGATCAAGGCCACATCTCCTATGATTGTCCAAAACCGGACAAAAGAAGAGAGAACCACAAGAGCAAGCATCGCAAGCTTGAAGGAAGTGATGATGATGAAGAAGAGGCCAAACCCAAGTCAAGATCCTTTGGGAAGAAGAAACATGAAAAGGGCAAGAAGGCAAGGCTCTTCCCAAAGAAGAGAAATGGCCCACAAAAGGTGTTCATGTGTGAGGCAAATGAATGGGTCACCGACGAAGAAACAAGTGATGAAGAGAGTGAAGAAGAAGAAGAAAGCTTGGCCGGCCTCGTCATCGTCAACAATGATGACGCACCTCTTCATCCACCGCCCATGTGCCTCATGGCAAAAGGTAATACCAAGGTATGTGATGATTCTAGCGATGATGAACTTTCCCCCGATGATTTAACTTCTTTGATAAATGAATATCATGCTATCATTAAGAGGGAAAAGAGTAAGGTTAAAGTGCTTGAAGAAACTCGTGCTAGACTTGAGAGTACTAACCTCGATTTGCTTTACAAGTATGAAAGCATACTCAAAGAGCATGACACGCTCAATTCTCATGTCAAGCAAATTGAGGAAGAAAAGGCTAAAATCAAGTTAGACAATCATGAGCTTAACTTAGCACACCAAACACTCTTGGAAGAGCACACCAAGCTAATACAAGAACATCAAACACTTAACCTTGCTCATGACGTGCTTGATCAAGAGTTGAAAAATGCAAAGAAACAAACTCTTAATGATAAGATATCCATTACTTCTCATGCCACTAATGCTTTGCACAAGTCTTTGCCTTTGAAAGCTAATGCTAGGGAGAAGGACTTGTTGGAAGAGATTGAGAGTCTCCGCACTAGTGTGGCTAGACTTTCAAAAGGGGAGGTCAAACACAAGGAAATACTCTTCCAACAAGCAAAGGCCTTCAACAAAAGAGGACTTGGATCCTTCTCGGTGCCCAACACAGGAAAGGTGCCCTCACCGGAGCTAAGAACAAGCTTCATCAAAGAAGTTGGTTCTTATTGCCAACATTGTGAGGTCACCGGTCACCACACAAGGGAGTGTCCTCTTCCTAACCGACCCTCTCCCAAGATTCCTACTAATTACAAATCTACTTTCAATGATTGTTATTATCTCTTAAGTAAAGTAGATGGCAAGGTGAAGGCTAGGTTCATTGGCAAGGACATGAAGGGCATGAAGGGGAAGCTCCCCAAGCAACTTTGGGTCCCAAAGACGCTTGTATCACACATACAAGGACCTAAGTTGGCTTGGGTGCCTAAAGTTAAAAATTGAATTCATGTGTGTAGGTGAACTACAAAGCCGAAGGAAAGCATTGGGTACTCGATAGCGGGTGCACCCAACATATGACCGGCAATGATGGTATGTTCACCACCATAGAAAACCCCGACAATCATGAACAAGTAACCTTTGGTGATAACTCTAAGGGCAAGGTAATAGGCTTAGGTAAAATTGCTATTTCAAATGACTTATCTATTTCTAATGTCTTGTACGTTAAGTCACTTAGTTTTAATTTACTTTCTATTGCACAACTATGTGATCTTGGACTAACGTGCACATTTAGCAAAAATGATGTTGTTGTGAGTAGTGAAACTAGCCAAGACATAGTCTTCAAAGGATTTCGGCATGGACATCTCTACCTAGTAGATTTCTCCAACAAGAATGCTAGCTTATCCACTTGTCTTTTCACTAAGACAAGCTTGGGTTGGCTATGGCACCGACGCATAGCGCACATTGGGATGAGCAAACTCAAGAAGTCATTCGAGCTTGGGATGGTGACCGGCGTGAAGGATGTCACATTTGAGAAGAACAAGCTTTGTAGCGCTTGTCAAGCCGGGAAGCAAGTTGCTTCACACCACCCAATGAAGACAATGGTGTCAACCTCCAAGCCACTTGAGCTACTCCACATGGACCTCTTCGGACCGTCCACATATTAAAGCCTTGGTGGTAACCTCTATTGTCTCGTTATTATTGATGACTATTCTCGCTATGCTTGGACTTTATTTCTAGGTGACAAGAGTGAAACTCCGGAAGTGTTCAAGACCTTCGCCAACCGCGCTCAAAGGGAATTTCAACTTCCCATCATCAAGGTCTGGAGTGACAACGGCACTGAATTCAAGAACTACAACATTGGGGAGTGGTGTGACCGTGAAGGAGTGAAACATGAGTTTTCGGCCACATACACTCCTCAACAAAATGGTGTTGTTGAAAGTACGAACAAGACACTCATCACTCTTGCAAGAGCAATGCTTGACGACTACGGCACGTCGAAGAAGTTTTGGGCCGAAGCAATCAACACGGCATGCCATGCCGCAAATAGGGTCTATCTCCATCGACTACTTCAAAAGACCCCGTACGAGCTTCTCATTGGGAGAAAGCCCAACATCTCCTACTTTCAAGTCTTTGGATGCAAGTGCTACATCTACCGCAAGAAAAGGCTCAGTAAGTTTGAAAGAAGATGCGATGTTGACATATTCCTTGGTTATGCATCAAACTCAAAAGCATATCGAGTATTCAACCAAACCTCCGGTTTAGTTGAGGAAAGTTGTGATGTTGAGTTTGATGAGACTAATGGCTCCCAAGAGGAGAATTTTAGTCATGATGAAATAGATGATGAGACTCTACGAGAAGCCATGAAGAACATGACCATTGGAGACATCAAGCCGGAAGTTGAGGAGAGCCATGATCAAGGGGGAGCTTCAAGTCCCAGCATCAACACCTCCATGGTGCCTCAAGTTGACGAAGAGGAGAAGGATGATCCATTGCCAACTCAAGATTCACAAGCACAACAACATCAAGAAGAAGAAGAAGTCCATGATCAAGTCCAACCACAAGAGGAGCAACACGCATCACCTTCGCCAAGTGCTTCACAACCACTTATGAGGCATGGACGCATCTCCAAGGCGCATCCAATGGACCAAATCATTGGAAATCCGTCAAGGGGTGTAAGTACACGTTCTCGCCATTTCGCTTCATTTTGTGAGCACTACTCGTTTGTTTCGTGTGTAGAACCCACTCACATTGAGGAAGCACTCCAAGAACCGAATTGGGTGATGTCCATGCAAGAAGAACTCAACAACTTCATCCGCAATGAAGTTTGGGTGTTGGAGGAGCGACCCAAGGACAAGAACATCATCGGAACAAAGTGAGTGTACCGCAACAAACAAGACGAGAATGGCATTGTGGTTCACAACAAGGCAAGACTTGTGGCCAAAGGGTTCTCGCAAGTTGAAGGACTAGACTTTGGGGAGACATTTGCCCCGGTCGCCCAGCTAGAAGCCATCCGTATACTTCTTGCCTTTGCATCACATCATAGCATTAGACTCTATCATATGGATGTGAAAAGTGCCTTTCTTAATGGTTACATTAACGAGCTTGTTTATGTTGAACAACCTCCCGGGTTTGAAGATCCGAGGAATCCTAATCATGTGTATAGGTTGCACAAGGCGCTCTACGGGCTCAAGCAAGCACCTAGGGCGTGGTACGAACGACTATGGGATTTCCTCATCATGCAAGGATTCAAGATCGGGAGGGTGGACACTACACTCTTCACCAAGGACATCAATGGAGATTTGTTCATTTGTCAAATTTATGTTGATGATATTATTTTTGGTTCAACTAACGAAGCTCTTAGCCATGAGTTTGGCAAAATGATGTCTAGGGAATTCGAGATGTCAATGATTGGAGAGCTCAACTTCTTCCTTGGGTTTCAGATCAAGCAACTTCAAGAGGGGACCTTCGTCTATCAAGAGAAGTACACCAAGGACCTCTTGAAGAAATTTGAGATGGGAGATTGTAGCTTAAGAAGCACTCCAATGGCAACAAATTGTCATCTCGACGCAGATAAGGATGATAAACCTATTGATCAATCTCACTACCGTTCTATGATTGGTTCATTGCTTTATCTTACCGCATCTAGGCCCGATATCATGTTTAGTGTATGCTTGTGTGCTCGCTTTCAAGCGGCACCTAAAGAATCGCATAGGAAGGCGGTCTTTAGGATACTTATGTATCTTAAGCATACCCCTAGTATGGGCCTGTGGTACCCTAAAGGTGCAAAATTCCACCTCTTGGGATACTCGGATTCGGACTTTGCCGGATGCTGCGTAGATCGCAAGAGTACCTCCGGTGGGTGCCACTTGCTTGGGCGTTCCATAGTATCTTGGTCAAGCAAGAAGCAAAACTTCGTCGCCTTGTCCACGGCGGAAGCAGAATATATTGCGGCCGGTGCATGTTGTGCCCAAATTCTTTATATAAAACAAACCCTTTTGGACTTTGGTATTAAACTTGGTTGTGTGCCTCTCCTTTGTGACAATGAAAGTGCAGTTAAGATAGCTAAAAACCCCGTTCAACACTCCCGCACTAAGCACATTGATATTCGCCATCATTTCTTAAGGGACCATGAAGCTAAGGGAGACATCTCTTTGAGAGGTGTTAGGTCCGAAGAACAATTGGCAGATATCTTCACTAAACCACTTGATGAGAAAACTTTTTCTAGGCTAAGAAGTGAATTAAATGTGCTAGATGCAACAAACGCCATGTAAGAATGCACTTCATATAGGTCTTGCCTAACTCTCAAAGGATAGGGGTGAGCAAGGGTTAGCTTGGAATGGAGGTTCTTTTGGGTTGTCCCAAGGTTTGGAGAGTGGTTCTCCCTGAAGAAGCCTTTGAAAGGTTCAAACTTGGCAAGATAGATTTATTTTATGCCTTGCATGATGCCTGCCATATAGACTTAAAATTTCTTGCATTATAACATGTTTGGCATTGCATACGGTAGATTGTCACAAAGGGGAACCCACCTCATGAGAAAGAGACTTGTTTGAAATGCAATATCTCAACTCATACAAGGTGGAAAGAACAAAATGTTAGGTGCGTCAATGCCTAGAGGAACATGCTTCAAAGAGATAGAAGTCTTCATACTCTAGCTCACAAAGGATGGGCCTTACATTTTATTTGGATAATTTCCTTCCCATTTTCTTCCTTCGGTGTTCTATTTGCTTTAAGGCCTAGACAAGTTATTGGCATATTAGTATCTTTGAGGGGTAAGGGGTTGCCCAAAAAGTCCTAAGACATGTGTTTCTCATGGCTTGTTTGTTTGGTCAAAAGGACATATATGGGATGTTATTGTTCTATAGTTATCGGATTATCCGATGCCTATGTCAATACCTCATCGGATCAATTGGTGTTCAATCTCCAGGGGCCAGTTCAGTCAGAATCTCAAATGATCCGACGAGTTCATCCTGAAAAACATCGATCCATCCGATGTGTACAATTCTGGAACTTTGATCAATTCCACCGATGATATTCCCTCCAACGTCGGACCATCCGTTGTCAACATTCCATTTTTGAATACCCTTACTGTGCCATTCGACCGATGCTCCCATCCTTCAACGTCGGTCCATCCGGTGTCAACGGCACATTTCTGAAAAACCTTACTGTGGCATTTGACCGGTGCATCTATCGTTCAACATCGGTCCATCCGGTGTTAAAAAGTCGGCTAGGGTTTGGGACCCACTATTTAAACCGGCCGTTCGTCTCTTTTCTCTCTCTCCACGATCTCGTTTGCCACCGCCACCGATTTTCTCACCTAGCGCCGCCGCGCCATCACCAAGCGCTGCCGCCTCCATCACCAAGCGCCGCTGCTGCTCCACCCAAGCGCCGCCGCCGCCGCTCCTGCGCCGCCGATCACCACTCGCGCACCACCGCCACCTAGCCACACCTCCACCACCTTGTCGATCTCCGCGTCGCCGTTCCGTGTGTTCGACGTTGTTGACTCGGTTCACACGCCCGATCGCAATGGCTCGCGACAAGAAGAACAAGGGCAAGGCCATCGCGGAGCCGGCCGCGAAGAAGCAAAAATTGTCGAAGGAGGAGAATAAGGCGTTGATGGCCGCTCGCGCCGCCGAGGAGCGTGAGCGTTGCCGAGGGGGATCACTGAGGATCCATGAGGCTCGTCCGAGGTAGCCTCCTGTGATCGATGACTCCGAGGCCGAAGAAGAGCCGATAGAGCCTCTCGTCCGCCGGCGCTCAGCCCGGACCCGTGGGGGTCATCCCGCGGCAGCTCCACGTCCGAGACCGACGGCTGCCGATTGTCGTGAGGACAGGGAGGCCCAGCAAGCCATCTACGAGATGGACACCACTATCCATGTCGCTGAAGGAGTTCGGTTGACTGACTACCGGAAGATGAAGGCCAAGCAGCTCCGCAAACTCAGGTGGAGTGTGCTGCTTGAGGAGTGGTACCCGCAGCCCAGAGAGGCCCTGGTGGACAGTCGTTTCTGAACTGTGACGCAGGCGTCCCTCTACGAGACCTACAGACGCCGAGGCCACAAGTTGTTCCAGCACAACTTTCTGGATTGGCATCAGCTTGCCCTCGCAACAGAGACGGAGATACGTCCCTACTTTGAGAGGTACAGAGGGCTGGTGCACTTAGTGTCCTATGAGAGGAGTGCCTACATGGAGGACTGGGTACGCGTGTTCTACGCTACTCTCTACGTCTCTGAGGGCCGCAGGTCAATTGATTTCATGTTCATGGGACAGCACTACCACTTGACGAGGCAGACACTGGCACAGCTGCTAGGCGTGGACCTGCATGACACTTGCGTGCATGAGAGAGTATATGGTCAGGCAGACCCGCCGAGGAGGCTGCTCACTGGAGGAGTGGCACCAGCTCTGGAGGAGATCCATTCTTTGTTCGGTCCTACTTTCTCTCCTGACCAGCCGAGGGTACCGGCATTGCTGACTCCAGCTGCGCGCACAGTGCACCTTGCCTTGCGCCGCACGCTCTTGCCGAGGTCAGGCTACTTGGAGGGGTTCACCAGCTTACAGCAGACTCTCCTGTTCTACATCATGAACGGGATGGAGTTCGACATAGTGGACGTCCTCATATGCGAGATGGAGGACGTGATCACGGATGGAGTGGGGATGATGAGGCAGCTCGTGTATGGACACTGGATTAGCTACCTGCTCACCATGATGGTCCCTGAGGAGTCCGCCATGCATGACCGCCTCACTGACGAGAACGTCACACGGATTAGCCACTACCGTGCTCCAGCTCCTGGAGACCGCCGCCTTGGCCGTCCAGTCGAGCGTCAGGTCAGGGCTCAACTATCTAAGGAGGACTGGCCGGACCTGGAGAAGGAGGATGAGAGGCAAGCTGAGGTAGAGGCACATGGTGAGGACCTGCAGCACATATGGTCCGAGAGCGACACCGACGACTGTGTAGAGGAGTACTTTCCACCTCCTCCCTCACCCAGGCAGCACGATGCGGAGGCTGGAGGCTCTACAGTGCCACCACCTACTACACCTCCCATCACTGAGGCACAGGTCACTCAGCCGTCAGAGCTGACTTCGCACCTCCAGCAGATGGTTGAGCAGCAGCATCTGGACAGGCTGGCAGCTGAGCAGGCCCAAGCGGAGCAGGCTGCCCGCCTCCTTGAGCTCCAGCAGCAGCAGCAGGAGATGCAGCATCAGATCGCCCGTGAGAGGCGTGAGGACACTGACCGGCTGACTGGACTCATAGACCAGATGCACCAGCGCACCCTCGACCAGCAGCAGCAGACGCAGCAGGCGATGATGGGCATCCTGGGGTTGATCACCAACCTCTACACCCAGACCGGGATTGCCCTCCCGTCGCAGCTGCTAGGAGTCGCTCCACCACCACCAGTCCTGGCTCCAGCTGCCGCTCCGGTGCTGTCTACGCCGATTCCCTCCATCAGCATGTCTCCACTCCTGGCTCCTGGTGCTCCGATTCACTCCCCGCTGCCGGCCACGACACTGTTTCAGCAGACGCCGGCCTCCGTCGTCAGTGCCCCTGTTCCAGTAGCTCCTACACAGCAGGCACCGACGGTGGCTCCTACGGCTCCGGCAGCTCCTTCCATCGCTACTCTAGCCAGCAGCTCCAACGACAGCGACGGTGACCAGTTCGTCATCGCGCCTAGTACTCAGGATCCTTAGGCACTCGGATCCCTTTTTGGTGTCTTGATGTCAAAGGGGGAGAAGAGTTAGAGGAGTCAGGGGGAGGTCTGCTTAGTCTCAGGGGGAGTGTCTTAGTCTTAGGGGGAGTCTTTCTTATGAGTTATCTTTTGTAATTTGGAGTTTATCTAATTATCTTGTGTAATTTGATGCTTTTGCTACTCATTTGGTGTTCATTGAGCACTCTTCCTTATGTTAATTAATCGATTGAGCTTATTTGGTGTTACTCACTTATTCACACTTGAGTTATTGATTGATTTTGAGCTTTCAAATAATAAGTGTGATATCTTGTATTCATTGCATATCCTTTAAGTTTCATTACTTTAAATTTCATTCTATCAAATTCATTACTATTGCGCTTAAATTGTTGTGTTGTCATCAATCACCAAAAAGGGGGAGATTGAAAGCATCTAGGCCCCAATGAGGTATGGTTTCGGTGATTAATGACAACCATTGGATTTTACTAATGAATTTGTGAATGCAAGGTCCCCATAATCACTTAATAAAATGAAATCAATATGTCACTGGGGACCCCTAACAATCAATGTATGAGATAAAATCAATGATATAAAGACAAGAAGTGAAAGCTCTTATGTCAAAGTCTTTCAACTTTAAATTGACAACATTCAATGCTTGAAGATCATCAGAAATGCCTTTGCAATAAATGTCAAAGAGGTCAATCGAGCAAGACACAAAAGAATCACTTAGAAACAACTCAAAGCAAACAAAATCAACTCACCGGATCAACCGATGATACCTCAGAACAACACATCGGTTGAGTTGGTTCAACTGAAGAAGAAGACCTCAGAACAAAGTACTCACCGGATCATCTGATGTGAATGGCTCAGCAACATCGGTCCATCAGTACAGTTTGCAATATCATTGGACCAAGTGTAGCACCGGATCATCCGATGTACAGAGAAGCACACATCGGTCGATTACTCCAGTAAGCATCAAGTTTGAGAAAATTCTGGAGGAAGAGCCACCGGATCATCCGATGAGAAGACAGGATCAACATCGGTCTAACAACGGTCATAACTGACACAATGACGTCAGCTAAAGTAACTTGACCGATGATAACTAAAGAGGAGACATCGGATCATCCGATGTTCACAGTAAAATTCTGTCAGTCTATTTTTCCAATGGCTATTTCGGGGAGGCTGGCTATAAATACCCCCTAATCCTGTCATTTCAAAAAGTCTTGATCACCAGACACTGTCAAAACATCCACAAGCATTCAAGACCAAGAGCAATCACCTCCACATCATTTCGATCACCTATACACCAAGAGTTAGGCTAGAACTAGCTAGAGAGAGAGCTTGTGTGCCTCCATTCTGGGTGAGTGGACTCTCTAGGATAGTGAGAGAGCCTCAAGGGAGTGCCCTTGGTCTTTGTAACTCTGAGGAGACTTCCGGAGCTTGCCAAGGCGTTTGTGGAAGCCCGGAGGGTCGAAGTTGTACAAGGCTTGAGCTCCACCTTGCCAAGGGAGGCAAACAGAGAGGAATAGTGAAGACCCCTTGTCTCGGTGACTTGGGTGTGGCAAAACCCTTTGGTGGGTGCCACAACGTGGATGTAGGAAGATCTTGACAATCTTGCCGAACCACAGGATAAATCCTCGTGTCTCCTCGGGAGTTTGCATCCTTCTCCTTTCCCTTACTCTTATGCATTTTATATTCCGCGAAGTTTCTATCTACTAGAATGCATAGGTAGCTTGCATAGGGAATTGGGCTTTAGAAATTAAGTTTTATTGCTTAGAATTTTTCAAAAGAAGCCCAATTCACCCCCCCTCTTGGGCATTCGGTCCTTACAGTTCTTCCACTCAAATGTCTATCGTTCGGGAGCACTCTGCATCGGGATTCTTGATCAAGAGACTGTAAGATAGACCTATTTTGCTCATGTAATTATTACTTAATTGTTGTCGAACTTATTTGAATTGGTTTCTTATATTGCTTAAATTATATTTCGTAGGGGTGGTGCAGTGCTTTTACAATCAAAACTACACTACTTGAAGTTCAGCGTTTGCTGTATCAGCCAAATGTGCCCGATGTTGAAAATGATTTGTAAGACCTATGTGTGTTGAATACATTGGCTTGTAGTGAATACACTTGGCTTTGATGATAAAAGTTTTGAATATCACCAAAACACCTTATTATCAAGGTCCGACTCTAGTTCTGAGCTTCAGCAAGGTCCGACAGTAGGTCCGGCTTGTTTTGGGTAGCTCCGGCTACGTTAGATGCTAGGTCCGGCTTCTTGGTAAGGTTCGAATAGCTTTGGTTAGCTCCGGTGAGCTTTATCTTTAGCTCCGGCATGTCTTTGTTAGATCCGACATGTCTTTGTTAGCTCCGGCATGTCTTTGATAGCTCCGGCATGCTTTTGCTAAGCTCCGACGTACTTTGTCTAGCTCCGGTTTTGGGTTGACTAGTTTTAACTAGTTTTTGGTAAGCTCCGGTGCTAGGATCTACTAGTTTTGGAAAGCTCCGGCACTAGGTTCTACTAGCTTTTGTTAGCTCCGGCTCAAGCTCCGGGTTGCTCTGGCAAGGTCCGGAACTTGACCTAAGTGCTTCTGCTTTTCATTTGCAATGTTTCGTACTTGCTTTACATTGTTGGAAAGATTGCTTAGTATTCATTTGCTAATTTTTTGGTTCGTTTTGGTTGATATGGATGATATCGTTTTGCTATGCTTTGCAACATGCTTATGTGAGGCTCTCACGTAAGGTGTTGTGTTCGGAACTAACTTGAGTCAAGTCGAGGACTTGGGCTCGTATGGATTGGTTGTTTATTCATGTGCAGGTGTTGCTTGAGTTCAAGTCATGGCTGGTGATTGGATCCATTGGACTAGTCTTAGGGAGGAGATGAGGTCCAACAACCAAGTTCGGGAGGAACTGTGGTTGAGCTGATCAGGAGGTCGCGCAGGATGATTGAATCAAGGGCAGTGCATATGAAGGTTACTGAACGTCGAAGGAAGGTGTTCACACATATGCATGCGGTGCATGACGTGGCAACATGGTTCCGAAGATGGGATAAGGAAGGAAAGATCTGGTTGGAAGGATCGGATCGTATCGGTTCAAGACTTAGGCTGCTAGCTTAGTCGGTTATGGCTTGATATGGAAAGTATCGAGTTAGTTATGTTAGGATTTCGTGTGTGTCACGAATTTGAGTTGTTTAGGAATGTGGGATACGTTCCTAAGGTGTTTGGAAGTCTTAAGATTGCTTCTATTTGCGTATAGAAGAATCTTGAGCAGTTATGGAAAGTCCCGATTGTGATCGGATTAGGATTGGAGTCCTAGTTGAGATTGGGATGGCCTAAGGGCTGGTTATATAAACAAGGGAGCCCAGAGCTCGTGGTAGACGACTTTGGGTCTGTTCCTCTTGTGTTCTATTGAATAAAATTCGTAGTTTGAAGGAACTTTTGTGCCTTGTTCGTCCGACTTGTTCCAGACAAGTTTTACTCGTCGAGTTTCTGGACAGCACTACCTTTTGTCGGTGGTTTTATCATAACTCGAGTTTTACAGATCAAATTTACGTGATTCTTTTTGAGTTGTCTTCACAACTTGATGTTCTATCATCTTTAAAAATTTCACGGTCATTGGATTTGTGGTCTCTTAGCTACTCGAGTTTCTTTGCAGCATTCCAGAAACTGTTTTTCTCGGGTAGGTCAGATTGACCATAGTCTGATCTTTCGATCATAACTTGAGTTTTTCTCGACGGATTTGAGTAATTATTTTTGTGTTGTCTTCGTGACTTGATTATCTCTGATATATATCACTTTTGTCACGGTGAAAAATGTTTAGATTAGTCTCATACACGATTTCTTTAACAGATCGTTTTTCTGCCGAAAGGGTTTTGGGTTTTTAATTGTTTCCGCTGCGTAAGATTTTTAAATCTACCATTCACCCCCCTCTGGTAGCTTTTCACGTGCTCTTCCATCCTACAATTGGTATCAGAGCCAGGTGCTCTAATATTTGTGATTTGCACGTGTTTTTGACTAATAATCATGGAGAAGTACTCCGCCAAACCTTGTGTGTTTGCTGGTATTGATTTTCAGGTTTGGAAAGCACACATGGAGGCTTTCATCCAGGAACAAGGCTTTGCAATATGGGAGAAGGTGTATAAGCCTTATGAAGTGCCACCCAATGATCAAGTCACGGCCACAAACCTACAGGACGTCGACAACAACAACAAAGCCCGAAACTTGATCATCCAAGGACTCACTCAAAGCGACTTTGATCGTGTCGCGCACCTCCGGTCAGCATACGATGTTTGGAGAGCTCTCTGTGATTATCATGAAGGCTCCAACACAATCAAGGAGGTAAAACAAGATATGTTCAAAAAGGAATATATGCATTTTGAGATGCAACCAGGTGAGTCTATCGATGACCTCTTTGCTCGTTTCAATAAAATTCTCAGCAACTTACGTAGTGTCAATGTTAATTTTTCTGATGCTGAGAATGCTAGGCAACTTCTTAGTGCATTAGACATGTCAATTTGGGAGATGAAAGTAACATCTATTCGTGAATCAACTGTCATGAGTTCTCTTACATTAGATGTACTTTATTCTAAACTAAAAACTCATGAAATTGACATCTTAGCATGTAAGAACCCAAATAAGTCTATTGCATTTGTCTCACAACGTGATATGTCTAGCTCCGGCCAATCAGCATCTTGCAATACTCTTGCTTTGTTGTCCTCGCTAACCCTGGAACAGATCAAAGAATTTCCAGAAGAGGAGTTGGCACTCATCTCTACTAGATTCTCAAAAGCATTGCAAAATGTGAGAACTAGAAGGAGAGGAAGCTCCGGACCTCAACGCTGTTTTGAATGTGGTAAAATAGGACACTTTCGTACAGAATGCCCTAACCTTTCAGGTCCGACCACCCGAGAAGAAAAACAAAGCAAGGTCCGGACCTCCTCTGGAAACTCCAACAAGAAGAAGAAGAGTACCATAGGACGCAAGATGATTAACAGCTTCATCGCCGCACTTCAAGAACTTAGTTCAAGTGATGTAGACTTTGAAAGTGATGAAGATGATGACGATCTGGCCAACTTATGCTTCATGGCGGGCAAAACAAGATCAAGATCAAGTCAGGAGGATGCAGAACACAGTAGTGAAGACGATGAGGTATGTTCTACCTGCAATGAAATGTGTGATGTTATTTCTCGTGCAACTATTATTGTCAAGAAAAAGGACAAAAAGCTTAGGGATAATGCTGCTAAAATTGAATCACTAGAATCTGAAATTAACCGTTTAAAAACTTTGATTCCTAGTGATGATGCATGTCCCTCATGTGACTTAATCAATGAACAATTGTCCACATTAAGAAGTGCACACTCCTCCACTCTAGATAGACTTGATGAAGAAATTAAAAAGAACAAAGAGCTTGCTGCACTTAATGATAAAAACTTGAAAGATGCTAGCTGTTCTACAATTGACTTGCATTGTTCTACTTGTGATGATCTTGATAAGAAACTACAAGATGCTATGAATGAAATTTCTATATTGAACAATGCTTTACGTTCTCATGAAGTTAAATTTTGTTCCAATTGCAAATTAAAAGGAAAAACTTCATGTGAAAATTGCCTTGATCTGTCCAATAAACTTGATGACATGCATAAGACATTAGATCGGTTTTGTAATGGGAATAAGAACCTAAACTTGCTGCTGAATTCTTCCAAGTCTTGCAATAATAAAACTGGTTTAGGTTTTGATTCTCATGCTCATGCTAAGGCACATCCACCTAAAATTGTAAAGTCATTAGGAAGTGGTTTGATTCAAATAGTTCCTAAACAAAAAGGAGTGGTTTTCAAATCTGCAGGAGTGCTTTCTAATTCTGTTTCTAATGTTGGGTGCTCATCGAGACATGATTACAAAATTAAGTTTCATTGTACCTACTATGGTAGAGATGGTCATGTCATAGATTTTTGTTATAGACTAGCTAAACAACAGAAAAGGGAAAGAATGTCTGCTAGATCTCATAACCTTCATGCTAAACCAAAAATTAGAAACATGCAACCTGCTTTAATGAGTTAGAAATTTGGAAAGGTAGCTTCTGGAACTTTTGGCAAGAAATCTACAAAGGCAGCTTCGGTAGTTCTGATAGCTGCGAGAGCTCCCGGATCTTCTGTTGTTCCCTCTGGAGCTTCAGTTTTTACCTCCGGACCTTTTGCTTTTACCTCCGGAGCTACTGGTTTTCACTCTAAACAAGTAACAACTTCTAAATCAACTGTTAAGAACAGAAAACCTCAACCTTTGACTCATAAACCTGATGTTTTGTCTCAGCTTTCGCGTGTTGTTCCTGCTGCACGTCGTGTGACTCAGTACTGGATACCTAAATGCCTTTTGACTAACCCCAGTATTGAGTCATCGACGTATTGTGCTTCTATGTAGGTTACACGTTTGAGGAAGGAGAACATTTGGATTGTGGATTCAGATTGCTCACGCCACATGACCGGTAACAAAGTTTGGTTCTCCTCCCTCTCTTTTGTGTCACATGTAGAGAATGTTACTTTTGCCGATAATTATTCAACTCCTATAATTGCTAAGGGTTCGGTTAGAGTAAATGATCACTACACTTTGAAGGATGTGGCACTTGTCAAAAATTTGAAATACAACTTGCTTTCTGTTTCACAATTGCTAGATGAAAATCTAGAAATTATTTTCAATAAAAACTGTTGCAAAGTTGTAGGTTCAAACAGTGAGCTTATTTTTAACATGTCTCGATTTGGAAGAGTTTTTAAAGCTAATTTTGATATGTCTTCCTCTAAGCATAGGTGTCTAGTTGCTAGTGATTCAAAGGACTTATATTTTTGGCATCGTAGACTTGGTCACGTAGGCTTTGATCACCTAACGCGTGTTAGTGCTCTTGATCGCATATGTGGGTTGCCTAAGCTTAAAGGGGACACAGAAATTGTGTGCTCTTCTTGTAGACATGATAAGATGGTTGCATGTTCACATACTCCTCTCACAATGATCATGACAACTGAACCATGTCAACTTTTGCATCTTGACACCGTAGGACCTTCACGTGTTCAATCCTTCGGAGGTAAATGGTATGTTCTGGTTATTGTTGATGATTATTCTAGATACTCTTGGGTTTACTTTATGGCATCTAAGAATGAAGCTTTTAGTCACTTTAGGACTTTATTTCTTAGATTATCAATTGATCACCCAGGATCTTTAAAGGCAATTAGAAGTGATAACGGAACTGAATTTAAAAATCAATCTTTTGATCACTTTTGTGCTGAAAATGGAATAGATCATCAACTTTCTTCACCATATGTACCCCAACAAAACGGTGTTGTAGAAAGAAAGAACAGAACCTTAGTTGAGATGGCTAGGACTATGCTTGATGAATATCAAACTCCTAGGAAATTTTGGGCTGATGCGTTAGCAACCGCTTGTTATGTCTCAAATCGTGTTTTGTTGCGTGCTAAGCTAGGTAAAACACCATATGAGCTCCGGTTTGGACATAGGCCTAGTGTTACACACTTTCGGGTCTTTGGTTGCAAATACTTTGTTAAGAAACATGGTAATCTTGATAAATTTGAACCTAGATCCATTGATGGCATGTTTCTTGGTTATCCATCTCATACTAGAGGCTACCGTGTGCTTTTATTTGACACTAACAAAATTGTGGAGATTTGTGAAGTGTCTTTTGATGAAGCTAGCCCAGGTACAAGCTCCGGTGTTGCAGGACCAGATCCGTATCCTCAGGGGGAGGGTATTTTTGAAGATGAAGAAGAGCCGGTGATACTGCCTGGTAGTTCCGAAGCTGACACGTATCCAGCTCCGGACATTGAACAAGCTCCGGCTATCACCTCTGCTGGTCCTGATCGTCCACAAGTCACAAGCTCATCAATCTACGATGAACCTAATGAAGAAGAAGCTTGTGAGACATCTGTTCCCCTACGGTTTTACAAAGATCATCCCCCACAACAGATGATTGGAAGCTTGCACGAACGAGTCACACGGTCCAGGTTTTGCGATCCAAACTCTCATGCTCATTCTGCTTTTGTTGCTTCTTTTGAACCTAAAGATATATCACACGCACTCACTAATGAATCTTGGATTATTGCCATGCAAGAAGAGTTAGAAAATTTTGAAAGAAATAATGTTTGGAAACTTGTACCTCCACCTCAAGGTCACACTTTAATTGGAACTAAATGGGTATTTAAAAATAAACAAAGTGAGGATGGGGCTGTGGTTAGGAATAAGGCTAGGTTGGTTGCTCAAGGTTTCACTCAAGTTGAAGGTCTAGATTTTGATGAAACTTTTGCTCCTGTCGCTAGATTAGAAGCCAGAAGAATTTTGTTAGCTTTTGCAGCATCTAAAGGTTTTAAGCTATATCAAATGGATGTTAAAAGTGCTTTTCTTAATGGCTACATAGATGAGGAGGTTTATGTCAAACAACCACCGGGTTTTGAAAATCCAGATTTTCCTAATCATTTTTACAAACTGTCCAAAGCCTTATACGGTCTCAAACAAGCCCCTAGAGCATGGTATGATAGGTTAAAAACATTCTTACTTGAAAAGGGGTTTACCATGGGCAAGGTTGATAAAACTCTTTTTGTTCTTAATCATGACAATGGCTCGTTATTTATTCAAGTGTATGTGGATGATATTATCTTTGGTTGTGCTTCTCATGATCTTGTGTCCAAGTTTTCAGCAATGATGAGTTCCGAATTTGGAATGAGTATGATGGGTGAACTCACTTACTTTTTGGGGCTGCAAATCAAGCAAACCAAGGATGGTACCTTTGTGCATCAAACGAAGTATACCAAAGACCTCCTAAGGCGCTTCAACATGGACAAAAGCAAACCTCTTCGGACACCAATGGGAACAGCAACAATACTTGAACTTGATGAAGATGGTGAATCCGTGGATCAAAAAGAATATAGAAGCATGATCGGATCACTTTTGTACCTCACGGCATCAAGACCGGACATACAATTCAGTGTATGTCTTTGTGCACGGTTTCAAGCCTCCCCACGTGTTTCACATCGTCAAGTCGTCAAAAGAATTCTCAGGTACTTACATGGAACTCAAGAATTTGGCATTTTTCTTCCTTCTTCCTCAACCGTTACCTTGAAAGCTTTTTCGGGTGCTGATTTTGGGGGTTGTAGGATTGATAGGAAAAGTACTTCCGGTGCTTGTCATTTTCTTGGGAATTCTCTTGTTGCTTGGTCCTCTAGAAAACAAAATTCAGTTGCACAATCCACAGCCGAATCTGAATATGTAGCTGCTACTAGTGCTTGCTCACAAATTCTTTGGATTGTTCAAACACTTAAGGACTATGGGGTAGATCTAGATAGTGTTCCACTGTTTTGTGATAACACTAGTGCTATTTGCATTGCCAAAAACCCCGTGCAACATTCTAGAACTAAGCACATTGATATTGGGTATCACTTTCTCCGAGATAACGTTGAAAAAGGAAACATTGTGCTTCACCATGTAGATACCGAACATCAATTGGCTGACATTTTTACAAAACCTTTGGATTTCACTCGTTTTTATTACATTCGTAGTGAAATAGGGGTTATGCATCCTCATGGCTTAAATTGAGGGGGGGTTTTTGAAACTTGGGAAGTCTATGTGTGAATCTGAAATTAAAATAATATGAGCATAGTATTTCATACATATATGACTTTGTGATTCCTTTTACATGCTGAAAGTTCTTACTACATTACTCGTGTTATACATTTTGTAGTTTTTGCCAAGTCTAGTAATTGGAATAATTACTTACACTAAATCTGGTCATGGTCGAACTTTCTTGCTGTTTTGAACTTGTTGCATGCTCACAAATGCTTTTAATTATTAAGAATACATCAAGTAATCAACTCACATGTTGAGTTTTTATGAACAAATATAAATTGAGAAAAGATCAAGAGAATATGCATGCATCGCACTTCTTCTTTTGAGATAGCTTGTCATTGCACTTAGATATGAACTTGGAAGAAGTTGTGTATGACTAAAACCATGTCCTTAAGCTTCTGATTGTCAAATGACATAGGCTTGGCTTAGTTGGTTAGAATAAGGCAGATGCGCATAAAATCTCTTGCAAATATCATATGATCTAAATTTATGCTTTGAAAAATTGCAGCAACTAGTGTCATGCTTTCAGGTTTTTAAATAGTTAAGTTTGTGAGATCATGACTTGCTTAAATTGAAAAATTACATTTGATCTCTAGCATGGCTTACACTACCTTATGTATTTCCTTGATGTGATAATGTAAGGTACTTGATAGTATGACCTGGATGAGCTTTGTTTATATGTTGTCGGTACCCTAAAAACCGTACACCCCTTGAGGTTACAAAGATCTCAAGAGAAAGCCATCTATTTGGTTTGAAGACCCTCGGAGGCCCACTTGTCAGACATGACCGGACCCGCTTCTCCAACATGGTTAATCCCAGGGTCGCCACGTGTACAACCAAACCGGAGCTACCGCCCACAAGGGGGAAGCTCCGGACCACGTACCGAAACGGCACCTCTGGACTTAACCCCAGACCGAGAGAAGCTCCGGACCTGACACGTGTCTGATAGCCCTGGGGCTACCTGCTTCCCATGGCAAGCTCCGGAGCTGCCACGTGTCAAATCGTCGGACCTTTCAGCTTCTAACCTCCAGAAGACCTTGTAACGGCTCCGGATCTTCAAAGGAGAGCCAAGGACTTCAAGACCCGATTAAGTGTCATTAATGCCATATTAATGACACTTAAACGGACGATCTTAACACCAGTAACGGTGCTGTCAAAGCCCGTTACAGGGTTATTAAGAGCAATTAAGAGTGTATCAATACTAGTAACCGCCGGGGCCACATGTCAGGCCAAGCTAGCTTGTAACGGCCTGCCCTTGTACTATAAAAGAACAGGTCGACGATACACTGAGGGAGGTTCACGAGCGATCATACGCACCCCATGCACTCGTGACAAATCTCATACTGCTAATACAACACCAACACACCCGTGGAGTAGGGTATTACGCTCAGGCGGCCCGAACCACGTAAATTCTTGTGTCTCCTGCGTCAAACTCCTATTCACCTTCTTGAATCTCCGCGCGCCCACACCGAACTTCAAACTCCCCAATCACTTTAGCAGTGTAGGGAGATCTGTCAGCTCCAACAGTCGACAGTTGGCGCGCCAGGTAGGGGCGCCTGAGATTTTCGAGAATGGTGAACTCTGCTGCTGCATCATCCAACGTCCCAGCTCCCAGATTCGAACCCGCAAGAAGTCACTTCAGGAGACCTAGACCCCTCCGGGAGGGTCCAGGTCATTTCTGAAGAAGCTCCAGGTTCCTCCAGCCAGAACCTGGAGGTCCCCGAAGAGAATCTGGACCCCTCCGAGAGGGTCCAGATCAATGAAGAGGAAGCTCCGGACCCCTCCGGGAGGGTCCGGACCATTCAACGCCCGGTATACTTCATCAGTGAAGTATTACATGATGCCAAGACTCGATACCTAGAGGTGCATAAGCTGCTCTATGCAGTTCTTATCGCCTCCAGGAAGCTTCTACATTACTTCCAAGCTCACAAAGTCTCGGTGGTGACCTACTATCCACTTCGATCAATCCTACATAATCCCAATTCAACTGGGAATATTGCAAAGTGGGCAGCGGAATTGGCTGAATTTGATCTTGAATTTATTTCAAGACAAGCAGTCAAGAGTCAAGCGTTGGCAGATTTTGTGGCGGAATGGACTCCCTCTCCATCAAACCCTGGGGGCCCCAGTGAACAGAAGATGGAGCATCAAGCTCCAACCTTCGCCGAGCCTCACTGGACCCTCTACCTCGACGGCTCCATGCAGAAGCAGGGGGCCAGAGCTGGAATCCTTCTCCTTGCACCGACTGGGGAGAAGGTAAAATACATGGTACACCTTGACTTCAAGGCAACCAACAACATGGCGGAGTATGAAGCGCTCATCTACGGACTAAAGGTGGCACTGTCATATGGTGTCAAACAACTGCTCGTCAAAGGAGATTCACAGCTCATCATCAAGCAGGTGAAGGGTGAATGCTCCTGCA
Organism: Tuctoria greenei; assembly: GCA_036927565.1. NCBI lineage: Eukaryota > Viridiplantae > Streptophyta > Magnoliopsida > Poales > Poaceae > Tuctoria > Tuctoria greenei. The sequence goes on along the minus strand of JAYESD010000005.1, from coordinate 30,494,988 downwards.
ACAATCTCCAGCTAGCTGCTTACCTCCTTGAAGTCCAGAGGCTTCAGAAGGACTTTGAAGTCCTAGACCTCCACCATGTTCAGCGTGCCCACAACGCTGAAGCCGACGAATTGTCGACGAAAGCGTCAACCGGAGCTCCGGCTCCTGATGGAACTTTTGTCCGGAGATTGTCGAAACCCACAGCTCAGCCTGCCGAACTGAGCGAAGGGGGCGAGATCAGCATCCCGAAGCTGACGGTCCCGATGGCCCTGTTACCATGGCAGCCATCAAGGGTCGTAGGTGCTGTTGGAAGCTCCGAGCAACCCAGCACGCAAGACTCAAATGCTCAAGTCAGTTCCGATGCATGGATCTCGGAGATCCGGAACTACTTGAAAGACAACATCCTTCCTGACGATGATGTATCCGCTGACCGGGTAGTCAGATTGGCTAAAAGATACACGCTGGTAGAAGGGGATCTCTACCGGCGCGGTGCCAACGGCATCCTAATGCGGTGCATCACAAGGGAAGAAGGCTGCGAACTCCTCGCAGAAATCCATGGAGGCGAGTGTGGGAACCACGCATCTTCCCGCACGCTGGTCGGAAAAGCCTTTCGGCATGGCTTCTACTGGCCTACAGCGCTCCAGGATGCCACTGAGCTGGTGAAGAAATGCGAAGCATGCCAATTTCATGCAAAGCAAATTCATACACCGGCTCAACCCTTACAAATGATACCTCCTACATGGCCCTTTGCTGTGTGGGGGATGGATATCTTGGGACCCTTCCCAAGAGCCGTCGGAGGTTACAAATTCCTGTACGTCGCCATTGACAAGTTCACCAAGTGGCCGGAAGCGACTCCAGTTGTGACGATCAACAAGCAATCTGCTATCAACTTTCTGCAATTCATTGTGAGCAGATTTGGAGTCCCAAACAAAATCATCACTGATAATGGGACTCAATTCACAAGCTCCGTATTCCAAGGATATTGCGAAGACCTCGGCATACAAGTTTGCTACGCCTCCGTAGCTCACCCAGCCAGCAATGGCCAAGCCGAGAGAGCAAATGCTGAAATCCTTAAAGGACTCAAAACGCGCACCTATGAGCACTTGAAAAAACACGGAGCCAACTGGATCGAAGAGCTTCCGCCCACTCTATGGGCCAACAGGACTTCTCCAAACCGGTCAATCGGAGAAACACCCTTCTTTTTGGTGTACGGAGCTGAAGCAATCCTTCCTCCGGAAATCACCTTGGGTTCGCTCCGGGTCCGGACCTTCGATGAAGCCGCGCAGGACCAGCTCCGGCGTGAAGACCTAGACCTCCTCGAGGAGGGAAGGTGCCAGGCAGCTGTTCGGAATGCCCGATATCGCCAAGCTTTACGGCGTTATCACCAGCGGCATGTACACAACCGACAGCTCGAGGAAGGCGATCTGGTGCTACGGAGAATACTATCCAAAGAAGGGTTAAACAAACTCTCCCCCGGCTGGGAGGGGTCCTTCCGAGTGATCAAAGTATCCCGTCCTGGAAGCGTTCGCTTGGCTACCGAGGATGGGACACCTCTCCCAAATCCTTGGAACATCGAGCACCTCCGTAAGTTCTACACTTAATACCACGGAGGTGAGTCTTGAGTAACTTGGGGTGTATGTTATAGAGTCATTGTACAGAGTCGGGTAGTTCCTCCAGGAGAGCAGCCGGACCTTTCCCGAAAGGTCCGCAAAGCTCATGCAGCACTTGTCACAGTCTCAGGACTAAAAGTGCGGCTAACTACCCTGGGTCAAACGAGAAACCAAACACACTTAGCCTGGTTCCATACCCTAAGAGTGTACTTGTTTCCCCTGTACCCCGGACCTATAATGAAAGACATCTTCATGTGAAATAGACTCCACGTGCATTTATTTTGTACAGGCTCAACATTTTTATTTTTCTCTTTCTTGTCTATAACAAAGACGTGCAATTCTTAAGAAATTTTAGTTCAACCGGTTTATATACGATTCGAGTTGTATTGTCAGTTCTTTTGGATTCAAATATCGTTCATGGCCAACTAGCCTGAAAGCCGCCAAGCTAATCTTGGGCCGGAGTGTGCTATCGACTTAGCCTGGTCAAGCACCCTAAGTACGCCACTCTACCTACACCCCGGCAGGCCGAAGTAAGGCGGGTCCATGGACAGTTGAATCTAAGGGAAAAGACAAGCGCATCCGGTTGTATTTAAAATCGCGTTCAACTTAAAATCCTCTTGAGAATCGTAATCCGCGACGAAATTATAGACAAGGAACGAATTTTACTATTTTTCTTGGCTTAAGTGTGCAGGAAAAATAAAGTCTACGTTGATGGAGAAAAGCCGGAGCTAACGTAGCTCCGACTCCCCTAAGGGGGCCAGCCGTCGACGCTGAATAAAAGATGGTGAGAAGACCCCGTAAATGGAGTCTGCTGCCAACAAACCAAGTGTTGGCAAAGGTCACTGCCGGAGCTACTCAGCTCTGACACCCCGGAGGACTAACTATCGACACTCTACGTGTTGATAGAGGCTATTGCCGGAGCTACCAAGCTCCAGCGATGGACAATGCCGGAGCTTCTAAGCTCCGACAACCTCAGGGGACCTTCACTATCGAAGACTTCAGACCTAAAATTCTACAAGTTCGGAGCAAATGAGTCTTCAACAACACACAGTATCCTTTTGGTACATGTTCACAATCAAATTGTGTACATCTACCAGGGGGCCAAGTGAAGATAAAGATGTTGAAGACAAAAAGTGAAATTCGCAAAATTTTGGGGATTTCATTCATCTGGAGACAGGAGATTACATCTGGAGACAAGGGATTACAAAATTGAGGAAGAAGAAGAGAAAATACAAGTGAGAGCTAAAGAGATGGTCCTAGACCCTATGGAAGAACTCGGCGACCTTCTGGGCGACCTCCGATACGCTGGCTCGGGTAGCTTCGCCTTCTCCTTCGACGGGGCCTTCAAGCACCGGGTCCAGAGGAAATTGGGAGTTCCGGCTGGTGTAGCACGTCAGCACATACTCTGTGACGTTCCTCGCCAGGGATTGCCCCTCAACCTCCAGTTGGTCCACGATGACATCGCCCACCTTGGAGAGCTTGCTACCTGCTGCGCTCAACGCCTGCAGCGCAAGGTCCGGCTCCGGCTCCGGATCATCCGGGTGCACGGGGCTGAAACCCATCGGCGTCAGCGCGTCGTTGGCCTTGCCCAGGAACTCCCAAATCTGTAGGGAGTCTGTCGTCCTCAAGCTCTTCATCTCTTCCAGGGATCTCCTGGCCGCCGTCAGATCAGAATTCACGCGGGCGAGGCACTCAACTTCTTTGGCGTTTTGCTGAATCTTTGCAGCAACCCGCCTCTCGAGTCTTCCGAGCTCCTCCTCCCGGAGGTGGATCTTGTTCCGGCGATCGACCAGGTCCTTCTCCCTAGCCTCCACTTTTTTCTCCCGGGCAACAAGGGCACACTCGTATTCATAGAGTTCCTGCCCCCGCACCCAGGTCTTCTCCTCTTGCTCTTGGCAGCGCTCTTCCAATTTTTTGGTGCGCTCCTCGAGGCCCTTGTCCGCCAGAGCTATCTTCTTGGCAAGCTCCTCTTCCCTCCTCAGGACATCATCCCGCAGCTCAAGGAGTTTGTGCTCTTCATTCTCGAGCCGTCTCTCCCTATCTTCAAGTGCCTCTCGGCGCTTGATGAGTGCGATGTTAATGGCCTCAAGCTGTTCGTGCCGAGCATCGGCCGCGTTATTGGCAGCTTTGGCCTGATCGTAGATATCCCGGGATTGAGCGTCGAGGGCATGAGTCATGCTCTCCCTGTCATCCAGCAGCTTGCCCCAGTACTCTAGGCGGATCTTCTCCCGCTTGATCCACTCCTTGTCATCCGCTAGCCTCGACTGCACCAGCTTGGTCTCAAAGTGGAGCCGATTACGCCACCGCCTAAGGGTTTGGCGCTCCTCTTCAAGAGCCTTGCTGTCGTGGAAGAAGGCCAGTTGGACTTGACGCAGACTGGAGCAGGCGTTGTCGATAGACATCGACAGCGGGATGGGCTCCGGACCTGCTGGGGTCTCCTCCGCTGGTTCCAGCGGGTCTTCACATACAAAAATTGGGTACCACTCAGAGCGGAACCCTGAGCTTCCAAGGAACTAGGGCCGTCCTCCGGGATGGCCTCCGTCGCCATCGAAGAAGGTCCCGCCGCCAAGTCTTCGTTCACCTCCTCGGGCAGGGGGCCAGCGACTTCGTTTGGGCACTCCGGCTCTGCCGCAGGTACCTCTGAAGTCGTCTCTTCCGGAGCAGGAGCTGCTACTGGCTCCGGCCGGGACACCTCTTCCGAGGGAGGCTCGAGCTCCATCGCCTCTTCAACCACCGGCTCTATGACCGGCGCTCCAACAATAACCGGCTCAGCGGCCGGTGCTTCGGAGGTATCCGGCTCAACTGCCAGAACTACCTCGACTACCGGCTCACATGCCGGGGCTTCAGACACCTCCGGCTCAACCGTCGGGGCTTCAGCAAATTTCTGGCTCCGAGGCCGGAACTACTACTTCCTCCGGCTCAACAGCCGAAGCTTCCATCACTGCAGCACCAGGACCCGGAGCATCAACCTCCGAGACAGGTGCCGCTGGCATGTCTTCACTCCCGTGGTCCGGCGCTACCACGGGAACTTCTGGGGACGAGTCGAGGTCCATGACCACGACAGCCGGCGTCGGAGCTGTCGCAGCCTCAGCCACCACCTGGGGCGGCACCGGGGCAGGAGCAGAAGCTCCCATGGCCTCAGACATCGTGGCTGAGGGTGGAGGTTCACTCCCCTTCTTGGGGACGTTGCAGATGATGGACGAAGAAAATCAACAAACAATCGCTACAATTAAAAATTTAACCAAGGTAAAGATTAAAAATTACCTTGGAAGGCTTCCGCACCAGCTTGCGCGGAACCTTTTTCTTGGACATTCCGGGCTGGCCACGGTCAGCGTAGAAGCTCCAGAAGGCCCCCCGGAACTTGTCGCAGCTACGGGCGTTTCCCGGGTCGAGGCTCTCCTCGATCGGGAGGAACCCCTGGACCTGGAGGCTCCCACCGTCCCAGGTGCCGGAGTCGTGCGCCCGGAGCTAGCACCCCAGGAGGGTTCCACCACGGGGACAGACGCGCTCCGGGAGGATCCCACTGCAGGAACGGTATCGTCCCGGAAGGACCCCACTACGGGGACAGTCGCCACGGTGGCAGAAGATCTTCCCCTATGGGGAGAAGGAACCGAGGCAGGAGTAGCAGGCCTGACGGACCTTCCGTCGGCGTGTCGCAGCTTCCTCTTCCGGCTCTCCGGCTCATCCGCCAGCTCCTTGCCCTTGCCGACGACCTCGACCCTCGGCTGTGGGGCAGGGACGGAGCCATCTTCGGGCGTTCCGGGGATCGCCACCCGGGTGGTTGATCTTCTCTCGACGACACCAAGGTCGTCAAGTGCGGGCATCGTCCGCTGGAGCTCCCTGCTGAACTCCACTTCCATGTTTAGAGGGAGAAAGGCCGACGGCGGAGTCAAGTCGTCACCGTCGACGTTGATGCCGTGCTGGAATTTCTTGAGGTGGAACTCCAAGGTCTTCCCCACCATGTTGGACTTCAACCCAGTCTCAATCCGGTCCTCGTCCATCACGCTGTTGAGTGCCCAAGCGAGCTTCTCCCTCCTCTTCAGCGGCGCCCACCTGTTGGCCAGGAAATTGCAGAATACCGCCTGAGGAGTCAATCCTCCCTCCACGCATTGGCGAATCCTGGTCAAGGCGGGGTTGAAAGCTTCCGCCAGCACCGGAACCGCACTCTAGATCGTCGTGTCGATGCCGGGCAGGCCGTCGGGCAGCTCCAACCGCTCATGCTCCTCCACCCTGACGACTATCCAATCTTTCTTCCAGTCATCCCACTTCCCGGAAGGGAACGACCGGAGGTACTTGAACGGGCACTTCTTGCGCTTCACAAAGTAGTAGAAGCCAAGGTACTCATTGCTCCGGCCGGTGGTGTGTACGGTGAAGATGGTCCGGAAGAGTTCGATGCAGGGGGGGATGCCCACCCACATCTCACAGAAGTGGACAAAGATGGACACGAGGAGAATGGAGTGAGGGCCAAGGTGGTATAGCTGCAGACCATAGAAGTCTAGCAGCATCAAGAAGAAGGAAGAAAAAGGTGGGATCAACCCCACCATGGCGTACGAAGAAAAGTACACCATTTCGCCGGCGTGCTCCTTCTCGAAGGGGAGCTCTCCGCCGGCGCGAACCAAGCGGTTGAAGAAGTCCGAGGAACACCCCATGAGGGCCCGGACCTTCTTCAAATCGCTGTCGGTCTTCAAGCGACTCTCGCGCAGACCCAACTCCATTGCAGCACAACTAGGCAAGAGAAGAAGAGCTAAGCACGAGTTGGGAGTTTGAGCGCAAGATCAGATGAGAGGCGTAAAGAACTCCAGACGGTGCGCGCTTTCCTTCTTAAGTAAGCCCTCGCAACGCTTGGATGGAAACCGCGGGGAAGTCGAAGATACCATTCAAGAATTCAACCCAGCCGATGACAAGAGGGTCCGAGACCACCTCGATGATCAAGTCGAGGCTCTTACCCAGGCGAACGGTTGTCATCACTCAGCGGGAAACCCAAAGGCGGCGGCCTGACAGGGCGCGCGGAACCGATACGGTTTTCGTATCGGGAACCGGCGACCTTCAATTGTGTGAGATCCGCACGTCAAAGATCTCGTCTGCCGCCTGAGGTGCGCCACGCGGCGGGATCTAACTGTAAATCCCTGCCAACGGCACCTCCGAAGACCCTTGAAGACTCAGTTCAAGAGTCACAAGGATGGACCCACCTCCGACGGAATGACTTCACCCCAGTGATCTTCCTCGGAGGTAGGTCCAGGGGGCCACTGTCGGTACCCTAAAAACCGTACACCCCTTGAGGTTACAAAGATCTCAAGAGAAAGCCATCTACTTGGTTTGAAGACCCTCGGAGGCCCACTTGTCAGACATGACCGGACCCGCTTCTCCAACATGGTTAATCCCAGGGTCGCCATGTGTACAACCAAACCGGAGCTACCGCCCACAAGGGGGAAGCTCCGGGCCACGTACCGAAACGGCACCTCCGGACTTAACCCCAGACCGAGAGAAGCTCCGGACCTGACACGTGTCTGATAGCCCCGGAGCTACCTGCTTCCCACGGCAAGCTTCGGAGCTGCCACGTGTCAAATCGTCAGACCTTTCAGCTTCTAACCTCCGGAAGACCTTGTAACGGCTCCGGATCTTCAAAGGAGAGCCAAGGACTTCAAGACCCGATTAAGTGTCATTAATGCCATATTAATGACACTTAAACGGACGATCTTAACACCAGTAACGGTGCTGTCAAAGCCCGTTACAGGGTTATTAAGAGCAATTAAGCGTGTATCAATACTAGTAACCGCCGGGGCCACATGTCGGGCCAGGCTAGCTTGTAACGGCCTGCTCTTGTACTATAAAAGGACAGGCCGACGATACACTGAGGGAGGTTCACGGGCGATCATACGCACCCCATGCACTCGTGACAAATCTCATACTGCTAATACAACACCAACACACCCGTGGAGTAGGGTATTACGCTCAGGCGGCCCGAACCACGTAAATTCTTGTGTCTCCTGCGTCAAACTCCTATTCACCTTCTTGAATCTCCGGGCGCCCACACCGAACTTCAAACTCCCCAATCACTTTAGCAGTGTAGGGAGATCTGCCGGCTCCAACAGTCGACATATGTATATGTTATAATATGCTCATAACAACTAAAGAGGGAGAGATAATTTGTTTATATGCTCATGACTTGTTGAATACATTGTCAAAGGGGGAGAGATAATCATGAAAAGAAAGAGAATAAGGAGAGATGATAAAGGGGGAGAGATAATGACAGATAATATGGGATAATTTTTCTTCTCATCTTACTTTTGATTTACAAAGGGGGAGAAATTGCTTTCAAAACTTTTATGTGAATAGGCCAATGTTCGGATTTTAAATGGTGTTGCCAATGCATTCATCAAGGGGGAGATTGTAAGACCTATGTGTGCTGAATACATTGGCTTGTAGTGAATACATTTGGCTTTGATGATAAAAGTTTTGAATATCACCAAAACACCTTATTATCAAGGTCCGACTCTAGCTCTGAGCTACAGCAAGGTCCGACGGTAGGTCCGGCTTGTTTTGGGTAGCTCCGGCTACGTTAGATGCTAGGTCCGGCTTCTTGGTAAGGTCCGACTAGCTTTGGTTAGCTCCGGTGAGCTTTATCTTTAGCTCCGGCATGTCTTTGTTAGCTCCGGCATGTCTTTGTTAGCTCCGGCATGTCTTTGATAGCTCCGGCTTATACTTGATAGCTCCAGCATGCTTTTGCTAAGCTCCGACGCACTTTGTCTAGCTCCGGTTTTGGGTTGACTAGTTTTGACTAGTTTTTGGTAAGCTCCGGTGCTAGGATCTACTAGTTTTGGAAAGCTCCGGCGCTAGGTTCTACTAGCTTTTGTTAGCTCCGGCTCAAGCTCCGGGTTGCTCCGGCAAGGTCCGGAACTTGACCTAAGTGCTTCTGCTTTTCATTTGCAATGTTTCGTACTTGCTTTACATTGTTGGAAAGATTGCTTAGTATTCATTTGCTAAGTTTTTTGTGCATTTTGGTTGATATGGATGATATCATTTTGCTATTCTTTGCAACATGCTTATGTGAGGCTCTCACGTAAGGTGTTGTGTTCGGAACTAACTTGAGTCAAGTCGAGGACTTGGGCTCGTATGGATTGGTTGTTTATTCATGTGCAGGTGTTGCTTGAGTTCAAGTCATGGCTGGTGACGGGATCCATTGGACTAGTCTGAAGGAGGAGATGAGGTTCCAACAACCAAGTTCGGGAGGAACTGTGGTTGAGCTGATCAGGAGGTCGCGCAGGATGATTGAATCAAGGGCAGTGCATATGAAGGTTACTGAACGTCGAAGGAAGGTGTTCGCACATATGCATGCGGTGCATGACGTGGCAACATGGTTCCGAAGATGGGATAAGGAAGGAAAGATCTGGTCGGAAGGATCGGATCGTATCGGTTGAAGACTTAGGCTGCTAGCTGAGTCGGTTATGGCTCGGTATGGAAAGTATCGAGTTAGTTATGTTAGGATTTCGTGTGTGTCACGAATTTGAGTTGTTTAGGAATGTGGGATACGTTCCTAAGGTGTTTGGAAGTCTTAAGATTGCTTCTACTTGCGTATAGAAGAATCTTGAGCAGTTATAGAATGTTCCGATTGTGATCGGATTAGGATTGGAGTCCTAGTTGAGATTGGGATGGCCTAAGGGCTGGTTATATAAACAAGGGAGCCCAGAGCTCGTGGTAGACGACTTTGGGGCTGTTCCTCTTGTGTTCTATTGAATAAAATTTGTAGTTTGAAGGAACTTTTGTTCCTTGTTCGTCCGACTTGTTCCAGACAAGTTTTACTCGTCGAGTTTCTGGACAGCACTATCTTTCGTCGGTGGTTTTATCATAACTCGAGTTTTACAGATCCAATTGACGTTATTCTTTTTGGATTGTCTTCACAACTTGATTGTCTATCATCTGTCAAAATTTCACGATCATTGGATTTGTGGTTTCTGAGCTACACGAGTTTCTTTGCAGCATTCCAGAAACTGTTTTTCCCGGGTAGGTCAGATTGACCATAGTCTGATCTTTCGATCATAACTTGAGTTTTTCTCGACGGATTTGAGTAATTCTTTTTGTGTTGTATCCGTGACTTGAGTCTCTCTGATATCTATCACTTTTGTCACGGTGAAACATGTTTAGATTAGTCTCATACACGATTTCTTTAACAGATCGTTTTTCTGCCGAAAGGGTTTTGGATTTTTAATTGTTTCCGCTGCGTAAGATTTTTTAAATCTACCATTCACCCCCCCTCTGGCAGCTTTTCACGTGCTTTTATCAAGGTTAGATGACACTTTTACTTAGTGACCAATGTATGTTATTCATTCCTCCTTCGACATTTGTTAATTTAAATAATGTCAATATTTTTAGGATCCAGCGGAATATAAGAGACGTGTTCAGGAGCAAGCAGGACGGTACAATTTAGATTGATCGATGGGAACTTCGTCGTCGATCTACAATGAATGTAGCATGATTTTTGTTTTCTACTTGACAGGGCGCTTCATCGTCGTTGTTTGCAGCTGTTACATAGAGAGACTCACTTAAACTTGTACTCAGTGTGTAAAGATATTATCTTTAAATAATTGTAAAGCCTCTAATGGTGTATTATCACAATTAAGCCAGCCTCACTGGTGATCCAGTATTTCCTATAATGCATTACTGTACTAGTATCCGCTCATCTGTGTTTTTTACTAATATAATTTTCCCTGCAACGACTACATACGGTTGTGATAATTGCAACGATTACATCCCTGTAATTTCAATGAACACCGCTTGTGATAATTGAACAACTACATACGGTTCTTACACAATGACCGTCGGTGAAAATACATGATCTTCTCAGCCCGTTGTTAATTAAGAACCGTCTGTGAAGTTCATTACATTACAGGCGGTTCTTAATTAATAACCGCCTGTGAAGATCATGTATTTACCCAGGCGGTTGTTTCTTAAAATCCGTCTGTGATGTTAATTTATTGCAGGCGATTCTTAAGTAATAACCGCCTGAGAAGATCGAGTATTTACCCATGCGGTTGTTTTTTAAAATCCTCGTATGTTGTTCTTTCATCACAGACGGTTATTATATCATTCGTCATCACAGTCGTATATTTTTAAGGACCGTGTGTGTTTGAAAAATTGAGGCGCCTGTAAAAATGATTTTTGTAGTAGTGGATCACCTTCTTAGTTCAAAAAAACGAATCGTTGTTTCTATCCCTGAAATGTTTCTTATTTTTACCGTTTGGAGTAGTTTTAATGATTCTACCCATAATCGAAAATGATTCTACCATCAAACGTGGCCTAAGTATCATCTTGCACAAATGGAGAAGTCTTGTGCATCACCATGCCGATTTCTATCACGTGTATTGTCTTATCAATCTCCAAGTACTCCATAACTCGTGTCTTTTATGCGCTGTTAAAATTAAAACGTACCCCGAAATCACGCACTTATGCGACAACTCCGACTAACGTTAGATGCACAATAGACCCATTGTGCATCATCGATATAGAGATTTTTTTTTCCAAGTTTTAGGTGCAGTGGACCTTACTGATCCATGTCGTGCTAAGCACTATGCAAATTGTGCCTGATGTTAGTCCTTGGCATGCTGCACATAAATATTATTGTACATTGCAAAGTTTAGACAAGAAACTAAACGACGACATTTGAGATAGCTATGTGATCTAAACAACTTGGCATGGTCGTGACGTACCAGATAGATCCTTGATCAGGATTTTTTTGAGTCTAGCAAAGAACATTCAACATAAACACCAACTATTTTCTATTATCTAAAAAATGAACAATATTTTTAATTGGTAAGGGAAAGGGCTAAATGGAAATTTACGAATTTCTTGACCACTGTCTCATCTTTTCCTTCTATTATTTTTCTCTTAACGAGGTACAACTATAACAAAAAATATCTAAATGGTATTAATAAACCAAAGAGAGCAATACATAAATCAAAAGTTGCAATAAAATGTGGGAGCCAACATGAGAACAAGCGCATTTATATATGCTTAGCTAAAATTCAACATGCATACCGTGGAAGACATACATTATTCATAGGACAGAGTAATGCACGCTCATTCCTTGTAATAACAACACAAGATATCTTCCGAACAAAATAAGGAACCAACTCGCACGGTTGGCTAACACGTCCACTTTTCAATCTTTCGATTCCCAGTTTCAGTTCATATTATTATATGAACAATGCAAAACCTTCAAAACATGAACTTACAACAACATCAGTAATTGTTTCATTACTCAAAAACATTTTCATACCATATAATTAACACAACATTTAAATGGTGCAGAAAGGATAAAAACAAGCAGAGGAATTGCTTGGTCCACTTGGATGCATGGACCTATGATCCCATCCATCCACCGATCAGTTCCAGAACCAGGAGTCCAAACTGCCAGGCTGCGCCTCCTCTGTGGCGACGAACAAGGCGTCTGGGAAGTCAAAGCTGCAGCCCTCATCGCTGACCACACCACCATCCTCCTCTTCCGAAGAAAGCACACCGGGGAGGGTGCAGTCGCCGCTGTCAAGGGCTTCCTTGAGATGCTGTGCAAGCAGCTTCTCCGTGCCTGAAATGGTGGTATGATCATCCAAATGGTCGACCTCTTGCGATGCGGTGACCGTCAACGGTAACATCATCTTGCCTTGTAGCTTCTCGGTTAAGGAGGTTACCTGTTTGAGTACATCGTTAATTGTGTTTATCACATTGAACAAGCATATTAATATGGTATTGTGATCTGATCTCATCATACAATGGGTCCATCAGCACATGGCACATGCAAGCTCTAGATATATTATGCTTCATCTAGGTTTCCATCTACCCGCACTGTACGCCGATCCAACGTTAAAGTGAAACAACAATGGTATGGGTGCACATCATTTGCATGGAGACCAACAATGGTATGGGCGCACATCATTTGCATGGAGGTCACTGGCTCAATTTTTTCCTTTCAAGATTTAAATTCATTTTTATTCACAAATATTTAGACCTATCAAAAAATCATTAAACCATTGTGATTTTAAGTAAATGTTCACTTCATTAATATTTCAGTATTGATCCTTCTATAAAGAGTGTTGTTTGGATTTCATTTAGGAGGGAACGAAGATATATTTTCAAATGATATAATTGAATATTTTGACTAAAAACAACTGTTGTAAAAAACCAATATCATTGCAATCCCATTTTGTTTTTTAAAAATATCAGAACTATATTAGAGTAATGAATTATTTCACATTACATGTATTAGCTATCATGTTTGGGCTTCACGGGGGAGCCAAGATTCCTACCTACTGCAGAGTCCCATTGGATATTGGATAATAGCTAAAATGAATCCAGTAGTGGACGGCAGCTGATGACTAGCTAAAGTCAACTATAGGGGACAACAATTATATTTTATTTAATTTTAGAAGTAACATTTTGTATAACAACAAAAAATTGCACAAAAGGGCAAAAGGCCCTTATACTTTGCTAGAACTTGAATTCAAAAGACCATATTTTCCAGTGAAATCCTCATATCCTATATAATATTATTAAAGTGGCTTTTGTATAATCTTATTAAATACCATATTTTTCAAGCACAGAGCGCGTGACATTTCATGCTATAATTGCCTATGGATGAGTGAACTTATGTAACATTTTCCAAACAAGTGAAATTCAACTTACAGAAAGAACTTGTCATTGTAAGATAGTAAGGCCGAGTTTGGCACAACTTCTACCAAAACGGCTCTAGCACCAAAGCAGGGAGCCAGTGAAGCCACCTTTTGTGGTCTAACCAGCTCCTAGACCGATTCAGGAGCAAAAACAGCTACGGATCCTCACTACAGTAGCAGCGCGAGAGCGATGCCAAACACAGCCTAACACTGCTGAATATGTAACATCCTACAATTTTTGGTGTATGGGTTACAGTTACTATGTTCCTATTATAATCCAATGAAGTTTCAGTCTTTCAGATGCAATTGGCAGGTTCAGATAAAATTGGGACATATTTTCTTGTATTAACATGATCAAGAGGGATGGATTATAAATGCTCAAGACAAAAGCTATTGCAAAGAAGACTAAAATGCTGACCATAATGAAAGTCAGTGATTCATAGCCAAGTACTTTATTATATAATTGTGCGCTCCTGCATCTATATTGCACCAGTCATAATGCAATAACCAAACATGGAGCCCACTCAAAAAGAAGATAAAGAGTTGTGATACAACCTAACAGTGAGAAAGAATTTTCATCCATGATAAATCCACAGGTATAATATGCCAACTATTATTATTTGCATCAAATACCCTAATTTAAAATACATGCTAGGCATTTCCATCAACAATTTAATGATCACCATCAAAAGTTAATGTTCCCCATTCCTTTATCTTAACTGTAGTTCCTAGTTCACCATTCATAGAACCCACTTTACCAGATTGTCCTTGTAAAGTTTCAGTCTCCAGAACTATGGACTGTGAAGTTCTTTTGCATTTAATTGATAAAATTGAGAAAGTTGTCGATATGAAGAGGCACCCAATGATAATTTGAAAATTAACATAAAGGTTTCAAGTAGCTCAATGCTTGAGTACCAAAACGATGGTCAGTAGCATCAAGTTCAGGGATGTCCGTGACATTTCCTACTTTATTTGATACTCTTGCGCACGTGCAGGTCGCATCTATGGTGGTGACCAAGCTGATTAAGACAGCCAGCGAAGCATCAACCACCATTGCAGTAATCAATGAAACAAAGTAAAAATTGATTAACCATGGAGGAGAAGAGAAGTGAACACAGATTGAGGTAGCTACCTGCACCCGGAGGCGGTCGTTATCAGCTAGAAGGCCCTGGTGGTCAGCAGCAAGTGCGTCGTAGGCGGCCTTGAGGCGGTCGAAGTCTGTCTCGAGCTGCTTGGTCTTCCACCGCGCGCGGCGGTTCTGGAACCACACGGCCACCTGCCGAGGCGCCATCCCCAGGCGCCGCGCCAGCTCGGTCTTCCGCTCGGGCTCCAGTTTGTTCTCCTCCTCAAAGCTCCGCTCCAGCATCTGCACCTGCTCCGGGGTCAGGCGCCGCTTCTTCTCCGGCGCCTGATCGTCGTAGTACTCCTCCTCCAGCAGCTCCTCGTGCGTCGTGAAGAAGGGCCTCTTTCCCACACCCGAGTCGTCGTCCCTGCCCAGCACCGCCATCGGAACGCCTGCGCCCGACGGAGAGAAAGCTTCAAAATTTGAAGGACCGCTGGCCCGATCCAGATCTGGCCATGATCAGCTCACTCACCTCGGATGAACCCGTTGCTGTTGGCGCTACCGCCGCCGCCGAAGAGCAGCATCTGCGGGCCCCCGCCCCGCCGCGCGCCGCTGGAGTCGAACCCCACGCGGTCGGGATCCATGCTACTACCAGTTCTTGTTCTCTCCTATACCCTTCCCTCTTCAAGAATCCAACCAAAAAGAAGAAAAGAGAAAAAAAAAACACTTCACCGGCGACTAGGGCTGCGCAGCGGCCGCCGCTACCGAGGCGGAAGAGCTGACTTAAAAACAGGAGGACGCGAAGAGCTTATGGCGGAAGAAGCTGGTGCTCCAGAGCATGCGTGTGGACGTCTTCATGGGGTACAGCGAGAACCCCATGACCCCACCACAGGGCACGGAGACGGGTTTCCTCCGGCGAGCTGCTCTTTCCGTGGCCGGCCGGACCGACTACGGACCCAAATGGAAATAAAGGTTTGTTGAGGGTGCTCGCAACGATGGATGGGCTGATGATGGGGCAGAGATGGCGGATGCTGCGGATAGTGTTTCTTTTTCTCTCTTCGGATTTTTAGCTGAATTTTGTGGCTAGAGCTGTGAGTGTGACTGTGTGAGGGAGGGTGGGTTTATATAGGAGGTGAGCAGGTCAGGAGGGATAGGTATACAATTGACGGAGATAGCCCTGGATTAGTGGTGTTGCCTCCTAATTGGGGGATTAGAGACTTTAATTTGATGAAATGTGATGTGATCAAGTGTTGATGGCAGATCGAGGACACGTAAGTAAGGTTTAAGGTAGAGCAATTTTATTAAATAGGTTGACTTTCTTTCTTAAAAAAACATTTTTCTTGCTAAGGAAGAGTAGATTGTGCTAGCATTTTCTTAGTAGATTGGGTTGGTACTTCAATAATTCAGAGCTAGCTTCTTGTCACTCCTAGCAGTCTACCTGAGAGCAAGTATAATAAGATGATATAACCCACGATTTACGTTGAGTTGGCGAAGAGAGGAGAGAAGAAACATATTATAGATTACGAGGTGACTATCAGTCGGTTGAAATCCGTGGCGGTTGCAGTCCCAAGTTGTAAGAAGGGATTGTTTCTTCTTCTTTTTTTCTTCTATTTTTTTAATAATAAATAAAGTTTCGACCTTCTTCTTATAAGAAGGTTGAATATAAATGTAGACACTCATAATCTACTATCTAAAACAAGACGACGATAACTGGATAACAAAGCATACGACAGTAGACCGGAATTCATAGACCAATATGTGGCATGTTCGTTCTCACACATATTTTGTAGGTGCACCTCAGAGTCGACATCCATATTTTCCTTTGTAGAGTACATGCATTTAGTATTTTAAAATTAAGTCTGAAATTCGCTCTCACTAAAAATCGGATTCAGGACGTGAGAAGTGCTACTTAGAGCGAGAAGTGCTGCTTAGAGCACTTAACCACTAGGTTAAGTCCCCTTTCACTTTTCTCTTCAACTTTATCTCCTTTCTTCTTCTCTTGTAAAAACGGAGGGGTTTGGAATAGCTGCAATGGAGTTGCAGCAAGTAGGAGGGGCTCGAGCTCACCTAGCTGTTCCGTCGAATCCGTCCCTGATTGTAACACATATACTTCAAGAAGGTTAGAAGGTTAGTGAGAGAATGAGCGGGTGGAGGAGGGTCTGATATTAATTATTCAATGTTCTTTTAGCCAACCCAGTATATGAGATAACTATATTATCACGTTAAAATGACATGGTAATTTTATGTAGCTAACGGCCTCTACAGGAAAAAGCCTTAGAAACGACGACCGGAGTAATTAACGACAACCCCATCGTGCATTATTTATTAAACGACGGCTAAGGCTAGCCGTCGTAAATAAGGAACTTATTTATGCCGGTTGAGTTGTCGTAAATAAGAGTCTTAGTTACGACGACCCAACAAGACGTCATAAGTAACACCCTATTTAGGACGACTTAAGAGCGAGCCGCCACCAATAGCGCCGGTCGTTGTTGATATGGGCCATATACATGGTCCGACGCTTCGGACCTCTCTCTCACACGCACCCTATTCTCATACTCACACGCCCCCGCCTTAGTCGCCGTCGTAGCCGTTGCCCCCGCTGTCACCGCCGCCCTCCCCCGCGACAGCGTTGCTGCCTCCCCCTGCGGCGCGCGCCACCGCTGCCACCTCCTCTAGACCGAGCCGGCACCTTCGTGCCCCCAACCCTCACCCCTAGGTCCCCCCACCTGCACCCCTCCCACACCCCACCCGACTCCCCGACCCCCAGCCCCCTAATTCTTTAATTTTTTGGTATTTATTTTTCATTTGTTTAATTAACTAATTAAATAGTGTATTGGTTGTTTTATTTGTTAACTTTGATGTTTGAGTATTTAATTAGTTGTCGAAATGTCTAGATGTTTAATTTGTGGGTGTAATGTTTAATTTGTTTTGGTTAAATGCTTTATTAGTTGATTTAATTGTTTATTTAGTTAATTTATTGTTTAAATGTCTATATGTTTAATTGGTGGATGAAATGCTTAATTAGTTTTGATTAAATATTTCAGCAGTTGATTTAATTGTTTATTTAGTTGATTAATTGTTTAATTTGTTTTGTTAATGTACTAGTTTTCATTAGTTGTTTAGTTGATTGATTGCATAATTATTTGCTTCATGAGGATTAGTTATATACACCGTCGTATGAGCTATATATAATATAGCATGTTATTTTCGACAGTCTCGGACTGAACCGTTGTAAGTAGGACGATCATGTAAGTAGGAGCAGGGCCCCGACCGTTGAATCAATGTCTGCTGAGCAGGAGGAGCCTGTCGGCAGCGAAATTGATCTCAAGGGAAAGTTCGAGGAGGTCGAGATGGACACGGAGGTGAACAACGCTTGTGAAGATGCCAAGGGCCCCCGCATGGACGGTGGGACCTGATACGTTCATTGGTGTGTGAACATGATCACTTCCTATTCTTTCTTCCCCATCTCTCTCGTTCTTCTCTCTCTCTCTCCTCTCTCTCGTAAATAACTCAAAAAATGAACGAGTAACGTAACATATATACTACATGTCATCCGTTTCGAATCTGCACTCTCACATGCGTTATGCATGTGAGGCGTGTAGGTTCAAAATTATTCCTTATGACAGTCTGAGAGTGGCCGAGAAGGCGTGCTTATGACGATATGCGAAGTTCGGATCTAGACGAAATTCCAAAAGCATGACCCTAATGTTCTCCGTTGCATTATTTTTGGGCATGTAGTTGGAGAACTGTGGGGTCACGCTACTGAAACATCATCCGGATTTGGATCTCGCGTCTCGTCATAAGCACGTTCCTCTCGGTCACTCTTGAGTGGGTTTATGACCTATCCTTCGCATTAGACATAGGGTCCTGATATAATATAAACTACAAAGCAATAATGATTTATATGCTCTAAAGAAATAGTCTCAAACATGGGTGAAGACCATCACTAAGATGAGTGGTTTGACAAGATGGATGCTTTTGTACAGCGAGGGTTTTTGTTGTCAAAGATCAATAAGGTGTGGTGTTCATGTAACAGATGTTATAATATGAAGGGGTGGACAAAAAGATGGTTTCGATACATCTGTGTAAAAACAGTTTCATACCACATTATGAGGCGTGAACCGTCCATGGCGATACAATTCTCAAGCCATAGAAGATCGATTGGTTGTTGATAGCACAAGAGTTGATAGGATGGAAGATATGTTTGAAGCTATACAACCAGAGTCAATGGAGGATGCTGCTACAACGGAGGTTGAAGCATTTTTCAAGCTTCTTAAAGCTTCCGAAGAGCCATTGCATAGACACACAAAAGTGATCCTCCTTACTTTCATGACCAGACTTATAGTAAGTCTAAGTATTTCTTCTCCAATAACTACTTCAGCAACCTCGTCAAATTGATCAGCGATATCCTTTCACAGCCGTTCCTAAAGATATGTATCAGTCAAAGAAATTACTTTCTCATCTCGGTATGAAATATGAGAAGATTGATGTGTGCCCAGACAACTGTATGCTTTTCTAGAAAGAGCATGCCAAAGAGAACAAAGTCTTAAAATGTGGTAAACTGAGATTTGTGGAAGTTATTAATGACGATAGTGAAAATGTGACAACAGAAGTCGCACATAAGCAACTTCGTTGCTTGTCTATCATACCTCAGTTGAAGCGGTTATTCCTCTAAAAAGGAACTGCTAGGCACTAAGGTGACATAAAGAAGGTGTACGTGAGAACAACGGAGTCATGGCGCACGCGTTTCACAGTGAGGTATGGAAGGCACTAGACTACTTCGATCCAGATTTCACCAGTGATGCAAGAAATGTTCGTATCGGGTTAGCGACAGATGGCTTCTCACCATTCAATACAAATGCCACACAATACTCTTGTTCGCCCATCTTTTCTATTTTGTACTACTACCACCTTCTCTTTTCTATGAAGTATGAGTTCATAGTCCTTTGTCTTATCGTATCTGGATCGTATTATCTCGGTCCACGTCTCAACATGATGTTGAAACCGTTGATTGAATAGTTGAAAATGTTGTGGACATGAGTCAAAGCGTACGATTGTTATAAGCAGCATAAATTTGACCTTTCGAGCTGCATGCTTGTGGTTGGTTCATGATTTCCCGACATATGCCATGTTTTCTAGCTGGAGCATTCATGGTCATTTGATATATCCCATATGTGCTTTAGACACGAATTGTTTTTGCCTTAGTCATGGTAGCAATATATGCTACTTCAATTATCACATATGTTTGTTGCCTCAAAATCACTTGTTTAGATAACAGAAAAATACTTTCAAAAAGGACAACATTGTCACAAAAGGAGCGTCAAAACATCTAAGCGGATCAGAAGTTGGTGATTTGTTGTGCATACTGGTGATAGATGAAGATTGTCTTGGATATTTTGTAGGTGATGAAGAGGAGCACAATCGGACTCATATATGTGGACTATAGGAGCTACCGTATGTGAGGTCTTTGATTCTAATGCACAACATTGATGTCATGCACTAGAAGCACAACATGGGTGGATGCATCATAAGCACATGCATGGACATAATGGGAAAAACAAAATATAATATAAAGGATAGACAGGATTTGACAATGCTTTGTAACCGTCTAACTCTCGAGCTTTCCGAAATTAGTGGCAAGTCACGTGCTTCATTATGTCTTTGACCTAAAGAAAAGAAAGAAGTCTTGAAATGGTTGAAAAGATTAAAATTCCCAGATGGGTATGCTGCTAGCCTGAGATGAGTTGTGAATATGAATACGGGAAAAACTCACTGGGTTGAAGAGTCATGATTATATCATATTCATTGAAAGACTTCTGCCTATTATGTTTCAAAGCTATTTTGACGATGTGGTGTGGATGGTCTTAGCCGATCTTAGCTACTTTTATAGACAGATTTGTGATAAAGAATCATAAAGGAGATGATGGAGAAGTTGGAGAAGAAGATATGGAAAAAGTTTATGTAAGATGGAAAAGTTTTCCCTCCAGGGTTCTTCAACCCAATGCAACATCTTCTTATCCATCTTTCATATGAAGCTAAAGTTAATGTCCCTGTGCAATACATGTGGGTTTATCATACTGAAAGAGCCCTCAGATGTCTTAAACCAATGATTTGCAATAGGAGGATTGAAGGATGCATCACCAAAACATTTACGCTTACGGAGATAGGATACTTTTAAATGTTTACTTTGCATAGGAACATAATGTCAATCTTTTATGATGTGGTATAATGTGGATGATGCACTTCCTTGTAGCGACGTCTCCATTTTTGAAACGAGAGGCAATACTGTTGGTAGTAACACGAGATATGATGCTACAATAGAGGAAAGGACGACTATTTTGCTATACATGTACGCAAATATAGATGAGATGGACAAATATTTTCTTTAAGTGTTTGTTTTATATCTATACTAATTAGCGTGTTTTGCTATACATCTATGCAAATTCTCATGTTTTCCATTATCGTGAGTTCGACCACCAAAATTAAAAATCTAAGCCGTAGCCTATGAGCAAGCAAGTAGATATGATACGACGTGATGTAATAAATAAGGGTCTAACTTTTAATCCTGGTTTCGAGATCATGTAACATCTTCTTGTAGTTTTCCTATGTTGACTTACAAGTATGCACACCAAATTTTTGTAGCTTCATATTTTAGACAGTGTGAAAAGGATGTCGGCGCCCATTAAAACTTGCGATAATTGTCTTACAAATCGATCAAAGTTATGGTCGATACAATGACAATGTGTTCCAATTCCGTTCAACTCAAATTGAAGCTATGCATCCTCTTACGACAACATCTAATACTGGATTTGTGATGAAGGCAATCAACACCAAAGGACAGAAAACTAATTATTGTAGGATCATTAAAAAAATCCTTGAATTCAATTTTTCCAGGAATAAGGAGCTTAAAGTAGTCTTCTTTGACTGTGGTCGGTTTGATAACAGTAATGGAACTCGACATAACCAATTTGGCATGATAGAAGTAAAACACAATGAACGGCTACGGGTTACGACACATTCGTCTTTACACACCAGATCGAGCAAGTGTATTATCTAGCGTATCCATGCCAAAAGTTTAGTGCTTGATGGGTTGTACACAAGATGAATTGTCGTGAGCGGTTATAGACTCCAAACGATGTAGGGTACCATGATACTCCACAATCTTTGAGTGGTGAGATTGATGAGGTTTACCAAAAACAAGAGTTGCCAGACTCTTTTATCATCAAGTCTGGTCTAGGACTCGATGACTTAATTGGATATGTTGAAGATGTAGACACTCCTAAGATGCGGAAATGAAAATGGAAACCAAACATGAAAGAAGATTGATGGTCCAGTTTAAGGATTAGAGTACAAAGCCGTGATACTGATGACTTTTGAAATAGATAACAAGTAACATTTTCTTCATTTTTTCTTTTTCTATATTTTCTTTTAAACTAATTACAATTATTCCATTAAACATGATGTCGTCGAGCAAGGGGAGCAAGGGGAAGGGAATGAGTGTCTGAGGGTTTTTGGGGACCTCCTTTTTCAGGGTAGCCAGTCCGACGACAGTAGAAAGTATCACCTCGGAGCTGGCAGGCAGACTTATCACCTTTTAGCGGTCAGAGGTGAATAACCTTTTCAAAAAAACATAAGTAATTTATTTATCTATCTTATTAATTTTTTAATTTCTCAGGAAAACCCTTCATCCCCAGAGTTAGAGGCAAGGGGCCTCCTGAGCCACCACAACCT
Source organism: Tuctoria greenei (assembly GCA_036927565.1). Taxonomy (NCBI): domain Eukaryota; kingdom Viridiplantae; phylum Streptophyta; class Magnoliopsida; order Poales; family Poaceae; genus Tuctoria; species Tuctoria greenei. The sequence continues at coordinate 30,472,945 of JAYESD010000005.1, read as the reverse complement.
AGCCAGCCTCCAGGGTCAGCTAGCCAGACATCGGTGCTAGCTAGCCAGCCTTCGGGGCCTTAGGAGGAGCCTTCGGGGCCTTCGAAGGAGCCTTCGGAGGAGCCTTCTGGCTCACCTGGTGCAGCCGGCTTAGAGGTGGTGGACTAGGAGGAGCCACTATGTGGATCCACCTCCAACTCCTACAGATCTTGTAAATCGTGTGGTTATTTGCTCGATTGGTGATAGGTAAGTAAATCTCTAACTATTCAATTTATGTCATTTTGCAATTTTGGCCTTGTACGTAATGATGTGACAATTATCTTACAACTCTTGATACAATGTCTCCTTTACAAGGCAGAGACACCATCGGCAGGTGAATGGTGTCCTTGGAGGGTTACTGCGATTGCACTAACCCGGTGAGGTTGCCACCAGCAGCTACGACCATGTCCCTACCACATCGTGGGATGACTACGTTCGCGTTGTTGATGTTGTTCACCAGAACGCTTAGGAGGCAATGTGGTTCATCTTCATGGTAAGTATGAAGTATATTTGTTTAATACAACTCTATTATATGCCAAGTACAAATGACTTGTATATTTGTTCTACAAGACAAGGTACCGTCTCGAGGACGATGGGGAGTTGGAGCATGCCAGGTCCGTCTTCCTCAAGAACGCTTGCAAGATCATTACACAAACAATCTCCAATGCTCAGATTCAAGCTGCAAGAGAGTACTTGAAGAGGCAACCGAGCCAGGAGCGGGGGGGGGGGTGCATAGATGTGGCAGACACGTACTTGACGAAGGAGCAGTTCGTGGAGGTATCAATTTTACTTACTTCATTATTTATGTTAACAAAGTTGTAATCAAACACTAAATAACACTACGTAAGAAACTCAAATAAGAGATAAAGATCAGCGACGAGCGCAAAGACGGCTGTCACTGATATGGTAAACAAGACGAGCCCGCTTCAGCGAGGATGCTGATTCATGAAAGAAAGGCGCGACTGAGCATAAAAGGAGACGTGCTACTATATGGCTCGTCTCATTTAAGAAAATATCTGAGATGCGTCCGCACCTCTGACAAATAGGAGACGCGCTTCTGTCAAAGCTCGTCTCCTATTGACGAAAGGAAATGAGACGAATTTTACCAAAAGCTCGTCGCGCCTGCTCCTCTGCCAAAAGGGAGACGTGCTTAACAACAAAGCACGTCTTCTATTTTGGACGTCTCCTTTGGCTTCGTGATTTTCTACATATTTTTGCTTCGGTTCACTTGATATCACACAGACACGAACACATCATTGAACTTAGTGCTCTAAATCATTCCAATGTAGAGCACATTCACCGTAGTCTGATTTAAATCAAAAAATAATTGAATCCTTCCTTATTTGTGAATTGTAATTCCTAAGGAACACGATGAACACACCACACATTCATTCGTTCACACAGTTGAATACACAACATAGTGTTCATTCACACAGATGAACACAGATAAATTTCATTCATTAACACAATATATTACAAAACACAAGAAAAAAGTACAACGAGATACAAGAAAAGAAAAACATCAACTAAAAACAATAAAATAAAAACTAAATCTTACTCCTACTCCTCTTCCTCCTCCTCCGACAGCGACTCCGACGCCGGTGCAACAAGAGCTTGGGCCTGCTGCTCTACCTCGGTTGCTCCGGTTGCACCAGCGGTACAACCTCGCGACCGAGGTTCCTCTCAGTCGCTGCCACCAGGTTACTGCGGTGCTCGGCTCCAAGCACCTGGGCCATCATCTCGAATAGAATGTCGAGACGATCGGCCACACCCATGAGGGCGTAGAGGTAGTGGCCGGTGGTACCCATTCCAGTAAATTCTGGAAGGGTACCCAGACCCAAGGAACTCATGGCGCGAGATGTACTGTTGTACGCATCTCATGCCATAACGAGGCACAATTCATTGTTGAGCCTCTCGAGGGAGCCGCATCACTGTTTCTTAGAAGGTGGCTCCCTCGGCGGGCTTGGCGGCGAAACGTTGGCTATGATGGGTCGTCGGCACAAAGCAGACAAAAAAGAGGAGAAACAAATACAAAAGGAGAGACGCGCTTATGGAGAATCTATGGCGCGCCTTATATAAGTTTTGTGCAGAGTCGACGATGGAGCGGTTCGTTTTGCGCACATTGATAGGAATATAGTTTAGAAATGTATAGTTTAGAGGGCACGCAATGAGTATGAACTATGTTAAGTTGCAAGTTATCTGAGAATTGCAATGTCATTGTGCTTGTTTATCCTTAAATTCCATTATATCTCTGCGCTGATTGGCAACGGATGCTCACGATGTTAACTCTACGCGCGAGTGGCAACGGATGCTCACGATATTGCGCGAGCGGCAAAAGGGAGACGAGCAAATGAGGGACAGACATTATAAAGGACCGTCACCAATTTTTGACCTTCGGCAAAGGGAGATGAGCGAATGAGAGACAAACATTATAAAGGCCTGTCTCCGATTTTTGACCTACCTATTTTTAGCTCTTGCGCGCTCTCTCCCAAAACTTGACGAAAATTTTCGCGCTCGACCTAAGGGAGACAGGCAAATGAGAGATGGGCACTATACGGGCTCATCTCCAATTTTTGCAATTTTTAGATCTCGCACGCTCTCTCCCAACACTTGGAAAATATTTTTGTGTAAAACTTACTCACGCCCTCTCGACCTAGAAACCGCAGCTCCGACACCTCGACTGCCTCGTCCCCGGAGCATGCCGTCGACTGATCATCCTGTCCCTGGAGCACGCTGCCGCCTGATCGTCCCATCCTTGAGCATGTCCCTGCCGTCCCTCTTCCTCAACTCCCTCTTCGTCATTGTCACGTTGCTGCCGTACGTCGACCCCAACCCCGTTGTCGACCCCGACCTTCATCATCAGAGAGTTGAGGAGCCGCCGCTCTGGCGCCTCTGCCAGCTCGTCCCCAGAGCACGCCGCCACCTTGTCCCCTGTTCCAGGAGCACACCGTCGCCTCGACCCTGCCCTCGGAGTGTGCCACCGCCGCTGGCCCCCGACCTCGGTAATCGGTATGAATTAAGCTCTAACAAACACATATCAAAATTTGCTCATACAGTGGTAGTAAAAGATTCAAATTTTTGGCAACCACTACACTCCCAACACCGCCGACCTGCTATCATTAGAGAGTTGAGGAACGGCCGCTCCGGCGCCTCTGCTAGCTCGTACCCGGAGCACGCCGCTGCCTCGTCCCCCGTCCCCAGAGCACGCCGCTGCCTCGACTCTGCCCTCAGAGCATGCATTTCAGTGATTTTATTAATTTGAGGATGTCTAATGAAGGCTCATCATTAATTAAGTCATTGATCCAAAGCAAGAATTTTAATTATGGTATACATTCATCTTCCTTGTTTATGTCCAATGCAGAAGTAATGTATTTGTTTTGACTATCATGTATATTATCAATTCTAATTCGCAAACCCTTGAAACTGCAGGAACTGTGGTTGACACTAGCATTTGTCATCCCAGTGAGTTTGATTTCTACCTATGCAGCCATGTTGGAATCATGGTACCTATGTGATAATTGATACTCTCACGAGTTTTTGATATCAGGCTATTAATGCATCAGTGGAATGTAAATATTTGTTTTTTCAGGGGACAAGCAGACTAGCTCACTACCATGTACTTTATGATGAGAACAATTTCTCTGTTGATGCTTTGCAGATGCTCACCAACTGTCTGTGCTACACGTAAGCTCGGTTCTCCATTTACTAATAGTTCCTGTGTTTGTTAGAATTGTATACCAATTTGTTCCTAAGTCTTCAGATATTTACTCCCGTATGTGACTGTTTGAGCGAATGTGACGGCAATTTGATAATGTTTTATATGATTTTAGTGATTTTATTGATCTTTTGCTAATTCTCATTTTATTGTGTGGCAGGAATACGAAACCGCCTTCAAGAGTGCATTAGAGAGAGGCTATGAAGGCTCATCGTTAATGAAGTCATTGATCCAAAGGAAGAATTTTCATTACAGTATGCAAGATTAGATGATGACAATTATGATATGTGTAATTAGTTACTTAGTAATCCAGATGAACAAAGGGGCATTCTTTGTGTAATTAGTTACTTGCTAACCACGATTGACACTTTGTTAATATTTGATTGGTCAATATAATTTAAGGTGTGATCTCTATTTGGCTATACATATGTTCATGTATGTGTATGTTGCTCAAACTAGCTATGCGGCTGCCAAATCCTGGCTACCTCCAGGATGCAACCGGCAAGCAGGGTAAACAGGGGGTGGGGGCATCTAATAGGAGACGAGCATTCAACATGGTTCATCTCCTTTTAGTGCCACAATGTAACAACCAGTAGATACATCGGCGACAAGCTAAGAAGAAAGATCATCTCGGATTGCTTAAAGAAAGGAGACGAGCTTCCTTAAGATCGTCTGGTATTACCCAGAAGAAAGGAGACGAACTTTCTTAGAGCTTGTCTCGAATGTAAGCTGATCGGCGATGCGCCCGCCGCTCGTTTTCGATGACTCTTTAATGCGAGATGCGACGACGAAGACGAGCGGCTTGTTCGCCTCCGTTCTTCGTGCAAACTCGTCTCGGATAAGCCTTTCTCACGTAGTGTAAGTGCAGGTCTGTACTGATCTATGGATGCATATCGAGCCCTCTGTAGGATGTGGACCAGCGATGCATTCATCGCCACATCCAGGAGGGCTCAAGAGAGCAGGGGGACGCCCGAGGTCCACAAGTTTGTTGCGGCTGGCTACGTGCATCTCGCCAAACACATGGTAAGAGTGATCCCAACTTTTTGAAAGTATTTATAATATATGTATTGTACTAACATGTATTCACAGGATCCTGAGAGCCGTCAGAAGCCGACCACGATGCATGAATGGAAGAGGGGTCACAGAGAAAGTGACCCTTCACAGCCCGACCAACTATGCTTTCGGGAGGGGACAGATTGGGTGGTAAGTTCTCAACCTACTTGTATTGAATTGTAACTAATAATTTTGATAACACATTTTTCTTTTATTTGTAGGCAAGGTATGAGCAGAGGTGCTGAGGATTTACGGCGAGGGGTACGATTGGCAATATGCACAACTGACCCCCAAGCCGTGTATGGGAGCGGAGGCGGGAAAACCCACGGACGGTGAATTCACTTGTGTTCCTTTATTGTCAATTTAGAATACAAAATTTTAATATTTTCCCTTCTTCTTATAGGTTTACTATTTTGATGGAGTGGTGGACTCGATGCAAGCGTGACCTTCGAGAGTCTCTACAACACGGTCAGGTGGACCGAGCCGCCCTCCGTTGGAGAGGGACTTGGAGCTCCGGAGTGTCCAGCAGGAGCTGCGAAGGACACAGGAGAGGCTCCAGAGGATGGGAGCCCGTACCCGGGCGACACGGGAATATCAAGCTTCCTTTATGTTACAGGTGCAATAGGCTACACAAGTAAGTATTTTATCGTACTTAACAGTTATATTATTTTAATGACATACACGTGCTAATAAGTTGTAATCACAGACCTTAGCCGCCGGACAGTAGCATATCCTTCCCACGTGGCGGCCATTGCAGTTGGAGCCACACACATCGAGTTCAGGAGAACAGGTATGTCTCATCAAATTTAGTCCAATTTGATCAAACTTAGTCAAAATGATAAAAACTTACTCCAACATAGACAAACTTAGCCAAATTTTTTAAATTTAGCCCAAACTTAGTAAAATTTTATCAAACTTACTCAAACTGAGACAAATTTAATCAAACTTAGCTAAACTTGCTCATTTCTAGCTTGTCATAAATAAATTTAGTCAAACATATATTTTAAAGCTATAACTCACTACAGGAAATGATTAAAAGGGCGTCGGCTTTATAGCTGTCGGTTGACTACTGAAAGTGACGGTCATAAGCTAAAGACGTCGGGCTTTAACCGTCGACTTTTATTCGACGTTTTTAATTGTTATAGCCGTCGGTCCTGACGGTTTTAAATGTTATATGCATCGGTTCTGTGCCCCGACACTTTTATTACTGTATAACCGTCGGTCAAAAAACCGACAGCTTTAACTCATTATGACCGTCGGTACTGGAATTCATCCGACGGCTTTAGCCCATGACAGAACAAAAAAAAGATTGAAAACACGCACAGACCAGCAGCGCAGCCAGGCATTCAACACTGCGTTCAACCTACCCAATCTCAGAACATAAACACTGCATAATACTTTGAACATAAACATCAATCTCAGAACATATGATTCAATCTTAATCAATCTGCTCAGAACATATTAATTTTGAAACATATTCAACCGTACTCAATCTGCTAAAAAAACTCCAACATGAGCTCCAGATCGCCGAGCTGAGGGAGAGGAGGCGGCGGAGGATCGAACATCGTGGCCATGCCCATGGCCAAGTGGAACTCGAAGTGGCAGTGCAAGAACCATGCCCCCGGGTTGTTGGCGACGAACCGGACGGCGGCCCATCTGAGCCTCGGCACCAGCACCGTGTTCCTCGGCAGGGGGTACACCAGGTTGTAGCTGCTCGCGTCCCTGCAGGCCAGGGAGAGGAGCCCGCGGCGGATCTGGCCGGAGCCGGCGGCGGAGCCAAGAGGATGAGGCGGCGACGTTCCTGGCCGTAGTCCACGCCGGAGCGAAGAGGAGGACGAGGTGCCGGCGGACCTGGATGGATTCGGCGCCGGAGAGGAGAACGAGGGAGACAGATCCGGAGAAGGACGGACCCAGGGGCGATGGATGGTGTCGCATATGTTCCCAAGCGTGCCGCTGGACAGGTGCACCGGATGCAACCACGCAGGGGCCGCGAGCTCCGCCGACCGCCCGCACGGGCTCTGCCGATGGTGCGTCGGCGTGCTCACTGGCACGAACAATTTTCTGTGGTGGGCAGCGGCGGGGAAATGACGGAGAGAGTACGAGAGAGCGAGATACAGTCTATAGGCGTCAGTTTTTTTTCCTTCCTGACGCTTTTAACTCCGGATCTTAAGGCCGTCGGACAACGAAGTCTACCGACGGTCATAAATTAGAGCCGTCGGTTTCTTGGACAGTCCCGACTCTTTTAATTAAAGTCGTTGGTTTGGATTAGTAGACTGACATTTTTAACTACTGCTGTCGGTTATATTATTACCGACATCTTTAAATTTTTTTTATATCCGGCGGCCCTGACGTTTATAAAAATCCCGACGGTCTATTGCTCGTTTCTTGTAGTGACTTGTCTAAGTACATTTGTACATTATAAGGATCAATAACGGAGGCTTGGACTCCACCGGCGCAGCGCAGGTACCTGGATTAGAGCACAAGGACGATGTCACGGGCCTCAGAGGTAGCGGATATGGTAGTGTGTAGTGTGATGTGATAGTGTGTTGTGCATGCTTTCATGATATTGTTGATATTATTGTGATGTTGTATTATTGTGACTGCTCGTGTGAGCTGGTCATCGAGTAGGGCTGATCTCGAAGCCAGATTAGAAATTTTCTGATTTTTAATGAAAACCCTTATTTACGATGGCCCAAGTTCGGACCATCGTGAACAAGTCATTGTTGCTTACGATGGTCAGCATGGACCGTCAAAAGTAAGCCATTGTTTTTTATGACAGTCCAGTATGACCGTCATAAACAAGGAGCCCGAGATGCACGTGGCAGGGTCAACTAATTTACAATGGTCCATCTCAATCGTCGTAAGTTAGCTTATTTACGACAAGGACCATCCCAAATAAGCTTGTTCATGACCAATGACTTGTAACAGCAAGAAACCATCATGAATAAGCCTATATCGTTGTAAATAACTTATTTACGACTGTAATATGCCTATTAATGATAGCTTCTCGCCGTCGTTAGTTGCTCTATTTCCTGTAGTGGGCAGACTAAATCATTAGTCATGCTATATGTTTGACATAAGATGTCTTGCAACATTTATCAATCTTTATGCCGGTTTGAAAAGCTTCTGGTTACTATTACTAAGCTTTCATGTATAAATTGTTAATTTTGTTACAAGTTCTGACACAAGTAAATGATGGGAAGAATTTACCCCAATAACAACCTATCTAAAAGATCGCTAATCACAAGAAAAATATGAGAACAACATCAATATTTGAGACTCCACCATATTTTGTAACATGTATATGAAAAAAATGGATTCCTACTGTTTCTCTTAAACTTACCAAAGGCTTTGAACTCTAGACCTTTTAGAATTGTATACATCATTTCTCTATCTCCAAAAGCTTATGTCGAAGTGTGGGATCGATACTTCCCCCGGTACTACTAAGAAGTAGTCCGCGAAGGTTCTTTTTTAGGAGGGGCGTAAACTCAAGATCTTAAGAACAAGGTGACACTGGGATTTTATGTGGTTCGGGCCGTCTGAGCGTAATACCCTACTCCACGGGGTGTATTGTATGTATGCTTGAGCGTGTAATGCCTTGCATGAGTCTGTAAGACCTTCCTGTCGTGAAGTGCAGATCTTTTATATGCCAAGGTCTGCCTGTTACAGTGTAGCCAAGGCCTGTCAGGTGGTCCTGGCGCTATTAAACACCTTGTACATGATCTTGGCGCTTAACAACGGTTTATTTGAGTAACAACGTGCCTTGAAGGCAGCGTTACCACACTTGAAGGTCCTCTGATCATGCGTCATTAATGTCGAATGAATGAAGTGTTAACTAGGTCATGTAACGGCTGATTTATAGCCTCTTGAATGTCTGCGCCATTGGAGATCCTAGGACCGTTCTGTTGGTAAGGTTGGTCCAGAGTCCTTGTGGCAGTTCCGGAGCCACCCTTAGGAGGGAGGGAGGTCCGACACTGTGGGACACATGTCAGCACCGGAGCCACCCTTAGGAGGGAGGGAGGCAGGTCTGGCACTGCGAGACACGTGATAGCGCTGGAGCCACCCTTAGGAGGGAGGCAGGTCTGAAAGTGCATCTAGGCATCCTCGTGGGTTTTAGATGATTGATGACGACAATTAAGAGACTAATGAGCTGAGTTGATCTTAAGCACATGTGTGATGGTTGAAATGAGATAAAATCCCTCAAAAAGTAAAAGGTAGAAACGAGTGTCAAAGACTCAAGCATAAGAATTAGATTTTCTATGGTGTTGAGCTTAGATGAGCTGTATCATGTGTGAGGGTGACTGTATCATGTGCATTGAGATCATTCTAGAGGGCTCAAAGTGGTGGTTGAGAGAAAAACCTAAGTGAGAAGTCAAAATGAGAGAAAACTCTAGGAGGTCAGACTAGTCCGACCAGTCAGAATAGCCCGCTATAGGTCAGACTAAACGTCTCTGGATGAGTTCGGACTTGTCCGTATGGGTACAGACTAGTCCGTTCATCCCTTGTGAGTGAAGTTGGTGCTAAGTCTCGGAAGTTCGGACTTGTTTGTTTTTTGACGGACCAAAGCATTCTGAAAGAGTTCGGACTTGTCCGTTGTGGTACGGACTAGTCCGTTTGAGACTTAGTATGAGAAACTGAGTAAAACCCTAGAGGGCAGGACTTGTCTGCCCCAGTGGTCGGACTAGTCTGGACCTACCTTGTTGAGTCCGTTTTGGGTCGGACTAAACCTTTCTGTCCTAATTCATACTAGTCCGTTGTTGACCGGACTAGTCCGTGTTGTCAGTGGCCATTTGAAATTCAAACGTTGGCGCGCACATCATCTGTTTTGTCGATCGATGACGTGAAATTGTCGGTGGTCCCAAAAGGCCGGACTAGTCCGGGTTTGTCCTGATGGCAACGGTTAGTTGTCAGGACCCCTATAAAAAGGGGACCCCCAAACCCTATTTGACAACTTTTGAACCCTAGCGCCGCCACAACTGACCTAGAGCCTTCCAAAGCCTTCTACTCATCCTACTAGCCCTCTAAGACCAAATATTTAAGAGATTAGGGTTTGGGAAGGAGAGTGAAGGAAGATCAACACGCTTTGGCTCTCGGTTTGATATCTTGCCCATTGTGTTGTGTTTTGTGGCTTGTGTGAGTTGAGCTTCAAGTGCTGCTTGCTGTATTGATTCGTGGGAGCCTCAACTTGTCAGTAGCCCTAAGAAACTTGGTCATTACCCTTTGATATAGTGGAATCCAAGCCGACCATTGTGGTGGCTTGGTAAGAAGAGGGTCAAGTGAGACCCGATCCTTGTGTGGACTTCTCAACGTGGATGTAGGCTTCTTCATGGAGCTGAACCACGGTATAAATCTTGTCTCGCTTGTCTCTTTACATTTCGTGATCACTAGAATTGCTTTTAGGGTTCATATTGTTCCCCACTTTTTATCTTTGTTGAAATCTTGTAACCTAATCGCTTTAACTTGTTAATCAAAGTTGTACTAGGTTACTATACATTGTATTCATCTTTAGTGAACTTAAATTTTGCAAATAACTTGTTGAAATCAAGTTTTTAGGTTTTCTCCCTATGCTGAGCGGACTAGTCCGGCCCTGTCCAGACAAGTCCGCCCTCAGTGATTTAATCTCGTTTAATTAAACCATTTCAAATCTTATTGTCTATACACCCCCTCTAGGCGATATTCAATTGGTATCAGAGCAGACCTCTCCATCAAGAGTCTAACAACTCAGAGAGGAAATGGCTGGAAGGGGTGACAATGAGATTTCGATGATTGTCGATGACGACAAGACGAAGAACGTCGATGTTCTTCAAGAGGATCCTAATGACGACGAAGAAGTTCGTTTGCTCAAGGCACAACTTCGTGAGAAGCTCAATGTCCCCAAGAGGGAAATCAAGTCGATCGCTCCAATCAACACCGACAATGGGAGTAGTTCACAAGACTACTCCCAGTGTCCTTACAACTATGAGCGACTAACCACGAGCAACCATTAATTATCTATTCCCATTGGCAAACCTCCCCAATTTGATGGAAATGACTATTCTATGTGGAAGCATAATATGAAAATGCATCTCATTTCCCTAAACCCTAGCTTGTGGCAAATTGTGTTGACAGGTGTGCATCTTCCCAAGAATGAGGAAGACATTACTCCAGAGCAAGTTGTCCTCCTCCATCGCAATGCTCAAGACGTGGGAGTAATCACCTCCTCCTTGACTCGAGAGGAGTTCAACCGCATTGAAGGGTTGAAGGTTGCCAAGGAGATATGGGACACCCTCAAGACGGCACATGAGGGCAACCGTGTCATTATGGAGGCCAAGATCTAGATGATTGAATGAGAGCTTGGGAGGTCCACCATCATGGATGGTGAATCCCCCCAAGACATGTACAACCGCCTCAAGACTCTCATCAACCAAAGTCGATCTTATGGAAGCACCCGGTGGACCGACCACGAAGTGGTAAAGAGAATGATTCGGGCATTCATGTCTAGAAATGTCACTCTTTGCTCACTAATTCGTGAAAGTCCGAGATTCTATAAGATGACTCTCGAAGAAGTGCTAGGGAGGATCATCAACCATGAGATTATGGAGCAAGAAGCTATGTTCTACAATGATCTACAAAAGCTCTCCTCCTCCAAGAAAAAGTATGTTGCATTCAAGGCAACATCCTCAAGATCTCAAGATCTCAAGAAAAGGGAGAGAGTGATGAAGAGAGCCCCGACACCAATGAGGAAGAGGCATTCTTCATCAACAATTTCAAGAGGATGTGGGGAAGAAAGAGGGGGAGCTACCATCATGAAAGCAAGAGCAAAGACAAGCCAAAAACAAGATCAAAGAGGGCTTGCTACAATTGTGGGGAGTATGGTCACTTCATTGTGGATTGCCCACATGAGGAAAACAAAAAGAAGAAAGAGGGCAAGTCCAAAGAGAAGAAGTACTTCAAAAAAAAGAAGCAATCGGGACATGCCCACAATTGAAAGGAGTGGGATTCAAATAAAGAATCTTCCTCTGATGAAGAAGAAAAGATAGCAACGATTGCTATGAAGAAGACAATCATGGAGAACAAGTTCTTCCCCAACTTGGAGAACTCAAGGCCAACTTGTCTCATGGCCAAGGACAGAAGAAAGAAGGTTAAATCTAAATCCTCTTCTTCAATTTATTCACATGATGATTTTGATAGTAGTAGTGAGAATGAACATATGCTTAAGGATATGAGTAAGAGTACTTTGAAAAGATTGAGATTGCTGACGGATGAGATATTTGAGAAGGAAGAGCTAATCAACCGTCAAGAGGACATGCTCATCCAACAAAAGGAGAGATGTCAAGAGTTTGAGGAGCTCTTGGAGCTTGAAAGGGAAAGAAGCAAGACACTTGAGCGTGAACTCACTTTAAGCAAGAAAACTTGCTCAAACCTTGAGAACACTACAATTGTGCTCAAGGATGAACTTGTTAGCTTGACAAAAGTTAACAAGATCCTTGAAAGACAAGTGGAATCGCTCAAGGTCAATGCACCTTCTTCCTCTACAAGCTCATCTTCCACAAATATCAAAACCGAAGCACCTCAATCTTGCAAATGCTCAAACTTGATTCTTAAACTTAAATATGAGCTTAAGTTGACACAAAACAACCTAGCACCAAATGGTGGCATCTTTGACAAGGAGAAGATGGCATATGCACGTAGTGCATACACCAACACAAGACATCCCCTGGTCAAAGATGGTCTTGGCTATTCTAGGGAGAAGAGGCAAAACACCAAAACTCCCAAGAATGGCAAAGACTTGATTGTTTGTGTCAAAGGAGGTTCATACAACATTAATAAAGGAAAGAACATTGCTACATCACATAAAATGCCTAAGAAGGAACCTCATTCTATGTTCCATGATTTTGATGCATCATATGTTTTATTGAAGAACAAGTTTGGAAAGGCCTATGCTAGGTATGTTGGGCGACACCGCAAGAGTCCTAAACCTTGTGTGTGGGTTCCCAAGTGCCTCTTGACTAACATCAAAGGACCCAACACCGCTTGGCTACCTAAAGCCCAGGTTTAAATCTTTCTTGTAGGCATACTCCTCCAGTGGAACTAAGTGGGTTCTTAATAGTGGATGCACAAATCACATGACCGGAGAGAGGGATATGTTTGTGGAGTATGAGCAAAATGAAGATCCAAGTGAGGGGATCTATTTTGGGGACAATAGCGAAGGAAAAATCCTTGGCACCAGTAAAATTGATATATCCCCAAATTATACTCTTTCTAATGTTTTGCATGTTGACTCCCTTGATTAAAATCTATTGTCCATATCACAATTATGTGAAAAAGCCTATACTTATTTATTCACTAATGAGGGTTTGACCGTCACAAGGAGAAGCAATGACTCAATTGCTTTTAAGGGTGCACTCAAGGGAAAGCTCTATCTTGTGGATTTCTCCACGGATAAAGCCCAACTTGATACATGTTTAATTGCAAAAACTAACATGAGATAGCTTTGGTATAGAAGGCTAGCCCATGTTGGTATGAGGAATCTGCAAAAGCTTCTTAAGGGCGAGCACATCCGTGGTTTGAAGAATGTTGTGTTTGAAAAGGATAGGCCATGTAGGGCATGCCAAGCCGGAAAGCAAGTTGGAGCTCAACATCCATCCAAGAACATCATGACAACAACAAGACCATTGGAGCTTCTACAGATGGACATCTTCAATCCAATCGCCTACATAAGCATTGGCGGTAACAAATATAGTCTTGTAATTGTTGATGATTTTTCACGTTTCACTTGGGTATTCTTTTTGCATGACAAGAGTGAGACTCAAGGTGTCCTCAAGAAATACTTGAGAAGAGCTCAAAATGAGTCCTCCTTAAGTATCAAGACCATAAGGAGTGACAATGGCCCCGAATTCAAGAATACTCAAGTTGAGGAGTTTTTGGATGAAGAAGGCATCAAGCATGAGTTCTCGGCCCCCTACTTTCCTCAACCAAATGGGGTGGCCGAGAGGAAGAATAGGACCCTCATAGAGATGGAAAGAACCATGCTTGACGAATACAAGACATCGGACTAGTTTTGGGCGAAAGCGGTTAATACCGCTTGCCACACCATAAATTGGTTGTGCCGTCATCGCATTCTCAAGAAGACGTCTTACAAGCTCCTAACCGGTAACAAGCTCAACATCTCCAAATTTTGTGTTTTTGGGATCAAATTCTACATTCTCAACAAGAATCCTCAGACTTCGAAGTTCGCTTCTAAGTCCGATGAGGGTTTCTTGCTTGGTTATGACTCAACACTTATGCCTATCGTGTCTTCAATAAATCCTCCGGAATTGTTGAAGTAGCACGGGACATAGTGTTTGATGAGACTAATGGCTCCCAAGTGGAGCAAGTTGATCATCATGTGCTAGATCAAGAAGAAGCTCCACAAGTGGTGATAGGAAGGATGGCACTTGGAGACATACGACCACAAGAACAATCTCAAGACTCAAGTGATCATCCTATGCCTCAAGCAAGTTCTTCCTCAAATGATCAAACTCAAGTCCCCCAAGATGCGTTCCAAGAAGATGAAAATGGAGGCATCAATCAAGGGGGAGACAATGAAAATCAGGAAGATGAAGATGAAGATTCAAGACCTCAAGCACCTCACCCAAGAGTGCATCAAGCGTTCAATAGGACCATCCTGGTTACAACATCCTTGGAGACATCTCCAAGGGGGTAACTACCTGATCTCGTGTTGCAAATTTTCGTGAACATTACTCTTTTGTTTCTTCCTTGGAGCCTCACAAGGTTGACGAAGCACTACGAGATCCGAATTGGGTGATGGCCATGCAAGAAGAGCTCAACAACTTTGAAAGAAATCAAGTATGGGAGCTCGTGAAGAGACCAAATGCTAATGTTGTGGGCACAAAGTGGGTGTTCCGCAGCAAACAAGTTGAGCACGGGGTGGTTACAAGGAACAAAGCACGAGTTGTGGCCAAAGGTTATTCACAAGTCGAAGGTTTGGATTTTTATGAGACATTTGGTCCCGTAGCTAGGCTTGAATCAATTCGTATTACCTGCCTTTGCTACTCACCATGATTTTAAGTTATATCAAATGGACGTCAAGAGTGCATTCCTCAATGGTCCAATCAAGGAAGAGGTGTATGTGGAGCAACCCCCCGGTTTTGAATATCAAGAATTCTCAAACAATGTCTACAAATTGCGTAAGGCTCTCTATGGCCTCAAACAAGCTCCTAGAGCTTGGTCTGAGTGCCTTAGAGACTTCTTAACTCAAAATGGTTTCAAATTGGGAAGGCGGATTACACTTTATTCACTAAGCATTTCAATGATGATTCGTTTGTTTGCCAAATATATGTGGATGATATTATATTTGGTTCTACTAACAAATCTTTTTATGATGAGTTTTCTAAGATAATGACCGAGAGATTTGAGATGTCCATGATGGGGGGGTTGAAGTTCTTCCTAGGTTTTCAAGTGAAGCAACTCAAGGAAGGCACATTCATTAGTCAAACAAAATACACACAAGATATCCTCAAGAAGTTTGACATGGACAAAGCCAAACCCATCAAGACTCCTATAGCAACCAATGGACATCTCAATCTTAATGAAGATGGTCCAGGTGTGCACCAAAAGGTATATCACTCCATGATAGGTTCATTGCTTTACTTATGTGCATCTAGGCCCGATATCATGCTTAGTGTGTGTATGTGTGCTAGATTTCAAGCTGCTCCTAAGTTGTGTCATTTGACCGCTGTCAAGAGAATTCTTAGGTATTTGGTTCACACACCAAGCCTAGGACTTTGGTACCCCAAGGGCTCTAAGTTTAACCTCATTGGATATTCCGATGCGGACTATGCGGGGTGTAAAGTTGATAGGAAGAGCACCTCCTGAACTTGCCAATTCCTTAGTAGATCTTTAGTGGCTTGGTCCTCAAAGAAACAAAAATCCATTGCTCTTTCTATAGCCGAAGCAGAGTATGTCGCCACCGGAAGTTGATGTGCACAACTTCTTTGGACACAACAAACTCTTAGGGACTAGGGCATAAACTTGCACCATATCCCCCTCCTATGTGACAATGAGAGTGCCATTAAAATAGCTCACAATCCAGTTGAACATTCAAGGACCAAACACATCGATATTCGCCACCATTTCTTAAGAGATCACTCCATCAAAGGAGACATTGCAATTTCCCATGTGAGAACCCAAAAACAATCGGCCGATATTTTTACCAAGCCCCTAGATGAGAAAAGATTTTGTGAACTTATGAGTGAGCTCAATATCTTAGATTCTCGAAATGTGTCTTGAGTCTTGCACATCTGAATGTTACTTAAAAATTCACACATGCTTGCGAAAAACTCTTCCTCCTAAATTTTCTTCAAATTATTTTGAAATTATTGAATCCTTGTGAATTATGGTCATAGTTTGATTGTTGATTGCTTACTGACCATGTTTACAAAGACCTTTTGTGAAAATATAGTCCAAAAGGATCAAATCTCCGTTGAAAACTCAATATATATGAGTTTTCAGCCTTAGAACCAGACTAGTCTACCCCTTGACTAGACTAGTCCGGCAGTTCTGTGTTGTTCGGACCCAGTCCGCTGGCTGGAAAAGTCCAGGTCCCCAATCTTACTAGTCCGGCCCCTGGGGACTTAACCTCCCCAGGAAACCCTCGACCTCTCCACTCCCACTCAAACTCTCTCTCTCCTCAAAACGCACGAAAACCGCCCCCAAATCGGCGATTTTCATTTCCAACCACCAAAACTCGATTCCAATCTGTGGATTGAAGCCTCTAGGTGCGTGAGAACTCTTCCCCAAGCTTCCTAAGGCAATTCTTCATCCACATTGCGTCGATTCAAAGATTGGAACATGTATTCTTGACCTAACTCCAAATCCTTCAAAATTAAATTCTTTTAGGTCTTTTGATAGAAACCTCTTCACAAAAGTTATTCCCTATATCATTGTGATCATGTACCTCAAATTTGGTGGTCGGATCCGTAGATTTTGCATTTTTTTCAAGATTAGGGTTCCTACTGTGTGCAGTGGACTAGTCCGGCCACAGGGCGGACAAGTCCGACTAAATGCGGACTAGTCCGACCCTTGGGCGGACAAGTCCGGGTTACATAATGAAAACCCTAACTTTGATCGATTTTGTGAATTCTAACACCATATTCTACTTATTTGGACTCATATTCTCTCTATTTACATCTCTTCTCGGTGATGATGTCGGATTCCGAATACGTTCCCCTTCCCGACTCCAAGGCCGAGGCGGGTAGACAAGCACTCCATCGTCGGAATCGTGAGGAGCACGAGATTGCCATAGCATATTTGGAATCACAGTCGGAGGAAAGGCATGCCAATAAGAAGAAAAGGGAAGTGCACAAGTCAGCTGCAGTCGAGGCAGCTCCAAAGAAGGAAAGACTTGTCACCATGGGCGAGAAAGCAAAATCTCAGGAGGCAAGGAGTTCCAAAGATAAGGGAAAGGCACCGGTGACTGAGGAACCCAAGAGGAAGGCTCCAAATGTCAAGAAGCCTGCAAGCAAGGCAAGGAAGGGGCCCTCTCAACCCATAGGCCCCTTGAGGATGTCATCTCCTGCAAGGAACCCTAACCGTTCAGCTGCTTTTGATGCTAACATCTTCAAAGTCAAAGGGGCTGAAAAAGCGAGGAAGCTAAGTAAGATCAATGTGTATCAACGTGAGAAGAGCATCGTGGATCCCCGCTTCTTGTGTGACTTCCACTGTGACTACTATAGAACAGTCTACATGTCCAAGCAAACATCAGTGCCAGATGCTCAGTGGATTGATTGGGATTACATGGCTCAAAAGGATCATTTGGCCTTCAATGCTGTGATTGAGACCATCGAGCGCCATGGATTGAAGAAGCTCATGGCATTCCAATATGACTGGAATGTGGAGGTTATTGCTCAGTTCTACTTCACCATCTACTTCCACACCGACGGAGATCGAAGAATCACATGGATGACCCATGGAGAGCAATACTCCACCACTTATTGAGAGTTTGTTCAACTTCTTGACTTGGAAGATCAACTGGAAAAAAGATCATCATTTCCAACCTAAAGCCAGTTGATTGAGACACCTTGGAATACATGTATCCAAGTCATGTACCACATGAGGCGGGACATATAAGGAAACATCAAGCCGTTCTATAGTGTCCTCAACCGTGTGCTTCGGAAGACCATTGCCCCCAAAGATGGTGATGCGGGCATTATTCAAGGGAACTTAAGGCACATAATGGTGCTAATTGATGGAGATGTTAGATTCAATGTGGTAGACTATATCTTTGATGACATCTTCAACATCTCTCGCACACCCAACCGATCATGTGGATATGCTCCCTACATCTTGTTCATGATCGAGAAGGTGTCCAGGCTTAACTTCAAGAAGGACATTGTTCATAGAAGACTCTGTCCTCAAATCCCTCCTCTGGAGCCTGCTACCCCTCGAAAGAAGAATGCGGATCCTCCCGCTTCATCCTCCAACTTCGTGCCTTCACCACCTCCACCTCCTCCTCCATCACAATCTGACAGTGGCTTCTTCAAGTGCTTCAAGGCCATCTTCGCCTCTTTCTGGAAGGCGGAAGTTCGGCAACATCGCATGGAGCGTCGCCAAGAGAAGTACCTCAAGGCGATGTGCGACAAGCTAGAAGTCCCCATGTCTCCCACCGCGGAGAGTGATGGGGAGATGACTCCATTCTCGAAGTTCACCGCCGTGGACCTTGCCCAATTTGGCGAAGTTAGTACCTCCATGGCGGCTCCATTCGAGGAAGACGATGATGATGATGCCCATGATCTGGAGGCCATGAAGAGCGATAGCAGGCACCAAGGTGGAGACGACAACGACGATGGTGATGAAGAGTAGATCTTAGAACTCTCCTTTCTCTGTTTTCCTTTTTGGTGTCTTGATGCCAAAGGGGGAGATTGGAAGGGGGTACTTAGATAGTTTCATGTCGTTGTCTCTTTGATCCACTATGGACTTGTATTATGTTTTAAAACTCTCATTTCAATTGTTGTCAGACTTAATCTATGGTTATCATGTATTATGCCTAAATTGTGATGCTATGCTTGAATTACATGTTTATCTTGCATACTTGTTGCCTTATCACAATTTATGAGCACATCACTTAGGCACCCCACCATAACATGTATATGTATGAGAACTCTCTCAATTTCTCTTACTCATGATGCATACATTGAGGGGGAGTAACTCATACACATACATGTTATGAAAACATATTATTATCCTTTTTGTTGAGTCTTAATGTGTTGTCATCAATCACCAAAAAGGGGGACATTGAATGTGCATCTAGGCATCCCCGTGGGTTTTGGATGATTGATGACGACAATTAAGCACAGGTGTGATGGTTGAAATGAGATAAAATCCCTCAAAAAGGAAAAGGTTGAAACGGGCGTCAAAGACTCAAGCATAGAAATTAGGGTTTCTATGGTGTTGAGCTTAGATGAGCTGTATCATGTGTGAGGGTGGCTGTATCATGTGCATTGAGATCATTATAGAGGGCTCAAAGTGGTGGTTGAGGGAAAAACCTAAGTGAGAAGTCAAAATGAGAGAAAAATCTAGGAGGTCGGACTAGTCTGGCCTTAGGGTCGGACTAGTCCGGCCAGTCAGAATAGTCCATTATGGGTCGTACTAAACGTCTATGCATGTGTTCGTACTTGTCCGCATGGATATGGACTAGTCCGTTCATCCCTTGTGAGTGAAGTTGGTGTTAAGTCCTGGAAGGCTGGACTTGTTCATTTTTTGATGGACCAAAGCATTCTGAAAGAGTTCGGACTTGTCTGTTGTGGTACGGACTATTCCATCTGAGACTTAGTATGAGAAATCGAGTAAAACCCTAGAGGGCTCGACTTGTCCGCCCTAGTGGCCGGACTAGTCCGACCTACCTTGTTGAGTCCGTTTTGGGACAGACTAAACCTTCCTGTCCTACTTCGGACTAGTCCATGTTGTTAGTGGCCGTTTGAAATCCAAACGTTGGCGCACACATCATATATTTTGTCGATCGATGATGTGAAATTGTCGGTGGTCCCAAAAGGCCGGTCTAGTCCATGGCATAGGGCCAGACTAGTCCGAGTTTGTCCTGATGGCAGCGGTTAGTTGTCGGGACCCCTATAAAAAGGGGACCCCCGACCTATATTTGACAACTTTTGAACCCTAGCACCGCCACAACTGACCTAGAGCCTTCCAAAGCCTTCTACTCATCCTACTAGCCCTCTAAGACCAAATCTTGAAGATATTAGGGTTTGGGAAGGAGAGTGAAGGAAGATCATCGCGCTTTGGCTCTCGATTTCATCTCTTGCACATCGTGTTATGTTTTGTGGCTTGTGTGAGTTGAGCTTCAAGTGCTCCTTGCTGTATTGATTCGTGGGAGCCTCAACTTGTCAGAAGCCCCAAGAAACTTGGTGATTACCCTTTGATACAGTGGAATCCAAGCCGGCCATTGTGGTGGCTTGGTGATAAGAGGGTCAAGTGAGACCCGGTCCTTGTGTGTACTTCTCAACGTGGATGTAGGATTCTTCGTGGAGCTGAACAACGGGATAAATCTTGTCTCGCTTGTCTCTTTACATTTCATGATCACTTGAATTTCTTTTAGGGTTCATATTTTTCCTCACTTTGATCTTTGTCGAATCTTGTAACCTAATCGCTTTAACTTGTTAATTTAAGTTGTACTAGGTTACTATACATTGTATTCATCTTTAGTGAACTTAAATTCTGCAAATAACTTGTAGAAATCAAGTTTTTAGGTTTTCTCCCTGTGCTGACCGGACTAGTCCGGCCCTGTCAAGACAAGTCCGACCTTAGTGATTTAATCTCGTTTAATTAAGCCATTTCAGGTCTTATTGCCTATTCACCCCCTCTAGGCGATCTTCAAGGTCCGACACTGCAGGACACGTGGCAGCGCCAGAGCCACCCTTAGGAGGGTGGCAGGTCCGACACTACAGGACACGTGTTGGCCTCCGAAGGTCTTCTCTTCTGGAAGGTGGGAATCAATGCTTCTTCATCTAGTATTCGAGAGTACCTGGTCCATAGGGTACCGACAGTGGCCCCCGAGCCCACTCAGGGGAGTTTTCGATCCCGCGGGTGGGGCCACTATCACTTCCTGCGTTGCTGATTTAACTTTTCACTTGGGATATTGAAACAATGGAATATTCCTATGCCAACTCTACGTGGCCCTTCTTTATTTGGAAGGTGATATGCGGCGTGTGGATCCAACATGAAGAGCACCAGTTCCCAATATGATTTTCATATCGATTCCCAGCGCAATCTTTGTAGCCTTATCATACTGCCTTCCTTAGGTTCTCAACTTCTCATCATGACAACAATTCACCCGATGCGACTTTTTTTGGCAAAATGGACTCGGGCCCTCTTGTCATAGACGAGATAACTATGCGGTGCGTAACCATGGTCCGCGTGGAGTTACCTTCCAAGCATCATAGAGAGTAATAAAGGGAAGAGTTGCACAGTGAAGGAACTTACGATCTGATCTGTTTCCTTGCACATATAACTCTCCGCTTTCTTCTCTGCATTGTGCTTGTGCTTTCCGATCTGTTCCAACTCGCAGCTATGGAACCCGACCTTCTCCTCTCCAAGCTTGTGAGCAACAGGAACATCATACTCAATCCTGTTAGTGGCGATCTTCGCCCACTTGTGCGAAATGTGAATCTACGTGAGGCCCTGTGTGCCGCTGTTCAAGACCTTCTTCACCCTCTGGACAAATGGGAAAGGTACCGGTCTCATCGGAGCTTACTACTTCGTGATATGTAGGAATGCTCCGTACAAGTACATAAGCTCCTTCTCCTCCGGGAAGTGGGAGACCTGGAAGAGCGACTGGATGATAATCCAGTCGGACCAGCATACTGCTAGGAGTGTAACACCCTAAATCTTTGCATCATGCATTGCATACATGTTCATGCATTAAACATTAGTGGAATAAAGGAAAGATAATAAAAGATAAAACATACATATACAATATGTGTACCAAAAGAAGAAAAAGAAAATAAAAATATAAAACATGTATTAGGGAATAAATATAAATAAGTAATATATGTAATACATATATATAAATATAATAATAATATATATTAATATTTATATATGAAAAAAAAGAAATAAAGAAAAAGAAAAGAAAAACACCCGCCGCTAGCCAGGCCGAACCGGCCCAGCCAACGCTGGCCGCCGCGCCCCGCGTAGCGCCCGCCCGACCGGCCTCGTGCCTGGTCCCACACGTCCCGCACCACCGCAGCCCCGACCGACCGCATCGCGGGCCGACCGCGCAGCCCCGCACCCCGAGCGCCTGAGCGCTACCTCGCGCGCCGACCGAGCGACCCCGCCGCGCGTCCCCAGGCCGGCTCGGCCTCTGGCCGATCGATGCCTACCGCCGGCTATAAATAGCCCCGTAGGGTTTCGTAGTTTTTCGATGCCAGGAAGCCACGCCGCCAGAACACAAGAAGAAAACCCTAGCGGCTAGGGAAAAAAACACCAGAAGTTGTGCCGCCAGGGAAGAAGAGAAAGAAGAGGAGGGTGTCGTCGTCCGCCGGAGTTCGTCGCGTCGCTGTCGTCGTGCCGCCAGAGGACCTTGCACATCTACTTCGTCTACGCATCGTCCCCATCCCGCGATCTTCGAAGCCATCGCATCTACGGTAGGCCACATTTTTCGATGCGAATTTTAGCGACCATATTGAATCTAATAGACGTAGTTTGATCGTAGTCGCACCATCTTTTTATTTTCAGCAACATTAATCCCCGCTAAAACCCCCGTAAACTCATATGAACACGTATGAACTACTCGCATCTAATTAATAAACAACCGTAGTTAATTAATTATTGAATGGTGCATGCATGCATGTCATTGCATGTTGATTATTTTGTGTGCATCATATTGAATTGTATGTATTTTCTTGTATGTATGATCACGCGTAGAGGAACGTGCTCAAGAGGCCGCATACAAGGATTTCCAAAATCAAGACTTTGAAGCGCTTGAGCAACCCCATCCGTCGGAGCAAGACAAGTGTCCTTGATCATATTGATCCCGTTTTATTAAATGTTTTGTTTGCGAACTTACATGCTTGTGTCAATATGATGGGAAACCCATACGTAGGAGTTTACTAGCGTTGTTTGCCACCCCTTGTCACCGGGATATACACGATGAGTCGGGTATGGGTATTTTTATTTTTGCACCGCATCGCTACATGGGTTATGGGTAACTTAAATAATGTGGTTGACAACTTTAATTACGAACACTTGGGATGGTAATAAGATGATGGTTAATTTAGCAACCTGGAATTTAGGAGATCTAAGCAAGCATGGTTTTGTGGATGGGTTGGATGATATCGTCGTTTGCTTGCCTTAGATCTAAGGGGATTGCAAGGGTGAGTACGTGTCGTACTCAGCAAGTGTGGAAATAGATGACATGTGGCTAAACAAATGATTGGAATAAAATGGCTAATTGCATAAAAGTATGTTTCATAAACACGTAAAAGCAGCCTATCATGTCTATGTGAATTTATTACCCTTCATGACCCACGTAATTATCATACCATAAATCCAACAACTCTTATTACCAACGCAATCCATTAATATCAGCCAACCATAAAATTAATACCATATGCCAATTCCATAATCTCTCATGTACCGACAATACTCAAGTGACAACCCAAAACCATACCAACCATCCCAAAATTCCAAATCCAATTCTAATCATGTAGGTCATCCAGGTGCTCTTAACCGGGAGCACGGCTATCATTATAGTTTTTAACACTCTGTAGAGGTTGTACCACTTTACCCACATGTTCAAGATTTCATCATCTTTCGGTGACTAAAAACCTCTATGTTGCCCTGTCACACTTCTGTGGTGTGCGGCCAAGAGATCACAAAATAGCCTTTCAAAAGAGACTACTAGTATGTACGGACCCACTAAGGTTTCACCGGCAAGCTTGAATCTCTATTCTCCCACCCACGGGCCCCCTAGTATGCCATGCGGATCCCAGAGCAGTCCTCCTCAACCCCCATTCCCCGCGCCATCCAATGGTCCATACAATACTAGCAGCGCTCCTAATTGTTCAGCTACGCCGCACCCATACTTGGCCTTGTGGTGGTACTGTTGAGCTGGCATAATCCCCCCCCCCCCAACAGCTACTGGAGATAATTGGGAGTATCCTGAGGATCATGGGGAGTACTAGGTTGCGTACCGCCGTCAATTTCCTGTGGAATGGAGTCGTGCTGCTTAGTTTATTTTCTACTGCATTATTTAGAGTTTTATCATTTGTGAACTATTGGATTATTGTAATAAAGTACTTATTTAATAGTTGAGATTTGGTTAAAATTCTGTATATCGTTTGTGATGCAACCGTATATGTGTGATGAACTTCCTGGGCACACATATGTGTTACGCTTGGTTTATATTCGGGACCGGGTGTCACAAATTGGTATCAGAGCCGTGTTGACCGTAGGACGCAAGCCTAGGTAGAATGGACACTCTAGAGCTCTTAGGAACACTCTTCTAATCTGCTATTTTTGAAAATTTTTGCTGCTGTTTTTGTTTCTTTATTTTCAGCTGCAAAAAAAAAAGTATTGATTGCTGCCACGTTTTCGATAAAATTTTCAGCAGTGGGCAATATTTGGTGCTGCTGTTTTTGCCGCTTAAATTTTCCCGAAAAAAGTGTGTTTTGCCGCTGTTATGTGTGGGTAAAATTTTTGTGTTGGCTGCTGCATTTTTCTCTCTCTCTTTTCGTTCTTTTGGAACCGCTGCACCGCTCTTTTTCCGCTATTTTAGCTGCTGTAATTTTCAGATTTGTATTCCGTTATTCTTTCCTCTAATGTATTCTCATTTTCTATAGATGTCGGTCACAAGGAGTGCAGCCCGCAAGAGCACCTGTCTGCCGCCCCTTGGAAGTGAACTTAACCCCATTGAGCTTGACGAGCAGAAGCAAGAGGAGGGGAATATCCTGACCGAGGAGGAGGAAGCTAACCAGTCGAACACTATGGAGGAGGATCCGGAGGAGTATGAGCCATTTGAGGAGAACATGGATGAGGATCCTAATGAGGAGTACTACGTGTCAGCTTCAGATGAGGAGGACAACGGAGGTGAAAATGGAGGAGGATCACAACCCGATGCGAATGAGAATGGACACAACAGCCCCCAGTTTCCCTAAGTTGAGGAGATTTGTACTACTGGAACCGATGGAGGACATGCATCGTGGGAACTGACGGAATTCCTTTATCCCCGTTGCATGAGTACTAACTACTTCGTGAAGAGGGTCTCTCGTCCCGAACGTGACGAATGGCATGTTGAGGTTCTCATCTTCTACCTCAACAAAGTGGTCTCACGGCATTATGCTCCCACCGGGAGGTCTACTCAGAAGGATGCTATGGATGATGCTGCATGGGCGGCACTCACAAGTTTGTGCCATACTCGCCGCTTTAAGCTTGAGAACACCACGTTTGAGCTGCACCCTCAGCGGGAGAGTGCTATAGGGAGGATAATTGGACCACAAGAAGCTTCAGACAATCTTACAGCAATGGATAGGTCTCAAAAGACATTATTGGACATGGGCAATCGCTATGCAACCGCACAAGGGGAGATACACTACCTTCGCAAGGAGCTAGCTCGTTTGGAAGCCAACTTGGAGATGAAGGAATGTGAAGCAAGAGGAGAGTCGTGGTCACCCAAGAGAATCTGGTCCCCTACATCGCCATGGCGCAACCCCATCACATCCGCGCAGCCAAGGGCGCCCTCACCGCCTCACAATTAGGAAATTAAGTCCCCTATGAGTATTTTGTAATAAGAACGCTTAGAATCGTATTAGCTTTAAATAGTGTGGTGTGCTGAAATTTTGTTTGGTGCTTGTTTAAGTGCTTGTGTGCTTAGTAGAGAGTTGTGGGATGCTTCGGCACTTGTCCACATCCTCATATAGGTCTATATTAATAAAGAATTGTTTAGTGTCACATACCTTGATGCATATAGTTGGGACATTTCTTTCCAAATTCTAAATTTTTCTGTCTCTACCTTACTTTCGCCAACGGATGGTGAGAACTCGTAACCAGAGGGATGCCAACGATGAGGAGGAGCGCAATGAAGTACCTCAGAACAACCGGGGACATGCTCATGGAGCTATCAATATTGAACAGCTGTTAGCTATGCAGAACCAGCTCATGCACACCATGATACAGAAAATGGGACAGCTGCAAGCTGGCAACAACAATCATCCTCATATACCGCCACCGCCACCACCCCAGCCACACCACAACCGTTTGGGAGAGTTCATGAGGACCACACCGCCTACCTTTGCACAAGCTACAGACCCAATGGAAGCTGATGATTGGCTGAAGTCCGTTGAGAAGAAACTTGCTATTGTCCAGTGCACTGATAGAGAGAAGGTTCTCTTTGCATCATATCAACTAGTTGGAGCAGCTGCTGACTGGTGGGAAGCTCTTTGCAACGCTCATGATAATAAGGAGGTAATCACTTGGGCTGAGTTTAAGCGGAGTTTCCGTTCCCACTATGTACCTGAAGGAGTTATGATACTGAGAAGACAAGATTTTGAAAACCTCAGGCAAGGAAGGATGAGCGTGAGTGAGTATCTCAACAAGTTCACTCAACTATCAAGATATGCTCCAGAAGACATCAACACAGATAGTAGGAAGCAATATCTGTTTATGAGGGGTCTCAACAATGAAATTCAAGTCCAGTTGCTCAATACTGATTATCCAAACTTCCAAAAGCTGGTTGACAAGGCTATTGTGGATGAGAACAAGATTCGTGAGATGGAGCAGGACAACAAGAGGAAGATGCCACATCATGGACTGCAGCAAGGAAGCAATGTTCGTCCCCGCTATGCACCACCAACTGCACCATACTACAACCCATCTGCTCCTGCATACCGTGATGCTTATCCACCCCGCCCAAATCAGCCACCGCAGCAACGCCCCGCCATGCAAGCGCCTCGCTATCCTGTGCCACCTGCGCCGCATCCTAACATGGCGGCAAATGCTCAAAACCAGCTACGTCCAAACTTCCCTAATGCTACGGGCGGTAAGACATGCTATGTGTTTGGAGAGCCCGGACACTTTGCAAGTCAATGCCCCAGAAGAAACTATGGACCGATGAACAATGCACCAAGGCCAAATTACCCGCGGCCAAATGGAGGAGAACCACAAGGCAACCGTGGACAGCAGAATTTTGCTCGTGGCAATGTGAATCATGTCTCTACTGAGGAAGTCCAACAAGTTGATGACATCCTGATTGGTATGTTCCTCGCCAACTCCAACCCCGCGACTGTTTTATTTGATTCGGGAGCATCTCATTCATTCATCTCGTCAAAGTATGTTGCCAAGTACAATTTGCCTATATCTCATATGAAGCAAACTATGCTAGTAAGTTCTCCCGGTGGAGAGATGAGGACAAATATAGTATGTCCGAAAGTAAGCATTAAAATAAGGGGGGTAGACTTTCTCGCAAACCTCATAGTCTTGGACTCCCAAGGAATAGACATAATACTTGGAATGGACTGGTTGAGCAAGTATAATGGAGTCATTCAATGTGCCGAGAGGATTGTGCAGTTGACAAATGAACATGGTACACACATCGAAGTTGAGGCAACCCAACCTACAAGAGAGAAGGCAATGCTCAATCAAGTGGAAGGAGTGACATTGGAAAGCATTCCGATTGTTCGCGAGTACCCGTATGTGTTTCCAGATGAGTTGCCAGGTATGCCACCTGATCGTGACATAGAATTCGCTATTGAGTTGATACCCGGAACTGCACCTATAGCTAAGAGGCCATATAGGATGCCTCCTAAGGAATTAGCAGAGCTCAAGAAGCAAATTCAAGAGCAGCTAGAGAAGGGTTTTATACGCCCATGCTCATCCCCGTGGGGAGCACCAGTGCTCTTCGTAGATAAGAAGGATGGAACCCAGAGGATGTGTGTGGAATATAGGTCTCTCAACGAAGTGACAATTAAGAACAAGTACTCACTGCCCCGTATAGAGGATTTGTTCGACCAAATGAAGGGTGCCTGTATTTTCTCCAAGATCGACTTGCGGTCAGGATACTTCCAAATGAAGATTATACCATCGGATATACCCAAGACAGCATTTCGGACACGATATGGGTCTTATGAGTACACCGTCATGTCGTTTGGATTGACGAACGCGCCTGCGTACTTTATGTATCTCATGAATAAGGTCTTCATGGAATATCTGGATAAGTTTGCCGTAGTGTTCATCGATGACATTATGATATACTCGAGAAGCGGGGAAGAACATGAAGAACACTTGAAGCTTACATTGCAGAAGCTACAGGAACACTAATTGTATGCCAAGTTCAGGAAATGTCAATTCTGGTTACGGGAGGTTTCTTTCTTAGGCCATATTATTTCCGGAGGAGGAGTATCAGTTGACCCAGGGAAGGTGAGAGATGTGCTTAAGTGGGAACCGCCACAGAATGTTAAGGAAATTTGGAGTTTCCTTGGAATGACTAGATATTACCGCCAATTCATCAAGGATTTCTCCAAAATAGCCAAGCCTATGACCGAATTACTCATGAAAGGGAAGGCATTCTGATGGACTCAAGCTTGTCAGGATAGCTTTGAGGAGTTAAAGAAAAGGTTGACAACCGCGCCGGTGTTAGTATTACCGGACGTGAGCAAGAGTTTTGATATATATTGTGATGCATCAAGACAAGGATTAGGATGTGTGCTCATGCAAGAAGGCCAAGTGGTAGCTTATGCATTGAGGCAACTAAAGAAACATGAGTTGAATTATCCTACACACGACCTTGAACTCGCAGTCGTGGTACACGCCTTGAAGATATGGAGACACTATGTTTTTGGTCACCAATGTGAGATTTATACGGATCACAAGAGTCTCAAGTACATATTTACGCAAACGGATCTGAATCTGAGGCAACACCGATGGTTGGAGCTCATAAAGGATAATGGTGTGGGGATCAACTATCACCCAGGGAAGGCTAGTGTAGCGGCCGATGCTTTGAGGCGAAAAGGAGTAAGCCACCAACTCACAGTCTGGGAGCTGCCATCCAAGTTATGCAAGGAGTTTGAACGATTGAACCTTGGATTCATAAATGAGATGGGAACGATGGAAGTCAACCCAACATTAGAGCAGGAAATACGGGAAGGACAGACAAAGGACAAGGAAATACAGGAAATCAAGGAAAAGATCCAAGAAGGAAGAGAATTCAGATTTGATGAGGACGAACAGGGTAGCTTATGGCTTGGAAAGAGGATTGTGGGACCAAATGTTAGGCATATTCGGGAAACAATATTGAAGGAGGCACATGACTCACCTTACTCAATTCATCCTGGTTGTACGAAGATGTACAAGGACTTAAAGACATGCTATTGGTGGGCCAGCATGAAAAAGGACATAGCCGAATATGTTGCATTTTGTGATGTGTGCCGACGAGTTAAAGCTGAACATCAAAGGCCAGCCGGATTGTTACAATCATTGAAGATCCCGGAGTGGAAGTGGGAAGAGATTTGTATGGACTTTATAGTTGGATTACCGCGAACTCGGTCTGGCTATGATTCAATATGGGTTATTGTGGATCGGTTGACAAAATTAGCTCACTTCGTCCCTGTCAAGACCACATATACCACCGCGAAGCTAGCAGAATTGTATATGGAGCATATTGTATGTCGACACGGAGTACCGAAGAAGATAGTCTCGGATAGAGGTTCTCAGTTTACCTCCAGATTTTGGCAGAAATTGCATGAAGCAATGGGAACAGGGTTGAACTTCAGTTCGTCATATCACCCTCAAACAGATGGACAAATCGAGAGGACCAACCAAATTTTGGAAGACATGTTAAGAGCTTGTGCTTTAAAGCATGGGAAAAGCTGGGATAAAAGTTTGCGGTACGCTGAATTCTCGTACAACAATAGCTATCAAGAAAGTTTGATAATGTCACCCTACGAAGCATTGTACGGAAGGAAGTGTAGGACACCCTTGTTTTGGAATGAAACCGGAGAGAATCAAGTATTTGGTCCGGATGTGTTACAGGATGCTGAAAGACAAGTTCAAATAATACATGACAACCTAAAGGCTGCCCAGTCTCGACAGAAAGGTTATGCGGATAATAGGCGAAGGAGTCTGACTTTCGAAGTTGGAGATTTTGTATACCTCAAAGTGTCATCTATCCGAGGTCAGCGACGGTTTAACGTCAAAGGAAAACTGGCACCACATTACATCGGACCATTCAAGATTTTGGACAAACGAGGAGAAGTAGCATATCGACTGGAGCTACCGGCGTATCTCTCCGATGTACACGACGTGTTTCACGTCTCTCAACTCAAGAAGTGTCTCAGGATGTCGGAAGAACAAGTGCCGATGGACGTGTTAGAACTTCAAGAGGATTTGTCCTATGTCGAGCAACCTATCAAGATCTTGGACATAAAGGAAAGGGTCACGAGAAATAAGAGGATCCGTTGGTGCAAAGTGCAATGGAAACACCATACGGAAGCCGAAGCTACGTGGGAACGTGAGGAAGACCTGAAGGCAGAATTCCCTCATCTTTTCTCTACGCTATCGAATCTCGAGGGCGAGATTCACTTTAAGGGGGTAGGTTTGTAACACCCTAAATCTTTGCATCATGCATTGCATACATGTTCATGCATTAAACATTAGTGGAATAAAGGAAAGATAATAAAAGATAAAACATACATATACAATATGTGTAGCAAAAGAAGAAAAAGAAAATAAAAATATAATACATGTATTAGGGAATAAATATAAATAAGTAATATATGTAATATATATATATAATAATAATGTATATTAATATTTATATATGAAAAAAAAAAGAAAAAAAGAAAAAAACACCCGCCGCTGGCCAGGCCGAACCGGCCCAGCCAACGCTGGCCGCCGCGCCCCGCGTAGCGCCCGCCCGACCGGCCCCGCGCCTGGTCCCACACGTCCGGCAGCCCCGACCGACCGCATCGCGAGCCGACTGCGCAATCCCGCACCCCGAGCGCCCGAGCGCTACCTCGCGCGCCAACCGAGCAACCCCGCTGCGCGTCCCCAGGCCGGCTCGGCCTCTGGCCGATCGATGCCTACCTCCGACTATAAATAGCCCTGTAGGGTTTCATAGTTTCACGATGCCAGGAAGCCACGCCGCCAGAACACAAGAAGAAAACCCTAGCGGCTAGGGAAAAAAACACCAGAAGTTGTGCCACCAGGGAAGAAGAGAAAGAAGAGGAGGGTGCCGTCGTCCGCCGGAGTTCGTCGTGTCGCTGTCGTCGTGCCGCCAGAGGACCTTGCACATCTACTTTGTCTACGCATCGTCCCCATCCCGCGATCTTCGAAGCCATCGCATCTACGGTAGGCCACATTTTTCGATGCGAATTTTAGCAACCATATTGAATCTAATAGACGTAGTTTGATCGTAGTCGCACCATATTTTTATTTTCAGCAACATTAATCCCCGCTAAAACCCCCGTAAACTCATATGAACATGTATGAACTACTCGCATCTAATTAATAAACAACCGTAGTTAATTAATTATTGAATGGTGCATGCATGCATGTCATTGCATGTTGATTATTTTGTGTGCATCATATTGAATTGTATGTATTTTCCTGTATGTATGATCACGCGTAGAGGAACGTGCTCAAGAGGCCGCATACGAGGATTTCCAAATTCAAGACTTTGAAGCGCTTGAGCAACCCCATCCGTCGGAGCAAGGCAAGTGTCCTTGATCATATTGCTCCCGTTTTATTAAATGTTTTGTTTGCGAACGTGCATGCTTGTGTCAATATGATGGGAAACCCATACGTAGGAGTTTACTAGTGTTGTTTGCCACCCCTTGTCGCCGGGATATACACGATGAGTCGGGTATGGGTATTTTTATTTTTGCACCGCATCGCTACATGGGTTATGGGTAACTTAAATAATGTGGTTGATAACTTTAATTACGACCACTTGGGATGGTAATAAGATGATGGTTAATTTAGCAACCTGGAATTTAGGAGATCTAAGCAAGCATGGTTTTGTGGATGGGTTGGATGATATGGTGGTTTGCTTGCCTTAGATCTAAGGACCGGTTCATGCGAGAATATGCCAGCTCAACAGTGCCGCCACAAGGCAAAGTATGGGTGCGGCGTAGCTGAATAATTAGGAGCGCTGCTAGTATTGTATGGACCATTGGATGGCGCGGGGAATGGGGGTCGAGGAGGACTGCCCTGGGATCCGCATGACACACGAGGGGGCTCGTGGGTGGGAGAATGGAGATTCAAGCCTGCCGGTGAAATCTTAGTGGGCCCACACATACTAGTAATCTCTTTTGAAAGGCTATTTTGTGATCTCTTGGCCGCACACCACGGAAGTGTGACAGGGCAACATAGAGGTTCTTAGTCACCGAGATGAAATCACGAACATGTGGGTAAAGTGGTACAACCTCTGCAGAGTGTTAAAAACTATCGTGATAGTCGTGCTCCCGGTTAAGAGTACCTGGATGACCTACATGATTAGAATTGGACTTGGAATTTTGGGATGGTTGGTATGGTTTTGGGTTGTCACTTCAGTATTGTCGGTACATGAGAGATTATAGAATTGGCATATGGTATTAGTTTTATGGTTGGCTGATATTAATGGATTGCGTTGGTAATAAGAATTGTTGGATTTATGGTATGATAATTAC
Organism: Tuctoria greenei; assembly: GCA_036927565.1. Lineage (NCBI taxonomy): Eukaryota > Viridiplantae > Streptophyta > Magnoliopsida > Poales > Poaceae > Tuctoria > Tuctoria greenei. The sequence goes on along the minus strand of JAYESD010000005.1, from coordinate 30,440,509 downwards.
TTGGGTCATGAAGGGAAATAAATTCACATAGACATGATAGGCTGCTTTTACGTGTTTATGAAACATACTTTTCTGCAATTAGCCATTTTATTACAATCATTTGTTTAGCCACATGTCATCTATTTCCACACTTGCTGAGTACGACACGTACTCACCCTTGCAATCCCCCCCCAACAGCTACTGGAGATAATTGGGAGTACCCTGAGGATCACACAGAGTACTAGGTTGCGTACCGCCGTCAATTGCCTGTGGAATGGAGTCGTGCTGCTGAGTTTATTTTCCGCTGCATTATTTAGAGTTTTATCATTTGTGAACTATTGGATTATTGTAATAAAGTACTTATTTAATAGTTGAGACGTGGTTAAAATTCTGTATATCGTTTGTGATGCAACCGTATATGTGTGATGAACTTCCTGGGCACATATATGTGTTACGCTTGGTTCATATTCGGGACCGGGTGTCACAAGGAGTTGACGACCGGACTTCCCACCAAAGACACCGACTCCTGGGAGATCATTCAAGACCTATCGGCAGAGTACAACCAGATGTTCACGAGGATTCACACCTGACTGAAGGAGGCTTGACTTTAATTGATGGTGCTCGACGACTTCTTGTCTCGATGGTGGGCTCCTCTTAAGTAGAGGGAGTTTCCAGCCTATGCATACAGCGAAGAGATGGACTTCAACCGGATTGAGGTTGGCCTGGGAACTGACTTGGACGAGAAGGCTCTACTGTTCAGTCTAACGAAGCTGTACATCAGTTCCATCTATAGAGACGACCTCATGCCTCCATCAGAATTCTTGTCAGTGTTTTTTGTGCCGGAGATAAAGAGGCAGCTCCTAAAGGAAATACCGACCCTCGACGACATCGGCATTGCCGTGCGATAGGGAGGTGAAGCCTCCAGAGGAATTATCATATTAACCCCCAGTCAGCAGAATAGGTCTGACTCAAGCCGGAGCAAGGAAAAAGGAGCCTACTGATTTGTCCACCAGGAAGAGGAAGCTGGAGCGAGTTGATGCGAGCTCCGCCAGGCCGGCTCTGACTGAAGTAGGGTCATCGTCGGCGCCTCACCAAATCTTCAAGTCCATGGTGGTCTAACCTCCCGCGACTTCATCATTGTCCCTGGTGCCCAAAACGGGCACCAAGTCCGGAAAATCTTCATCTTCAGTCCCAGTGCCAACGGCAGGCACCAGGTCCGGAAACTCTTTAGCTTCAGCCCCGGTGCCGATGGGAGGCACCAGGTCTGGAAAGAGTCCAACATCGATGACTCCGACAGCAAAAGATGGGAAGTGTGTATGAAGGTTCCGACAGTTACGAAGCTGGTGTCTACTTGTGGGACTCTCGAGCGAAGATCAGAACATCTGCAACACCAGCGACGGTGGGATGAGATGACTCCAACCGCCCAAGGAAGAAGTTCTGCACTGGCTAGAGCTGCCAAGCCCCCAGGTACGAAGTAACATTAGGAACTTGTATTCTTTTTCAATTCTTGCTTCTTGCTGATTCCTCTCTTTCCAGAGCTTCGAGGCCAGTCGCTGCTCGGGCGCTGCAGGTGGTTCAAACCAGTGTTGCAGCCAAAGACACCAGACCAACCTATCCACTGGTTGATGTCGTGACCTCTTCTGGCGACGAGTCCTGAAGTAGTGCTGGAGGTGCCGACTGAGACCACAGTAGCACCAGAGCAAGAAGTTGACACAGTACCGAGTTGTCGTTTGAAGCCATGATGGTGCCGGAGCCAACAATTGACGTTGCACTGGATCTGCCATCTGACGCCATGATGTCGCTGAAGCCAGCGCTCGATACTGCGTCAGAGCTACCAGAAGCTTCAGCTGCTGCAGGGCTAGAGTCAGCGCCACGGGAGGACGAGCGCCCGGAGATAGGTGCAGCTGATGATGAAGACATGCTTGAGTCCATGCTCGTGCCATGGGCTCCAACAACTTTCCCCGATGCTGTGGGGGCGCTGGCGGACCCAGTGGAAGGTTCGGAGCCGATCCCTGTGTCCCTCTCAACAGAGAACGCCTGCTCGAGCCTTCACCAAGTCTGACTCGGCTTCGACCATGAGCACAATGTTCTAGGGACAAAGCGGGAAACTCTGAGGCAGTGGTGAAAGCTTCTCAATTTTAGGATAAAGCTGACGCAAAGCTGCCTGGTTGATGAGAGAGATCGTCTTGCGACTGAGAAGACAAGACTGTAGCGTATGGATGAGCACCTAAACGACAGACAAGCTGCCATTGAAGCGTTGGACAAGAAGACTCGACAAATTTATGACAAAGTGGTGGCTGCTAATGACTTAGCAAATGACCGCTTCGAGTCATTACATAAGTTGAAGGAGGAGCTCCTTCGACGCCAAGAGGTGGCTAACAATAAGGAGCAAGAGCTCTAGAGGAGAGATACATAGATCTCTCAAAGACTAGAGCACGGAGAGAAGGATTTGGCTCTCTGCATGGAAGTCTTTATATCCCGCTCCGAGGAGAAGAAACAAGTATGGCAGGCGGGGCAGGAAGTCAACAAGCGAGAGCTTGCTGTATCTACCAAGGAGGATGATTTGAAGGCAAAGGCAAGGTACCTTGCGGCGAAGAAAGATCGCTTGAACCTCCGCGAGAAGAAAATCACAGACCAAGAAAGCAAGCTAGCTAAGCGGATGCAGCAGCATGCCAATGAGGTCGAGCTATTCACGAAAGGAGGATTCACTGAGCTGTAGACCGCCAGGAAGTCTTTGGAGGACTTGCAGGCCACGCGAAGGATATAAGCCCAACAGATTTGGGACTTCTTGGGGCATGTGGAAAATGCATTGGTGCCTATGGGGTTTAGTCTCGTCTGGCCGAGCGACCCGGAGCCATAAGTTGGTCAGGCTCTGACAGCTCTAAACTCCACCAGGACCAAGCTGGGAGTGCTAGAAGATGTCATTAGCGACCATCTTGAGACAGAGGGGAGGACCTGGCCAAGTAAGTAGCAGAATATGTACTGACTTATTTCTGCAGCCATGACCCCTCTATCTCACAAGCTCTGGTGATTGAAGGGCTGGTCGAAGAGGTGGAGGAAGCTTCTTAGGCCAACGTGCAGGACGCCGCCCAGAAGGTAGCTGTGTGGTTCGAATGCAAATCTAGCAACTAGTTAGGACTACTTCATCCTCTTATATCTTCTTCTGTATCTTCAAACCTTTTGTATAAAGTTTGGAATTTTGATGAATGAAATTCTTTTGAACTTCATATTTTGTCTTCATTGTTGTTATTGTCGTATCTTGGAAGGACATGTACCATCAGGTACTTGGCGACGACTTTAAGATTTTGTGGTAACTCCGAGCTTCGAGCTTTTGCGTTAGCTCCGAGCTCAGAGCTTGATCTCCGATAGCACCGAGATTAGTGTTCTGGTTGCACCCATCATCAACGAGAAGAACGTTGATGGTGGGCCCCCTGGAGGGTGATGGAGCTGTGTGCTCCGGCGGCGCCAACCATCAACGTTAAGAAACGTCGACGGCGGGCCCCTGAGAGGTTTTAGAGCTCTCAAAGTGATCATGCAATTCATTTGTCCTGCACATGAGAGACAAGAAAAGTAGTAAAATTGCTTCTTCTTGCCTATAGTTTAGTTGTAGCTTACTATCCTTCCTTGAACTTTAGGTCCTAAACAATTCAACATGATAATACTATTATATCAGTTGTACTTCCATAGGTTCGTGTGCTTCTCGGACCCGCCCTACTTTGATGCAACACTAGAATTGGTCGACTGGCATACTTAGGGTGCTGGAACAGGGTAAGTATGTAGTGCACTTCAGACCTGTCATTGGTATTGGTATTCAGGCGAGTAGGCCATTCAGCAAACACTAGATCTCAAAAAATACTACCAATAATACTTGAATATGTATCACATGAATTATTAGAAACCCATTTTCAAAAGAATTACACAGCTTCACTATTAACAAGAAGGTATAAGTGAAATTAAATAAGAGCATGCACAAAGTAAATGCACGTAAAATCTGTTTTCATATAATTGTATTTCATAATAGGTGCGGATAACAGGGGAGACAAGGACACACTTAAAGTATGGAACCAAGTTAAGTGTGCTATACATCTTGGACCAACCCGACTCTGTTCATAGACACTATGAAATACAATACAAAAACAGACTCACCTCCGCGCTAAGTGTAGAACTTACGGAGGTGCTTTTATGTTCCAGGGGTTGGGAAGTGGTGTCCCATCCTTTGTTGCCTAGCGAACACATCCGTGGTGGGACACTTTTGTGACCCGGAAGGGACCCTCCCAGCTGGGGGAGAGATTGATCAATCCTTTTCAAGAAAGTATGCGCCACAGCACCAGATCACCTTCTTCGAGCTGCTGGTTACGCACATGCCTTTGCTGATAGCGCCAGAGCGCGTAGCGGTACCATGAATTTCGAACAGCTACTTGGCACCTTGCCTCTTCGGCAAGGTCTAGATTATAGATGGACAATGGGTCGTGCCCGGGCCAAAATTTGAGTAGCCTGACACGGCCTGGATGGATACTCAAGCCGTGTCGGTCCGGCAGGTCGTGCTGACAAGCAATCGCAAGCACGACCCACAACCTCCTTTGTCGTGTCGGGCCGTGCCTGGCCCAAATCGTGCTTCTCATGTCGGGTCGGCCCGAAGCACGGTTCTTGAAACACCCCTCAAATTGTATTGTTTCCTGTACACAATTCAAATTTAACTCACACAAATAACAGTATAAAAACTAACTCACACAATCAGTATAGGAAAGTGGAAACTCATGAAGTTTAATGATCACAAGGCTTAAAGAGCCATTTTAAGTTACAAAATTGGTTGTCTCATTAAAAACCTTTAGGTAAAACCTCATTTTAACTGCTTGAGGAAAAAACCCTAATGGGAAAAAGAGTACAACCCAAATATTTGTGATCTAATGACTAAAGTCAGTCACCCAGTTCAATTCTTAATACAATCCAATTCTTAATATAACAGAGAGAATAGGATGCATTATCATTCATCAAGATATATATTCTTCATCTGTTCTTCCAGATCAGTGTCCATCATGTTATGTTGTTGTCTTGCTTCATCTTGTTCCCAGTCCTTCACCAAAGACAACATCTCTACATGTTCTGGACTGAGCCTTCGACGATGTTCCTCTATTAATCTGCCACACAAACTAAATGCAGACTCCGATGATATAGTCGAAACAGGAACAACCATGATATCTTTATCTAGAGAAGATAAAATAGGATAAGTTCTTTTATGATCTTGCCACCAATTCAATATACTAAATGTACCATCGAACTGAGTAATTGAATCACTATCTAAATATGAATTCAAATCAGAAACAGAGCCAGACATTGGTTTACTACTAAAACCACTAACAGAAGATGTAGAACTCACAGAAGCAATACCAAAACACATATATCAGGAAGCAGTAGGTGCAGTACCGTGTGCAGGCCTAGCAAAAATTCGATTCCAAGATCTTATCTTCTTACCTGCTCCTGAATGAGGTTGTGGAGGTCTTTGCAATCTAATAGAACCAATATTTTAACTCATATTTCATAAACAAGTTAGTCAATTCAGATCTAACACTATTATAGTAAGCAGAGCAGTCACGATCAAGACATTGAGATTGAAGTGCACTATTGAAACCAGCTAATTTAGCTCTAGAATCCAAAATAAAACCAAGAGAGTACAAGATAGGAATGTCTGACCAGTACTTTAGAAACTTTGATTTCATAGGAACAACAATATTTCTCAGAATTGGATCATTTTCATACAGATTCAGATGGTCAGCAATTTCAAGTATAACATGCATCATTAGTGGCGATGTAGGATAATAAAGACCAGAAAGTAGGACAGTGAATTCATAAAACAACTCTAATAACTTTAACGTATGTTCTGCGACATACCAATGATCATCTGTAAGTAGTAGTCCTGCTGCCCAACCTGGTAATGAGTTTGAATAAAAATAGAAAAAGTTTCCTTGTATGGAATAAGATGTTTCAACATGAGATAAGTGGCATTCCAACGAACATCCATGTCCAAACAAAACTTTCAGAGACGTACCCCCATATACAAACAAAAAGTCTTATAAGAAGCAATTTGATAGTTAGATGAGTTTGGAAAAGATATAGCAGTCCTAAAATCCTCTAAATATTTTGTTATTCTTTTCTACCAGATTTGACAATGATTAATAACATGGCAAACACAAAGTTGATGCAATAACTTAGAGCCAACATAAGATAACATTAGTAGAGCTAAATGTTGTATAGCACGAGTATTTGCAGAAGCATTATCAAGTGTAATGGACAATACTTTAGAAGACATGCCAAATTCAGAAACCACATTGGGAATACGTTCAAAAATATTACTTCTCGAATGAGAGCAATCAATCAATCTCATACCAATAGTTATTTATTCTAACTCCCAATCGCTATTCATAAAATGAAAAATAACGCTAAAGTAGGCTTCTTTAGCATTCCCAGACCAGATATCAGAAGTCAAACAAACACAAAAAATTCATTCAACATGTCAACGATACCAACCTATTTAGATTTATAATAACTCACAAGATCCCTAGTAGTGGTCTGCCTAGACACATGTCTGTAACTAGGATTATGAGCAGTTCTAATGTAATCTTCAAAAGCAGCAGTAGCACCAATATGCAAAGGAAGATCAAGTATTGATATTATTTTAACCAATTTAATTCTAGCAATTTCAGGATTATATTGAAAATGGTGAACTACACCATCAGAATTATAATACAAATAAGTTTGAGAAGTTGCAGTGGTTGTCATAGCCTTTCTTTTACATTTAGAAACATGATGAAGCAAATGAGCCATACCACCGGTACTTTTAGCACTCAATTCAGCTTTACAAAAGTTACACTTTACTCCATACCTGACTTTCTTACCATTGACCAATTCGGTGAGCACTTCCATGTCCTGCTAGACATCTGAACTACATGTATCCGTACGAGTCCTGCTATACATACAATACAATCAAGTAGTATACAATACAATACAATACAATACAATACAATACAATATAATACAATACAATATGGTATAATACGATACAATACGGTACAATATAATACAATATAATACAATACAATATAATACAATATAGTACAGTACAGTACAGTACAGTATTAACAACGATATTAACATTAAAACTACTAACAACAAAAGTGTCTAACATCTAACAACTAACAATAACATCTTCCTAATACTAAAAGTAACACTAACACTCTAACAAAACTAACAGTAACACTAAAATGAACAATAACCGTCTAACAACGTGATAATACTTTGGAACTAATACTAACCCCTTGTTCGATGTACAAGTACTTGGGCTAGCGTTAGCATCCACTGCCACTGCCTCTGCTGCTGCAGCCGCCGCCGAGGACCCAGATGTCACCACAGCCCCAAACAAGGTCTCAGCATCGGCGGCATCAACATCATTGTCTTCATCATCGCCGGTGAGCCTTTGCAAACAAAGATCTTCGTAAATTGAACCAACAAAATAGGAGGAGGGGATGATGAACGCTCAGCGGCCATTTGAGATTGAGAGGTGAGAGCAAAAGGCAGGAGCTGAAGGGAAGGGAAGCGCCAAGGCCAAGCTCGAAGAAGGCCAGCCATCAGCAGCTAGATATGCACGACAGATGCCCGGATCCATGCGCCAGAAATATGGATCTGCGACTCAATAGGCCGGATCTGGCCCTTAGAGGAGCCGAGGATGCCATGTGGGAGTCAGCCTGTCGGAAGTCGGGACTCGGTAGAGCTGGCGAGCGGAGAGGAAGGGAGTGGAGCAACGACGATGATTCACTGAAGCTCGGAGTCGGACGGGAAGAGATGTGGGAGGGGGCGAGGAGCAAAGTCGCTGCTGCCAGCGGAGTGTGCAAGGTTTCCGTGGAGGGTCGGCAACTACGGAGCTACGAAAGGGACAAAGAGTTAGGGTTTGAGCGGATGGGTGAGGACGAGGGCGTATATATCAGTAGAGAGGAGCGGACGGCTGGGCTAGCCGGCTGGGCCGCAGGCCGCTAGCGCTTGACGAGTCGAGCCGTGCTTCTAGCCCACGTGCCGAGCGGGCTGACTGACGGTCCAGCTCTAAATCGGGTCATGCTGGGCTGGCCCATCGTACCTGAGGTTGAGCCCAAGCATGTCCCTAGTCGTGCTTCGGGCTGGCTTAGACCCGAGGTCATTCGTGCCAGGTCAGGTTTGTGCCGGGCCAAAATAGTCGTGCTTCAGGCCAGCCCATTTGACCCGACCATTTTGCTATCTGTAGTCTAGATCATCGCGCCGAATATGGTCCAGTGCGACTTCGTCGTAGGTCCGTACTCAGAGAGACCTCATCGTGACTTCTAGAGAGAGAACAACTTCCGCTCTGTACACTAAGAAGAATGATGTCTCTCCTGTAGCATGGATGGGTGTTGTCCGACTTGCCCATAGTGTAGACGGAAGCTCCTCAATCCAGTTGGCACCATGCTTTTTCAAACGTTCATAGGTGCAGGTATTAAGTCCCTTGAGAATTTCAACATTTGCTCTCTTAGCCTGGTCATTACTTGCCGAGTGCGCTAGTAATGCATAGCTAACGTTGATGCCGAGGTCTTCGCAATATTCTCGGAAGGTTGCACTTGTGAATTGGGTCTCATTGTCGTTAATAACTCTATTCAGGACTCCAAATCTGCACACTACGAACTTCAAGAATTTGATTGTTGGTTGCTTGTTGATTATCACAACTGGAGCTGCTTACGACCATTTTGTGAACTTGTCGATGGCGACATAGAGGAACCGGTACCCCCTACAACTTTGGGAAATGGTCCCAGAATATCCATCCCCCACACAGCAAAAATCCATGAGAGAGGAATCATCTACAGTGACTACACCAGTGTGTGGATCTGCTTGGCATGAAACTGGCACTCCTCGCATCTCCTGACCAGCTCGACTGCATCTTGGAGAGCTGTAGGCTAGTAAAAACCATGTTGGGAGGCCTTACCGACCAGCGTGCGGGGTGAAGCATGATTCCCTCAGTCACCTCCATATATCTCCATGAGGAGCTCGTAATCGTCTTCCCGGGATATGCACCGCAATAGGATTTCATTGGCACCACATCGATAGAGATCCCCTTCCACTACATAAGAAAGGCTCATCCGAGACGCGTCCAAATAAAGAAGGGATACGAACAAACTGTGTGTCTCCGTCGTCGTGTCTCGCATTACGTTGTCATCAGAGACGAGCGGCAAGCGCGTCTCCGATCAGCCAAAGTGAGAGACATGCTCAAAGGTAGCGTGTCTCCTTTCTTTGAGTCATAATAGACGATCTTCACGATGTCATTGGAGACGGGTTTTCTACGCGTCGCCCATCAACATGCATGTGAGACATGCACTAACATAGCACGTCGCAAGTTTATTGACTGATCTGAGATGCTCTTTATTGAAGCGAGTCACATATTTGTTTACTGATCTGAGACGGTCTCTAAGGAAGCTCTCCTTTGTTTAGGTAATCCGAGACGTTCTCCGTTACATCTCGTCGCAGATTGTTTACACGCAGGGTCTCCTATTAGGTGCCCCTACCCCCGATTATTCTGGTTGCCGGCTGCATCCTGGAGCCAACCAGGATTTGGCAGCCGCATTACCATTGTCAGCAACATACACATATAGAAACATATGTATAGCCAAAAACATCACACCTTAAATTATATTGACCAATCAAATATAATATTCATCCTGATTACAAAGTAACTAATTACACACATCATAATTGTCATCATCTAATCCTGTATACCGTAATGAAAATTCTCCCCATCAATGACTTTATTAACAATGAGTCTTCATAGCCTCTAATTCTTCGACCGAGACATCCTCAATTTCAATAAAATCATTGAAATCATATAAAACATTTTCAAATTGCAGTCACATTCGCTTAAAAAGTCACATAAAAGAGCAAATACCTAAAGGCTTAGGAACAAATTTGTATACAATTGTAATAGATACAAAGAACTATTAGTGAATGGAGAACCAAACTTACTTGTAGCATAGACAGTTATGAGCATCTGCAAAGCATCAGTAGAGAAATTATTCTCATTATAAAGGATATGGTAGTGAGATGGTGTGCTTGTCCCTGAAGAAACAAACAATTTACATTCCACTGATGCATTAATAGCCTGATAACAAAAACTCATGAGAGAAACATCAATAATTGCATAGGTACCTTGATTCCAGCATGACTGCAGAGTAATTAAACTCACTGGGATGGCAAAGGCTAGTGTCAGCCACAGTTCCTGCAGTTTCAAGGGTTTGTGAATCAGAATTCATTATGTACAACATTACTTCTCCATTGGACATAAAGAAGGAAGATGAATGTATACCATAATGAAAATTCTCCCTTTGGATCAATGACTTCATTAACGATGAGCCTTCATTGGACATCCTCAAATTCAATAAAATCACTGGAATGCACGCTCTGAAGACATGGTCGAGGTGGCGGTGTGCTCCGGGGATAGGGGATGAGGCGGCGGCGTGCTCCGGAACGAGCTGGCGGAGGTACCGGAGCGGCAGTTCCTCAACTCTCTGATGACAACAGGCCGGCGTGCTCCGGGGACAGTGAGAACATTTCCACTTATGTGAAGGCGCGACGTTATACTACCAATTATCAAGGTCAGGGTCGAGGTAGCGGTGTGCTCCGGGGACGAGACAGTGAGCTCCAGCATGCTCAACTCTCTGATGACGAAGATCGAGGTCGACGGTGGGGTCAGGGTCGATGGAGGCAGCGCGACAATGACGAAGAGTGAGTTGAGAAAGAGGGGCAGCGGTGGCATGGTCACGAGCTGCAGTTTCTAGGTCAAGAGAGTGCGCGAGAGCTAAATTTTTTTTGTCAAGTGTTGGGAGAGAGCGCGCGAGAGATAAAAATAGCAAAACTTAGAGACGAGCCTCTATAACACCCGTCTCTCATTTCAGCGTCTCCCTTTGGTCGAGAGAGCGCGAGTAAGTTTTGCGCGAAAATTTTTGCTAGACAGCGCCTGAGAGCTGAAATTAGGTCAAAATCGGAGACGGGCATATATAACGCACGTCTCGCATTATTTTGTGGCCGAACGAGCATGCCGTATGTCAAAGATGTTCCACGGTGCGCTTGAGCCAGAAACAACATCTTTGACATCTGGGCATGTCCAACTAGAAACTGTACGCAATGCCTTATATGATCGATTCCACACGCTCAACTTTTTGTGGTGGGACAAAAGATCTTCGGCATGAATCAAAGACGTGCCCTGGTAAGGCGCGTCTCGCATTATTTTGTGGCCGAATGGGCACGCAGCATGCAGAAGGTTGTCTGCGGGGTGCGACGCCATCTTGCACATACTCGCATGTCCAACTTGCAGCTGTGTGAAATGCCTTATATGATCGTTGCAACACACACAACTTTCTGAGGTGGGACAAAAATCTTCGGCATGAATTGGAGACAAGCGAAACATAAGGTGCGTCTCGCATTTTCTTTTGGCCATACGGGCAAGCCGCATGCAACAGTTGTTGTTCCCGCGAACAACAGCTGTCGCATGCGGACTTGTCCAACTGCAAACTGTGCATAATAACTTATATGATTGTTGCAACACGCTCTAATTTTCGAGGTGGGACAAAAGATCTTTGGCACAGTTTGCAGCGAGTAAGGCGAGTGGTCTTACTCCCCTTCACACTCGGTTGGACACCACTCCGACAACCCGATTTCATGTGGTCCGGGAGGTCTCTCCGACGGCCCCATATCCGTGTGCGGCCCGGGAGACTTTACATGTTTCTGACCTGGCTCTGATACCACTTGTTAGAAACGCGAACCGACTCGTCACGCAGACGGGCCCCTGCCGCAAGCCCAGGTCGCAACGGGTCTGCTACGCAAACAGGCCCAATCGGAGCACCAACCAAGGTCCTGGGCCACCTCAACCCAAAAGACTAGCTTGATAGGTGAGGTTCCCTCCACCTTATATGTTAGGCTCCCCCATCATCAATATCCGATGTGGGATTAAACCTAACATTGCCATATCTGGAACAGATTTGACTTTGTCTAGGTATGTGATGCACATGAGCAACAACACTTTTGAATCTGTCGAGGTGGCAATCAGTGAGGTTTTTAAAGTTATCTCTGCAGCTGCGGCTTACATATTCTAGTGCGTTGCTCAGTTGTTTGTCTGACCAAATGGCGCGTTGCCACTGGACATAAGAGAGGAGGAAATGCGCAGGATAAAGATAATAAAACAGGCAGGCTTGCGTAAACAACTGCTGCTTCAGAGTTCAGAGCATGGAAAGCCTAGCGAAATAAGGTTGGATACCTTATTTCATGATTGCTGTTTGCAAGGTCACGAGTATGGAATCTATATGAGAATTGGGAACTTAACTCATTGCCCCATATCGCAGAATGGAAAAAAGCATAGGTGCATGTCATTTGTCATGTAGGATAAGGAAAACCGTGTGCCTTTCATTATTCTACTATCTTCCCTGAACTTGTTTTCAGTCCGTTGGGACTTGGATCGATTGTCATAAGATCGTGTCCGATTTTCTCACTATATCTTGCCTTGTTTTAAGACTGATGGCTGTTGCAAAATGAGGCGATCCAGCTTGTTCACGTAAATAAGCAAAAATCGTGTCAAACATCAAGATTCTACGTACATAGCTTGCTAGTTAAGTAACTTCTCGAAATAAGCAACTATTTTTTATCAACTTTTCATATGAATTGTTTTTTTTTTCAACAAAATGACTTCATGAAAATAAGAAGCCGGAGACACGGCAGGTTAGACTAGACTAGGCTAGACTAGAGTAGCGGCATCCAGCATCGGGAAGGCGCACACCTAATATTCTAACCATGCATGTCCGGCGCAGGCAGCGTCACTTGCAGGTCGCCGCGGCTCAGTGCGTCACCGGTGGGTCGTGGACTCGCGGCTGGTAGCGTTGTTCGCCGTCAGGCAGCAGCACGGCAAGGTGCGGCGCATTTGGTCGGCCGTGTCTGTGGAAGTCGACAATGAGATGGAGGCCGCACCAAGCAATAGGGAATAGGGATGAAAATGATCGGATATTTTTCGATTCGTCCAAGTATCGAATTTGAAAACATCCAGTGCATATCCGTTTTGGTCGGATCCTATTCGGATATGGATCGGATATCGGATATTTTTATTCGGATATCAGATCGGAAACGATGCAGCTCAATACCCGTCCATTTTATCGGATATCCGTTTTCCATCGGATATATCTGAATACAGATTCAGTGTATATCCGATTTGTTTTTGGGCCAAAACTAGCTGGTGGCCTGGCCCAAAACTTAGAGTGCGTTTGGTTTGAAGTCAAAGTTGGATTGGATTGGATCATCTATGTTTTTCTGTACTGGATCATCCAAGTTGATGTTTGGTTGGATGGATTGAAGGATCTAATTTTTTGTTTGGTAGGTTGGATAAAACTTTGATGGATTGAACCATCTAAGTTGATAATTTCACATGATACTAATTATTTGTATACATTATCATATTATTAGTAAATATTAATGTTAATATCATATATATAATTATTAATCAACAACATATAAGTTAATTATCACTAATTATGTTAATAAGAAGCATACTTAGACAAGATGGATGGACTTATCCATCTAAAACCTCTAGATCACGTCATCCATCATCTGAAAGGAATATTCTTCAAAACTGGATGACTCTGTCCATCTGACTAGAGCATCCAATCCAAATCAATACAATCCAATCCAACCTACCAAAAACACCCTTAGCGGTGGCCAGCCTAACCCTGATCATGTCCCGTGACCGACCTCGTTCGCCAGGCGCCATCCCGATGCCATGTCCCCGTCCGCCAGGCGCCAAGCGGCTATCGGAGGACGGAGGCACCGTATGTTGCGGCTCAGTGAGGAGTTGACAATAGCTCCAAGTTGGCACGGCGTGGTGGGGCTGTATCGATGCCAGGAACGGGGCAAGCTAGCTTTTCACCATGCTTGCGGGAAGCTTCTGAAAGGGAGAGAGGGAGAAAATAAGGCAGAGAATAAAAGTGTAAAAAGAGAGTATAAAAGAAAGTAAAATGAAGGGGAGAAATGAATGAAATAGAAAGATAAAAAAAGATGAAAGGGAAAAATAAGAAGAATCAAATAGTTGTATTATATAATATAAAATATATGGTAGTTGATATAGATATGAGGTATAGAGTTGAACGAGTGTAGAAGATGAAACTGTAAAATTGAAAATCTTTTAGAGATGAATATAAATGTTTGAAAATATTCCATTAGAGATGAAATATGTGAAATATTAATTATGTGTGTTATGTGTGCGGACTATATAATTCTTTTATTGTCATCATTTAATGATATCATATGTGAAATGTTTTTTCCGAAATAAATATCTGAGTCCGTCCGATATCCGTAAATTTTTGATCTGATGAACCCCTTTCCGATACATCTGACATATTCGATATTATATCTGTTTCCGACAACATTCGATCTAAATCCGTTTCCGAAATTATTATGTGGATATGGATATAGAAAAGCATTTTATCTGTCCATATTCATTCGTTTTCATCCCTACCAAGCAAGCGGATCAGACCGTGGTGGTGGTCCCCGCATGAAACTCTATGGGCATCATCCGTGGGTGGGAGCGGGACAAAATGTGCGGCGTCCAAGTACACGTCATTACAGGAGAATCCCTAGCAGATGCGAGGAACACAAGCTGAGTATTGACAAACTGTCAGAAGTTTACTTTCTTTGCGGGAAAAACCGACTTATATACCTTATATATTTATAAACATCAGCTTCTAAACCGTGTTTTTTTTCAAAAATAAAACAAAATAGCTTAGGAGTATTGGTGAAATAAGCCGCCGACCACCGATTCGACTGTTCGAACTTCAAAGGGGCAAAGGGACACATCAGCTGTAGCACAGTACCGGGGTTTATAGCTGCAGCCATTGGCGGACCCAACGTCAAGTTATAAGGGGGGGGGGGTGAACATTATCTAAAAGAAAGAGGAGTCCAAAAAAATTTGAGTGTTAGAGGGATTGAATTCTAGACCTCAAGTTTTAATATTGTCTCTGCTAATCAATCAACCAACCACATTGTTTATGCATAGTTATGGGGCTGTTTTATTAATATACGTTCTTCTCCACCATCAAAATTGTAGGAGGGGCTCCACTGTTCGACGTCGAGTAGAGGGGCTGGAGCCCCCCTGGCCCCCGATAGATCCGCCCTTGGCTGCAGCTTGCTCTCTTTGGTTTTTAATCCATGATGGTACAACTTTTAATTTATTTTTGGACTGAAAAGGTTATTCTAATGACAATTGTGGAGCAATAACTAAAATGCAAATTAAATTATGATACTATCATACAATCAGATATTCACAGTTACTGGATGTCCATCCTAGAGTGGTTGCATATTTTTCACTTAACCTCCTCCAATTCTATCTGAGCTGAGCCGAGCATGTGAAGGGGGTTAAGTGAAAAAGACAACCATCGTAGGATGTACATATAATGGCTGGAGATAGCTGATTGCATGATTGCACCATAACATAGATTGCGTTCTAGTCGTTACCTAGAGCAACAACTAAAATGCATCAAGATTATGTGCACTTATCTAATCAGACATTCTCTGCCATTAGATATCCATCCTATGATGGTTACATCTTTTTCACTTAACCTCCTCCACCCATGTCGAACCAAGCAGGTGGAGTGTGTTAAGTAAAAAGGTATAAACATTTAATAGATGAAGATGGTTGATTGCATCATAACTCAGATTCATTCTAATGATTACCATATTCTTGATGTAACTAGGAGTAAAAATCCGGCACCAGGGTAGATGCTGGCGAACAAACACAAAACATCTAAAGGAAAATCTTTACTTTCTCACGGATTCGTTGTCAGTACATAATCCCAGCACAAAATGTTAGCGGATCTTAGATGTCTTTGAAAACCATTACAAACAAACAAAAGTGTGCGACACATGTGACTATGTGAGCTCTGGTGCTATACACAACCACGATGTGGGCTTTAGGCTGTCCGTACCAATGAACTATAAAAAATGTTGTAAAAGCTACTGGAAAGATTACTGGTAATTTAGAGAGAAAACTTAAAATATAGAGTATATAGAGTAAGTTTTAAAGTAGGCTTAGAGATAGAGTACTACCTCCGTCTTAGCCAAATGTTATTTCTAGACTTAAAATTTTGTCTCACAAAAACTATATTCCTGCTCTTATACACCTGTCAAGTCTATTTATTTCTACCTTCTCTCTTCCAAATATCCACTCTCATACTCCACTCTTCATTCTCAATATATGCTCTGCCGCTTTCACTGTAATTTCATTGGCTGGTGATTTTTTTTACCTGATCGGAGCTGATCATGCATGAGATTGATGTGCATTGATTGAGAGTAGTATAGCCATTTACCATTCACTCATACGCAATTTGAAACCTAAAAATAACATTTGTGTGGGACGAAAGGAGTAAGTTTTAGAAGAAACTGATGCGGACGGTCTTAATCTTGTCTACCTACTCTTTCCTCCTGCTTCTAAGGCATTTCTGTTCCATACACGACGTGCTGCAAGTCTGCCATGTCAGGTCATCACCTTGGTGCGCCCTTCCTTTTCATTTTGCCCTTCCCTCCCGGCGCTTTACTGGGCCCTTTCCCGTTTCCTTTATCAACGCCCCTCCCTTTGCCATGATGCCTGCTGCCCGGCCTCCCATTTCCTTCCCGGTCGGACCTCCTGTTCTTCTGGAATTTGTTCGGGAATTTACCATCTTTTCCAGACTTGTCCTTCAATCGCAAGATTTCCTTCGCCTTTTGTTGCCTGCCCTTCTGCATTTGCTCCGGGTTTCTTGTCTCCGATGGCACGTCAGCATTCGGGATAGACCTGCGTCCACGGCTAGCTCCAGGGAATTTCTTGTTCCCCTTGTGATATCCGCCTGCACGAACGAGGACATAGCATCCGTCAGACACTGTTACACTTACACAGTGCTGACACAGCACTAAAAAGTACAACCACAAGACGTGCCAACATAGTTGTCAGAGATAACAGAGGTACTTCCTCCGTCCCATTCCAACTCTATTTTTGGAAACGGTCAAAGTCAAATTCATTTAAGTTTGACCAAGTTTATATAAAAATATATAAGTCTCTAAGGTATAAAATAAATATGTTGTGAAAATATAATTCATGGTGAATCTAATAGTACTAATATGGTGTTACGAAAGATAATATTTTTTCGTGTAGATTTGGTCAAAGTTAGATTAGTTTGACTTTGACCAATTCTAGAAATAGAGATGGAATGGGACGGAGGGAGTACTACCTAAGATTAATTCTTCCCAAGGTAATTCACTGGATTGACTGACTCAAACAAAATTCCTTTTGAGAATAAACATAGTCATTCAGACTTGATGACGCCGTGCGCCAATTTGGAAATAAATGACTGGGTTCAGTTCAATTTATTGCATCAAGATAAACCAGAAGAAAGGTAATATGTACAAGCAACATCAAGCTTCAATAATACCTGTCCTGGGACTGCAAATGTCTTGCAAGGATTAAATAGGAGAACACAGTAAAACACTACCTGTGCTGGATGTGCGCTCTTCAGCATAGTCGCCTGATTTCCCACCAGTGTTGATTGATTTGTGTGTCTTCTGCTGCCATTTCTTATATATCCCTGTTGCTGATACCTTTAACTTTGCACCACTCTCCGTTTTAATCTAAACAAAGTTGGATAGACTTACAGACATGAGAAATTCAGATATCAGTGCTGATAACAGTAACTTTGTGCCACTCTTCGTTTTATAATGTAAACAAAGCTGGACAGACTTTTAGACACGAGAAACTGAGTTATCTGTGCTGATAACATTGTACTAAATAATCAAACTCAGTATAAACAAATGAAAAATTGCCATCCCCGCACTAAAGTTTAATCGAAAAATTGTGCTCTCATACCATCAGAAAAAATTCTTTCTTACAGCAGACAAACAGTTGAAATCATCTTTCTGTTGTGGATTGTTGTGGGAATAGTGTCACCAGGACTAGGTTCATCCAATTAGTAATCGAATTCTTATTCTCATTGAAAGAGAGGATGACACTAGGAGTTGACGCAATTTTCTGGTTTATTTCTCACACAATGCCAATGCCCAACCTAGGGGTTGGGGTTACATATTTATAGCTGGCAAGGCAGCCAAGCATATGCCATAAAGATGCGAGTCTAAGACGCTTAGATGCTGTCCTTAAGATGCTATCTAGTGTCCTTAATATGTTGTCCTAGTGTCCTTAAGGTGTTGTCATGATCAAGACCATGCAAATATGCTAAAGTACACAAGACTTATTTCACCATTCTCCCCTCAAGTCTTGTGCGTCATCTTGTGTGAGAGTTGGACCATTCCGATCATGTAGCAAAACTCAAGTAACTTGATCCTTCCAAGGGGCTTGGTGAGCAGGTCACCAAACCGATCTTTGGTGTTGATGTAGCTAGCCTTGATGCTTCCTCCAAGCAACCTCAGATGAAGTGGTACCTCACCTGAGCTGCTTGCTCCGTTCATAAAAAACCGGTGTCGAAGTGTAGACTAAGTCAACCTGTAAGCGGTGCGGGGCTGCCTGCTGTTAGAAAGTTTTAATCTCCAACGTGGACTTTAACCGAGTCCTTTTGCATCCTAATCGGGGGTGCACAACCGTCACCACAGTCTGACCCCTCTCACATTGTGCCACCTATAAAAGGGCTCATTACCAGTTAACAGGGGGTTAACCGCCCATAACCACTCTAAGATCCTATTATTAAGGGCACAACAGTGAGGGGAAAGACCATGTCCGGTCGCTGCCATCGCCGCCCTACAGCACCACCCCACGCCGACTTCCCCTCATCATCCGCCTTCTCCAAAACGAGGTACACACAGCAAGGGTGCGTTCAATCTTCTACATCCTTCGATCCTCCTTCACCTACTTCTCAGCATGATTAGAAATGTTAAACCATATTGTTCATTCCATGTTTTAGCTTGTATCCGAGTAGATCTAACCGCTAGGCTCCATTAGCAATCCAACAATGGTATCAAGAGCCACCCTAGGCACTTCCCACCGCAGATTAAGTCCCCATAGCAATTAGAAGGAGGCGATTTACTCAGATCTGCACCAAAATACGCAAATCCCGAGTCTAAATCCCGCAACCCCAGAACCCTAACCTTAGAAACAGTAAGAAGGGGCGACTAGAACTCACCCAATAGTGATCCTCGTCGTCATTGCAATCGGAGATTCGCTGACTTCCTCGCCAGACTTCGGGTAGACGAGTCGCATCGCCGTTCACCATGTGCACGAGCTCGAGTTTTTGGGCACCAATGTGAAGCCGCTCGATGGCGGCGCACCCACCCGCAGGTGGAGGCATGCGCCGGCGAGGGGGGCGGTAGTGGCGCCGCTCTCATCGCCGGTGAGCACTCTCTCTCTCTCTCTCTCTTTGTGTTCTGGTCTGTGGTTTACGACGCTGAGGAGACAGGAGGGGTAGAGGCAAATGAACTCTAGGGTTTTTGGGAGGTGGCGTCACACATTTTGGATCAGCTGAGATCGACGGGGGATCGTCGAATTTGATCTGACGACTGATGTTTCGTCGCACCATCCATGTGGGTTGAGCCTATGTCGGTGGGGTGCACCTAAGCGTTGGATTTCCATCTAATGGCGCACGTTGAGTGGTGCGGGCAGCGGGCAAGGCTGCTTTTTGTCAGGCCAACGCATGTGTGCTTTCTACGGACTCGACCGAGCAAGCCATGGGCTCCACCGTCCAATCATCCTAGTAAGAGCGCGGGAGGCTCAGGCCTTGGGCCATGTTTCAGCGATTAAGAGAATTGGGATCGCCTTTGCGGCCCAGGTCCTATCTGAGCATTGTGGTTTGAACCCAATGAGGCCTTCAAACCATTTTGCCTGTAGGATTTTCTCTTAAGTTATTTTTAGCTGTTCTTTGTGGGTTTTAAGGCCGAACTGAAATGGGCCTTGCACCACACCTAGCCCCAATAAGGGAGCACGCTGGTAGCATGGGCTGTAATCCGTTTTCCAGTTGGGCTGGGTGCAAATATTGTTAAGAGATTAAGGAATTTGCTTATGGTCTTTTGGGCCCATTTATATTTCCGTTGAAACAGAAATTATATTAAGTATGATAAGAAATGTTTTACAATAATTAGCAATAAAATAATATAGTAAGATATTTTGATTATTTTATTACAAAATTAAGTATATCAGTAAGGGTAAGAATTCATTGGTATGGAGCTTTAAGTTTGATTGAATAAGTTTTCCAAATTTATATAATTTGAAAAATTCCTGTGTTTGGGAATAATGAAAATTGGTGTACTCTTGAGAATTTCAATTTTTATAAGTAGGAAAAAAATTGAAATTGAGAGGAGTAAGTATCATTTTCCCAAACTAATTAAGTTCACTAATTTACCTTTATTTGGAAATTGGTGTAATATTTAGTATTTAAGTAGCAAATTTAATATCCTTAGATTTACTTACATAAGATTATTTTGCTATAATTAAGTATTTATTAAGTTGATTAGTTTCTGCACCTATGTATTAAGTTTATATTTTCTAATTAATTTTCTTGCAGCCAGGGATAAATAATTAGAATATTTTTTAAGTAAGTTTTTGTGTAAATATAAGATTAGTAAGATTTAATGTTGTTATTTTAAGTATTTAGATATAAGTTTAAGTATTTAGTCATCATTTAAAGTAGTTAGTCACTGTTTTTAAGTTTTTAATATTTCGGGAATTAGTGATTAAGTATGAGGCAATTTTCTTAAGTTTAAGTAAGATTTCATGTTATGAAAAATCTAATTTAGATAGTGATTAAATATATTGTCAGCATGGTAATTTGACTATTGCGATCAGCGTTTTATGATACTCCCTTAAAGTGATGTAAAATTAATTATAGGATCGAAGAGCACGTAAAAATCTACCAGAGGGGGGTGAAGGGTAGATTTAAAACTTTTTCAGCGGAAGCAATGAAAACCGCTCGATAGAAAAACAATCTGTTAAAAAATCATGTGTGAGACTAATCTAAATGTGTTTCACCGTGACAAAAGTGATAGATATCAGAGATAATCAAGTCACGAAGACGACACAACAAGAATCACTCAAATACGTCGAAGAAACTCAAGTTACGATCGGAAGATCGAACAAAGGTTAATCTGTTCTACCGAGTAAAAAACAGATCCGCAATACTGCAAAGAAACTCATGTCGATCAGAAACCGCAAATCCAATGACCGTGAAATTTTCACAGATGATAAATAATCAAGTTGTGAATACAACTAAAAAAGAATCACGTAAATTGGATCTGTAAAACTTGAGTTATGATAAAACCACTGAAAAAAGATAGTGCTGTGCAGAAAACTCGACGAGGAAAACTTGTTTGGAACAAGTCGGACGAACAAGGCACAAAGGTTCCTTTAAACTATGATATTTATTCAATAAAACACAATAGTAACAGCCCAAAAGTCGTCTACCACGAGCTCTGGTCTCTCTTGCTTTTATAACCAGCCCTTAGGCCAACCCAAACCTAACTAGGATTCTAATCCTACTCAATTCACGAATCGAAACTTTCTATAACTGCTCAAGACTCTTCTATACGTAGATAGAAGTAATCTTAAGACTGCCAAAAACCTTAGGAACGTATCTCACATTCCTAAAACAACTCAAATTCGTGACCACACGAAATCCTATCATAACCAACTCAAAACTTTCCATATTTGAGTCAAACACGACTCAGCCGCAACCTAAGTTCATAACATAGTCGGTTGGACCTTTTCGACCAATTCTTTACGTACACATCTCTTCATCACGCCTCAGAACCATGTAACCACGTCCATGCACTCCTTGCATACGTGCAAACATCTTCCAACGATGTCCATGATACCTTCATATGCATTGTTCTTGATTCAAACATGATGCGCAACCTCCCGAGCAACTCAACCACAATTACTCCCAAACTTGGTTGTTGAACCTCATCTTCTCCCTAAGAATAGTTCAATGGATCCCGTCACCAGCCATGTCTTGAACTCAAGCAACACCTGCACATGAGCAAACAACCAATTCGTACGAGCCCAAGACCGCGACTTGACTCAAATTAGTTCCGAAACCACAACACCTTTCGTGAGCACTTCACGTAAGCATGTTGCAAACCATAGCAAAAACGATATCAACTATAACCACCAAAACACACCAAAAGCTTAGTAAAAGATTACTAAGAAAACTTTCCATCAATATAAAGCAAGTTCGAAACATTTCACAGTAAAAACAGGAATATTGCGATCAAGCTCCGAATCTTGCCAAAGGCTAACTGGAGCTTGAGCTGGAGCTTACCAAAGCTAGTACAACCTAGCGCTGGAGCTTACCAAAGATAGTACAACCTAGCGCCGGAGTTAGAAAAACATGCCAGAGCTAACCAACATAAGTCGGACCTAGCAAAACATATCAGAGCTTAACAAAGACATGCCGGAGCTATCAAAGACATGCTGGAGCTAAAGACACTGCTCACCGGAGCTACCCAAAAACATATTGGACCTTGACAAAGTAAGTCGGACCTATTGTTGGACCTTGCAGAAGCTCGGAGCTAGAGTCGGACCTTGCTAAAAAGGGTGTTTTGGCATAATTTTAGAACTTATATCATCAAAGACAATGTATTCAGTACAAGCCAATGTATTCAGCACACATAGGTCTCACAATCTCCCCCTTGATGAATGCATTGGCAACACCATTTAAAATCCCAAACATTTGGCTTATCCACATGAAAAGTTTTAAAAACAATTTCTCTCCTTTTGAAAACCAAATGAGATAGAAACAATTTCTCTTCTTTATACATATTTCTCCCCCTTGCATACTTCTCCTCCTGAGAAGAATCGTGCTATCGTGCCAAAAACACTTGTGAATATGTGCAATGTGTGATCAATTTCTCCTCCTTTGACAATGTATTCAGCAAGGTACAAAAGAGAAATTTTAATTGTTATGAGCATATTATAACATATACATATAAAACAAAGCTTATCCAAGTCATACTATCAAGTAACTTACACTATCACAACAATGAGATACATAAACTATTGTAAGCCATGCTAGAGATCAAGTGTAATTTTTAATTTAAGCAAGTCATGATCTGACAAACTTAACTATTTCAAGACCTGAAAGCATGACACTTGCTGCTGCAATTTTTTCTTTAAAGCAAAAAATTTTAACATATGATATTTGCAAGAGATTATATGCCGCATCTGCTTTATTCTAACCAACCAAGCCAAGCCTATGTCATTTGACAATCAGAAGCTTGAGGACATGATTTTAGTCATACACAACTTATTCCAAGTTCATATCTAAGTGCAATGATAAGCCATCTCAAAAGAAGAAGTGCGATGCATGTATATTCTCTTGATCTTTTCTCAATTTATATTTGTTCATAAAAACTCAACATGTGAGTTGATTACTTGACTAATTATTTATGATTAAAAGCACTTGTGAGCATGCAACAAGTTCAAAACAGCAAGAAAGTTCGACCATGACCAGATTTAGTGTAAGTAATTATTCCAATTACTAGACATGGAAAAAACTACAAAACGTATAACATGTGTAATGTAGTAAGAACTTTCAGCATGTACAATGAATCACAAAGTCATGTATGTATAAAATACTATGCTCATATTATTTTAATTTTAGATTCACACATAGACTTCTCAAGTTTCAAACTCCCCCTCAATGTAAGCCATGAGGATGCATAACCCCTATTTCACTACAAAAGAAACAAAAACGAATAAAATCCAATGGTTTTATAAAAATGTCAGCCAATTGTTGTTCGGTATCTACATGGTGAAGCACAATGTTTCCTTTTTCAACATTATCACAGAGAAAGTGATACCTAATGTCAATGTGCTTAGTTCTAGAATGTTGCACGGGGTTTTTAGCAATGCAAACGGTACTAGTGTTATGACAAAATAGTGGAACACTATCTAGATCAACCACATAGTCCTTAAGTGTTTGAACAATCCAAAGGATTTGTGAGCAAGCACTAACAACAGCTACATATTCAGATTCAACTGTGGATTGTGAAACTGAGTTTTGTTTTCTAGAGGACCAAGCAAGAAGTGAATTACCAAGAAAATGACAAGCACCGGAAGTACTTTTCCTATCAATCCTACAACCCCCAAAATCAGCACCCTAAAAAGCATTCAAAGTAATGGTTCAGGAAGAAGGAATAAAAATGTCAAATTCTTGAGTTCCATGTAAGTACATGAGAATCCTTTTGAGGGCTTGACGATGTGAAGCACGTGGGGAGGCTTGAAACGTGCACAAAGACATACGCTGAATTGTGTGTCCGGTTTTGATGCTGTGAGGTACAAAAGTGATCCAATCATGATGCTTTTTGATCCACGGGTTCACCATCTTCATCAAGTTCAAGTGTTGTTGCTATTCCCATTGGTGTCCGAAGAAGCTTGCTTTTGTCCATGTTGAAACGCCTTAGGAGGTCTTTTGTATACTTCGTTTGATGCACAAAGGTACCCTCCTTGGTTTGCTTGATTTGCAACTCCAAAAAGTACGTGAGTTCTCCCATCATACTCATCTCAAATTCTGAACTCATCATAGCTGAAAACTTGGACACAAGATCATGAGAAGCACAACCAAAGATAATATCATCCACATACACTTGAACGAATAATGAGTCATTGCCATGCTTAAGCACAAAAAGAGTTTTATCAACCTTGCCCATGGTAAACCCCTTTTCAAGTAAGAATGTTTTTAACCTATCATACCATGCTCTAGGGGCTTGTTTGAGACCGTACAAGGCTTTGGACAGTTTGTAAACATGATTAGGAAAATCTAGATTTTCAAAACCCGATGGTTGTTTGACATAAACCTCCTCATCTATGTAGCCATTAAGAAAAGCACTTTTAACATCCATTTAATATAGCTTAAAACATTTAGATGCAGCAAAAGCTAACAAAATTCTTATGGCTTCTAATCTAGCAACAGTAGCAAAAGTTTTATCAAAATCTAGACCTTCAACTTGAGTGAAACCTTGAGCAACCAACCTAGCCTTATTCCTAACCACAACCCCATCCCCACTTTTTTTATTTTTAAACATTCATTTAGTTCCTATTAAAGTGTGACCTTGAGGTGGAGGTACAAGCTTCCAAACATTATTTCCTTCAAAATTTTCTAAATTTTCTTACATGGCAATAATCCAAGATTCATTAGTGAGTGCGTGTGATATATCTTTGGGTTCAAAAGAAGCAACAAAAGCAGAATGAGCATGAGAGTTTGGATCACAAAAACTAGACCGTGTGACTCGTTCGTGCAAGCTTCCAATAATTTGTTGTGGAGGATAACTTTTGAGAACCCAGAGGGGAGTAGACACTTCACAAGCTTCTTCTTCTTTATGTTCATCACAAATTAATGAGCTTGTGACTTGAGGAGGATCTGGACCAGCAATGGTGGTCATCAGTGCTGGTTGTGAATCAAAATCAGGAGCTGGAATAATGTCATTAGCTGCTGAATTTTCGGGCAGCGGCATCACTTTTTCCTCATATTCAATGAAAATGCCCCCTCCCTGCGGATATGGATCCGGACCTGCAATGTTTGAGCTAGTACCTATGCTAGCTTCATCAAAAGACACTTCACAAGTCTCCACAATTTTGTTAGAGTCAAGTAAAAGCACACGTTAGCCTCTAGTATGAGATGGATAACCAAGAAACATGCCATCAATGGATCTAGGTTCATATTTATCAAGATTACCATGTTTCTTAATAAAGCATTTGCAACCAAAGACCCTAAAGTGTGTAACACTAGATCTATGTCCAACCAGAGCTCATATGGTGTTTTACCTAGCTTAGCGCGCAAGAAAACACGATTTGAGACATAACAAGCGGTTGCAATCGCATCAGCCCAAAATTTCCTAGGAGTTTGATATTCATCAAGCATAGTCCTAGACGTCTCAACTAAGGTTCTGTTATTTCTTTCTACAACACTGTTTTGTTGAGGTACATATGGTAAAGAATTTTAATGATCTATTCCATTTTCAGCACAAAAGTAATCAAAAGTTTAATTTTTAAATTCAGTTCCATTATCACTTCTAATTGCTTTTGAAGACCCTGGGTGATCAATTTATAATCTAAGAAATAAAGTTCTAAAGTGACTAAAAGCTTCATTCTTAGATGCCATAAAGTAAACCCAGGAGTATCTAGAATAATCATCAACAATCACAGGAACATATCATTTACCTCCGAAGGATTGAACACGTGAAGGTCCTACGGTGTCAAGGTGCAAAAGTTGACCCGGTTCAGTTGTCATGATCACTGTGAGAGGAGTATGTGAACCTGCAACCATCTTAACATGTCTACAAGAAGAGCACACAATTTCTTTGTCCCCTTTAAGCTTAGGCAGTCCACGTATGCGATCAAGAGCACTAACACATGTTAGATGATCAAAGCCTATGTGACCAAGTCTACGATGCCAAAAATATAAGTCCTTTGAATCATTAGCAACTAGACACCTATGCTTAGACGAAGACATATCAAAATTATCTTTAAAAACTCTTCCAAACTGAGACATGTTAAAAATAAGCTCACTATTTGAACCTACAACTTTGCAGCAATTTTTATTGAAAAATAATTTCCAGATTTTTATCTAGCAATTGTAAAACAAAAAGCAAGTTGTATTTCAAATTTTTGACAAGTGCCACATCCTTCAAAGTGTAGTGATCATTTACTCTAAATGAACCCTTATCAATTATAGGAGTTGAAGAATTATCGGCAAAAGTAACATTCTCTACATGTGACACAAAAAATAGGAAGGAAAACCATTCTTTGTTACCGGTCATGTGGCGTGAGCAACCTGAATCCACAATCCAAATGTTCTCCTTCCTCAAACGTGTAACCTACATAGAAGCACATTATGTCTATGACTCAATACTGGGGTTAGTCAAAAGGCATTTAGAAATCCAGTACTGAGTCACACGACGTCCATCGGAAATAACACACGAGAGTTGAGATAAAACAACAGGTTTATGAGCCAAATCTTGTGGATTTTTGTACCCAACTACTGTCCTACGAGATGTTACATGTGTAGCACAAAAAACAGTAGGTTTGGGAGCAAACTTTGCATCTTTTTGGCTCATTACAATAGATTGCATGTTCCTATCATTCGATTTAGCAAGTGTAGGAAATTTTGCATGAAAATTATGCGATCTGGCAATCATTCTTTCCTTTTAATGTTGTTTAGCAAGTCTATAACAAAAATCTATGACATGACCATCTCTGCCACAATAGGTACAATGAAATTTAACTTTGTGTTCATGTCTAGATGAGCAAGCAACATTTTTATTTGAAACTGAATGAGACAACACTCCTGCAGATTTGAAAACCATTTCTTTTTGTTTAGGAACTGTTTGAATCAAACCACTTTCTAATGACTTTACAATTTAGGAGGATGTGCCTTAGCATGAGCATGAGAATCAAAATCTAAACCAGTTTTATAATTGCAAGACTTGGAAGAATTCAGCAGCAAGTTTAGGTTCTTATTCCCATTACAAAACCGATCTAATGTCCTATGCATGTCATCAAGTTTATTGGACAGATCAAGGCAATTTTCACATGAAGTTTTTCCTTTTAATTTGCAGTTGGAACAATATTTAACTTCATGACAATGTAAAATATTGTTCAATACAGAAATTTCATTCATAGCATCTTGTAGTTTCTTATCAAGATCATCACAAGTAGAACAATGCAAATCAATTGTAGAACAGCTAGCATCTTTCAAGTTTTTATCATTAAGTGCAGCAAGCTCTCTGTTCTTTTCAATTTCTAACTCAAATTTATCAAGTGTGGAGGTGTGCGCACTTCTTAATGAGGACAATTGTTCATATATTAAATCACATAAGGAACAAGAATCTTCACTAGGAATCAAGGATTTCAAACGATTAATTTTAGATTCTAGTGACTCAATTTTAGCAGCATTATCCCTAAGATTTTTGTCATTTTTCTTAACTATAACAGTGGTACAAGAAATAGCATCACACATTTCTTCGCAAGTAGGACATACCTCTTCATCCTCGCTGTTGTGTTCAGCCTCCTCCATACTTGATCTTGACTTGCCCGCCATGAAGCACAAGTTTTCTAAATCATCTTCATCTTCGTCACTTCCAATGTCCACATCGCTTGAGCCAAGTTCTTGAAGTGCGGAGATAAAACTGCTCACCAATTGACGTCCTTAAAACCCTTATTTTTCTTCGTATCTTCTGCAGAGGAATGCTTTGTCCTTGTTTGCTTTTCATATTGGGAAGTAGGACCTGAAAGGTTAGGGCAATCTGAATGAAAATGTCCCGTCTTACCACATTCAAAACATCGTTGAGGTCCGGAGCTTCCTCTCCTTCTAGTTCTCACATTTTGCAATGCTTTTGAGAATCTAATAAAGAGAAGTACTAGCTCCTCCTCTGGAAACTCCTTAATCTGTTCAAGGGTTAGAGAGGACAACAAAGCAAGTGCACCACAAGATGAAGATTGGCCGGAGCTAGGCATATCACGTTGAGAAACAAATGCAAGAGACTTGTTGGGGTTTTATGTGAGATTATGTCAATTTCATGAGTTTTCAATTTAGAATATAGTACATCTAAAGTAAGTGTACTCATGAAAGTAGATTCACGAATACATGTAACCTTCATCTCCCAAATTGACATGTCTAATGCACCTAGTAATTGCCTAACATTCTCAGCATCTGAAAAATTAACATTGACACTACGCAAGTTGCTGAGAATTTTATTAAAGCGAGCAAAGAGATCATCAATGGACTCACCGGGTTGCATCTCGAAGCGCATGTATTATTTCTTGAACATGTCTTTTCTTACCTCCTTGATCGTGTTGGATCCTTCGTGATGGTCACAAAGTGCTTTCCACACATCGTATGCAGATTGGAGGTGTGCAACACGGTCGAAGTCGCTTTGAGTTAATCCTTGTATGATCAAGTTCCGAGCCTTGTTGTTGTTGTTGACATCTCTCAGATTTGTAGTTGTAACTTGATCGTTTGATGGCACTTCGTAAGGCTTATATACTTCTCCCATATTGCGAAGCCTTGTGCCTGGATGAAAGCTTCCATACGTGTCTTCCAAACCTGAAAATCAATACCACTAAACACATAAGGTTTGGTAGAGTATTTCTCCATGATGATTAGTCAAAAACACGTGCAAATCACAAAGATTAGAGCACCGTGGCTCTGATACCAATTGTAGGATCGAAGAGCACATGAAAAACTACCAGGGGGTGAATGGTAGATTTAAAACTTTTTTCGCGGAAGCAATGAAAACCCCTCGGCAGAAAAATGATCTGTTAAAGAAATCATGTGTGAGACTAATCTAAAATGTGTTTAACCATGACAAAAGTGATAGTTATCAGAGAGAATAAAGTCATGAATATGACACAACAAGAATCACTCAAATCCGTCGAGATAAACTCAAGTTACGATCAAAAGATCGAACAAAGGTCAATCTGTTCTACCGAGTAAAAAACAGATCTGCAATACTGCAAAGAAACTCGTGTAGATCAAAAACCGCAAATTCAATGACCGTGACATTTTGATAGATGATAGATAATCAAGTTGTTAAGACAACCAAAATAGAATCATGTGAATGAGACCTGTAAAACTCGAGTTATGATAAAACCACCGAAGAAAGGTAGTGCTGTGCAGAAAACTCGATGAGAAAAACTTGTCTGGAACAAGTCGGACAAACAAGGCAGAAAAGTTCCTTTAAACTACGATATTTATTAAATAGAACACAAGAGGAACAGCCCAAAAGTCCTCTACCACGAGATATGGCCTCTCTTGCTTATATAACCAACCCTTAGGCCAACCCAAACCTAACTAGGACTCTAATCCTACTCAATTCACGAATCGAAACTTTCCATAACTACTCAAGACTCTTTTATACGTGGATAGAAGCAATCTTAAGACTTTCAAACACCTTAGGAACGTATCCCACATTCCTAAAACAACTCAAATTTGTGACCCACATGAAATCCTATCATAACCAACTCGAAACTTTCCATATTTGAGTCAAACATGACTCAACCGCAGCCTGAGTCCGTAACCTAGTCGGTTGGAACTTTTTGACCAATTCTTTACGTCCACATATTTTCATCACACCTCAGAACCATGTATCCACGTCCATGCACTCCTTGCATACGTGCAAACATCTTCCAACGACATCCACGATACCTTCATATGCATTATTCTTGATTCAAACATGTTGCGCAACCTCCCGATCAACCGAACCACAATTCCTCCCGAACTTGGTTGTTTGAACCTCATCTTCTCCCTAAGACTAGTACAATGGATCCCGTTACCAGCCATGTCTTGAACTCGAGCAAAACCTGCACATGAACAAACAACCAATCCGTACGAGCTCAAGTCCGCGACTTGAGTCAAATTAGTTCCGAAACCACAACACCTTTCGTGAGCACCTCACGTAAGCATGTTGCAAACTATAACAAAAACGATATCAGCTATAACCACCAAAATATAAGAAAAGCTTAGTAAAAGATTACTAAGAAAATTTCCCATCAATGTAAAGCAAGTTTGAAACATTTCACAGTAAAAACAGGAACATTGCGATCAAGCTCCGAATCTTGCCAAAGCTAACCGGAGCTTGAGCTGGAGCTTACCGAAGCTAGTACAACCTAGCGCCGGAGCTTACCAAAGCTAGTACAACCTAGCGCTGGAGCTTACCAAAGCTAGTACAACCTAGCACCGGAGCTAGAAAAACATGTCGGAGCTAACCAACATAAGTCGGACCTAGCAAAACATATCGGAGCTTAACAAAGACATGCCGGAGCTAAAGACACTGCTCACTGGAGCTACCCAAAAACATGTTGGACCTTGACAAAGCAAGTCGGACCTATTTTCGGACCTTGTAGAAGCTCGGAGCTAGAGTCAGACCTTGCTAAAAAGGGTGTTTTGGCAGAATTTTAGAACTTATATCATCAAAACCAATGTATTCAGTACAAGCCAATGTATTCAGCACACATAGGTCTCACATTAATATTTAATCTTATTAAGTAATTATATTTTGCCTCATATTAGTTTTTCTTAAGTAACATAATGATTCTGTCATCGTGATTATGATTAGTAAGTATTCATTAAGATTCATATGTATATGGTGTACAAATACATATAAAGTTAGTAAGTCAATAATTAAGCTTCCGCTGTTCTTGTAAGATGAATTAGTTTAAGTATTCTTCTATTTAAATTTGATCCAACGTGAAGATTTATTTAGAAGAATCAATATATTAAGGTGTTTAATAAGTTAATCAGAAAATGATCATGATTAAGTAAGTCAGGTATGAATCATTAACTTGTCCCATTAATTAAATGTAACACCCTCATTTTCATGCATCATGCCCTACATACACTCATATACATGTTTAACATTAACCCACATAAAGAGGAACGAGTTTAAAATTGATTTGGAGCAAAACCGCACTTAAAACGCAGGAAAGTGCGGACTAATCCGATTTTACTGAGGACTAGTCCGATTTCTCTCTGAGTAAAAACGGACTTGTCCGTTTTTCCTGCGGACTAGTCCGATTTTGGCTCTGGAAACTTTCGGACTTGTCTGATTTTGTGCGGACTAGTCCGATATTCTATGAATCCTTGAATTTGCTAAGTCCCTGGACTTTTCCGGACTAGTCCAGTGTTCCAGCGGACTTGTCCGTTTTTCCTCTCTGTTCAAATTCGGACTTGTCCGATTTTTGGCCAGACTTGTCTGATTTTCTCTCTGGACGACTTCGGACTAGTCCGGTCCTTTCCGGACTTGTCCGATATTTCGCGACTCCGAGTTGATCTTTTGTTTTATAACTTGTTTCTTGGGTTTCATATTAAGTGGGCCTAGGGACGTCGTGCCTAACTCTTTTAGAGCCCATGTGGGACTCTAAACCGGCCTCTACTCATCCCAAAACTCGAAATCCATCTAACCCTAGCCTCCACCTCTATATAAACAGCCCCACCCCTTGGTTTGACATCTATTTGCCACTTTTCCACCCACCCAAACCCTAGTTCGTGGGGAGCCACCATCAAGGAGGGAGGAGAAGATCCCAAGCAATAAGAATAAGAGGAGGAAACGAAGGAGGATCAAGATCTCCACCAAGTTTCGTCCTTCACCACCAATTCATCTCCAAGTTCATCACCAACCCTAGATCATCAAGATCCAAGTGCTACCTCCAAGTTTCTTAATTCATTGGAGTTCTAAACACCTGGTATACCTCCTATTCTCTTTTCCTTACGTGAATTCAACCCCTAATCTCCAAATTCGCGTCGATCTAGAAAACCCTAATCTGCTGATCTCGTCAAGTGCGGACTTGTCCGGTCCCTAGCGGACTAGTCCGATCTTTCTGGTTAAATTGTGTTGAATTAATTCTAAAATTTGATCTAATCGACCCCAAACCTGTATAAACTTGTTAAAATCTATTAGAGCTAGTTAGTGATCATTAAAAGAAATCTAGTAACAAGTTCTACCTTGCATTTGCATCAATCATGCATGTCATGTCATATTGAGTAATATTTGTGCACTCTTTGATTGTGTTTCTTGTCTTGTATGTTTATTGTGTGGATTAGACGGATTTGCGCTAGAGAGTGCCGCGGGGGATCTACAACACCAGGAGTTTGAAGGCTTTGACCCTAATCAATAGCAAGAGCAAAGCAAGTGTCCTTGAAGCATATTGATCCTGTTATTTTTAAATAAATGTTTTGTTTGCAAATTGCATGCTTGTGTCAATTTGATGGAAAATCCTATGGTAGGAAGTTTACTAGATTTGTTAAACCACCCTTGTCACCTGGAATTTATGGTAGAGAGTCGGGAAGGGCTTTTTACCTTTTGCTTCGCTTAATCAACTGGGATGGAAAAACAATTATACCACTCAATTTAATTATGTATGGATGAGATTATGGTTAATGTGAACTGGTTAAATATGATATGGTAATGGGTGATCTAAGCAAGCATGGTATGTGGATGGGTTGGATGTACGGTGGTTTGCTTGCTTTAGATCTAAGGACCGGTTCATGCGAGAATAAGCCAGGACTACAGTGCCACCACGAGGCCAAGTATGGGTGTGGCATAGCTGATTAATTAGGGCTTTGCTAGTGCTGTTTGGACCATTGTGGATGCTCGGGGAAGGGGTAGTCAGATTGGGTTTGTTGATGATTGGTGGGACTACCCTAGGATCCGAATGGCTCAAGAGGGGGCCCTTGGTTGAAGATGTGCTCAGTTGGAGGCATCGCCACCGGTGAAACCTCAGTGGGGTCTAAATAAGCTAGTAATCCCTTTGTAAAGGCTATTTTGTGATCTCTTGGCCACACACCAACAGAAGTGTGTATTATGACCGACGGGTCATGGGCATAAGGGAGATTCTTAGTCGCTGAAAGATGATGAAATCACGAACACGTGGGTAAAGAGGTACAAACTCTGCAGAGTTAATTAAAACTATCATGATAGCCGTGCTCCCGGTTATGAGCACCTGGACAACTTCCATGATTAGAGGGAGATTGGAAATTTGGGATGGTTATGGTTTGGTAATGGTTATAGATGGTTATGGATTAATTTCTGGTATTGAATATGGTTATTGGCAAATGATGAAATCTGGAATCATGGATGAGGATGGTGAATTATGGACTGGTATTATGATATTATTTATGATTATGATGGGGTTACTTCACATAATATGATATATTGCTTTTCAAATGTTTTACTGTACTTTTCAGCAATTTGCCATTATTATTGTCGTCATTTGAATCAGCCACATGTCATACTTTCCACACTTGCTGAGTACGACATGTACTCACTCTTGCAATCCCCCCCCAACAGTTGCAGGTCAGGATTGGGAGTTTAATGGTGATAATGCGGAGTTCTAGGCCGTGTCTACCGTCAGCTTTGCCTGTGGTGTTGATTGGAGCTGCGCATACATACCCTGTCGCTTATGCTGCATAGTTGCTTAATTAGTTTATTTCCGCTGCATTAGTTGAACTTGTCATTAATATTCATTAGAGCTTGTATTCGAGGATAATCTGGTTTGTGTAATGAAATTTGGTTAATTAATCTTGTTCAATGGTAATTTTCTGTATACTCTTTTGTGATTGCACTCGTGTATGTGTGATGAACATCCTGGGCGCACATATACGTTAGCTTGGTTCATTTTTCGGAACCGGGCGTCACAGATTGGTATCAGAGCCATAGGTTGACCGTAGGATGTAGCCTAGATAGAATGGATACTTTAGAGCACATAGGAGCACTCAGGAATCGATGTGTTTTTGCTTGGAGTGCTGTTTGCTATATATATTGTTTGCTTGTGTGCTTAATAGAGGATTTTGGGATGCCTTAACATTTCCATGTCCACCTAGGCTAGTGTAGCTAGTTGGTTAGCTTCATATCCCTTGATGCATATAGTTGGGGACGTTCTCTAGTTCTTACCTATTGCTTTTCTTCAGATGGTGAGGACTCGCAACCAGAGGGATGGCAATGACGAGGAGGAGAACAATGGAGTACCTCAGAACAACAATGGGCAAGGACCTGCTCATGGAGCTATCAACATTGAGCAACTTTTGGCTATGCAAAACCAGCTCATGCAGACCATGATACAAACAATGGGACAACTGCAGGCTGGCAATATCAACAATCAGCCCCACATGCCTCCACCGCCACTCCCACCTCCTCATAACCGATTGGGAGAGTTTATGAGGACTAGGCCACCAACCTTTGCTCAAGCTGCTGACCCTATGGATGCTGATGATTGGCTCAAGTCCGTGGAGAAGAAGCTAGCCATTGTCCAATGCAGTGACCGGGAGAAGGTGCTATTTGCTTCTCATCAACTAGTTGGAGCAGCTGCGGATTGGTGGGATTCTTATTGCAATGATCATGAGAACCAAGAGAGAATTACTTGGGCCGAATTCAAGGAGAATTTTCATTCTCATTATGTGCCGGAAGGTGTTATGATCTTGAAGAGGCAAGAATTTGAGAATTTAAGGCAAGGAAGATCAAGCGTGAGTGAATATCTCAATAAATTCTCTCAACTCTCAAGGTATGCGCCTGAGGATGTTAGCCGGGACAGCCGGAAGTAATACTTGTTCATGAGGGGCTTGAACAATGAGATCCAAGTGCAACTACTCAATTGTGATTATGCCAACTTCCAGAAGCTTGTGGACAAAGCAATTGTGGTTGAGAACAAGATTCGTGAGATGGAGCAAGAAATCAAGAGGAAGGCACCATATCAAGGACAGCAACAAGGAA
The DNA here is from genome assembly GCA_036927565.1 of Tuctoria greenei. Classification (NCBI taxonomy): domain Eukaryota; kingdom Viridiplantae; phylum Streptophyta; class Magnoliopsida; order Poales; family Poaceae; genus Tuctoria; species Tuctoria greenei. The sequence continues at coordinate 30,405,283 of JAYESD010000005.1, read as the reverse complement.
GTAATGTGCGCCCTCGCTTTGCGCCGTCCAATGCGTCATACTACAACTCTTCTATTCCCGCTCAACGTTCTGGATTTGCACCACGCCCAACTCAGTTTGTGCAGTAGCGCCCTATCATGCAAGCACCTAGGCCTCCGATGCCTTATGCACCTCGTGCTGATTTTCCTGGAGCCAATGTTCAAAACCAAGCTCGTCCCAACAATTCTGGTGGGGTTAAGAAGTGTTATACTTGTGGAGAAGCTGGACACTTTGCGCATCAATGTCCTAAGTCAGGCCTTGGTCAAGGAAGCAATGCACCGAGGCAAAACCCAATACCTAATGGAGGACATCCACAAGGAAGCCGTGGACAGCAGAGTTTTGCTCGTGGCAACGTGAACCATGTCTCTACGGAGGATGCTCAACAAGCGGATGACGTGGTCATTGGTACGTTTCTCGCCAACTCCAACCCCGCGACTATGTTATTTGATTCTGGAGCATCGCATTCATTCATTGCATCGAAGTATGTGGCCAAGTATAGTTTGCCTATCTCTCATATGAAGTTTACTCTATTGGTTAAGTCTCCTGGAGGAGAGATGAGGACAAGTATAATATGTCCAAAAGCATGTCCAAATAATTCGTGAAAACTTGAGGGCTGCCCAATCAAGACAAAAAGGCTATGCGGGCAATAGGAGAAGGAAATTAGCCTTTGAAATAGGAGATTTTGTTTACCTCAAGGTGTCACCAATGAGGGGTCATAAGAGGTTTAACATAAGAGGAAAGCTAGCACCTCGTTATATTGGACCATTCAAGATTTTGGACAAAAGGGGAGAAGTAGCGTATAAGTTGGGGATGCCAGCTCATCTTTCAGACGTGCATGATGTCTTTCATGTTTCCCAGCTCAAGAAGTGCTTGAGAGTACCGGAAGAACAGGTGCCAATGGAAGAGTTGGAGCTAGAGGAAGATTTGACTTATGCCGAGCAACCGATTAAGATCTTGGAAACCAAGGAGAGAGTCACAAGGAACAAGGTTATCAGATGGTGTAAAGTTCAATGGAAGCACCACACAGAAAAGGAAGCGACGTGGGAATTAGAGGATGATCTCAAGAAGGAATTTCCCTATCTCTTCTCTTCCGCGTCGAATCTCGAGGGCGAGATTCATTTTAAGGGGGGTAGGTTTGTAACACCCTCATTTTCATGCATCATGCCGTACATACACTCATATACATGTTCAACATTAACCCACATAAAGAGAAACGAGTTTAAAATTGATTTGGAGCAAAACCGCACTTAAAACGCAGGAAAGTGCGGACTAGTCCGATTTTACTGAGGACTAGTCCGATTTCTCTCTGACAAAAAACGGACTTGTCCGTTTTTCCTGCGGACTAGTCCGATTTTGGCTCTGGAAACTTTCGGACTTGTCCGATTTTGTGCGGACTAGTCCGATATTCCATGAATCCTTGAAAATTTGCTGAGTCCCTGGACTTTTCCGGACTAGTCCAGTGTTCCAGCGGACTTGTTCGTTTTTCCTCTCTGTTCAAATTCGGACTTGTCCGATTTTTGGCTAGACTTGTCCGATTTTCTCTCTGGACGACTTCGGACTAGTCCGGTCCTTTCCGGACTTGTCCGATATTTCGCGACTCCGAGTTGATCTTTTGTTTTACGACTTGTTTCTTGGGTTTCACGTTAAGTGGGCCTAGGGACGTCGTGCCTAACTCTTTTAGAGCCCATGTGGGACTCTAAACCGACCTCTACTCATCCCAAAACTCGAAATCCATCTAACCCTAGCCTCCACCTCTATATAAACAGCCCCACCCCTTGGTTTGACATCTATTTGCCACTTTTCCACCCACCCAAACCCTAGTTCGTGGGGAGCCACCATCAAGGAGGGAGGAGAAGATCCCAAGCAATAAGAATAAGAGGAGGAAACGAAGGAGGATCAAGATCTCCACCAAGTTTCGTCCTTCACCACCAATTCATCTCCAAGTTCATCACCAACCCTAGATCATCAAGATCCAAGTGCTACCTCCAAGTTTCTTGATTCATTGGAGTTCTAAACACCTGGTATACCTCCTATTCTCTTTTCCTTATGTGAATTCAACCCCTAATCTCCAAATTCGCGTCGATCTAGAAAACCCTAATCTGCTGATCTCGTCAAGTGCGGACTTGTCCGGTCCCTAGCGTACTAGTCTGATCTTTCTGGTTAAATTGTGTTGAATTAATTCTAAAATTTGATCTAATCGATCCCAAACCTGTATAAACTTGTTAAAATCTATTAGAGCTAGTTAGTGATCATTAAAAGCAATCTAGTAACAAGTTCTACCTTGCATTTGCATCAATCATGCATGTCATGTCATATTGAGTAATATTTGTGCACTATTTGATTGTGTTTCTTGTCTTGTATGTTTATTGTGTGGATTAGACGGATTTGCGCTAGAGAATGCCGCGGAGGATCTACAGCACCAGGAGTTTGAAGGCTTTGACCCTAATCAACAACAAGAGCAAGGCAAGTGTCCTTGAAGCATATTGATCCTGTTATTTTTAAATAATTGTTTTGTTTGCAAATTGCGTGCTTGTGTCAATTTGATGGGAAATCCTATGGTAGGAAGTTTACTAGATTTGTTAAACCACCCTTGTCACCTGGAATTTATGGTAGAGAGTCGGGAAGGGCTTTTTACCTTTTACTTCGCTTAATCAACTGGGATGGAAAAACAATTATACCACTCAATTTAATTATGTATGGATGAGATTATGGTTAATGTGAACTGGTTAAATATGATATGGTAATGGGTGATCTAAGCAAGCATGATATGTGGATGGGTTGGATGTACGGTGGTTTGCTTGCTTTAGATCTAAGGACCGGTTCATGCGAGAATAAGCCAGGACTACAGTGCCACCACGAGGCCAAGTATGGGTGCGGCATAGCTGATTAATTAGGGCTTTGCTAGTGCTGTTTGGACCATTGTGGATGCTCGGGGAAGGGGTAGCCGGATTGGGTTTGTTGATGATTGGTGGGACTACCCTGGGATCCGAATGGCTCAAGAGGGGGCCCTTGGTTGAAGATGTGCTCAGTTGGAGGCATCGCCACCGGTGAAACCTCAGTGGGGTCTAAATAGGCTAGTAATCCCTTTGTAAAGGCTATTTTGTGATCTCTTGGCCACACACCAACGGAAGTGTGTATTATGACCGACGGGTCATGGGCATAAGGGAGATTCTTAGTCGCCGAAAGGTGATGAAATCACGAACACGTGGGTAAAGAGGTACAAACTCTACAGAGTTAATTAAAACTATCATGATGGCCGTGCTCCCGGTTATGAGCACCTGGACAACTTCCATGATTAGAGGGAGATTGGAAATTTGGGATGGTTATGGTTTGGTAATGGTTATGGATGGTTATTGATTAATTTCTGGTATTGAATATGGTTATTGGCAAATGATGAAATCTGGAATCATGGATGAGGATGGTGAATTATGGATTGGTATTATGATATTATTTATGATTATGATGGGGTTACTTCACATAATATGATATATTGCTTTTCAAATGTTTTACTGTACTTTTCAGCACTTTGCCATTATTATTGTTGTCATTTGAATCAGCCACATGTCATACTTTCCACACTTGCTGAGTATGACATGTACTCACTCTTGTAATCCCCCCAACAGTTGCAGGTCAGGATTGGGAGTTTAATGGTGATAATGCGGAGTTCTAGGCCATGTCTACCGTCATCTTTGCCTGTGGTGTTGATTGGAGCTGCGCATACATACCCTGTCGCTTATGCTGCATAGTTGCTTGAGTTGCTTAATTAGTTTATTTCCGCTGCATTAGTTGAACTTGTCATTAATATTCATTAGAGCTTGTATTCGAGGATAATCTGGTTTGTGTAATGAAATTTGGTTAATTAATCTTGTTCTGTGGTAATTTTCTGTATACTCTTTTGTGATTGCACTCGTGTATGTGTGATGAACATCCTGGGCACACATATACGTTAGCTTGGTTCATTTTTCGGAACCGGGCGTCCATTAAATCACTTATAATAAGTAAGTATGTTAAGACTTAAGCTTCCGCTGTCGTTTTGATGGGGTAGGTTTATTTAGTAACCAACATGAAAAATAAATTTACCATGTTTATTAAGATCCTTTGTATTAATGTATGAAAACTATGTTGAGTAACCAACATGAAAGACAATATTTTCGTACTTTAATGGCGTGTTTTGTCAAGTAACCTACATGAAAGATAGAACACATATTTTATTATTTTAAGAAATTTTTAGTTCGCAAAGAATTTTGTTGAGTAACCAATGTGAAAAACGAAAGTTAGTACATCTTGAATGTCTTGTTTTGTCAAGTAACTAACGTGAAAGACAAAACATTATTTCTTAGTTGTTTAAGTAAATAAAAAATAGAAAATTGTTATGTTATGAATTTAGTGTGATTTCTCAAGTAACTATGTGGAAGACAAAACACAACTTTTGTAGTTCATTAAGATAATTAAGTTATTGTATATTGTGTTGAGTAACCAACGTGAAAGACAAAATATTCTATGTTGATTAAGATGAATTAAGTTATTGTATATTTTGTTGAGTAACCAACGTGAAAGACAAAATATTCTATGTTGACTAAGATGTATTAAGCATTGTATTTGTTGAGTAACCAACGTGAAAGATAAAATACAATATTCTATTTAGTCATGTATGCTTTATTAATACTATGATCTAAATGTTGCATACACTTAGTAAATGGGACCAACTTCATTCAAGTAATTAAGTTTAAGATCAATTCAGATTCATTTCTGAATATATATTGTCTCAGATATTAAAAGTATTTCTCATGCCTTAAGTTTTATTCTAATAATTTTGTTGCTTCATCGAGAATTATCTCGCGTGTAAGCAAATCAGGTATGTCTTTTGTATGCTATTTTACATTTTAATATGTTTTACATGTTGATAAGATCTTAAGTAAATTAGAAATTTGATGAGAGCATTCTCATTGTATCATTAATACTAAAATAATTATTAAGAATTGAAAATTTTCAGTTAAATGTAGCTTCAAATACGTATTTTTTTTGCAATTGTTAGAATTGTTGTTTTACGACTTATTTAGTAGTTGTATATCATGATAGCATATTTTTGAAATGTGCAATATTGTTATTAATATTTAGTTATTTGACATGAAATTCAAGAGTAAGAAATTAGTTTTCACATTTTGACATCGTCAAATAAATTTGAGCATATTGTTTATAATCATTCGATCATTAAATGATGGCATAGAGAAACTTTTATATCCTAGAAAGAGGTGATGTACTCCCATTAGTATTAAGTAATATTATTAGGATATACATTAGTAATATAATTATATTCTCATAATAAGTATTGTCTTCGAAATTATGATACTATTGTATAGGCTATATTTTGAGGGGGAGGATAATTTGTAGGATTATCATTAAGATGATGAGCGAGATGATTAAGTAATAGACTTTCACCTCACATTGAGTAATAGGTTTTCATCTCACACTTTTTAGTTTTTATATAATGCTTTGTGTGAATTGTAATAAGAATGATCTATACAATAAGGGGGAGTATAATATATATTATTGTCTAATACCCCGAATTCCAAATGTACGATTATTTCTTTATATTTTATTAAGTTTGTAAGGAAATATAAAATAATTAAGGGAGTGATCTGGCAAGATGAAACTTTAGTGTTTTCACTCCGTATTTCCTTAATCAGCCTCTTTCCCTTTTAAGTTGATGCTTATAAACATCATATAAGATATATAATTAAAATTACCCAAATAATTTTAAGCATGATATTCAGAAAGATTATTACTAAGAAAATAAGTTGTGATTTTGTTGGCTTTTCAATAAGATTGAAGATCCACATTTTGAAATGAGATATTCTAGTCTTCTTAAACGATGACTAAATCAGGGGGAGTTTGACATCTAAATATATCTATCTTGAAAATAAGTAGTTTGTGTAAGCACTTTTATTTTCAAGATTCATTCTTTATGATGCCTTACCGATATTGTGTTAACAATGCTAGACATTGTTCTCACAATACCTGCTACTGATTTTTCATCATTAGTGGCCACTAATGATGAATAGTGAGAGCAACCTCATTTGAGATCACAAATAGGCCAACAAATGTGTTAAGAAATTCAAATCATGATGATCACACTTCATATGAATAAGTCATGAGTGATTGTCACTCATTTGAATGACTTAAGAATTTTAATTTTCTAATGGAGTCAAATTAGTAGACTGTAATGAGTCTATAAAAGCTAACGTGACTCTAAAAAGAATAATAAATAATTTGATGTAAGTGTCATCGTAAGATGTTCATAAGTGAGACATTTCTTAATGAGTTTATTTGAGAATGTTTTAGATAATTCAAATTATGAGTTCTGTCATGTAAGTTAGTGAAGTGAGATATCTTAAAGTAAATCCATTCATAGATTGAAATAAGAGTATCTAAGTAAAGAATATCTCACGTTCAATAAATTCACAATAGATTTTGGGTATTATAAGATATTGAGGAGGACAATTAGTGTTTATATTAAGTTTAAGACAATAAAGTTAAGTATCTATTAGAGGATGATGTATTGCAGTAAAAAAATAATGTTGATCAACTATTAAAGAGTAAATATATTGTTCTCATTGTTACTAATTTAAGATCTTGGTGATGTTTCTTATTTGTTAGTATATAAGTTCCACCACGATATAATAAGGGACTATTTAGACTATCAAATAATGCATATCTACTATAGTCATAAGAATGTGTAGTATGCATAGATTAAGTTCACGTCTGCTCTTAAGGTCAAGGGTGATAAGTATAGGAGCCAATCAAAGATTGATCAAATAAAATCGGTTCTATGTACTTCCGGTGTCGGAAGTTTCTTTAAGTTTGCTCAATTAACGATACACCCTGACATAGTTTAAGTGACGGGAATGTTTTGGGATAAGTAAATCCAATATTGATATAGATCACTGGTTTAGAAATAACAAAAGTTTTGAAGTTTTATAAGTGATTTAGACCTCATGATAAGATGATTAAGAATTGACATCATTTGAATAAAGCTTTAGTAAGATTCAATTTTACGAGATGTATAGCAAAATCCACAATCAATTGATAACACTCGTATTTTAGAGTTTTAATGTGGCTCCAATCGAGCGGTCACTACATCATGAGTGATGTATACTGAATGTTCTTTAAGCATGAGGCCGTCGAGCAGACACTATAATTATTTTATCCAATTTTAAGAGTGGTTGACAGCATCAAACCACTTAAGTTGTTTTGTATCAAGTGCAACAAATCAAGTGTGTTGCCAAACACATTGAAATTAGGTTGCAAATGATAAAGTCCATGATCATACTATTGTTTTGAGCAAATCAGTGACAAACGATTGCTTGCAGTACCGTTTACAAAAGGTCCTCCACCCAATTGTTCAGTGAACACAAAGTCAACATGGGTTTAATGGAGAGCCTATGATCAACTGGATAGTAAGGGGCCATTAAGGATAATATTACTTCTAAATGTGAGATGTATCGTGTTCATTCGAGTCACATAGCACGTAACTGACTATTCTTGATGTGACGTGTCCTATATGTCAAACATAAAGAAGCTAACACTAAATTCAGAATTAAGTAAGTATAGGTTTTGTGATTAAGTATTAAGTCAGTCTTGATCCAAGGAGATCAAGGGGGAGAATGTTAGAAAGTTTTGATCTCCAACGTGGACTTTAACCGAGTCCACTTGCACCCTAATCGGGGTTGCACAACCGTCACCACAGTCTGACCCCTCTCACATTGTGCCACCTATAAAAAGGGCTCATTACTAGTTAACAGGGGATTAACCCACCCATAACCACTCTAAGATCCAATTATTAAGGGCACAACAGTGAGGGGAAAGGCCATGCCCAGTCGCCGCCGTCGCCGCTCTGCAGCACCACCCCACGCCGGCTTCCCCTCATCATCGGCCTTCTCCAAAACGAGGTACACACAACAAAGGTGCGTTCAATCTTCTATATCCTTTGATCCTTCTTCACCTACTTCTCACCATGATTAGAACTATGAACCTATATTGTGCATCCCATGTTTTAGCTTGTATCCGGGTAGATCTAACCGCTAGGCTCCATTAGCAATCCAACACCCGCTAGCCCACTAAGCCCGCTCCACTAAAAATATGCTAATAGGTATAGCGAGAGCCCACTTATTTACTAGCCGGCAAAACGGGCTTCTCCACTTAGCCCACGAAGCTCATGTACATCTGCAACGCCCACATAGGCAATTCGAACCCTAGAAGCACTTCTCCACTCACCCTCGCGCCGGCTGCTCCCCGCGCATCGGTGCTAGGCTCTGCCGCTACACCGTGCACGCTGGGTGCTCCCCGCTCTTCCGCGTGCTCCAGCTGCTCTCCTACTCCCTCGCGTGAGCGCTCACACACACGCTTGCGCTGGTTGCTCCCCCTGCTCCCTCGCGCGAGCACTCACCCACACACGCTGGCGCTGTGCTCTGCCGCTACTCTGCGTGCAGCCGAGGGCAGCAGTGCAACCGCTAGCCTCGACGCCTCCAAGAAGTCTGCCGCGACAGAAGTCGGGTCTTCCTCGGGTCCTCCTCCCCGTCCACGGTGTTCGAACCCTGTAGGATGAGCAAGCGGCGTGTCCGGCGAGGCACTGGCCCGATTCACAACAAGTGCTAAGCTGTGCACATCTGTCCTGCTTGACAACTTTTCAAGGGTTGATAATTATTATTTCCTCTTGGTTTTCTTCTTCTTTGTGCAGCGCTTTTACCTTTTTGAGGTTTTGATCCGTTGTACTCCTAAGTTGCCCAACGATTTTGCTATAGAAAATACATGTAAATGATGTGCCGGTGAAATTACATGTAAACGATTTTGCCGCAGCTCGCACAAGTCGAGATTATGGATGCATGTAAGGTAGAGCAAATTACTGAATCTGTTGGAAATATCTGACCGATGTTTTGTTTTGTCACTGCCACTTCAATTTTTTTTGTTACTGCCATTTTCTATATGATCCATGTTCCACTGTCAATTATCTTCATGAAATGCAACTTTAAAGACTTCGGCTGCTATGATCTGTTCAATTTTTCGAGGTAACTATGCAATATTTTATTCGTACACCATTGTCACCTTAACTGCAAAAGACTAATAGCAATAGAGAAGGAATAATCAGTTGAGGCGCCTAGCAGGTGGTAGTGGGCTGAAAAACACATGCCCACTAAGCCCACTAGTTTTTAGTGGGTAATATTGAATTGTCCAACAGGACCCACTAGGCCTACGAATAAATGAAGCGGACATAGCAGGTGGTAGTGGGTCGCCCACCCTGCTTTCAACCTGAAGACTAAGATACTTTTCCCGGTATAAGAAGTAGTTCGTGGAGGTTCGTATTTAGGCAGAGCGCTAATCAAGATCAAGAACAAGGGTGAACACAGAAGATTTTTGTATGGTTCGGACCGTCTAAGCGTAAAACCCCACTTCACAGCGTGTATGTTGATTATACAAGCTAGTGTAAGCCAGAACTTAATCTGGGATGAGTTGCCTGTGCTTAGCTCAATTGTCTTTGAGTTCTACCATGCAGTGCAACCCTTTTATATGCCAAGGACTCGCTGTTATAGTATCTGCCATAGTCCGACAGGTGGTCTCGGTTGTAATAACCGCCCCATACACGATCTAAGAGTGTTAATGGTGGTTAATAGTGTGACAACATGCCTTAATGACAATGTTACCGGTCTTGACAGTCCTCTGATCGGGCGTCATTAATATGGCATTAATGACACATTAACCAGATCTTGTAACGGCCGACTGATAGCCTTGAATGTTCGCGCCATTGGAGATCTCGCTGTCTTCCCGTTGCACACTTAGGTCCGGGTGTGTGACACGTGGTAGCTCCAGAGTTTCCCTCTACGGGAGGTAGGTCCAGAGCAACTGGACACGTGGCAGCACTAGAGCTTCCTCTATCGTGGGGACAGGTCCGGCGTCCCAAGAAACATGGCAGCACCAGAGCCATCCTATGAAGGGAGGCAGGTCCGGCTCTGCGGGGCATGTGTTGCCTCCGAAAGTCCACAATACGGGAAGGTGGAACTCAACGCATCTTCTTCTGGTATGAAGGGATACCAGGTATGCAGGGTATCAACAGTGGCCCCCTGACCCACCTCTGGTGAGATTATGAGGTTTCGATGTCGAAGGTGGGGCCATTATCTCTCCCGCATTGCAGCTTCAGGCTTCTCTTTGGGACACGCGGTCCTTCTTTGATTTGGTAGGTGAGATACATGACGTGCTGATCTCACGAAATTGAAGGACACTGGTTCCTAATACGATTTCCGTATCGGTTACCAGTGTAATCTTTGTAGCCCTGTCAGGCCGCTTCCCTCGGATTTCCAACTTCTCATCATGACAACGGTTCACCTAGTGCGGCTTTTTTAATAGGCTTTTTTAACAAAGTGGACCCGGGCACCCTTGTCATTGATGAGGTAACTTCGCAGAGCGTGATTTTAGTTCAAATGCAGTTGCCTTCAATACATTGCCTTTATCTTGTTGGCCTCCTGGTAGATGTGCTCAATTGATTGAGGACACCTATCATAAGGAATTTGACAATGTCTTGAAAACTTGATTGCTCCGAACTCGTAGCCAGTATGATAGCTTCGAGGTCCGAGGCTTGCTTCCAAAATCTCCAAGGACCTTTTGTTACATCGACCGCGGGCCCTCTGGGAGTTGTCAGAGCTTAGGTGCTTCGACGACGCCCATTGACAACGCGTAAAACATCGACAGCGGGCCCACTGGGGGTTGTCGGAGCTTAACTGCTTTGACGGCGCCCACTGTCAACGCGTAAAATGTCGACGATGGGCTCCCTGGGGGTTATCAGAACTTAACTGCTTCGACGGCGCCCACTGTCAATGCGTAAAACGTTGACAGCAGCCCCCCTTGGGGATAGTCGGAGCTTAACTGCTTCGACGACGCCCACTGTCAACGTGTAAAACGTTGACGACGGGCCCCCTGGGGTTGTCAGAGCTAAACTGCTTCGACGGCGCCCACTGTCAATGTGTAAAATGTCGACAGTGGGCCCCCTGGGGGTTATCGGAGTTTAACTGCTTCGATAGCGCCCACTGACAACGCGTAAAACGTCGACGGCGGGCCCCCTGGGGGTTGCTGGAGCTTGATTTCTTCGACGACGCCCATTGTCAACACGTAAAATGTCGACGGCGGGCCCGCTGAGTGTTGTCGGAGCTTGATTGCTTCGACGACGCCCACTATCAACGCGTAAAAATGTCGATGGCGGGCCCTCTGGGTGATGTCAAAGCTAAGTGCTCTGGCAACATCCACCATCGTCGTGCATATTCCCGTCAATTATTCATTTTACCTGCGCATGAGAGACAAGAAAAGCAGTAAAATTTGTCTTCTTGTCTATAGCTAATTTGCGGCTTATTATCCTTCTTTAAATTTTAGATCTGAACAAACTCATTGTGACAATATAAGTATACTGATTAAGTTTCCTTAGATCCGTATGCTTTCTGGACCCGCCTTACTGAGACCCACAGAATAGGTAGAGTGGCGTACTTAAGGTGCTGTACCAGGCTAAGTCGATAGCGCACTCCGGACCTGTCATTGGCTTTGGTTTCCAATGAGTAGACCATCTAGCAATACTAACACCCAATAGAAGATTACTAATAAAACTTATATATCACGTGAATCTCTAGAACTAAATTTCAAGTGGATTGCACAACATTGCTGATGAGGACATCACTCCTATGGATATACACAACACTCCATTCAACATACAAGATGCAATCAACAGAATTCACACACACCAATTAATTTCAGAGGCGAGCTCGTTCTTATATGTTTCCTTATATATTTTTAGAATAGATTGCTACCTAATTACTTAATTGTAATTAGGATCGATGGAGAAGTTCAAGGAGTAATTAGAGGAAGATTTAGGGGCGTGGAGGACCAAATATTACGTTCAAAGAAGATGGAGACTGACCCAAACTCAAATTCGTGTCTAACTCGAAGTCCAGAAGCATTTCGCACTAAAACGAACGCCCAGGACACATACGAACTCCGTTTTAGGCATTCTACATATGCACCGAAAGGGGAGAGGATAAACTTTCCAATGGCGCTAGTACCATGTCAAAATTCTTCTGGAGTCAACGGGAATCTTCAAAATAAAATCGACTTCAGAATCTCTGAGGGTGCTGCGCCACCATATTGGGCCATTGGGCCTTGTATCAAGTCTACATCTCTTATTTTTGTGTCTGAGGGATAGGTCACAACCCCAACACCACCTTGGACGTTCTCCCACCTATATATACTCCATAGTAGCCGCCATAAACAATTGTATTTTGTTTAGATTAATCTGTTATACACAACTTCGCCGTTCATCGGTTCGTGAGACCCCAACTTAGGAATTCAGATTGCTTCTACCTTGTTCTTGTTTGTGTTCGTGGTTGCACTTGCAGGGATTAGCCTTCTTGACGAGGTCAATCGTTTGCAGCACGATTGATAACCAACGGAGCGGTAGTGTAGTGATTGCAGGGGTTCTTCGTGTTCTACTCGAGAGCATCGAATCATCAACGTCGAGATCTCCACCCCAATCGACTTACCTTTCGGAAGATCGGGCCTAAGCCTCCTCATCAATTGGTATAAGATTTCTAGGTTGCCCGCTAGGTAATTCATCTATCCTTTCAATTAGTTTGTTTTTCATACCTAGAGTCCACAAAAAAGCCACAAAAAAATTTGTAGTTTAGTAGATCTATTCATCACTTTGTCCAAACCACGATTGAGCCCTTGCAACTTTGTTTTTTAGTTCGGTTTGATTGAGATTGTGTCTGTGGTTGAGTCATATTGCTGGTTTAGAAAGTATTTTTGGTCTTAGTTTGAGTTTTGTATTGTGTTGATTCATTTTTTTGAATCACGTTATCACGTCCATATTAGATTCATCTCTGTCTAGTTCAGTATTTCAATCATATCTCCCTCATACGAACTCGGATTTTTCCGTTCTAGTACTTTATGGAAATATTGAGAAGTTATATACAACTTTCTTATTCACTAGTTTACCAGAAAATGAAGGCATCATGGTCGAAATTACATCAAATATGAATCTGTTCTTGAACTACAATTTCTAAACAGTCTGTATTTCAGGAGCAATATCTCCTATTGTTTTGGTCTAAACTAAGTCATCCATGTACACAAATTGAAGAGGAGAGATAGATATATAATCTAGCTGTTGAAAAGTTTTAGATTTGGGGCCATAAAGGGTGCCTAATTGTCCTTGCAATACAGAACAAAAAATTGTGACCCACCAACGAGATATATTTGATTGTTTTGCATTGTGTTATTCTTTTGCATCACATTTTGAGAAACAAAAAGAAGAAAAGGCAAATGCAAAACAAGATACAAAAGCCGCACAAAAAAAGAAGAAAAAAAAAAGTAAAAAGAAAATAGAAGTGCTTGCATCCTTTGTGTCCTATAGTTTTTGTTTCATGTTTTGCTAGCTTGAATTACTAGGAACACATTTAGGCTAACAACTTTGACAAGTACCCTGGACACTTATTCAACTTTACTATCTGATTGCATTGTTTCTAATCCTTTCTACATATAAAGTTTCATCCAAGCTACACTACTCTTGAGCAGAATTGATACACCTTTGCAATCATCCCACGCTTCATTGGTTTCTTCATACCGGCCACCGTTTGCCACCTGCAGTGTTGGTAAGAACACTTGTAAGAGCGTGGTAAGACGCTTGAGAGTGTGTGATTCCACTTCCACTTTGTCATTATCCTTTGTAGTTGATAGGGATAACATATTTTTTTTATTGTCTTATATTTGCTACTAACAATGTCAGGTAAATGCAAGAATCATGCATTATCTGCTGAGATGATTGACATGATGAAGACGGCGATGGAGTTGCTCGCTAAGAATCAAACATCAACCAAGGTTTCACATGACATTCAAACCATCTTTACAACTCCTTACACAGAAAGTAATTACATTCTCCTATCTCTTCCTTCTTATGATGGTTTTGGTTACGATGAATATATTGCTTAAGAAATAGAGTTGGATAAAAATTTTGGACAATGTCATATGTGTGAGAGGAGATAGATTAGAAATGTTGCAAGTGCATTAATAGATTGTGCATTAACTTGGTGGAAAAATTTAAATGATTTAGAAAAACCTCGAACATGGAGGGATATGAAAATTTGTATGCGAGAAACTTTTATGAATGTATCTAATTGCAAAGATGAAGTGCATCAGTTCGAGGAGAAATTTCTTGTTGTACCTCCTATTGTGTCTAACGTTTTGCGGAACAATATAGAAAATAATGTAGATGATGCAAAAGAGAACGAGGCTTTCGACAACACTTGTGAAATTTTAGATGGATTGACTCATAATGCACTCGAAGTCACTGCTAAAATGGTAAGGCAAAATATTCTACAAATATAGAAGTTGAAAAGTTTTTGGATGTTCTGAATTTTTCCACCAATCATGCTATTTTTGAGGAACAATTATTAGAATCGTTTATTTATACACCATTGTCACTTGTTGATTTTTCTGCTGATCGTTGCGCTAAGAAAGAATTGTGTGCTGATAACTCTATTATACCTATGCGAAAACAAGTTAATGTACTAGATGATTGTGTTTTGGATTCACCTACTTGTGCTGAAATTCATAATTTGATCACCACTACTGCTGAAAATGATGAGCTGAAATTGTTGTCTTCTCTAAATACTTTGGGTTATATTGAATTTGACACTCTTTGTGATCCAGATATTGTAGAGAGGAGAATATTTTCTCAATCTGAATTACCTTTGTTAAGTAGAAATATTTTTTGTGCTATAGGCAACTATGAAGATAGTGGTGAATTTATGGTGCATAAAGTTTACATATGCTCAGGTGAGAAATCTAATTTTGTGCTGCAACAACATGGTAAAATGAATGGATGCACTAACACTAATAATTCTTTGTCAAATTTTTCTAGTATTTTTTTCTTGCAGCACGAACAACATTTAATAGAGGAACATTGTTCGCTGCGGTTGTGCAATATGGACAACGCTTATTCTACCCCCAAAGCAAGCCTCTTTGCTGGACATACGTGCAAGCCGAGGACAGCTTGTCATAAAGAAGGCTAGAATCACTATAGGAATCGGGCAAAAGGCCATCGCCTATATATGCGTCGGTAACCTGAATAAATCGACGCCTTTAGCTTAAAAACATCGGTTTACCAACGTTCATAGCCGACGACTCAGATTCGACGTTTTTAACTATTATGAACGTCGGGGCCGACACCTTTAAAGGTTAAAACCGTTGGTACCAGGGGGCCAACGCATTTAAAATATGTAGGCATCGGTGGCCGCCCGACGGCTTTAATGCGATTATGAGCGTCGGTTTGGGACACGACCGACGACTTTAATGCGATTATGATTGTCGGTTTGGGTCCACGACCTACGACTTTAATGTGGGTTAAGGATGTCGGCTTTACAAGTACCGACGGCTATACTTGGCATTTCTTTTTAAAATGCCCGCCTGTATTATTCCTCCCCGCCCCGATGGGCAGCCTCTGGGAGCTAAGCTCTCCAGTTACAGCACAATACACATCACCAATTGTATTAATACAAGTTCACAAGCACAAAGACATAAGCAACAATACTTCACATAAGCATAATACAAGTTCACATAAGCACAATACAAGTTCACATATATGTATACAATGAGCATACATATAGGAATGAAAACAAAGATCACAAGTTCACATAAAGTTCACAAAGTGGCAATGAAAATGACATTTACGAATTCATGTGTTGGAACCTCCGCCACTCGCACCTCCCTCGCTCAAATTCATAAAATCATCACAACCTTGCAGATGATCGGAACCCTGCAAGAAACAAATACAAGTACACATTACGCTAATTTTAGATGTCATTTCACCAGTTATGACTCTTCTAAACAAATCCATTTAACTTATCTAAACATTCATGTGAACCAGAAATAAACAGTAGAGCATAAATACACTGGAAAAAACTTAAGCCCATGATTATCCAGAGGATAATGTTAATTTGACTCAAAGCCGCTAAGTATTATTCAAATTAAACTATGATTTATAAGAAATAACGATTTAGAAGTTATACCGTTGCGGTCGGAGTTGTTGATGGGTTAGTCTGTCCCGGATTAAAGGGCATCGGGGGTACAACAGCTGGATACGACTGCAATCCAGGAGCCAACAACGACATAAATCCCAGAGGTTGAGGAGCAAATATTTGACCACTCTCAGAACCCTATTACACATATGGTTAGAATTTTGTATTATAACTCAATGTAGTAAGACACGCTGTGATACCTGTGACGAGGAGCCAATATGTTTTCCTGGCTGCATTGGACAAGACATACCACCTTGAACGAAGAACTACATCAATTAAGGATATTCAGTTAATTTAACACATAGTAAAGAGTATTTTAACTTGAATATAACAACAAGGTATACATGCGACATCATGTCAAACTGAGGTGGTTGTGGTGTGCCGAATGTAGTACCGGTGCTACCGTGACCCAAAAACTGCATCAAGTAAATTATTTGTTAGATCTAAAGTGAAACATTTAAAATCAAATAAATAGCTCAATTGTTAAGATACATGTGCCATATATAGATATTGCATCTGTTGCTGCACTTGTTGTTGTATCTGTTGCTGCATCTGCATCTGCATCTCTGTCTGGTGCTGCTGCTTTTGTTGTTGCAACTGGGTCTGCATCTCTTCCTGAGTGCATCTCAATTCTTCTCTTAATGCATCCGTCTCGACAGTAGACTGGGACCTACTAGAACTAGCACTAGAGTGTCATCGCCTAACATAGACCTCACGCTCCACATACCCGTCGCCCAATCCAAGTCTACAAAAGATACAAGTGCGATGAATTGATAATCATTAACGTAGAAACAACATTATCTTTACACATACCTCCCATGCGGTACACCTCCACCGGCTTCGTACGCCGCACCCACATCAAAAAGCGCTCTTACAAAATCCGCCTCATCTCCATGATTTTTCCTGAAGCACTCAACATATTTCGCTTGCGATGATTCAATGAGTTCATGCGTAGATGTAATAAAAGATAAAACAACTTGAATAGATCATACTTACCACTTTTTGCGTTGTTGCCTCATCACACAATTGCTCTGGGCGATTTGGGTCTGGACCTCTATGCCCCTTAAGGTAAACCTCAAAAATCTAGGAGCGATACCAATTTCAGCATGCTGCAATAACAAAATTCGAAGTTTAGTCAATACAACTATTTGAATCAATCTATGTTTGATTTTAAGAATTCATACCATTCTTTATTCCATCCGCACATGTCCATCCGACCATAGTAATGCTTTCCAGGCTTGCTCTTCTGGTTTTTTCGGTTTTTATCCGAAACTAACTTGAACTCATTCGACGCCCAGTACTCATTGAACCATTCCCAAGCTTCCGGATTCACACATATCCAATCCACGTTGCTATTCAAGTACTCCTCCTTAGTTAGATGTAACTTGGCTGCTTCATTTTTTGATATGCGTGTCAACAACTTAGTCTTGTAGTACACAATCACAACTTTGATCTGGGCATCGGACAAGGAGTCCTTTGTGCGCCTTCTTGCTGACTCATGGAAAACCGCTCTTGCATATGCTTCACTCACGCCTTCCTGCAAACGAAACACACCCTGCAATACAAACAACAATAATGTTAACCAGAACAAGATGTAATATAATTGAAGGACTATGAATACACTTACCCAAAACATATCCCAAACTTTGTTCTGACAAGTACCCGCAGGGGCATACTCTTTCAATGCATAGTGATCCCAACTATGTGCGACAATTCTTTGACCGTCCAACACTACCATCCCGAGAAAGCAAAACCGGATGGTGTTTCCCAACTCTGTGTTAATTACTCGTCGATGCCCCTGCCACTCCAATTAACCTTGACCCAGCACCTAGTACCCTTTGACTCCGCTCATCCAAGCTTTTGGTTGGAGTACATAAAAGGTGCCTCCGTAGACTGTTCAAACAATATTAGTTAGTTAGTTAACAATAAACAAAGATAAAATATATCTTATCAATTAATCCAAAATAGTACCTGAAAGGGCATCGAGCGGGCGGCTGACCTGCCTCAGCTAGCTCCGCAAGTCTTGCCAACCTCCTATCTCGCTCGGGATCATGCCCCTCTTCGTCATCATTGCCCTCGTCGTCTGCCTCAGCACCACCCTCAGAGGAGGACCGCCCAAAGACCGCCGCAATCGTCCGGTCTCTCGTGTCCGAACTTGAGTCTCCTCCCTGCTTTGAAAACTGTCTCACAGTATCCATCTCCTCGTGCAGGTCCTAAGCCAGACTCGGCTATGGCTCTCGTGAGGGCTCTGGCTCTCGTGAGGGCTCCGACTCTACTACACATCGCATGAGCTGTCTCTGCCTATCCACACTTACGTTTGTACCCTGCAAATGAAAATAAACATGTAAGAAATATTAGATAGTTAATTATAATACTAATATGTATTTAAAAATAAACAAGTACCTGAAACAAGCCTGTGTGCTCTGAACTACTAGTGTGGTCTGATGACGGCTATTATATACCAATTTCATCCGTCAATTTAACTCAATTATGTGAAGGATTTGTCATTTCTTGCACACATCACCTTTCTATCTAACCCAATTCCACTTGGACTTGGAGAAATATGTGTATGGAGCATTTTAAGCAGGAAATGAGGAAATGTAGAGGGACCAATCCTATAAAATATCATCCCAGCCAATCAGGCGATGACATGTGGCATCCCATGGATCAAATGGCCCACAAACAGAAGTATCCGAGGAGATCCAATGGTGTATCACCCATATACATCAATGGGACCCACCTGTCAGCCACCTGGAGAAAGCACACAAGAAACGGTGCAATGACCAGGTCGGCCGAACCAGGGGGGCGGCCGACCTGGTCTTTGCACCAAACTCGGTCAGCCTCCACGTGTTGGCTCCTCCCGGCTCCCTGGAGTCAATGGTGACTGATTCACGCGCTTTTGGTGGCGGGAACCGACCTCAACACTAGTATAAATAGGACCCCCTACTCCTCACTTCAACACACACCACTTGGTCATCATTCTATTGTATACACTATCTTCCAAAGTCCTTAGAGGAGTTAGGATGTAGAGAGGAGAGCCTCTAGTCCCAAGTCCAAATTGGGAAAGGAGTAGAAGGAGTCTCTCTTCCCAATTCCACATTGGGAAAGGTATGGCTTATGTATTCCTTCTTGTATTTTTGACTTTGTGCTCAATAAAGATATTATCTTTAGTCTTCTTTTATACGTATACTTGGACAAAGCGTTTCTTGTTTGATTGTGGAGTCCATGTATGTGGAAGGTATAGTCTTTATGATTTCACTCTCATGATCACATCTTATGGTCATAAACACTATAGACCCCCACTATGGTCTATGTAGTTATGATATTATTATGTTAATATGAATGACTTATGCTATGCTTCAACATTGGTTCAACGATGTTTAGGTTAGTCATTGCCTTAGGATGGCTTGTGCCATGGCTCCTAAGTTATTTGCTTAGTATGCTAGCATGGTGCTAGGGTATTTAAGTAGTGTTGGATGTCTCGTAGACCCACGGATTGAAGAGGTAGGCAGTAGGTGGTGACAACCCTATCTGTCCTTTGTAATCCTCCATGTTCGGCTATGCCATAGTCTCTTGGCGGGAGTCACCCTAGTATTGCTAGGGGTAAGCCCGTGCCCGATGTGTTGAATAGCATTGCATAGGAATTCATCATTGACATGACCATTAGTATCTACCTAAGGCTATGTATATGTTTTAGGAGCATTGTAGGAGCAACTCTCTAACTCTCAATCCAATCTCTCTCTAGGACCCATTTTACCCTTTAGAATAGATTGCCTATGTGTGTGTCACACTACCCCTATTATCAACTTACCCTGTCTGGATAATGGATTAGTATCCCATAGCTTGACCATAAGAGTAGTATATACTTTACTCCATTGCCTTCCTTTGGGATAAATACGATACCCTTGGGAATACTCATGGGTGAAATGATACAACGGTATCTTCTGTGCGCTTGCGGATCTTATCTCTTTACCGGAGATGATCCGTGATGTTAAGAAATACCAACAAGCATTTCTGGCGCCGTTGCCGGAGATGATTTGTTAGTATATCTTAGGAGCCATCAACAAGCATTTCTGGCGCCATTGCTAGGGAAGGCAAAGGAAGTGAAGGATAGCTATCACTTGTGATTAAGCTATAAGTACTAATAGTTGTTAGACAGGATTACCCTTGTTTGTTTTCTCCTTTGTGTGAAAATAGGGTAGTGTTGGCCAAACCATTGTATGGGATGGCCAACAAGGACGCAAGTGCTAAACTGCAAGATGATTCAAGGCGTACCTCAACAAATGTCCGCTAGGCAACACCATTGCCTTTTTGCGGGAGAATTTCAGCTTTCAGTAGGAGCCAAAGCCATCCATACCCAAGCTTGGGGAAGGCTCCAAGAAGTTTTTCTTGGTTTGCCTCCACCATGGGGTGGATAGTTGGCTCTTCATACAACACTCATGTCATGGGTTGGCTCCACCAATCCATGACCACATTCGTGCTGGAGCTGAAGGAGCCCTATTCTCATCCATCATGGATGAGAAGAAGGTCTCCACTCAAGGGGTGAATTGAAGAATGCTCGAGTTCCCATAGCTTGTCATGCACACCACTTCATAAGGTGGACATGCTAGTTATGGAACTACACCTCCCATTGAAGTATCATGAATACCAAGTCAATGGAGATTTGTTTGGATAATCCAAGTCGTGGATATTCACATAATTTGTGAAAATCCATGTCATCATGGGACGCGTGGGAATTATTTCCCTAAGACCCATGAGGACCTTTTTCAAACAACAACTCCAATGGCTACCAATTACAAGGAGGTCAAGGGTGGAATTAACATCACCCTTGTATTCAAGGAGGCTATGGCTTTCCAAGGGATTTAAGTTCAACTAGCCTACCTTGAAGTATCTTGGCCAAGCAGAAATCAAGACAACATTCATATGAAGATCTTGGCCAAGGACAAGAACTTAAGGAGCATTCAAAGTCCAAGATACCCCACATCACTTGTTGGGATTCCCACACTTCGACCAAACCCATTCAACCTAGGGCAAGTGACATTGTGGATGAAGCATTTCTTGTTTGATTGTGGAGTCCACATGTCATCATGCCCAAGGAAGCCTTTGACCCATGATCAAGGAATACACTCAAGAGGGAGAACCCGTCGCTACAACAACATGTCCATACCAATACAACGGGGAGAGGCTAGGGCCACCATGTGGCCCACATGTCCAAATGACAGCCAAATGAGTTTGGCATGTCAAAACAGAAGAAATCGTCCACATATTCAACTCCGGGATTGGACAACAAATCATCGCGCTGAACAGAACGGAGGTAAGTCCTACTCACCGGACTTCAAAAATTCGGTGAGTCGTTGCCAATAGGTCAATTGGTAGTTATCTCATATTTGTTTTCCAAATTGCATTTGCATGTTTGAAATTCCACACTTGCATGTTGGAAAGTAAAATTTCCAACCATCATAAAACTTAAAATTTGAATTAGGGGAGAAATTTAATTGGATATGAACTACGTGCATGACCACTTGAATTTATCTTCCTAGTTCAAACCAAAAAGATTTGCTTTGACCCTCATTGCATTTACAAGTTATTTCAAGCTGGGCAAGACAATTTGAAAATTGGGTTCAATTTGCTTTTGGCTAACGTAACCCGTTTTCGAGTTGTTTCGTGTGTTCTTGATTAAAGTGCAGCTAGGTCAAAATTGTGAAGAGGTGGTATGGCAAGAAAGTGGAAGGTTTCATCAAGCTCAAGTCACCATTGGGAGGATTTGAGAACACTTCTCTCCTTCAAACTCATTTTTAGTTTGAGGAAGAGAAATGTTCAAGATGATGACCCAATGGAGGAGCCAGAACCAATTCCATTTCCAAATCCAATCTCAACTTGGCATCAACCATCAAGCCTACGCCGAAAATCAAGGTTGTGAGTTTCTCACACAAAGACCTTCGTCACCAACTGCTCTGCAAATGAGGTATGAGTTTAGAATTTTTCATTGTTTGGTTTGCCATAGAATTGAATGTGTTTGCCTGCAATTGTGAGGAAGGTTGACACTTTCTCATCATTTAATTCTCATGCATCCTCACAAGAGTACGTTTGGGTATTGACTTTTGGATCTCCAAAAGGAAATCCCACCTTACTTGGAAAAATCTAAAACAAGTACCTAGAATCCTTTAAGCATTGTTTTGTAGACTTTGTCATTTTTTTCTAGGTTTAGAAAATAAAACTTTTGGGCATGACTTAATTGGTGAATTGGCATATAGGAACTTGGGCATAGTGACAGCCATAATTTTTAATTGAGCTTCAAGCATAGATGGTGTCACTAGATTTCAAACTCCTAGGAATAAGTGATATCCTTGCTTCAAAATTGAATTGCATTTTTAGGAGGAGTCACTAAATTTCAAATTCCTAGTGAGGTTCAGGAGGATAAAATTGAGAATCTTGTTTTTTATGGTCTAAATGATAAAAATTTGCTCTTGAAAGCTAAGATGGTTAGAAACTTTAAAAGGTGTAGGGATCCATATAGTGTATTTCTATCACATGCATTGCTATGAGTAGGAGATTTAGAAAATATGCAACATGAATTATCCATAATGCTCCACTCTTATCAATGAATAACTCATTGATTATAGATACACTTGACATTGGATCCAATGCATTTTTTATTTTTTTCTTCCCCGTATGTACAAATGAAAGTTCGGTTACCTAACTCGAACGTTCATTTGTACAAGTCTCGGGAGCTAACAATCCCTCTCCATTCAAGAGAGGAAGTTTGTAAGAGTAATATTACCATGCAGGCATTCATGATGCTGATTGTTGGGATCCCTAGAGGATTCCATTTCAACATCTCTTGGCCAAGGAGTAAATTAGGATGGTTGTTATCTATCAGAAATTATGGCCGAAGGTCAATCATAACTATACGAGGCTAGAGATTTGAAATGGGAACCCTCCATGAGCAACCAATGTGCTGCCACGAATGGGTGAGAGCATTATGCTCTCAACTATTTTAAGCACTCATTCAAGCTCAAGGGATTTGCCACCATCATTGTGTACAAGTTGTTTCTATGCGGCTAAGAGTTATGATGTACTATGACCAAGGAATGACAAGATCACACCCAATTTATATTGGGTGCAAGTTGTTCCTATGTGGCTAGAAGGTATGTCATGCCTTAGCCAAGGAACAACAGATCACACTCAACCCATGTTGAGTGCATGACATTCCTTTGCGGTTCTAGGTATGTTGTACCTTACCCAAGGAACAACTGATCATACCAAATGCGTGTTGGACACATGTCACTCCCTTATGACAAAAAGCTATGATACACCTTAGCCAAAGAATGACGAACATCCTCAATGTATGTTGACTGTACGTCATTCCTTTGGATCTAAAAGGTTATCATTATCCTAGCCAAGTAATGACAAATCACACCCAACACATGGAGACCCTGATGTGCGGACGATCGACATTGAAAACACTCTATTCAACCACACTCATGGTGTCCATGGGAGGCAACACAACAATCAACACTCAACCCTCCATTGTCAAAGCCATGCTGCAACAAGGATAGGCCAACTTATGGCCTACCTACGTCGTTAGGGTTTCAACCCCTAACACGGACCTTGATCAAGAATAAGCTTGGGGGAGGACCCCCACTTGAGGTAACTTGTATCACACCCACTGCATTTTTATTTCAAATCATCCGTTGCATATTTACTTTCCATCCATCCACCATGCACCTAAAAAAAATATAAAAATAGATTATATTTGCTTTCATCAAATAAAGATGTGCGGTAAGAATGATTTAAAATTCACATAGATGAAATGATGAATAGTTGCTCTATTTTATTTTCCTAAGTCTCTAGTTTACAACTTGCTATTCTCCGAATATTGCTTTCATTGGTTTGAAATACTTTTACCTTAATTTCGAAGTTGTGGGTAGCAAAAGCTTAATCTAATTCTAGGTTGTGCAAGACTAGAATTGGTAATAGGGCGGCTAGTCCTAGTTTGAAAGTAAAACTTAGATTTCTGGAGAAATTCTAAAAAGATTTAAGTTTCTCTCAATTGATTGGAAATACCTACCAAAGCCATATGATGTCCATCCATAGACAAAACCTTACCTTATGCATATGCTATTTGCCTTCACATTGAGCCTAGTCAAACTAGTATAGAACTATGTGAGAAATCATTCAACTCTTTTTGAATTCAAAGACTTCACTTGCACATGCTATACTTCTACACTAGAAGTAAGAAAAACGTCCATCATATCCACCATACCACAACAAAAAGAGAAACTCCATGTTATTCATGTTTAGCACTCTCTTCAAAATTCATTGCAAAGAAAGGGAGTAGAAGACATGGCTATAAAAAAAGGCATGCTTACATCATAAGCATGAGAAAAAAAAGCATGCTTACATCATAAGCATGAGAAAAAAAAAGAGAGAAAAGAAAAGTAGCCATGTTTCATCCCTGCAAAAAGAAAGAGAGATTATACCAAAAAGGAGTTATCTCAAGTATCCACATCCACTTCCACTCCATCACACATGCACTAGTCTTGAATCAAAAAGTGTTGAATTGAATTCTCTTAAGGCTTACTCTTTTGACTTAGCAATATATGTGATGCAAATATGACTACTTACTTTCCTTACCAAGCTCCACATACAAGCCATATTCAATGAGTAGGAATAGTGGAGGCACAATGCTTTGGTGAGGAAATATTTCCACTATCCACAAAGGAGTGACTGAGAGAATCAAATTGAGGTACTTAATATCTAAATTGAATTCTCCAGAATTTAAGAGGAACTTGATTTCTAGTCTATGTTTGCTCCATTTGCTATTCTACCTTTCAACTACTTATGAATATGAAAAAGCATAAGCCCCATGATAACTTAAGAAAGGTAGGGTATCATAGCCAATTTCTGCAATACTAGGTAGAGTATCTTGTTGAACATTAGATACTTTTGAAAATAAGATATTGTAGCAACTCCTGATCATCAACCTAAAGTCTTGACTTTGCTGGGGACGAGCAAAGGATAAGCTTGGGGGAGTTTGTTGAAGGCTGTTATATACCAATTTCATCCGTCAATTTAACTCAATTATGTGAAGGATTTGTCATTTCTTGCACATATCACCTTTATATCTAACCCAATTCCACTTGGAATTGGAGAAATATGTGTATGCAATATTTTATGCAGGAAATGAGGAAATATAGAGGGACCAATCCTATAAAATATCATCCCAGCCAATCAGGCGACGACACGTGGCATCTCATGGATCAAATGGCCCACAAACAGAAGTATCCGAGGAGATCAAACGGTGTATCACCCATATACATCAGTGGGACCCACCTGGCAACCACTTGGAGAAAGCACACGATAAACGATGCAATGACCAGGTCGACTGAACCAGGGGGTCGGCCGACCTAGTCTTTGCACCAAACTCGGTCAACCTCCACGTGTTGGCTCCCCCCCCTCTCCCCGGCTCCCTGGAGTCAATGGTGATTGATTCGCGCGCTTTTGGTGGCGGGAACCAACCTCAACACTAGTATAAATAGGACCTTCTACCCCTCACTTCAACACACACCACTTGGGCATCATTCTATTGTATACACTATCTTCCATAGTCCTTAGAGGAGTTAGGATGTAGAGAGGACAACCTCTAGTCCCAAGTCCAAATTGGGAAAGGAGTAGAAGGAGTCTCTCTTTCCAATTTCACATTGGGAAAGGTATGGCTTATGTATTCCTTCTTGTATTTGTGACTTTGTGCTCAATAAAGATATTATCTTTAGTCTTCTTTTATATGTATACTTGAACAAAGCGTTTCTTGTTTGATTGTGGAGTCCATGTATGTGGAAGGTATAGTCTTTATGATTTCACTCTCATGATCACATCTTATGGTCATAAACACTATAGACCCCCACTATGGTCTATGTAGTTATGATATTATTATGTTAATATGAATGACTTATGCTATGCTTCAACATTGGTTCAACGATGTTTAGGTTAGTCATTGCCTTAGGATGGCTTGTGCCATGGCTCCTAAGGTATTTTCTTAGTATGCTAGCATGGTGCTAGGGTATTTAAGTAGCGTTGGATGTCTCGTAGACTCACGGGTTAAAGAGTTAGGTAGTAGGTGGTGACAGCCCTATCTGTCCTTTGTAATCCTCCACGTTTGGCTATGCCATAGGCTCTTGGCGGGAGTCGCCCTAGTATTGCTAGGGGTAAGCCCGTGCCCGATGTGTTGAATAGCATTGCATTGGAATTCATCATTGACATGACCATTAGTATCTACCTAAGGCTATGTATATGTATTAGGAGCATTGTAGGAGCAACTCTCTAACTCTCAATTCAATCTCCCTCTAGGACCCATTTTACCCTTTAGAATAGATTGCCTAGGTGTGTGTCACACTACCCCTATTACCCCTGTCCGGATAATGGATTAGTATCCCATGGCTTGACCATAAGAGTAGCATATACTTTACTCCATTGCCTTCCTTTGGGATCAATATGGTACCCTTGGGAATACTCATGGGTGAAATGCTACAATGGTATCTTTCGTGCGCTTGCGGATCTCATCTCTTTACTGGAGATGATCTGTGGTGTTAAGAAATACCAACAATCATTTCTGGTGCCGTTGCCGTGGATGATTTGTTAGTATATCTTAGGAGCCGTCAACAAGCATTTCTAGCGCCGTTGCTAGAGATGATTTGTTAGTATATCTTAGGAGCCGTCAACATGGTCCGAACTACCACTACGCTTTTTCCTGCAAAGTCTGATATGCTTGAACATCTGCATAAATTTGAAAATAATGATTAGTTATACAAAACAAACGATAAAAAATGCGTACAATAAGAATCAAAATCTAACATAATACGTACAATAAAAATCAAAATCTAACAGAATCCGTACAATAAGAATAAAAAATCATTAGCATCAAAATCTGCTTCTGCCACACGTGCTTGAAGATGTTCACGTGTCTCTTGTTCTTCTATCTCTTGTTCAATCTCTTCTCCTTCACTGTCTTGATCAAATTCTTATTGATCCTCAATAATCCTTTTCTACTTTTCAATAACCCTTTATGACTGTCGAATACGTTTCCTTGAAATGCCAGTATGTTCTTCAGACATTAACTCAAAAGTATCACTAGCTATCTCTGCTAGTCCCGTCTCGCTAGATATCCTAAAATCTTCTACTTCCTTGACTTCATCTTGATAGACATCACCATTATCATCTTCTTGATTCTCTATGTATACATCATAACGACGATGATCCACTTCAGGATTAACTTTGATACAACCCACCAATTTTTGAAACTTGGATGAGGATAACGTAAATAGTACACTTGTTCCACTTGATGGGCAAGTACAACATTGTTGTTATGAGCTGTGTACCGCGAGTTGTAGTTAACCTCCATCATTCCAAATTCATCGACTCGTGTGCCCGATATTGGATCAAACCATTGACAGTCGAAAATCACAAACTTCGGTTCTTTCGGACCGCCAAATGTGTACTCGATTATTTTTTTTGAAGAACACCATAGTAAGCATTGACTTCTCCACTACCCTCCTCTGCCGTTATCATTACTCCACTGTTTGATGTGGCTGCAAGTGGGCGGTTTGCTTCTAAACTTGCCGTACGAAAACAATATTCATTGATATCGTATCGGCTAAATTCTCTTGCTTTTAGTTGACCATGAGAAATCTGTCGCAAGTCATCTGAGATATTGCGATCTTGCATACACTACATAAATAGACAAAGTTAGCATCTTACGACAAACATGTGAACTATAATTGAAGACAAAAGATAGATAGAAACATTACATGTTCACGGAACCATGCCACAAAGCTTAGCCCACCATTTATGTCATACTGCGCATCTTATCCAGTTGACTTTGTGTAGGATTTCGAGAAGATGTCCAATACAACTTGTCAAATATTTCAAAATATGGTAACACTTCCTCCATGTTGAAAAACATGTAAGCATGGTGTAGTTCCTCTCTTGCTCTAAAATATGATGAGAATTGGCAGCTCCAACACCTTTACCCTTCCAATTAAAAATCTTAAGCTCAGTCAGATGTTGCTCTTCTACATCATGATATCGTGTCTTAGATCCATTCACATTGTTGGCACGTGAGAAATATTTCATAGAAAAATTTGTAATCTCTTTAGCTGCAAATGCCTCTGCAATACACCCCTCAACTCTTGCCTTGTTGCGTACTGTATCTCTAAGTTTTTTCAATTCCCTTTCTTTACTATACATCCACCTGAACTGTGCAGGACTCGCTACCAACGCTTCATAAGGTAAATGTACCAGCAAATATTGCATAACATTCATAAAACCAGGTGGAAAGACTTTTTCCATCTTACATACAAGCACAACGATTTCTTTCTCCCACTGTCGCATCATCATCTTCGACACTTCTTTAGTGCATATCTGCCTATAAAAGTAACTCAGTTCAGCAAATATCATCCACAAATTAGGTTTGAAGTAGCCATGAAACATTACGGGCACAAGTCTCTCCATTATAATATGGTAATCATGACTCTTCAACCCATTTCGTTTACCGGTACTAAGGTTAAGACAATGTTTTATGTTAGCTGCATAGCGGTCCAAAAACTTCAATGTCTTCAACCAAGTAAGTATTTGTCTCCTTTCTTCTAGCTTGAGACAGTAAAGAGCTAGTGGCCTACTATCATTTCCACTTGCATTAGTTATAATCTCAAGCCCAGGACAATCGCAAAGATCAGCTAAGTCTTTCCTCGCATTCATATTATCATTGGTTTGACCGGTGAAATAAAAACACATGCTTATGATGCTTTCAGCCACATTACACTCCTGGTGCATTAAATCTATGTTGTGCGGTAAAATCAATGCCTTTGCATATGGTAGCTCCCAAAGAAAAGAAATATGAGTCTAGTTGTGTTCTCTACCATACCCTTCGAAACCACCTTCAGCGGACTCTTTTAACTTTGCATGCCATGCCATTTTTTGTTCATTTGTCAATCGACGAGATGGACCTTTTGTATCCATTTTGCCTTTCCGAAATGATTGTGTATCACTCCTGAAAGGATGGTTTGAAGGAAGGAATCGTCGATGACAATCAAAGAAGCTGGCTTTTTTTCCATACTTTAACCTGATAGCATCGGTGTCAGCCATACATATGGGACAACACAATTGTCCGTGAACACACCAACCAGCCCAAATGCCATATGCCAACAAATATGGATCGACCATAAATACGCGGCACGTAAGGTAAATTCACACTTCAGATGATTGTCATATGCCTTTACACCATGCCATAGCTCTTTCAGCTCTTCAATCAACGGCTGCATAAACACATTGATTTTCTTCCCAGGATGTTTAAGGCTAGGAATGATAGTCGTAAGAAATATGTATCCTTCTTTCATGCACATTTTGGGAGGAAGATTGTATGGCATGATAAATACAGGCCAACAAGAGTATGGACTGCTACTGGTGCTGAAAGGAGTGAAACCATCTGTTGATAATCCAAGACGAACAGTTCTGGGATCTCTTGCAAACTCCAGATCAAAATGGTCTAGAGCTTCCCATGCCACACCATCAGAAGGATGTGTCATAATATCCTTGTCATCGCTCTCACGTATCCCTTCAGAATGCCACCTCATCCGTTTTGCTATTTCATGGGACAGGAACAAACGTTTTAGCCTTGTTGTGACAGGCATGTACCAAAGTTGTTTAATCGGTACTTTTGTAGTTGTTTCCTCTCCATCATCGTTCAAAACCTTGACATATCTAGATGCATTGCAATGCATACAATGTGTATCGTTCATGTGTTCCATCCAAAACAACATGCAATTATTATCGCACGCATCAATCTTCTTATAGTTCATGCCCAAATCACTCAAAATCTTCTTAGAGTGGTATATGTCTTCTGGCATCTTATGCCCAGATGGAAGGAGATCACCAATTAGCTTCAAGACACCATTACAACAATTGTTTGCGAAATTGAACTTGGACTTCAACGCCGTAAGTCGTGTCACCGCCTGCAGAATGCTCACATTGGTGCTCTCATGCACTTTTTCACCTGAGGCGGCAAGATGGTCGTAAAACTCTTTCAGCTCCTTCGACATTGACCCATCTTCGTACTCTCTACCAATGTCCGCTAACATCTCATCTATCCGATCATCATCCTCGTTGCTGTCTGACTGATTATCATGAACCATCTCCCCATGCTCGTGCCATACTAGATAGTCAGGCATAAAACCGTGCTTGCAAAGGTGCTCCTCAATTTCATCCTTATATATATGTCGACGATTTCGACACTTGCTACACGGACACTTCGCAAGATGAGCACCACAAGCAAAGGCTTGATTGATGAAAACATTCGCGATACGAGCCCATTCCATAGTGTGCGCACCAATTGAACTCCAACCATCATACATCGCTTTACGATCGTCACTCATTTTAGCTTATACCTTTAAAGTAAAAAATGTAAAAAAATCTAATATATAATACACACAAACCATATAACTGTATATAAGATGTACCGTTCTTTTATGGATGACAACACAGATACTCACTCTACATAACCTAGTTAACATAACGGCATCATCTAAATCGCTAATTAAATTTATATATGTTACTCTTCAACAAACATACATTAGAAATTCATTTTAACTCAACTTTTCGATTTGCAATTAATACCTACAATTGTATGTTAAAATACATTTCAAGCATACATTTTAATCAATAGAGACAAATGCAACTAATAGCTAGAAACATTCATACATTAGAAATTAAACTAAATAATATCTAGAAATGCAACTAATAGCTATAAATATACATTAAAAATTAGACTAATAAATTGAAATGTAACTAATTATACCTTAACTGGCGGTGCACTAGAGAGTTCGACGGAGGGGGGAAGCCGGGCAGTGCCAGAGGGGCGCGGCGTAGGGCGGCGACAGCGCGCGGCCTTCTCTGCACGCACGGCCCCGGAGGGAGGGCGGGCGGGCAGGCGGGCGGCGCCGGAGGGGCGCGGCGTAGGGTGGCGGATGGCGGCGGTGGACGACCCTCTCTATATGCGCGGCGCCGGAGGGCGGCGGTGAGCGACACGCATGGAGAAAGGCGGCAGAGTGTCAAGTGTGCGGGCGTGAGTGACGAGCACGCGGGGAGATAGGTTTTACCGAGCCGGGCCCATTTATAGCCGTCGGTGGTTCTACTCGACGCCTATAAGTTACAAACGTCGGTTCCATCTTGGAACACGACGGCCATAACGGCCAGCGGCGGAATCGTCGCGACCTGAAACCGGGCCCACCTTAAGACCGTCGGTTGCCCCGGTAGCACCGACGACATTAATATATTCATCGGCCGACCGACGTTTATATTATTATGTATGTCGGTTCCAGAGCCTCGACCGACACGATCGACGAATATATTAATATGTATGCCAGTTCCGGAGCCTCGACTGACACATTAAATTAAAGGCGTCGGCCAACCGACATTCATAATTTTTGTCCATCAGTTTTTATATACCTTCGCCTTTAATTAATTAAATACGACGGCCCCGACGGCCTTTCTGGGAACCGACGGTCGTTTGCCCGTTTCTTGTAGTGAATGATGAGATCATGCACATTATCATTGCACAAATAAACATGGCACAATGTTTATTTGTTTGGGATCCTGACTCAAGTGAATGGTCATGCTTATTTGATGGAGAACATGGAGATGGTATACTATATCATCCACCACCTTGGCCTCCTCCTTTGATGCACACAAGAGGATTTGATGGCGTTGCACATATGGACCCACACATGAGAGAAGATGAACTTGAGTCGAGGACGACTCCAATTCAAGAAGGGGAGGATGATGAGGACATCACTCCTATGGATATACACAACACTCCATTCAACATACAAGACGCAATCAACAAAATTCACACACACCCATTAATTTCAGAGGTGAGCTCGTTCTTATATGTTTCCTTATATATTTTTGAGAATAGATTGCTACCTAATGACTTAATTGTAATTAGGATCCATGGAGAAGTTCAAAGAGTAATTGGAGGAAGAGTTAGGGGCGTGGAGGAACAAATATTATGTTCAAAGAAGATGGAAACCGATCCAAACTCAAATTCGTGTCCAACTCGGAGTCCAGGAGCAGTTCACACTAAAACGGACACCCATGATGCATACAAACTCTGTTTTGGACGTTCTACATATGCACGAAAAGGAGAGAGGATAAACTTTCGAATGACACTGGTCCCATGTCAGACTTCTTCTGGAGTCGATGGGAATCTTCGAAACAAAATCGACTTTAAAATCTGTCAGGGTGTCGCACCACCATATTGGGCCATTGGGCCTCGTATCAAGTCTACATCTCTTATTTTCGTGTCTTAGGGTTAGGTCACGATCCCAACGGCCCCTTGGACGTCCTCCCACCTATATATACTCCATAGTAGCTGCCATAGACAATTGGGTTTTGCTTAGATTAATCTGTTATACATAGTTTCGCGGTTCATCAGTTTGTGAGACCCCAACTTAGCAATTCAGATTGCTTCTACCTTGTTCTTGCTTGTGTTCTCGGTTGCACTTGTAGGGATTAGCCTTCTTGGAGAGTTCTATCATGGGCAACACAGTTTATAACCAACGGAGCGGTGGTGTAGTGATTGCACGGTTTTTTCGTATTCTACTCGAGAGCCTCGGATCATCAATGTCGAAATCTCCACCCCAATCGACATACCCTTCGGAAGATTGGGCCTAAACTCCTCATCAATTGCTATTGACAAGAAGGTAATAGATGATAAAAATAATGAGGATGCACGAAATTAATGCGCGCAGAGTCTGTTTGCACACAAATGTATTGCATTATAGGTTCGAATAACTATGGAGACAAGGACACACTTAAAGTACATGATCAAATTAAGTGTGCTATTCATCTTGTACTAACCCAGGGAAGGTAAAGACATACTTAGAGTACAGTACCAAGTTAAGTCCACTTTTGATCTAGGACCAACTCGACGCTACTCATAGACTCTATAAAATACATTTGGGGCTATTGTGATTTTACCCCTGATTTGAAGTGCAATTGTGATTTTACCCTCCAAATTGAGATTTTGTGATTTTACCCCTGCTTTTTTGAAATGTAGGCAAAGTATACTCCTACTCCGTTAGTAGGTGTTAACGGTGTTAAGTATGAGAAAAGAAGACGTAAACATCCTTGTGATTTTATCTGTACTTTTAATTTATGGTTGTAATTTTACCCATACATTAATATAGTCAAATTAACATTTTGCCATGATTTTTGTTGCAATTTCAACAATATTTCTGCAGTATTTTGGTAATGTTTTGACAACATTTTAAAATAATTTCAGTAGCATTTCGACAAAATTTTAGTAGTATTTTAACAATATTTCAGCATTATGAACAATACATGTAGGAAGGGTATTACGGTCTTTTTCAATTTCCTAATATTTTATTTTATTTTTGAAAAAAATCATTTAATTCTGTGAGACTAACAGTGTTAAGAATGAGGGATAAACAGAGACTTCATTTTTAAAAAGCAGGGTTAAAATCACAAACTCTTAATTTGAAGGGTAAAATCACAATTGCATTTCAAACCAGGGTAAAATCACAATAATCCCAATACATTTTATACAAATAAAGACTGACGTCCATGTAACTAAGTGTAGAACTTACAAAGGTGCTCAATGTTTCAAGGATTGGGAAGTGGTATCCCATTCTCTATTGTTAAGCGGACGCATCCGGGGAGGGAAACTTTGACGACTCGAAAGAGGCCTTCCCAGTTGGGAGAAAGTTTGTTCATCCCTTCACGAGTAAGTATTCGCCGCAGGACCAGATCGCCTTCCTCCAACTGTCGGTTTCGTACATACCTTTGGTGATAGCGTCGGAGCCCCTGGCGGTATCGCACGTTTCAAATAGTTGCTTGGCACCTTGCCTCGTCGACGAGGTCTAGGTCTTCACGCCGGACCTGGTCCTGTGTGGCATCGTCGTAGGTCCGGACCCGAAGAGACTCTATGTAATCTCCAGAGGAAGGACTGCTTCGACTCCATATACCATGAAGAAGGGTGTCTCTCCTGTTGCCCGGTTGGGTGTTGTTCGGCTCGCCCACAGTGCAAACGGGAGCTCTTCTATCTAGTTGGTGCCATATTTCTTCAAGCCCTCATAAGTGTGCATCTTGAGTCCCTTGAGTATTTCTGCGTTTGCTCTCTCAGCTTGGCCATGGCTTGTCGGATGAGCTACTGATGCGTAGCTGACTGTTATGCTGAGGTCTTCGCAGTACTCTTGGAATGCTGCACTTGTGAATTGGGTTTCGTTGTCAGTGATGACTCTATTCGGAACTCCAAATCTGCAGACAATGGACGTCAAGAACTTGATGGCAGATTATTGGTTGATAGTCACAATAGGAGTATCTTTCGGCCACTTTGTAAACTTGTCAATGGCGACGTATAAGAACCAGTACCCTTCGACGGCTTTTGGGAAAGGTCCCAAAATATCCATCCCCCACATAGCGAATGGCCATGAAGGACGAATCATTTGTAGTGGCTGTGCTGCTACATGAATTTGCTTCGCATGAACTAGCACGCTTCACACTTCTTGACAAGCTCGACTACATCCTGGAGTGCTGTAGACCAGTAAAAACCATGTCGAAAGGCTTTACCGACTAGCGTGCGTGATGACGCGTGGTTCCCGCACTCGCCTCTATGGGTCTCTGCGAGGAGTTCGCAACCTTCTTCCCGGGAAATGCACCGCATTAGAATGCCATAGGAACCACGTCGATGGAGATCCCCTTATACCAACGTGTATCTTTTAGCCAATTTGACAATTCGCTCAGCAGACGCACCGTCTTCAGGAAGGATGTTGACCTTCAAGTAGTTCCGGACCTCCGAGATCCGTGCATTGAGACTGACTTGAGCTTATGGATCTTGCGCGCTTGGTTGCTCGGAGCTTTCTGTAGCGCCTACGATCCTAGGTGGATGCCATGGTAATAGGGTCACCAAGACCGCTAGCTTCGGGGTGCTGGTCTCGCCCCCATCAAGTTCAGCAGGTTGAGCGGCTGGTGCTGGTAATCTCCTGACACCCTGTCGGGTGCTTGAGCCCCGGTTGAAGCCTTCGTCGAGAGATCATCAACTTCAACATTGTTGAGACGCTGAACATGGCAGAGGTCCAGGACGTGGAAGTCCTTCTGTAACTTCTGGACTTCAAGTAGATATGCAGCAAGTTGAGGGTTATTACAACTACATTCACCTTTGACTTGTTTGATGATGAGTTGCGAGTCACCCTTCACCAGCAGCTGTCGGACGCCATACGATAGCGCCACCTTGAGTCTGAAGGTGAGAGCTTCATATTCTGCAATGTTGTTGGTTGCCATGAAGTAGAGGCGCACCATGTACTTGATCTTCTCTTCGATCAGAGCGAGGAGAAGGATTCCAGCTCCGACCCCCTGCTTCTGCACGGAGCCGTCGAAGTAGACCTTAGGTTCCGGCTTCTGCTCGTTGAGTCCCCCGGACTTGATGAAGAAGGTGTCCACTCCACCACGAAGTCAACCAGCGCCTGACACTTGATTATGTGTCGTGGCAGGAATTCGAGATCGAATTCTAACAACTCTGCTGCGCACTTGGCGATATTTCCTGTTGAATTGGGATTATGTAATATTGCACGTAGTGGATAAGAGGTTACCACTGATATATTGTGGGCTTGGAAGTAGTGATGAATCTTCGTTGAGGCGATAAGAACTGCGTACAACAGCATATGGACCTCAATGTACCGAGTCTTGGCATCATGAAGTACTTCGCTGATGAAGTACACTGGCCGCTGGACAGTTTGGACCCTCCCGGAGGGGTCTTAAGCTTCTTCTTCATCAACCCCGACCCTCCGGAGGGGTCTTGATCTCCTTTTTGAGCAGTAGATACTCCCTCGGATGAGAGAGGTTGATCCACGGACATCTTGCCTTTAAGATCCGTGCCTAGGGGCTAGGACCCAGACTCGCCTACAGGTAGCTCCAGACCCTCTCAGAGGGGTCTAGGCTCCTGAATTGAAGATGTATCTGGTCTTTCCACAACTAGAACCATGCTAACAACCTCCGTAGTTGCAGCGATGTAAAGCAGAAGAGGCTCTCCAGGTTCTGGAGCTACCATGATTAGTAGTGTGGTGAGGAGCTATTTAAGCTCTTGGAATGCTTTCTCTGCTTCGTCAGACCAATGGAATAGTCTGGACTTCCTCGATAGCTTCAAGAAGAGAAATGCTGCTTTGCTAGTCTTGAGATGAACTGGCTGAGCAAAGCTAGACACCTAGTAAGCTTCTGCACATCCTTGAAACGGGCTGGAGGCCGCATCACTTTGATGGCTTTGACCTTGGCTGGATTTGCCTCAATCCCTCGGTGAGTCACCACGAAACCGAGAAGCTTTCCGGAGTTAACCCCGAAGACAGACTTGTCAGGGTTAAGCTTCATGCGCGTCAGGTGCAACTTGTCGAAGATGGATTGAAGGTTATCGAGGAGTGAATCTTTGTTCTTCACCTTGACAACGATGTCATCAACGCAGACCTCCACTAGATCCCGAATAAGCTCCCCAAAGGTTTTGTGCATAGCTCGCACAAAGGTGGAGAGTGCATTTTTGAGACCATAAGGCATCACTGTGTAGCAGTGGAGACCATCTACCGTAATGAAAGCAGTGTGCTCTTCATCTTCTTTAGACATTGGAATTTGATGAAATCCAATATTCGTCTGTCGGTACCCGGCATATCGGGTACCCTCGCGCATAAGCTAGAGCTGCCTAGCTAGGTACCTGGCCTTCCAGCAGAGACGGGGCCAGAGGGTGCTACGTGTTTGGAAGGCCCAAACCTATATGCCTTAGATGCGGGATCCGAGGTACCCACAAGAGACCTCGAAGAAGAGTTTAGCTCCCCCTTGGAGACGAGCTCTCAAGCAGCCATGTGTCCAGCAGGTAAGGATCCCCCTACCCCGTGAGATAGGGCTCTGGTGCTGTCACGTGGATTGAAGCATCAGACAGGCCACCTCCCGTGTAGGTGGGCTCCGGCAGTGCCACCTTCCCCGCAGCCTTAGAGTCCCCGCTCTACTCAGGAACGGGCTCCAAGGCTGCCACGTGGTTCGTAATACGGGACCTGACCTCCTCCATGAGGGTGAGCTCCCGAGCTGCCACGTGGTCCGTAAGGCGGGACCTGACCTCCTCCTTGAAGATGAGCTCCCGAGCTGCCACATAGTCCAACCACTTGCCCTGGACCGAGAGTTGCGGGAGTTAAGAGGCCGGTGCGCCTTGTCCCTGTCAAGGATTGAATATACGCAGCTTCCCTAGATGCATGGTGCGGCGCATGCCTAATATCAGGTACCGCTACAACCAATCGCATCGTAGTGAAGATGCCGCAGGCCTATCCCACTCTGCCAAGGTAGCTTATGACGACAGAGACTTGGACAGAACATCCCCTACCATTGTCAGCAACGGCGCATGGGCCACTAGCAACTCAGGTGAGAAGACAGGGGGTCTTCAAAGCCACGGTCAGAGGAAGCTTATGCGAGAAGCCTTAGATCTTTAGAATAAGATCGCCCGAGACCACCTGTCGGGCCCCGGACCCCACTTGTAAGGCGTTCGGCCTTGTCTATAAAAGGACTGGACCACCACCGTTACAAGGACCAGAAACCAATCCCCGATACACACACGCATTCACACACACTAGCAATACAATCCACCGTGGAGTAGGGTGTTAC
This sequence comes from Tuctoria greenei, assembly GCA_036927565.1. NCBI lineage: Eukaryota > Viridiplantae > Streptophyta > Magnoliopsida > Poales > Poaceae > Tuctoria > Tuctoria greenei. The sequence continues at coordinate 30,367,454 of JAYESD010000005.1, read as the reverse complement.
GCTCCTTGCGGCCCGAACCACGTAAAAAACCACCGTCTCATACACTCTCATACGCGAGAACACTCGATTGAGGCTTCAGCCCCGTTGAACATGAACCATTGCAGGCTGCTCCTTAGCAGATCCGAGGGAAGTGTCACATTAATACTTCGACATTTGGTGCACCATGTAGGGTGCTTTTTCCCTCAAAAAAATGGTTGCGCTTTCACCACCATGGTGTTCATCAGGCCCGTGGAAGGCGGTTTCCGCGACCATCGTCCGGTGACCAGATCCGTCGCTCGAGTGGTGCTCTCTGGTTCGTCACGCCCCCCGTGCAAGTACAGCTGGCCAGGACGGCACATTAGGACACATCCCGGCCCAGTCGGCTCCCCCGACACCATCGGCGGCAAGCCCGGAGAGCGCTTTGGCAGCAGCCAGGGCTCTTCTCCACCACCCACTGTCGCTGAACGCTACCCAGAGAGCGGCTCAGCAGTGGGTCCAAGACATCGACCAATTCGTCGTTGCGGCCATCAAATCACCCAATAGGGGAAGGCGTCATGTGTCGCCGTTGCGCACGCCGTCCATCGACCGCCGCACCGCCAAATCCCACTCCTCTAGGCTTACGAGCGCTGGTCGGCTCCCCACGGAGGACGTGAGGGCTGAGCTTGACCGTTGTCAAGCTCACATGGACGGGCGAGTCATTATGGAGTGGCAGCGAGAGAGGCGGCACAACCTCAACGCCGAATATGGCCCCCAATGCCCTGTTCATGAGGCGTCCTCCGTCCAAGGTGCACCGCAGATAAACCCTCCGCCACCTAACCAGGAGTATGTTGGCTCATCAGCCCCCCTGCAGTATTCGGTGCAGCAGGACATACAACAGCAGTACTTGACGCAACCAGTACCGTTGCAGCAACACATGGAACAACCAGTGCCACAACCGCAGGTCCCACAGGCGCCGCACGTCGTGCAGCAGACCCCTCTGGGGTATGCTACCCCGTATGCCTCCCCGGCGAAGCCCATCGAAGGCTACGCAGCGTTGGCTCTGTACCTCTGCCTCATGACGTGGTCGCGCAAATTCTGGCCACATCTGCCAGGGAAGTTTGACAAAAGTGTCAACCTGGCCGAGTTTCTGCAGATCTACACCACGACGCTCCTTGGTGCAGGAGCGGATGAGCCCATCCTGGCGAACTACTTCCCGGTCGCCGTGACCAGATCAGACCGCTCGTGGCTGATGAACCTTCTCGAGGGGTCCATAACCTCTTGGGATGAGTTGTGCCGACAGTTCGCGGCGAACTTCAGCAGCTCCTACATGCGTCTCGGCACCTAGCTCGACCTCCACGCCGTGCGACAGCAACCCAAGGAGACGATGCGATCATTCATCCAGTGTTTCTCCCAGGTACGCAACTCCATCCCCAACATCCCGAGTGCTTCTCTCATAGTGGCATTTTGCCAGGGGGTGTGTGACCGCAAGATGCTCGAGAAGTTAGCCACGCACAACGTGCAAGATGTCTCTGAGCTCTTCTCCATTGCCAACCGGTGCGCTAGGGCAGCAGAAGGCAGCAACTGGCATGCTCAGCCTGCCCCGGGGGCGGGTGGGGCCAGCCAGACTGAAGAACATTTTGTTACCCCTGGTAGCGTTAAAAAGAAGAACAAGAACCGGGGTGGCATCCAGAACAAGCTGCTGCATGGGTCCCCCATCTAGGTAGCAGCCGCAACCGATAGTAGCAAACCCCCACGCCTCGAGAAGCGCCCATGTCAGCTAGCTACCGCTGACGACGGTGTCGAGCCCTGCCCAGTGCACAAGACTCGCGAGCGAGTGTCGGGAGATCAAGAGATGCGCTGAACGCAACCAAGAGCTGTCGCAACAGCGCCCGGACGGTGCCCCCTTCTGCCAGCGGGAGGGCAAGCAGAAGGTCAACGCCAAGGTCGACGATGTTGAGGAGATGGAGTACCAGAAGCAAGAGCGGGCCGTCAAAGTGGTCCACCAAGATGAGGACTTCGACGCCAACAGCGACCACGAACTTTGCAAGACACTCCACATCATCTTCAGGGGGTCTTGGTATCCCGCGTCCCAGAACGTAGTTAAGACCCTTCATCGTGCGATGGCTTCGATAGCCCCTGCCCCACTCCGGCGCTGCACCACCGGTGGAAGGAGATGCCAATCAGCATCGATGCCTCCAACTGCCCCAAAAACATGGCTGGGGTAGGGATTCTACCTCTCCTTGTCGCCCCCACCATTGCCACCGTCAAGCTCCACTATGTCTTGATAGATGGTGGGGCCGACCTCAACCTCATCAGTTGTGCAGCCTTCAAGCAGCTACAGATCCTAGTGTCCAAACTCACCCCCTCGAGCCCATTCTCAGGGGTGGGACCAGGGATCATCATCCCATACAACAACATACATCTCCGGGTGACCTTCGGGACACCCGACAACTAAAGGACGGAGAGCATCCACTTCGACATCGCGGATGTCAGCCTCCCCTTCAACGCCATCATCGGCGGACCCGCCGTGTACCAATTCATGGACGTAGCCCACTATGGCTACCTTGTCCTGAATATGCCAACCCCCTGCGACATCTTCAGGATCCGCGGAGACCGCACTGTTGCAGTGTTAGCCTTGGAGCAACTCCAAGCCCTCACAACAGACCCAACACCTATCCCGAGCGGCACTGGATCAAGTCAGCCTCCGCCGAGCTCGCGTCAGCGCGGAGCACCCGCTACGCCCCATTTGCACCCGTCAAAGCTGTTGAGCTCAGTCCCAGCTCTGCTCAGACGACTCGCAAGGCGGGCAGCCAAGGAACGAAGTAGGGACGCTCGCTCATCGCTCCTCTAGTAGCTATAGACTGTTGACGGCTGTTATATACCAATTTCATCCGTCAATTTAACTCGATTATGTGAAGGATTTGTCATTTCTTGCACACATCACCTTTCTATCTAACCCAATTCTACTTGGACTTGGAGAAATATGTGCATGCAGCATTTTATACAAGAAATGAGGAAATTCCAATCCTATAAAATATCATCCCAGCCAATCATGCGACGACACGTGGCATCCCATGGATCAAATGGCCCACAAACATAAGTATCCGAGAAGATCTAACAGTGTATCACCCATATACATCAATGGGACCCACCTGGCAGCCACCTGGAGAAAGCACACGAGAAACGATGCAATGACCAAGTTGGCCGAACCAGGGGGTCGGCCGACTTGGTCTCTGCACCAATCTCGGTCAACCTCCACGTGTTTGCTCCTCCCGACTTCCTGGAGTCAATGGTGACTGATTTGCGCGCTTTTGGTGGCAGGAACCAACCTCAACACTAGCATAAATAGGACCCCCTACCCCTCACTTCAACACACACCACTTGAGCTTCATCTCTATTGCATACACTATCATCCATAGTCTTAGAGGAGTTAGGTTGTAGAGAGGAGAGTCTCTAGTCCCAAGTCCAAATTAGGAAAGGAGTAAGGAGTCTCTCTTCCCAATCCTACATTGGGAAAGGTATGGCTCATGTATTCTTTCTTGTATTTGTGACTTTATGCATAATAAAAATAGTATCTTTAGTCTCTACTTATACATATACTTGGGCAAAGCGTTTCTTGTTTGATTGTGGAGTCCATGTATGTGCAAGGTATAGCTTCTATGACTATTTCATCATGAACATATCTCATTATCATAGAACCTATAGACCCCCACTATAGTCTAGTTAATTATAACATAACTAGGTTAGTACAGATAATTATGTTGTGTATCAACATTGGTTCAATGATGATTCAATTCATTGCCTTAGGATGGATTGTGCCTAGGCTCTTAAGGTAATTACTTAATATGCTAGCATGGTGCTAGGATAGCTAAGTAGCATTGGATGTCTCGTAGACCCACAGATTGAAGAGGTAGACAGTAGGTGGTGACATCCCTATCCGTCCTTTGTAATCCTCCACGTTCGGCTATGCCACAGGATATTGGCGGGAGTCGCCCTAGTATTGCTAGGGGTAAGCCCGTGCCCGATGTGTTGAACCACATAGCATAAGTATTCACTATTGATCTAGCTTATGGATAATTAGTTTAGACTATGTATATGTACAATAGAGCATAGTAGGAGTACCTCCATAAATCTCAACCTTAACTAACCTCTAGGATCCTCTTACCCCCCTTAGACTTGAAAGCTTTTGTGTGTGTCACACTACCTCCACTATTATTTTATCCATCCTTACTAGATTCTTACCTAGACCTTTCTACCCTATCCACTTGATGATTGTTATATCTCTTCCCTGCCTTCCTTTGGGATCAAATAAATGACACCCTTGGGAATACTCTTAAGAGGAAATGCTACAATGATACCTACGTGCGCTTACGGAACTCACTTTGTGATCCAATAGAACCGTTAACAAGCATTTCTGACACATCAGTTGGAGATGTTTAGTTAATGGTGCATAAGAAATACCAACAAGCATTTCTGGCGCCGTTGCCGGGGATGATTTGTTAGTATATCTTAGGAGCTGTCAACATAGACAATGAGGTTGCCCTGCAACCATCACAGCATTAAGGACAACCGAGCTCCAGGAGGGTTTGGTCTAGAGTGTGCAGTCAGCTTGGCTTGGTCAACCCTAAGCCTGTACACCCTGCATCCCTCATCATCCAGAAGCAAGCTGTTGGCCTCTTTTGTAAAAAGTTTGTCTCCCCCTATGAACGCCAATAAAAAAGAATCATTATCTTACTTCATATTTTCTTAAAATCATTGTTCATTTAATTATGCGTTAAATTTATGATCATGCCATGCTAGACTCGTTTATTGTATATTACCTTTATATACACGGTTGTACGCTCTATAACTCACCCATGTCGGAGTGGTGCAGTCCTACTGTCGACAGGTTCGCTTGAGGTACCTGCAATGTGTGAGGGGTTCTTTCGGCTGCTCTCGTCATTGGGGTCTTGTGGCGCCAGAAGGGTTCTCAGGAAAGGCTTGTGCCGAGCAGGAGGTCCAGGGGGTGTAAACTGCTTAGCCTGGTTCTGTACTCTAAGCATACACACCCTACCTCCCAGCACTACGACCGAGTATTGAGGCCAGAAAGCTCACACCCTGAGGAAGGCAGGAGCCGGATCTCGAAGCACCAACGCATCGAATGACCCAAGCTCCGTGCATCAGTCCGGGGCAGTAAGACTTGACACAGTTAAGGGAGAGGAACAAGTAAACCGGCGAGCAGACTAGTCCCCCCTTTTTTTATCATATGTTCAAGACAACCATCTCTGACACCTCCCAAGAGGCTCGCCTCGATGTCTCAGCACGTCAACGACAACAACAAGCGCGAATAAGTGAGTAAACTCTCCTACCTTGCTCCTGTTGCTAACAGGGTTCTCTTGTGATAGCCTATACAACAGGGGTCTGCCGTCGACGTATCTACAAAGATGGTGGACGACGTCAGAGCAGCCAACTCCAGCACCTCCCAAGGGGCCCGCCATCGACGTTTCAGCACGTCAACAACAGCAGCAAGTGCGGATAAATGAGTAAACTCTCCTATCTCGCTCTTGTTGCTAACAGGGTTTTCTTGTGATAACCTGTACACCAAGGGGCCAGCCGTCGATGTATCTACAAAGATGGTGGACGATGCCGGAGCACCAAAATCCGGCACCACCCAAGGGGCCTGCCGTCGACGTCCCAGCACATTGATGAGAGCAACAAGCGCTGATAAGTGAGTAAACTCCACTGCCCCGCTCTTGTTGCTAACAGGTTCTCTTATGATAGCCTGTATACCAGGGGCCTGCCATCGACGAATCTTCAACAATGGTGGACGATGCCGGAGCATCCAGCTTGGGCTCCTCCGAGGGGGCCTGCCACCGACGAATCTACGACGATGGTGGGCGACGTCAGAGCACCCAGCTCCGGCACCTCACAGGAGGCCTGCCGTCGACGTCTCTACAACAATGGCAGGCGACGCTAGAGCATCTAGCTCCGACACCTCTCAGGGGGCCTGCTGTCGATGAATCTGCGACAATGGTGGGCGACGCGAGAGCAACCAGCTCCAGCACCTCCCAAGGGGCCTGCCGTCGACAAACCTACAATGATAGTGGGCGACGCTAGAGCATCTAGTTCCGATACCACTCAAGGGGCCTGCCGTCGACGTCCCAACACATTGACCTAGCAACAAGCACGGATAAGTGAGTAAACTCTCCTGCCTCGCTCTTGTTGCTAACAGGTTCTCTTGTGATAGCCTGTATACCAGGGGCCTGCCGTCGATGAATCTTTAATGATGGTGAACGACACTAGAGTATCCAGCTCTGGCACCTCCCAGGGGGCCTGCCGTCGATGTCTCTACAACGATGGCAGGCGACGTCAGAGCATCCAACTCCGGCACCTTCCAGGGGGCCTACCATCGATGTCTCTACAACAATGGAGGGGGAGCCCAAAGTAGCCATCTCCGACACTTCCCAGGAGGTCTACTGTCATCGTCAACACTCAGACAAAGTTCAGCGCCCCTGGAAGGACCCCACAGAGGTCAGCCACTCATGCTCCCCCGTTCTACTGGGGGCCAGTCGAAGACATCCTACGCTCAAGTGGTAGGCGTACCCAGAAACCTGGCCCCACCTACCAAGGGGCCTCTAAGGGGGATTTATAGGCAAGACATCAACAAACGACAAATCGGCCATGTCAACTGTGCAAACGTTGGTTCCTTGAAAGCTAACGACATCAAGAAAAGCTCTTGAAGACCTTACACAGCTAAGGACTTGGGGTAACAAGTTGAGAAGCACAACACAAGCCAAACAAACACAAAGTCAAATTCATTGAAGAATATTTACAAAAGGGCGAACCCCGAATACAAAGACGGGCCGCCATCCTCAATCCGTGGCAAATTGCGCGACGACATGTTTGGCGGCATTCTTCACCCCTGCTACAGCTATCTCCTTGCGCTCTTCAAAAGGACCTTCAAAGTTAGGCTACAGTGGCAGATCAGGGTACCGGCTCTGATAGCACACCAAGACATGGGATGCCACCGTCTCCGCCACCGCCCTACCCTCGGCTTCCAGACGCTGAGCCAGTTGACGCTCCTGCAAATCGAGCTCCCGGGCGCGGCGCTTCGTCGTGTCCTCCTGGGCTTGGATGTCTAGATCACGCAGGAGAAGTTCCTGATACTCAGCTAAGTGATGCACCCGATCCCGCGCCAAGTCCCTCTCCAGGAGCTCAAGATCTTTAAGGCGGGACTGCAGCCTATCCTGATCTGCCTCTGCTCAGCGACAGCAGTCTACCGCTCAGCAACAGCAGCTTCGCGGCAACCCAGGGCCTCTCGACCCTCTTCAAGGGCGCGCAGGCAGGCGTCAGCCGTGTCATTGGCTACCTTGGTGTCGGCCAAGATCTTATGGGACATTGCGTCCATGGCCTTTGCCAAGCGGTGCCTCAGCTCCAACTTCTTGCTCTTCTTTTGGTACTTAGCCTTTGCCTCGGCGATCCTGGATCTCAGAAGGTCCTCCCAGCCTTGGAGGCGCTCGCCCTTAGCACGCAGCTTCTCCCATTTTGCAGCGAGAGCCCCCTGCACCCGATGAAGGTTGGATTGCACCAGGAGGATGTTGGACTGCGTCGAGTCCATGATGTCGGAGAGGTGCTCTGGCTGCGCCGAAGTTATGGAAGGTCGCCCGACGATCATCTCGGGGACCTCTTCCTCACGAAGTGGTGAAGGCAAGGCCACTAGTACCAGAGACTGAGTAGGAGCTGCGGTGCTGCCAGAAGCGGCAGCATCACCATCGCCCAAGGAGCCGCCCGCCAGATCAGTAGCAGCGGAGGCCAAGCCCTCAGCCCCCTGATCCGGCTCCGACATTACGTCTGGCGCAATGACCGAAGGTGCCTCTGGCATGACAGCTGGAGATGCTTCACTTCCCGTGTGGGGTACGGACGCTGGAGCAGCGCTCTCTTGAGCAGGCTTGGTTGTCTGCTTTGCCGGTACAGTCGTAGCCTCCTGGGCCGACTTCGAAGCGCTCCGGGACATTACCTCCGGTGGTAAGGGTGTCACAACAGCTGACGTGGCCCTGCAAATCAAAACCAAGGCCTGATCAATCAACAAGAACAGGCAAGATAACAAAGCAAGCATTGGTCAGAATGCCTTACCGACGTCCCCAGAAGCTCCAGCGGGCCTCCAGCTTCAGTGGCCCTGAAGCTGCGGGTCCTGACGACGGCGTGGTAGGAGTGGTCCTCCCGGCCATGCCTCCACTAAAACCACCAGCGACGATGACACCCTGCATCGACGTACCTCCACCGACTCCAACGGAGCCACTCCCGAAGCCTCCTCTCGAGCTGTCACTAACGTCGGCCCGAGGCCTCTTCGCCTGAGGCTCCGTAGGAGTAACGCTCCTGGAGCCCCTTATGGCACCTTGAAGTGCGCTGGCGGTGGAGATGCTGGCGGTGTGTCGACCACAGACGTTGGCGGAGCCACCCCTTAACGGACTGAGCCTACCCCTGAAGAACCGCTGGCACCCAATGCTGAGGAGGGGCGTGTCGGGGGACGTTGACATGGAGTGAAGGCCACCTGCAGCGGCACCTTCAGCGGCGTCCGTGGGCGCTTTCCCCTTCCCGGCGTCGACAACCGGCACCTTGCCTCTCCCACCATCAGAGCACGCATCTTCCACCCTTGATGCCTCGGAGCCTGGGGCAGGTGTAAACTCCTGCGATGGGTTGACGATGGCCAGCCCACGGCTCTCGTCACCAACCTGCCGCGGTGCAAGACCGAGCGCGTCCAGGTTTGGCATCTCCTTCAGAATCTTCGTCCGAAGGTCCCGATCCGTGTAAAGCGGTGGGCAAGACCGCATGAAGATGAATACGTCGTGCGACAACAGGTCGTCGCACGCCGTGGACATTGCGTCGAGCACCTCTTGCGGGGTCGTCTCTGTGTTGCGACCCCGCACCAGCCGGGTGCTGCCCTGTGGCCCGAAGTAAAGACATGCAGGGCGGCTATGGTGCTGGAGGGGAGCCCAGCGTCGGCGAACGAAGTTCGCCATCACCATCAGCTCTGACAAGCCATGATCTGCCAGGAATTGGATCCTCTCTATCACCGAGGTGTAGGCTTGCTCCAACTCCGGGTGCTCTTCCTAGGTCTCCTTCCTGAGTATCGGCCATCCGGTGGGCATGACCATGTGATCATGGGCATCGACCTGTATGATCACCCAGTCTCTCCTCCAGTCGGCCCACTTCGATGAGGAGAGCGAGGTGATGTACTTGAATGGGATGTTGGCTCGATGCTAGAAGCAGTAGCCACCGAGGAAGTTTGCTTTGTTCTTCTTCCTGGTCCGCCTCAGCACAAAGAACTGCTGGAACACTGGCACGAACGGGAACACCCCGACGAACATCTCGCAGAAGTGCGAGAACACCACTGCCGCCACGAGAGAGTTCAGCGACAAGTGGTGAAGCTGGAGCCTGAGGACTCCAGGAGTGTCACCAAGAAGGAGGAAACGGGAGGAACGAACCCGAAGTACGCATACACCTAGAAAAAGACGATCTCCTTCTTCCCCAACTTCTGAGGCAGGGTGCCCGAGCGGATCAGATCCCGTCGCGCCTCGTCCTCCCAGCCGAATAGGCACCTCACACGCGCTGCATCAACTATGCATGAAGCAGGCAAGACTGAGTCCATTGGGGCAGGAGTCGAGAACCACAAAGGTGGGAAGAGAGTGGGTGCACAAGGAGGAAGACAAAGGCTCAAACATTGGGAAGAGCATAAGGAAGAACCACCTTTGCCCCTAAAGGTTTCCTTTTAACTCCCTGTTAGGCGTTTGAGTGCACCGAGCAGATTGCTTGGGGTCAAAACCCGCTGCTCAACCCATAGCGTCCCTAACGGTGGGGCCCAAGACCCTATAGAAGGATCGTCCTCAAGCGGCATCAACTAGAGAAGGAAACCCGTCAGTTCCCATAAAGGCGGGAGTAGAAGGAGCAAAAGTGCAGCAATCGCATTAGGAACCATCGCAGTACAGAAACTGCATCAAGCAAAGATCCCGTCAACACGAGCCCTCACCAGAGGGGGACACGTGTCCACGATGGTAGAGGCATGCTCCGCTTAGGCTAATCAAGATAAAATTAGAAGGCAACACGGAAAAGCAGGATAGGGATCCACCCTCGAGCTCGTCGCCTCCCCCCGGGGTGGGCCCAAGGGCCACTATCGGTATCCAGCATACCGGGTACCCTTGCGCACAAGCTAGAGCTGCCTAGGTACCCCGCCTTCCAGCAGACGCGAGGCCCGAGGGCGCCACGTGTTCAGAAGGAACAGACCTATCTGCATCAGATGCGGGATCCGTGGTACCCGCAAGAGACGTTGAGGAAGAGTTCAGCTCCCCCTTATACACGAGCTCCCAAGCAGCCACGCATCCAGTAGGTAAGGATCCCCCCTCCCCGTGAGATAGGGCTCCGGTGCTGCCACGTGGTCTGAAGCATCAGACATGCCACCCTGTGTAGGCGGGCTCCAGCGGTGCCACATGTCCCGCAACCTTAGAGTCTCCGCTCTACTCAGGAACGGACTCCGGGTCTGCCACGTGGTCCGTAAGATGGGACCCGACCTCCTCCACGGAGGTGAGCTCCCGAGCTGCCACGTGGTCCGTAAGGAGGGACCCGACCTCCTTCGCAAAGGTGAGCTCCCGAGCTGCCACGTAGTCCAACCACTTGCCCTGAACGGAGAGTTGCGGGAGTTATTAGGATGGTGCACCTTGTCCCTATCAAGGATTGAAGATACGCGTCTTCCCTAGACGCATGGCGCGGCGCACGCCTAATGTCAGATACTGCTACGACCAATCGCATCGCAGTGAAGACGTCGCAAGCCTATCCCACTCCGCCAAGTGGGTAGCTTACGGCGACAGAGACAGTTGGACGGGACATCCCATTCCATTGTCAGCAACGGCACATAGGTCATTGGCGACTCGAGCAACAAAACGGCGAGTCTTCAAAGCCACGGTCAGAGGAAGCTTATGCGAGAAGCCTTAGATCTTTAGGATAAGATCGCCCTGGGATGACCTGTCGGGCCCCAGACCCCACTTGCAAGGCGTCTGACCTTGTCTATAAAAGAACTAGACTTCCACCGTTACAAAAGACTAGAATCCAATCCCCGATACACACAAGCATTCACACACACTAACAATACAATCCACCGTGGAGTAGGGTGTTAGGCTACTTGCGGCCCGAACCACGTAAAAACCATCGTCTCATACACTCTCATATGCGCAAACACTTGATTGAGGCCTAAGCCCTGCTGAACAAGAACCTCCGCAGGCTGCTCCTTAGCAGATCCGGGGGAAGTGTCGCATTAACACTTTGACAGCGTCTAAGAAACATATAAGCTCACAGCCAAAGATAGAATCCACTATTCGATCTATTCTTGGTAGTGGAAAGGGGTCTTTTGGACATGCCTTATTCAGTGTAGTATAGTCGATGCACATCCGAAGCTTCCCGCCGGCCTTTGGCACGACGACTGGGTTTGCTAGCCATCGTGGATGATGAACCCCCCTGGATGAATCCAACGTCAAGCAGTTTTTTGACTTCTTCTCGGATGAAGTTCTGTCGCTCAATAGATTGCTTTCGGGCTTCTGTTGTATAGGTCGTGTGTTGGGGTATATCTTCAGATGGTGCTCGATCACCTCCCTAGGGATCCTAGACATCTGTGACGGTTGCCATGCAAACACGTCAACATTTGCTCAGAGGAAAGTGACGAGCGCGAGTTCCTATTTGTTAGTCAGACCTCCCAATATACGGGTGGTCTGAGTGGCATCAAAACCGATTTGGACGACTTTGACAGCAACGTCGGTGTCGCCGCTTCGCTGCACACGAGGTGCAGAGGATGAGCCGTGCTGGCGTGAGCTCGGTGGTTGCTGAGCAGATTGCTCCTTGCCGGAGTCATCTTCTTGCGCTGTTGTAAGCGCATGAAGTTTCTCCAGCACAGTAACCCCAACAGTGTGATCCCTCGGATCCGGAGGACACATGACGGATTTGGCATCTTCAACACGAGGTAGCCGTAGGGGACCACTGCCATGAACCTATACAGGGCTGGCCCGCCTAGGATGGCGTTGAAGGGAAGGTTGATGTGTACTACATCAAAGACCAACTTCTTTGATCGGTAATTCTCTTGTGTCCCGAAGGTCACGAGAAGAGTAACAGATCTGAGAGGCGTAATGGCTCCCGAACCTACTCTAGAAAATGGGCGCGAAGGCCTCAGGCCTGAGAGGTTTAGCTGGAGCTTCACAAAGCTTGCGAAGCTGATGAGGCTAAGGGCCGCGCCACCATCTACCAAAACATGGAAGAGATGGATATCTTTGATAGTCGGGGAGACCATTAGGGGCAATTGTCTAGCTCCTATCATGTTCTTCGGACAGTCCAAAGCATCAAAGGTGATGGGAGTGTCCATCCACTTCCGATGTGGCTCTGCCTTAGCGGTGGGAGCAGCAGCGGCCATCTCCCGACGCATAGTCTTCATAATGCGTCGAGATGTGATGTCCCAAGACCCTCCATACATCATATGGAGAGTATTCCGATATTCGTTGTCGAAGGTGTCAGAGTCGTCGTTGACAGTGTTGTAAACCGCCTTTAATGCCTTCTTGGCGTCTTGAAAGCCTAGCTCCTGATCGGACGGAGCTTCGTCGACTTTTTGTTTCCATTCTTGCTGGCATACAGGAGTCTCATATTGATGCTTGCTGTTGCATTCAGCAAGCCTCTTGACCTCGCGACAGTCTTCAAGATTATGGCCCGTGGATTTGTGGATCAGTCACCACATCTTTTCGCTGTCTTCAGGCCACTAGGTGCTGCGGCAGTGGCAACTGAAGGTGTGCCGGGAAGTGACTTCTTCTTGCCACTTGACTTCTTTTTCTTTTTGCCACTGCCGGTGGCAGTAGCTTCAACTTAGAAGGAAGATTGACCAGCCTCCGCAGCTGGTTTGGAGTGCATCTCACGGCCCTCCGCAGCTCTGGCACATTTGTCGACCAAGCTGAAGAGTTCCGTGACACTGTTGACATCCTTGGTTTTCAGGTTCTCCAGCATCTTCTTATCTCGAACCCCCTTTCAGAATGCAATGACGCCAGAAGCATTGGAGATAGAAGGAACAGTGCTTCATACATGATAGAAATCGCTGGATAAACGATCGCAGTGATTCTTCCGACTTCTGTTGTACGGTGAAGAGGTCCAGATCGGTGCCAGGTTGGGTGTAGGAGCTCTCAAAGTTGGCGGTAAACTAACGACATAGTCCTCCCCAACCTTAGATGGAGTCAGAGGGTAGGCTCATCAACCAGGACCTTATTGTCCTGGTCAAAGCCACGAGAAAGTAGTTGGTCATGACGACCTCATTCCCTCCAGCCGCGAGGATGGCAGTTGAGTAGATCTGAAGAAACTCAATAGGGTTGACAGACCCGTCATATTTCTCCGGCGGATGAGTTTGGAACTTGGGTGGCCGTTCCACCATGCGGAGATGCATGGCAAGAGCCAAACAGCCGCCTCCTACTCAAAGTGGAGAAGGGTTTTCTCGAGCATGTAGCCTCTCACGAGTACGCTCGATATTGACACGACCGTCCTGCCTCATGTACCGGCGGTCGAGCTCCGATCGAAGGTCTTGAGTCAGGAGCCTTGACGCCGTATGAGTACGACGAGCCCTGGAGGGCAGTGGTACGCGTGCTGAGAGGGTACACGTCTCCTGGGCTACGACGCCGTAGGACCAATCCTTCCAGACAAGGTCCTATTATGAGAAGGTGCCTGCCCTGCATGGGGCGGACCCTGGTTGTTGAGCGCAGTGGCTGGAGCTACAACCAGGTGCTCAACATCAGTGCACCATTGTTCCAGCGCGACCGAAGGAGCTCCCGGTGCGGAGGACTCTAAAGTAGAGTACGCGCTGCGTTCAACGCCTTCTCCGGGTTATTTGTCGATGCTGTGATTGACGCGAATTCACCATCCTGCTGTCCAACATTGGGTGTTGCAGCAAATGGTGGTGGTGGTGGAACGACGCATGCCGAGACAACAATGTTGGCCGACTGCTGAACATTGGAAGGATTTCCTCCAACGGCTTGTGCAGTCGGTCTGTTGGAAGCAGCAGTGGAGGTCAACATTTTTAGATCTTGAGACTCAGCGCTCCTTCCTGGTGCACCAAATATTGAAGTGTAGACTAAGAGACTTCCTCCGGTACCACTAAGAAGTAGTCCGCGGAGGTTCATATTTAGGCGAGGCGCTAATTAAGATCAAGAACAAGGGTGAACACAGAGGATTTTTACGTGGTTCAGGCCGACTGAGCATAATACCCTACTCCACGGGGTGTGTTTATTATACAAGCTAGCGTAAGCCTCAGCTTAGTTTGGGATTAGTTTCCTGTGCTTAGCTTAGTTGCCTCTGAGTTCTACCGTGCAGCGCAACCCTTTTATATACCAAGTAATGGCTGTTACAGTATGCACCATGGCCCGACAGGTGGCCCCACCTGTAATAACTGCCCTATACACGATCTATGGGTGTTAAGGGTGGTTAATAGTGTGATAATGTGCCTTAATGGCAGTGTTACCGGTCTTGACAAACCTCTAATTGGGCGTCATTAATATGGCATTAATGACGCATTAACCAGGTCTTGTAACAGCCAATTGATAGCCCTTGAATATCTGCGCCGTTGTGGATCCCGCTGTCTTCCCGTTGCAGACTTAGGTCCGGGTGTGTGACACGTGGTAGCTCTGGAGTTTCCCTCTGCGAGGAGGCAGGTTTGGAGCTACTGAACACGTGGAAGCTCTGGAGCTTTCCCTGTCGGGAACATAGGTCCGGCGCCTTGGGAAACGTGGCAGCACTTGAGCCACCATATGAAGGGAGGTAGGTCCGGCACTGCAGGACACGTGTTGTCTCCGGAAGTCCACAATACTGGAAGGTGGTACACGACGCGTCTTCTTCTGGTACAAAGGAATACCTGGTATGCAGGGTATCGACAACGGGGTTCTTTGTCAGGGTCAGAGCGGACACGTTGTCCACCCTTAGTTCCACCACTCAAGTGTCTCTGCTGAGGAGATCACCAAGCAATCGAACAACTCAGAGCGCCTGAGTCGAAGCAGTGGAGGCCGCTATGTACTCTGCCTTGCAGCTGGACATGGCAACCACCCGGTGCTTGACTGACTGCCAGCTAATGAGGCACTTGCCTAAGAAGAAGAGGATCCAACTTGTGCTCTCTCTGGTGTCGATGTCGCCGGTGTGGTCGCTGTCGCTGTACCCGTTAAGGTGTGCCTCCTCAGGGAACCTCGAGTAATAGAGGTCAAGGTCGAGAGTCCCCGCAACATAGCGCATGATCTTCTTCATAGCCTACTGGTGCTCCGTCGTCAGTCGCCGCAGGAACCGACTAATGTAGCCAACAGAGAATATCAAGTCCGGTCGTGTGTGGGCGAGGTAGCGAAGGCTCCCCACAAGACGTCGGTATTGTGTAGCGTCCACCTCCTCTGTCATGCCGTGTCGGCTCAGCTTCAGCCTCTCTTCCATCAGAGTGAGAGCTAGATTGCAGTTTGTGAGCCCAGCTAGCTCAACAATGCGCTTGGCGTAGGCGGTCTATCGAAACATGATCCCGGAGTCGGTCTGGTGCACCTCAATCCCTAGGTAGAAGGAGAGGGATCCAATATCACTCATCTGGAACGTGGCTTTCATGTCTTCCTTGAACGCTGCCACCTCCGCATCCTTAGTGCCAATGATCGCCAAGTCGTCGACGTAGACACCCACCAGTAGGGTGTTTCCTCCATTGCCCCGCCGGTAGATGGCCGCCTCGTGCGGGCGTTGCCCGAAACCCATCCTCTTGAGCGTGGATTCCAACTTGGTATTCCACGCCCTTGGTGCCTGCCACAAGCCATAGAGGGCCTTGCGCAGGCGCAACACCTTGCCCTCCTTGCCAGGGAGCGCAAATCCCGACGGCTGGTGTACGTAGACCTCCTCTTTCAAGTCACCGTTGAGGAACACATACTTTCCATGTGCTAGACAAGCCAGCCTTCTTGGGCAGCTAGCGCAAGGAGGAGTCACACGGATTCCGTCCGTGCCATGGGGGCAAGGGCATCATCAAAGTCGATCTCCTCTTGCTGCACGAAACCGCGTGCTGCCAAGCGAGCCTTGTGCTTGACGATGGCACTAACTTCATCCCTCTTGAGCTTGAACACCCACTTAAGAGTGATCGTACGGTGACCACGAGGGAGGTCAGCAAGCTCCCAAGTGCGTTCGTCTCAACCGCATCCATATCCGACTGCATCGCGGCACGCCATGCCGCGTGTTTCTCGGCCTCTGCCAAAGATCAAGGATCGCCATCATCGCACGCAAGATGCAACTGCGGCTCTAGATTGTGATAATCCAGATCATGAGGGGTCAGTCCCGTCAATGGCTAGTCGTCGATAATATTCTCCATCTTACGATACAATAGCTGCTCGCCGTCGTAGCACGCTTCAAGGCGCTCCTCGTCGTGGGAAAGCAGAGTAGCGAACACCATCGGGTCGTGCTCGACACGAGCTGGTGACGGAGTGGACGTGCCAAGAGGGGTGGCCGTCGATGCTAGAATGCGTGGGGTCGCCAGCTGAGGTGGAGGTGAACGCTCAAGGGCTAGGGTAGACACGCTCATTGGAGAAGAGCTGCCTACTCCCCTAGCTCTCTTGAAGTAGACGTACTCGACGATGAAGTCATCGTTCGTTGGATTCGAGACGTCATCCACCGCCTTGTCCCATGCTCATCCTCGCCCTTCGTTGAAGACAACATCGCACGTTGTGCGCACATGTTGTGTCTCTGGGTCGAGAATGCGGTAGGCCTTTGAGCCTTCCGCGTAGCCAATGAACACCCCTCGAGTGCTCCTGTCGTCGAGCTTGCCAATGTGACCAAGCTCCTTGGCGAATGCGAGGCAGCCAAAGACCCGTAGGTGAGAGACCGCCGGCTTGCGCCCATACCAAGCCTCGTACGACGTCCTCCCGTGGAGAGTCTAGGTGGGTGAACAGTTGAGGATGTAGACTGTCGTCACCACTGTCTCTCCCCAGAAGAGAGCCGACATACCCCTCTACTTGAGGAGGGCCCGAGTCATCCCCACAGCCATATGGTTGCGCTGCTTGACCGCCGTTCTGCTGCGGGTTGTATGGCACAGTGTAGTGGCACTGAACACCCTCATCTGCGCAGTACGACGCAAATTCAGCCACTGTTGTCTGTGTGCAGCACGCATAGCTTGCGGGCACACTCCGCCTCCACAGTGGCCAGTGCGCACCAGATGGCATTCGTAGCCTCTCCCTTGCGGCCAAGGACAATCACCCACATGTAGCGGGAGAGGTCGTCGATGAGCAGCAAGAAGTAGGGTCGTCCTCCTGGTGTAGCCGGTGTCACTGGGCCACACATGTCCCCGTGCACGAGCTCGAGCTGCTCCTTGGCTCGAAAGCTCGACTGCTGGGTAAAAGGAAGCCACCTCCGCTACGTCAGCACGCAGACGTCACAGAGTTGCTCCACGTGCTCAAGACATGGCATACCTCGCATCATCTCCTTGGCACTGAGATGCTTCAGGGCCTCGAAGTGAAGATGCCCAAAGCACTCGTGCCACTGCCATGCCTCGTCGTCCCGACAAGTAGCAAGGCAGGTAGGTTGTGCTACCTGCACGTTAAGTACGTAGAGTTGATTGGTGCCTTTGGTTACCTTGGCAAGAAGATGACGATGGTGATCCCAAGTCCTCATGACTCCGTCCTTATTCTCCACGCGTGAACCGTTCTCATCCACCTGTCCCAGGCTGATGATGGACCTTCTTGTAGGATCTAAGAGCATGTGAAAAGCTACCAGAGGGGGGGGGGGTGAATGGTAGATTTAAAAATCTTACGCAGAGGAAACAATAAAACCCTAAACCCTTTCGGCAGAAAAACAATCTATTAAAGAAATCGTGTGTGAGACTAATCTAAACGTGTTTCACCATGACAAAAGTGATATATATCTGAGATAATCAAGTCACGAAGATAACACAAAAAGAATTACTCAAATCCGTCGAGAAAAACTCAAGTTATGATCGAAAGATCAAACAAAGATCAATCTGACCTACTCGAGAAAAAAACAGTTCTGGAACGCTGCACAGAAACTCGTGTAGATCAAAAACCACAAATCCAATGACCGTGAAATTTTTATAGATGATAGATAATCAAGTTGTGAAGGCAACCCAAAAAGAATCACGTCAATTGGATCTGTAAAACTCGAGTTATGATAAAACCACCGACGAAAGGTAGTGCTGTCCAGAAACTCGACGAGTAAA
Organism: Tuctoria greenei; assembly: GCA_036927565.1. Taxonomy (NCBI): domain Eukaryota; kingdom Viridiplantae; phylum Streptophyta; class Magnoliopsida; order Poales; family Poaceae; genus Tuctoria; species Tuctoria greenei. Next base: position 30,349,279 of record JAYESD010000005.1, on the reverse strand, counting down.
ACTTGTCTGGAACAAGTCGGACGAACAAGGCACAAAAGTTCCTTCAAACTATGAATTTTATTCAATAGAACACAAGAGGAACAGCCCCAAAGTCGTGCACTACGAGCTCTGGGCTCCCTTGCTTATATAACCAGCCCTTAGGCCAACCCAATATCAACTAGGACTCCAATCCTACTCAGATCACGAATTCTAACTTTCCATAACTGCTCAAGATTCTTCTATACGCAGATAGAAGCAATCTTAAGACTTCCAAACAACTTAGGAACGTATCCCACATTCCTAAACAACTCAAATTGGTGACACACACGAAATCCTAACATAACCAACTCGATATTTTCCATACCAAGCCATAACCAACTCCGCCGCAGCCAAAGTCTTCAACCGGTACGATCCGATCCTTCCAACCAGATCTTCCCATCCATAAACCATCTTCAGAACCATGTTGCCACGTCATGCACCGCATGCATACGTGTGAACACTTTCCTTCAACGTTCAGTAACCTTCATATGCACTGCCCTTGATTCAATCATCCTGCGTGACCTCCTGACCAGCTCAACCACAGTTCCTCCCGAACTTGGTTGTTGGAACCTCATCTCCTCCCTGAGACTAGTCCAATGGATCCCGTCACCAGCCATGTCTTGAACTCAAACAACACTTGCACATGAATAAACAACCAATCCATAGGAGCCCAAGTCCTTGACTTGACTCAAGTTAGTTCCGAACACAACATCCTACGTGAGAACCTCACATAAGCATGTTGCAAAGCATAGGAAAACGATATCAGCCATATCAACCAAAATGCACCAAAAACATAGCAAATGAATACTAAGCAATCTTTCCAACAATGTAAAGCAAGTACAAAACATTGCAAATAAAAAGCAGAAGCACTACGGTCAAGTTCCGGACCTTGCCAGAGCAACCCGGACCTTGAGCCGGAGCTAACAAAAGCTAGTAGAACCTAGTGCCGGAGCTTACCAAAACTAGTACAACCAAGCTCCCGCCGGAGCTTACAAAACTAGCAGAACTTAGCGCCAGAGCTAACCAGAACTAGTCAGAACTAGTAATCCCAAAACCGGAGCTAGACAAAGTACGTCGGAGCTTAGCAAAAGCATTCTGGAGCTATCAAATATATGCCGGAGCTATCAAAGACATGCCGGAGCTAAAGATAAAGCTCACCGAAGTTAACCAAAGCTAGTCGGACCTTACCAAGAAGCCGGACCTAGCATCTAACATAGCCGGAGCTACCCAAAACAAGCCGGACCTATGGTCGGACCTTGCTATAACTCGGAGCTAGAGTCGGACCTTGATAAAAAGGTGTTTTGGTGATATTTAAAACTTTTATCATCAAAGCCAAGTGTATTCACTACAAGCCAATGTATTCAGCACACATAGGTCTTACAATCTCCCCCTTGATGAATGCATTGGCAACACCATTTAAAATCCGAACATTGGCTTATTCACATAAAAGTTTTGAAAGCAATTTCTCCCCCTTTGTAAATCAAAAGTAAAATGAGAAGAAAAATTATCCCATATTATCTCTCCCCCTTTATTATCTTTCCTTAATGCACATATTCTCTTTCTCTTCATGCTTATCTCTCCCCCTTTGACAATGTATTCAGCAAGTCATGAGCATATAAACAAATTATCTCTCCAACTTTAGTTGTTATGAGCATATTATAACATATACATATAAACAAAGCTCATCCAAGTCATACTATCAAGTACCTTACATTATCACATCAAAGAAATACATAAAGTAGTGTAAGTCATGCTAGAGATCAAATGTAATTGTCAATTTAAGCAAGTCATGATCTCACAAACTTAACTATTTCATAACTTGAAAGCATAACACTAGTTGCTACATTTTATTATTTTTCAAAGCATAAATTTAGATCATATGATATTTGCAAGAGATTATATGCGCATCTGCCTTATTCTAAGCAACCAAGCCAAGCCTATGTCATTTGACAATCAAGAGCTTAAGGACATGGTTTTAGTCATACACAACTTCTTCCAAGTTCATATCTAAGTGCAATGACAAGCCATCTCAAAAGAAGAAGTGCGATGCATGCATATTCTCTTGATCTATTCTTAGTTTATTTGTTCATAAAAACTCAACATGTGAGTTGATTACTTGATTAATTCTTTATGATTAAAAGCATTTGTGAGCATGCAACAAGTTCAAAACAGCAAGAAAGTTTGACCATGACTAGATTTAGTGTAAGTAATTATTCCAATTACTAGACATGGCAAAAACTACAAAATGTATAACACGAGTAATGTAGGAAGAACTTTCGGCATGTAAAAGGAATCACAAAGTCATATATGTATAAAATACTATGCCCATATTATTTTAATTTCAGATTCACACATAGACTTCCCAAGTTTCAAAAACTCCCCCTCAATTTAAGCCATGAGGATGCATAACCCCTATTTCACTACGAATGTAGCAAAAACGAGTGAAATCCAAAGGTTTTGTAAAAATGTCAGCCAATTGATGTTCGGTATCTACATGGTGAAGCACAATGTTTCCTTTTTCAACATTATCACGGAGAAAGTGATACCTAATATCAATGTGCTTAGTTCTAGAATGTTGCACGGGGTTTTTAGCAATGCAAATGGCACTAGTGTTATCACAAAATAGTGGAACACTATCTAGATCAACCCCATAGTCCTTAAGTGTTTGAACAATCCAAAGAATTTGTGAGCAAGCACTAGCAGCAGCTACATATTCAGATTCGGCTGTGGATTGTGCAACTGAACTTTGTTTTCTAGAGGACCAAGCAACAAGAGAATTACCAAGAAAATGACAAGCACCGGAAGTACTTTTCCTATCAATCCTACAACCCCCAAAATCAGCATCCGAAAAAGCTTTCAAAGTAACGGTTGAGGAAGAAGGAAGAAAAATGCCAAATTCTTGAGTTCCATGTAAGTACCTGAGAATCCTTTTGACGGCTTGACGATGTGAAACACGTGGGGAAGCTTGAAACTGTGCACAAAGACATACGCTGAATTGTATGTCCGGTCTTGATGCCGTGAGGTACAAAAGTGATCCGATCATGCTTCTATATTCTTTTTGATCCACGGGTTCACCATCTTCATCAAGTTCAAGTGTTGTTGCTGTTCCCATTGGTGTCCGAAGAGGCTTACTTTTGTCCATGTTGAAGCGCCTTAGGAGGTCTTTGGTATACTTAGTTTGATGCACAAAGGTACCCTCCTTGGTTTGCTTGATTTGAAGCCCCAAAAAGTAAGTGAGTTCACCCATCATACTCATTTCAAATTCGGAACTCATCATTGCTGAAAACTTGGACACAAGATCATGAGAAGCACCACCAAAGATAATATCATCCACATACACTTGAACGAATAATGAGTCATTGCCATGTTTAAGCACAAAAAGAGTTTTATCAACCTTGCCCATGGTAAACCCCTTTTCAAGTAAGAATGTTTTTAACCTATCATACCATGCTCTAGGGGCTTGTTTGAGACCGTATAAGGCTTTGGACAGTTTGTAAACATGGTTAGGAAAATCTGGATTTTCAAAACCTGGTGGTTGTTTGACATAAACCTCCTCATCTATGTAGCCATTAAGAAAAGCACTTTTAACATCCATTTGAAATAGCTTAAAACCTTTAGATGCTGCAAAAGCTAACAAAATTCTTATGGCTTCTAATGTAGCGACAGGAGCAAAAGTTTCATCAAAATCTAGACCTTTAACTTGAGTGAAACCTTGAGCAACCAACCTAGCCTTATTCCTAATCACAACCCCATCCTCACTTTGTTTATTTTTATATACCCATTTAGTTCCAATTAAAGTGTGACCTAGAGGTGGAGGTACAAGTATCCAAACATTATTTCTTTCAAAATTTTCTAACTCTTCTTGCATGGCAATAATCCAAGATTCATTAGTGAGTGCGTGTGATATATCTTTGGGTTTAAAAGAAGCAACAAAAGCAGAATGAGCATAAGAGTTTGGATCGCAAAACCTGGAACGTGTGACTCGTTCGTGCAAGCTTCAATCATCTGTTGTGGGGGATGATCTTTGTAAAACCGTAGGGGAACAAATGTCTCACAAGCTTCTTCTTTATTAGGTTCATCGTAGATTGATGAGCTTGTGACTTGTGGACGATCAGGACCAGCATAGGTGATAGCCGGAGCTTGTTCAATGTCCGGAGCTGGACACGTGTCAACTTCGGAACTATCAGGCAGTATCACCGGCTCTTCTTCATCTTCGAAAATACCCTCTCCCCGAGGATACGGATCTGGTCCTGCAACAACGGAGCTAGTACCTGGGCTAGCTTCATCAAAAGACACTTCACAAGTCTCCACAATTTTGTTAGTGTCAAGTAAAAGCACACGGTAGCCTCTAGTATGAGATGGATAACCAAGAAACATGCCATCAGTGGATCTAGATTCAAATTTATCAAGGTTACCATGTTTCTTAACAAAGCATTTGCAACCAAAGACCCGAAAGTGTGTAACACTAGGCCTATGTCCAAAGCGGAGCTCATATGGTGTTTTACCTAGCTTAGCACGCAAGAAAACACGATTTGAGACATAACAAGAGGTTGCTAACGCATCAGCCCAAAATTTCCTAGGAGTTTGATATTCATCAAGCATAGTCCTAGCCATCTCAACTAAGGTTCTATTCTTTCTTTCTACAACACCGTTTTGTTGAGGTACATATGGTGAAGAGAATTGATGATCTATTCTATTTTCAGCACAAAAGTGACCAAAAATTGATTTTTAAATTAAGTTCCATTATCACTTCTAATTGCTTTTAATGATCTTGGGTGATCAATTGATAATCTGAGAAATAAAGTTCTAAAGTGACTAAAAACTTCATTCTTAGACGCCATAAAGTAAACCCAAGAGTATCTAGAATAATCATCAACAATAACAAGAACATACCATTTACCTCCGAAGGATTGAACACGTGAAGGGCCTACGGTGTCAAGATGCAAAAGTTGACATGGTTCAGTTGTCATGATCATTGTGAGAGGAGTATGTGAACCTGCAACCATCTTAGCATGTCTACAAGAAGAGCACACAATTTCTTTGTCCCCTTTAAGCTTAGGCAGCCCACGTATGCGATCAAGAGCACTAACACGCGTTAGGTGATCAAAGCCTACGTGACCAAGTCTACGATGCCAAAAATATAAGTCCTTTGAATCATTAGCAACTAGACACCTATGCTTCGAGGAAGACATATCAAAATCAGCTTTAAAAACTCTTCCAAACCGAGACATGTTAAAAATAAGCTCACTATTTGAACTTACAACTTTGCAGTAGTTTTTATTGAAAATAATTTCTAGATTTTCATCTAGCAATTGTGAAACAGAAAGCAAGTTGTATTTCAAATTTTTGACAAGTGCCACATCCTTCAAAGTGTAGTGATCATTTACTCTAACCGAACCCTTAGCAATTATAGCAGTTGAAGAATTATCGGCAAAAGTAACATTCTCTACACGTGACACAAAAGAGAGGGAGGAGAACCAATTTTTGTTACCGGTCATGTGGCGTGAGCAACCTGAATCCACAATCCAAATGTTCTCCTTCCTCAAACGTCTAACCTACATAAAAGCACAATACGTCGATGACTCAATACTGGGGTTAGTCAAAAGGCATTTAGGTATCCAGTACTGAGTCCCGCGACGTACAGCAGGAAAAACACGCGAAAGCTGAGATAAAACAGAAGGTTTATGAGTCAAAGATTGAGGTTTTCTATTCTTAACAATTGATTTAGAAGTTGTTACTTGTTTAGAGTGAAAACCAGTAGCTCCGGAGGTAAAAGCAGAAGGTCCGGAGGCAAAAACTAAAGCTTTGGAGGGAACAACAGAAGATCCGAGAGCTCTCGGAGCTATCAGAACTACCGGAGCTGCCTTTGTAGATTTCTTGCCAAAAGTTCCGGAAGCTACCTTTTCAAATTTCTGACTCATTAAAGCAGGTTGTGTTTTTCTAATTGCATGAAAGTTATAAGATCTAGCAATCATCCTTTCCTTTTCTGTTGTTTAGCTAGTCTATAACAAAAATTTATGACATGACCATCTCTACCACAGTAGGTACAATGAAATTTAACTTTGTGTTCATGTCTAGATGAGCAATCAACATTTTCATTTGATACCGAATGAGACAACACTCCTGCAGATTTGAAAACCACTTCTTTTTGTTTAGGAACTGTTTGAATCAAACCACTTCCTAATGACTTTACAATTTTAGGTGGATGTGCCTTAGCATGAGCATGAGAATCAAAACCTAAACCAGTTTTATCATTGCAAGACTTGGAAGAATTCAGCAGTAAGTTTAATTTCTTATTCCCATTACAAAACCGATCTAATGTCCTATGCATGTTATCAAGTTTATTGGACAGATCAAGGCAATTTTCACATGAAGTTTTTCCTTTTAGTTTGCAATTGGAACAAAATTTAACTTCATGAGAACGTAAAGCATTGTTCAATATAGAAATTTCATTCATAGCATCCCGTAGTTTCTTATCAAGATTATCACAAGTAGAACAATGCAAATCAATTGTAGAACAGCTAGCATCTTTCAAGTTTTTATCATTAAGTGCAGCAAGCTCTTTGTTCTTTTCAATTTCTTCATCAAATCTATCTAGAGTGGAGGAGTGTGCACTTCTTAATGTAGACAATTGTTCATAGATTAAGTCACATGAGGGACATGCATCATCACTAGGAATCAAAGTTTTTAAACAGTTAATTTCAGATTCTAGTGATTCAATTTTAGCAGCATTATCCCTAAGCTTTTTGTCCTTTTTTCTTGACAATAATAGTTGCACGAGAAATAGCATCACACATTTCATTGCAGGTAGAACATACCTCATCGTCTTCACTGTTGTGTTCTGCATCCTCCTGACTTGATCTTGATCTTGTTTTGCCCGCCATGAAGCATAAGTTGGCCAGATCATCATCATCTTCATCACTTTCAAAGTCTACATCACTTGAACTAAGTTCTTGAAGTGCGGTGATAAAGCTGTTAATCATCTTGCGTCCTATGGTACCCTTCTTTTTCTTCGTATCTTTTGCAGAGGAGTGCTTCATTCTTGTTTCTTTTCATCCCGGGAAGTAGGACCTGAAAGGTTAGGGCAATCTGAACGAAAATGTCCTATTTTACCACATTCAAAACAGCGTTGAGGTCTGGAGCTTCCTCTCCTTCTAGTTCTCACATTTTGCAATGCTTTTGAGAATCTAGTAGAGATGAGTGCCAACTCCTCTTCTGAAAATTCTTCGATCTGCTCCAGGGTTAGTGAGGACAATAAAGCAAGAGTATTGCAAGATGATGATTGGCTGGAGCTAGACATATCATGTTGTGAAACAAATGCAATAGACTTATTTGGGTTCTTACGTGCTAGGATGTCAATTTCATGAGTTTTTAGTTTAGAATAGAGTACATCTAATGTAAGAGAACTCATGACAGTTGATTCACGAATAGATGTTACTTTCATCTCCCAAATTGACATGTCTAATGCACTAAGAAGTTGCCTAGCATTCTCAGCATCAGAAAAATTTACATTGACACTACTAAGTTGCTGAGAATTTTATTGAAACGAGCAAAAAGGTCATCGATAGACTCACCTGGTTGCATCTCAAAACGCATATATTCCTTTTTGAACATATCTTGTTTTACCTCCTTGATTGTGTTGGAGCCTTCATGGTAATCACGGAGAGCTCTCCAAACATTGTATGCTGATCGGAGGTGCGCGACACGATCAAAGTAGCTTTGAGTGAGTCCTTGGATGATCAAGTTTCGGGCTTTGTTGTTGTTGTCGACGTCCCGTAGGTTTGTGGCCGTGACTTGATCATTAGGTGGCACTTCATAAGGCTTATACACCTTCTCCCATATTGCAAAGCCTTGTGCCTGGATGAAAGCCTCCATGCGTGCCTTCCACACCTGGAAATCAATACCAGCAAACACACAAGGTTTGGCGGAGTACTTCTCCATGATGATTAGTCAAAAACACGTGCAAATCACAAAGATTAGAGCACCGTGGCTCTGATACCAATTGTAGGATCGAAGAGCACGTGAAAAGCTACCAGAGGGGGGGGTGAATGGTAGATTTAAAAATCTTACGCAGCGGAAACAATAAAACCCCAAACCCTTTCGGCAGAAAAATGATCTATTAAAGAAATCGTGTGTGAGACTAATCTAAACGTGTTTCACCGTGAAAAAAGTGATATATATCAGAGAGAATCAAGTCACAAAGACAACACAAAAATAATTACTCAAATCCGTCGAGAAAAACTCAAGTTATGATCGAAGGATCAAACAAAGATCAATCTGACCTACTCGAGAAAAAAACAGTTCTGGAACGCTGCAAAGTAACTCGTGTAGATCAAAAACCACAAATCCAATGACCGTGAAATTTTGACAGATGATAGATAATCAAGTTGTGAAAACAACCCAAAACGAATCACGTCAATTGGATCTTTAAAACTCGAGTTATGATAAAACCACCGACGAAAGGTAGTGCTGTCCAGAAACTCGACGAGTAAAACTTGTCTGGAACAAGTCGGACGAAGAAGGCACAAAGGTTCCTTAAAACTATGAATTTTATTCAATAGAACACAAGAGGAACAGCCCCAAAGTCGTGCACTACGAGCTCTGGGCTCCCTTGCTTATATAACCAGCCCTTAGGCCAACCCAATATCAACTAGTACTCTAATCCTACTCAGATCACGAATTCTAACTTTCCATAACTGCTCAAGATTCTTCTATACGCAGATAGAAGCAATCTTAAGACTTCCAAACACCTTAGGAATGTATCCCACATTCCTAAACAACTCAAATTCGTGACACACACGAAATCCTAACATAACCAACTCGATATTTTCCATACCGAGCCATAACCGACTCTGCCGCAGCCAAAGTCTTCAACCGTTACGATCCGATCCTTCCAACTAGATCTTCCCATCCATAAACCATCTTCGGAACCATGTTGCCACGTCATGCACCGCATGCATACGTGCAAACACTTTCCTTCGACGTTCAGTAACCTTCATATGCACTGCCCTTGATTCAATCATCCTGCGTGACCTCCTGACCAGCTCAACCACAGTTCCTCCCGAACTTGGTTGTTGGAACCTCATCTCCTCCCTGAGACTAGTCCAATGGATCCCGTCACCAGCCATGTCTTGAACTCAAACAACACCTGCACATGAATAAACAACCAATCCATACGAGCCCAAGTCCTTGACTTGACTCAGGTTAGTTCCGAACACAACATCCTACGTGAGAACCTCAGATAAGCATGTTGCAAAGCATAGCAAAACGATATCAGCCATATCAACCAAAACGCACCAAAAACATAGCAAATGAATACTAAGCAATTTTTCCAACAATGTAAAGCAAGTACGAAACATTGCAAATGAAAAGCAGAAGCACTACGGTCAAGTTCCGGACCTTGCCAGAGCAACCCGGACCTTGAGCCGGAGCTAACAAAAGCTAGTAGAACCTAGCGCCGGAGCTTACCAAAACTAGTACAACCAAGCTCCCGTCGGAGCTTACAAAACTAGCAGAACTTAGCGCCAGAGCTAAACAGAACTAGTCAGAACTAGTAATCCCAAAACCGGAGCTAGACAAAGTACGTCGGAGCTTAGAAAAAGCATTCCGGAGCTATCAAATATATGCCGGAGCTATCAAAGACATGCCAGAGCTAAAGATAAAGCTCACCGGAGCTAACCAAAGCTAGTCGTACCTTACCAAGAAGCCGGACCTAGCATCTAACGTAGCCGGAGCTACCCAAAACAAGCCGGACCTATGGTCGGACCTTGCTATAGCTCGGAGCTAGAGTCGGACCTTGATAAAAAGGTGTTTTGGTGATATTTAAAACTTTTATCATCAAAGCCAAGTGTATTCACTACAAGCCAATGTATTCAGCACACATAGGTCTTACACTTCTCAACGCAGTGATGTAGTAGACTCCTACGAGCAGCCTGTGCTCACCAGACTCGACAGTGAGGATGACACAGCCGACACCCTTGATCTCCACACCGGAGGCGTTACCAAACTTGATGGAGCCTCGGACATTGGTGTCCAGCTCAAGAACTCTCGTTGATCGATCATGTGATGGGTGGCTGCGCCGGTGTTGAGGCACCACCCGTTAGTCTTGTCGTTGCTGGAGCCGTCGCCGAGGAAAGCGTGTGCTCTTAGCTCATCAAGATGAAATAGAGCCGCTACGGTCGATACCACTAGAGGTGGCTTGATGATTCAGTGTGCCAGGAGCAAAGATGGCTCCTCCTCTACCTGTGCGACGTGGGTCCCCTCCTCCACTTGTGCGACGTGGGCCTCACCACGTCGTGGCTGTCGACACTCCCCCAATGACCAAGCTTGCCATAGTGGTGGAGGTGTCGTCTCGTGCCAGCTTCTGGTTGCCAGCGGCGCCGCCCTGGGCACTCCGTGGGCGCCACCCTCGGCAGGTCCTTGCGCCCCGACCTGGTTACCTCGGTGCCCCTTGCGTGACTTGCCACGCTTGCGGCCGCCTGTCGATGAAGAGGACTCCCCCTTCTTCCGGTCACGCTAGTCAGCCTCCCACTGCCCGCGAGTGAGATGAAGCTTCCCGCCAATGGTGATAGGTCCCGAGAGAGATTGTGGTTCGGCGCTGTCGACGGCCTTGAGGCAACCTATCGCCTCCTCGATCGACATCGTGGAGTGGTCCATCAGAGACTCGATCGAGCGTGCGATCTGCTTGTACTTCTCAGGGATGCATCAGAAGAGCTTCTCGACAGCTCTCTCCTCGTCGTAGGTGTCGTTACTGAATTGCACCAACTTCTGCAACAAAGTGTTGAGACCGAGAGCAAAGTCATCAATGTCCTCACCTGGCTGAAAGGACAGGTTCTCCCACTCTTTACGAAGCGCCTGCAGTGTGGTCTTGCGGACGCGATCGCTGCCGATGTGTTTTGCAGCAATGGTGTCCTAGGCCTCCTTGGCAGTTCGCTTCTTGGAAAGCTAGAACTGCCTCTCGAGCGAGACTGTAGCAATGAGGGCATACATCACCAGTTGATCCTCATAGTAGTCGAAGTCACCGTACCGAACTGTTTCCCACATGTGCCACACCTGGAGCCGTACCCTCATCCCCGCGGCAACTCGACGTAGTTGGTCTTGGTGAGGGTAGGCCACCCACCGCCAGGACTGACGTCCCTGACAATGGTGTGGACCCCGTGGTGTCCATGGTACCTATTCGGGGTGGGAGAGTCACACCGCCTGCAATAGCCGCATTCTCCGTCGACCCAACAGCCATCACCAGAGTGCCGCCGGCACCCATCTGGGTTGCCGCCATCGCGCTCATGGGGTTGCATGACTGCTCGATGCACCTCTCGTGCTCGCACCGCCTCCCTCGCCAGCCTGAGCTCATCGTCAGCACCGCTGTCGACAGATTCGTAGGAGCTACTGCCGCACAGAGCCTCTAGCTCTACTGCCGCCGACGTGCTGCATCCACCGCCACTGGTACCTCCACTCCCGCCCTTGTTGCTATCAGTTCCGCCGCTGCGAACCTTTCCGCCCTTGCCGCTGCCGCTGCAGTCTTTGCTTCCGCTTGCTCGCACTCATCTGTCGCGACGATTGAGCACTGAGACAGTTTGTAGGACATGGCACACTAGTGGGGAGCTATTGTATGGGGAAGACAAGCTACTGCCCTTCTGTGCGGGAGAGGGGTGAGCTAGAACAGTCGGTGTTCCTGCTTCCGGTTGCAGACAAAGAGAGGTGCGGGAAGGAGATGAACAGAAGATGTTTAGGCTACAGGATAGAACGACTCTGATACCAATTGTTAGAAGTTGAATTCTTACTCTCATTAAAATAGAGGATGACACTAGAAGTTGAGGCAATTTTCTGGTTTATTTCTCACACAATGACATGCCCAACCTAGGGGTTGGGGTTACATATTTATAGCTGCCAAGGCAGCCAAGCATATGCTACAAAGATGCTATTCTAAGATGCTTAGATGTTGTCCTAATATGTTGTCCTTAAGATGTTGTCCAAATACCATGCAAAGGTGCTAAAGTACAATACCATACAAAGATGCTAAAGTACACAAGACTTATTTAAGCAGATCCCCAGCCCAGTGATCGAAAGTAGAAACAACCCTCTAGGGAAATTCCTTCCTTCTTCGATGGGAATTACAACAAAGGGCAGAGTGCATTATATAGGGGTAGAGACTCCTTGCGCTCCTCCTTATCCCTAACAAGTTATCGCTAACAAATCTAACCAACTTATCTCTAACAGATCTAACAAACTTATTTCTAGCAAATTTATATTTAAGAGATTTATTTGATCTAAACAAACTCCATCTTTATTTTCTAATCTGTCCTCCTAGATGATTCTGCATCTTGGCATTCTCCTGGTGTGGGTGGGCCTCCTTGTGGACCCAGTCCATAACATTTCTCTCCTCCCCAACATCAGCTCGTCCTCGAATTGAGTCTTCAGTGCGTTGAGGTAGGGTGTCCTGGACTTGTCTAACATTGTGGTGCCGCCGACATTCTTGAGCATATGCCCCCGTGGCGAGAAAAGTGGCCATGATCCCCAACTGGTTGTGGAGGTACTAACACGAGGAAGGCGGGTGCCGGTGGAGACCGTGACTTGAGATGGTAAGACGAACATGTAGCTCTCCGCGTCCACGCTGTTCTGCGTCAAGATGTTAATGAGCATGTGTCTGGATTCGGCGTCGCCGAACTTTCCCACGAAGGTGAATGAACCAGATGCAGGAGTGCCAAAGCGAAAGCCCGTGGCGGCACCAAAGAAGAGGATTGGCACCGACATAGCAGCTGATGGAGATTGCGGTTGCAGAGGTGGAGAAGGCGGGCGACCTCCTACTACAACGAGCTAAGCGGCGTCAAGGCGAGTTGGCATGGATCGGGGTAGATCTCGACCAATCTTTTGGTGGATCTTGGGCGAATTGGGCTCCAACCGGGCAATTCTGATGCGGATATAAGCGATTTCCATCAGGATTCGAAGCACAACAGTTCGAATCGAGGATTTGGGTCGTTGGCTTCGGGATCTTGGGCTAGAGCTGCGTGAGGAAAGACGAAAGCGGTGGAGTGGTCGTGCAGCGAGTCACCGTTTGCCGGCTTGAGGAGGTTGTGGAGGTGTGCCAACTCCTCCGCTTGCTTTGTAGCCACCACTACCTCCTCATCGTCCATCAGGTTCGCAACAACCGCGGCCACCTCCTTGGCCAGCATCGCAGTCGTCGCAACCTCCTCCTCCTCCCAGCTTTGCAGCATCCATGGGCCGTGTCTTCCTTTGCAGCCACCGACACCAAAGGTTGATCTCGATGGATGTTGTCATTGAGCATGGTTCCGAGGTTGATCTCGACGAAGGTGGACTGGAGGTTGAAGGCCGGGCAATGCTGGCAACAATGAATTTCTCCTCCGTACGTGTAAGACATTGGTCATGACTGTCAAGGATGGGGTCCATGGTGTGCAACTGTGCCTAGAGGCAGTTGATGGAGGCCATCAGCTTGGATTTCATGTTGTCCAGCATGACGTGCAGCGTGGCGAGGGTCATAGGATCTTGTGCAGCGGCGAGCATGATGACGATCTGTTGTGTGGTCTCTGATACCAATTGTTTTGGATTGTGATGGGGATAATTTCACTTGAGCTGGACTGATTCCAACCATGTGACCGAAGGTAGGAACAAACCTCTAGATAAATTCATTTCTTCTTAGATGGGGATTACATCATCGAGCAGGACACATTATATAGGGGTAGTGAATGTGGCCTAGAGGGGGGGTGAATAGGCCTTTTTGAATTTCTTGCACACTTAATAGAATCGTCAAAACTTGGTTGGCTGGACTAGTCCGGTCGTGTGGGCGGACTTGTCCGGTGTGCTAAAAGTATGTGTGTTGATCAGGTGTTATTTGGGAAACTAAATTTCTTTAGCAGCGGAAATGAGAACAACTGATATTTTTATTTGAGATTAATATAAGAATGCAGGTAAAACTTATAATTGCCTTAGGTTGATGTTTTTAGCACTCAAGTGATCTAATGAACAAAATTTAAATGAAATAAGGCGCAAGACACACAAATTTTTCCCGAGGTTCGATCTCACCACGAGATCTACGTCCTCGTTGAGGAAGCTCACACAGAGCCGGGTCTCCAAACCTTTCCCTGTTCAAGTCACCACGAAGGCCGACTTGATTCCACTATCACGGGTAATCACCAAGTTTGTGGGGCAACCTCACACGTTCAGGGCTCCCACGAGAATTACAACGAAAGAAGTGATCAAATACACTCAAAAGTATTACAATGCAGAGTATGAGTGTAGAAAGATCAAACCCCAAGAGCTCGCAATGAAAGAATGACGATCTCCCAATCCCGAATCCAAGTGTTCAATTGATTTCACTCTTTTTGCACTTTAGATGTGTGTGGAGATGTGTTTTGGGCTCTTGGGACGAAGTGGCGGCGCTAGGGTTTGTTCTTTGATCAGTATTTGACATGTATTTTTATAGGAAAGCCGTGGACTCTCTATTTATAGGGTTTCCAAAAGGTAGCCATTGAAAAACCCTAACACCGGACTAGTCCGGTGCAAGTCCGGACTTGTCCGGTCTCAGTGTATTTTGAAGTCCAGAAAGTGTGCTGGACTAGTCGGTCCAAGCTCAGACTAGTCCGGTGCTGTGTGAAAGTGAACTCCAGAAAGTTCAACGGACTAGTCCGCGGACTAGTCCGATCTCCACATATGGGAGACTCCACAAAGGTCAACAGACTAGTCCGGTGGTCAACGGACTAGTCCGGTCCCTCAATATGAGAGACTCCAGCAAGGTCAACGGACTAGTCCGGTGGACGCACGGACTAGTCCGGTCTCCCAATAAGAGAGATTCCAAAAAGATAAACGGACTAGTCCGGTCCATGATCGGACTAGTACGGTGCTTTGTGAAAGTTAGGTTAATTTTAATCCCTTACCCTCGCGCAAAGTTGTGAGCTCTTGGAGTGTGTCTTTCATACACTCCCTATACATTCAAAATCTAATTTAGTCTTCCAAGCTTCATCAAAGTAGCTCTCTTTGAACACCACTTCATTTTTCACCTTTTTGTGCGCACCGAGCTGTTTCACTTGTTTGTCCTGCAATCATCTCAGTAGTTTCATTAGGATCTCATATGTTTGTCATCAATTAGCCAAAACCCACAAGGGATATCCTAGATGCACTTACAATCTCTCCCTTTTTGGTGATTGATGACAACCATTTGAGATATCACAATTGAGAATAAAATCTTGATTTTCATAAGGTGTGCACATATGAGAATAATGATAAGTCCACAAAAATCTTCTCACATATGCACACACCTTATGGTGGGGGCCTAACAGGTGTGTGATCAACAAGGTGTGATGAAGTAAAGGTAATCAATAGTGAGCATAGAGATAATCATCCAAGCAACAATAAGCATCACACATAAGAGAAGAAATAGTGCATTACAAGGTTTTAAAAATAAGTACATGTCCTTGATCACAAAAACATAAAGACACCAACTAGAGATGGTCTCAAACTACTAGTCTCAATCTCTCCCCCTTTGGCATCAAGGCACCAAAAAGGGAAAAATTGAGGGGAATCACTCATCGCCACTCTCTTCTTCAGTCTCGGTCCGGTCCTCATCTTCACCACCACCATCATCATTTGCCGTAGCAGATTCTTCCTCGGAGTCCTTGAAGGCGGGCGGGGATCCCACCGGCTCAATCTCCATCTTGTCACAGATAGCTTTGATGTTGGCATTGACATATTGTTGATGCTTCTTCTGCCTGACTTCAATCTTGCGCCAGCACGCAAAGATAGAGGTGAGCATTTTGAGCACACCACCAGAGGGTTCATCGGCAGGTGCAGAGCTCGGAGGAGCAGCTGAAGATCTTGTGGCATTCACATCCCGAGTTTGTTTAGTCCTCCTCTCAGCTTCAGGCGAGGGAGGTGCATCAGGAGCCGAAGGTAGAGTGTACTCGGTGGGCTTTTGCGGTTTCAACCCCGTATGGTAAACATCCTTGACGAACTCAAGTCCAGTCACCTTGTCAATCATGTTCATGATGTACGGGGCATACCTGCAAGATCTGTTTGGAGTGATTGAGATGTTCACAATGTCATTGTAGGTGTATTCAAAGACATTGAACGGTCTCCTCCCACCGATGACCTTCATTAGGGTCCTCAAGGTTCCTTGAATAGTCCCCGCATCTCCATCTTTCGGGGCTATTGTCTTCCTCAAAATTCTTTTGAGGGCCACATAGAAGGGCTTCAGATATTTGCTGTTTGGAGGCACATAGGGCATCCTTGTGTCATAGAGGAACTTTAGCTCATCCTTCTCCAAGGGTTGCAAATTGTGGATGACAAGATCATGATCCAGAGTATGTTCAAGGTGAAGAATTCTTGCAAACTCATCATAAGTAACGCTATACTTGGAACCATGAGTCATCCAAGTAAGACTGTCTCCATCACCACAAGCAAAGTAGAGGGTAGAGTAGAATTGGGTGATGACCTCATTGTTCCATTCATTCTCAAAAGAAAACAGTTCCTTCAGTCTGTGCCTCTCCAGGGACTCAACCACCGCACGGAAGGCAGGATATTTCTTCGACTGCATGTACCCAATGTTCACCCATTAACTCTTCACAACGGGATTCTTCATCTTCATGTACACATGCTCGTAGTAGTTGGCATGAAAGTTGCTCCAAAATCTTGGGTCTGAGCATTGCCGAGGTTGATCATACACATTAACTTGCCTGAAGCTATCGGCAAGCTCACCCCCTTTTCTGGTGAAATCTTTACTCGAGCGCTGCCTGTTGCAGTGACTTGGGTTCTTCATCTTCAGGGGTCCAATGGGACCACTAGCAAGCCCCTTTCCTTTGTTGAGAGTCCTCTAAACATTTCTTCATTATCACTAGAGCTGTCAAATTCATCAATAGAGGAATTTAGCGTAGGAGGAGTAAGCCGTACCTTTTTCTTGCCTTCCTTAGCCATAAGGCAAGTGTGGTTGTTCATGTCCCATCCTCCCATGTGTGGAAAGAGTGTGGCCTTCATAGTAGGTTTCTTGATTGCGATAGTTGCCATCTCTTCTTCTTCATCGGAGGAGGACTCGTCGTTTGAGTCCCACTCCTTGCCAATGTGAGCTTGATGGGTTTGTCTTCTTTTTCTGAAATTTTTCTTTTCTTGAGATCTTGTTTCCTTCTTCTTTTTGTTTTCTTCATAAGGGCAGTCCACCATGAAGTGACCATACTCTCCGCAGTTGTAGCAGGTGCGTCGAGCCTTGGATTTTCCTTTATCCTTGCTTTTGCCTTCATTTGAGTTGTTGCCGTGTCTTCTTTTCATCATTCGCTTGAAATTCTTGATAAAGAGTACCATTTCTTCATCGTCAAGATCGGTGCTCTCGTCACTTGTATGCCCATCGTCTTGATCTTCACGTATTTTGCCTCTTTCTCCATCATTTCATGATTTATGATCTTCCCCAACAACTCATCGGGAGTCATTTTGTGAAACCCGGGGCTTTCTCTAATCATTGAGCAAAGTGTGACATTTCTTGGCATGAAGGCTCTAATCATTCTCTTGACTACCTCGTGATCCGTCCATTTCTTACTTCCATAGGCACGTATTTTGTTGATGAGTGCCTTCATCCGGTTGTACATGTCTTGAGGTGATTCGCCTTCTTCAATAGCAAATCTCCCCAACTCTCCTTCAAGCATTTCGATTTTAGCTTCACGAACCGATCTATTTCCTTCGTGAGCTGTCTTGAGTGTATCCCAGATTTCCTTTGCACTTTCTAAGCCATCAATCTTGGTGAATTCCTCTCTTCTTAGTGATGATGTGATCACGGAGACGGCTTGTGCATTTCTGTGAATCTCGTGTTCTTGTTCTGGGGTGAGTTCTTCATCTGTGTCCGGGATATCTATGCCAGTGCAAACAATGTGCCACAGACTAGGATTTAGGGATATTAGATGCATCTTCATGTTGTACTTCCACATTGTATAGTTGCTTCCGTCAAACTGTGGAGGTTTTCCCATAGGAATGGAAAGATAGTGATTGTTTGAATTGAGACGGTTGTAGTTGTAAGGGTGTCGTGAGTAGTCGTGATGACCACTCCCCGTCGTCTTCTCTTCTTCTTTTCCCTTTTGTCCTAGCAGTTTCTTTCTCAGAAGTGCCTATGATTGTCGCACTTCTTCATCATCGTGTGGGCTCTCTTTCAGCACATCAAAAGTTTTAGTTTCTTGTTCCTCCTCATTAATGTTCATCTTTGAGTTATCGTTGTTCTTCTCAGAGGCCATTGATATCTCCGAGATGTGAGTCTCGTTGGTGGAGAAACTTGCCCTGATACCAATTGAATGTGGCCTACAGGGGGGGGGGGGTGAATAGCCCTTTTGAATTTCCTGCACACTTAATAGAATCGTCAAAACTTGGTTGGCCGGACTAGTCCGGTCGTGTGGGCGGACTTGTCCGGTGTGCTAAAAGTATGTGTGTTGATCAGGTGTTATTTGGGAAACTAAATTTCTTTAGCAGCGGAAATGAGAACAACTGATATTTTTATTTGAGATTAAGATAAGAATGCAGGTAAAACTTATATTTGCCTTAGGTTGATGTTTTAGCACTCAAGTGATCTAATGAACAAAATTTAAATGAAATAAGGCGCAAGACACACGAATTTTTCCCGAGGTTCGATCTCACCACGAGATCTACATCCTCGTTGAGGAAGCTCACACAGAGCCGGGTCTCCAACCCTTTCCCTCTTCAAGTCACCACGAAGGCCGACTTGATTCCACTATCATGGGTAATCACCAAGTTTGTGGGGCAACCTCACACGTTGAGGGCTCCCACGAGAATTACAACGAAAGAAGTGATCAAATACACTCAAAAGTATTACAATGCAGAGTATGAGTGTAGAAAGATCAAACCCCAAGAGCTCGCAATGAAAGAACGACGATCTCCCAATCCCGAATCCAAGTGTTCAATTGATTTCACTCTTTTTGCACTTTAGATGTGTGTGGAGATGTGTTTTGGGCTCTTGGGACGAAGTGGCGACGCTAGGGTTTGTTCTTTGATCAGTATTCGATGTGTATTTTTATAGGAAAGCCATGGACTCTCTATTTATAGGGTTTCCAAAAGGTAGCCGTTGAAAAACCCTAACACCGGACTAGTCCGGTGCAAGTCCGGACTTGTCCGGTCTCAGTGTATTTTGAAGTCCAGAAAGTCTGCCAGACTAGTCCGGTCCTAGCTCGGACTAGTTCGGTGCTGTGTGAAAGTGAACTCCAGAAAGTTCAACGGACTAGTCCGCGGACTAGTCCGATCTCCACATATGCGAGACTCTAGAAAGGTCAACGGACTAGTCCGGTGGTCAACGGACTAGTCCGGTCCCTCAATATGAGAGACTCCAGAAAGATCAATGGACTAGTCCGGTGGAACACGGACTAGTCTGGTCTCCCAATAAGTGAGATTCCAGATAGATAAATGGACTAGTCCGGTCCATGATCGGACTAGTCCGGTGCTTTGTGAAAGTTAGGTTAATTTTAATCCCTTACCCTCGCGCAAAGTTGTGAGCTCTTGGAGTGTGTCGGTACCCTAAAAACCGTACACCCCCTGAGGTTACAAAGATCTCAAGGGAAGGACGTCTACTCGAATTGAAGACCCTCGAAGGCCCACTTGTCAGACATGACCGGACCTGCTTCTCCAACATGGTTAATCCCTAGGTCGCCACGTGTACTGCCGAACCGGAGCTACCGCCCACAAGGGGGAAGCTCCGGACCAAGTACCGAAATGGCACCTCCGGACTTAACCCCTGACCGAGAGAAGCTCCGGACCTGACACTTGTAACGGCATTGTCGGAGCCCGTTACAGGATCATTAACAACAATTAATCGTGTATCAATACTAGTAACCGCCGGGGCCACATGTCAGGCCAGGCCAGCTTGTAACGGCCTGTCCTTGTACTATAAAAGGACAGGCCGACGATACACACATAAGAGGGACACAGTCGTGGAGATCATACGTGACAAACTAATACAACACCAACACACCCGTGGAGTAGGGTATTACGCTCAGGCGGCCCGAACCACGTAAATCCTAGTGTCTCCTGTGTTAAATCGCAATTCACCTTCTTGAGTCTCCGCGCGCCCACACCGAACCACAAACTCCTTCAACACTTTAGCAGTGTCAGGAGATCTGCCGACTCCAACCGTCGACAGTTGGCGCGCCAGGTAGGGGCGCCTGAGATTTTCGAGAATGGTGAACTCCGCGGCTGGATCATCCAACGGTCAACCAGCTGCTCAGGCTGTTGGGGGCAATCCCTCCAACAGGCAGCCACCAGCAGGAGCCTCGGCACCAACAGGAGCCACACTCCCACCACCACCATCTTCTCCAGCAAATCGTGCTGGGCAACGGGATGGTGCGCCGGCGTCACTTACTGCGTCGGCAAGTCATGACAACCCGGAACACGCGCTCCATGCTGCGCGTGCTCTTCTCCAACGACCACCACCTCCGGACGCATCTCGAGATGCAATGGAGCAGTGGAGGGCCGATGTGGAGCATTTGGTCGCAGCAGCGGCCGAAGGCCTCAACAACCAGGGTCCTCCTCCTTCGGGACGAGCCCCGTCGCAGCGACGGACTTTGTCTGGAAGACTTGGTCCACACGTCTCCAACAACAGGAGACGATCTGCGTCACAGCAGGTGACTTCGTTGCCCTCTGGGGCACGACGCACCCATACGGTATCCAGGCTTTCGACTCATGACCTCCGGGCGGAGCTTGATCGCCGATACCGCCAACAGGATGGCCGTGTCCATATCGAGCGTGCTCGTGAAAGACAGGAAGCTCAGGACCTTTCTACTCTGGAAGGAGTAGGAGGAGGCTGTTCAGCCCTAGCCATGCACCTGCGCATGGTTAAATGGCCACAGAAGTTCCGGCCACACCTGCCGGAGAAATTCGACGGGACTGTCAACCCCGCCGAATTCCTTCAGATATACTCCACTGCAATCTTGGCAGCTGGAGGAAACGAGGTTGTAATGGCCAATTACTTTCCAGTGGCCTTGACCGGGACCGCCAGGTCCTGGTTTATGAGCCTTCCACCCAACTCTATCAACAGTTGGGAGGAGTTGTGCCGTCAGTTCACTGCCAACTTTGGGAGTTCATACACCCGACCAGGCACTGAACTAGACCTTTTTGCGGTCGTGCAAAAAGGGGGAGAATCTTTGCGGTCCTTCATCCAGAGGTTCTCCCAGGTACGCAACACAATCCCTTCTATATCAAGCGCTTCTGTCATTGTGGCATTCAGACAGGGCGTACGGGACAAGAAGATGTTGGAGAAGCTGGCGATCAAAGAGATCACCAGCGTCACAGAACTCTTCAGCCTGGCAGACAAATGTGCCAGAGCTGCGGAGGGCCGTGAAATGCACTCCAAACCAGCCTCGGAGGATCACAAGAAATCCTCCAAAGAAGAAGCCGCTACCTCCGGGGGTGGCAAGAAGAAAAAGAAGACCCACGGCAAGAAGAAGCCGTCGGCCGGCACATCCAACGTTGCAGCTGCTGCAACTCCTGGTGGCCGGGGGCCACGCCCTGAGAAGCGACCTCGACCGTCTTCCGAAGACGGTGGCAAACCCAAAGTGTGGTGTCCCATTCACAAAACGGGCAGCCACGGTTTGGAAGACTGCTGGGAGGTCCAAAACCTTGCCGAGCGCAACAGCAAGCACTAGGAAGGGTCTCCTTTCTGACAGAGGGAAGGGAAACAGAAGGTCGACGAAGCTCTGGCTGAAAAGGAGTTAGGGTTTCAGGACCCCAAAAAGGTCTTGAAGGGCGTCTAAACCTCCGTCGACGATGACTCTGACGTCTCTGACAACGAGCGTCGGAAAACCATGAACACCATTTTTGGTGGATCATGGGACATCACCTCCCGTCGCGTCATCAAGACTATGCGGCGGGATATGGCCGCTGTAGCTCCTACAGCTAGACTGGAGCCACATCGAAAGTGGATGGACACATCCATCAATTTTGATGCTTTGGACTGTCCTCGAAGCATGGTCGGAGCTGGAAAGTTACCTTTGATGGTATCTCCCACCATCAATAACATCCAGCTCCATCATGTTATGGTGGACGGAGGTTTGGGGCTGAACCTCATAAGCTTTGAAGCTTTTACCAAGCTTCAGCTCCGACCTTCGGATCTCCAGCCCTCTCGACCTTTCTTCGGAGTAGGTCCGGGGGCCATTACCCCACTCGGAGCTATAACTCTCCCTGTTACCTTCGGGACACGGGAGAAGTATCGCACCGAGAAGTTGGTCTTCGACGTCGCTCAGATCAACTTACCATTCAACGCCATCTTGGGTAGACCTGCTCTATACAAATTTATGGCAGCTGCTCATTATGGATACCTGGTGTTGAAGATGCCAACATCAGTAGGCGTTCTCCGGATCCGCGGAGATCGCACCGCCGGAGTAACTGCTCTGGAGGAGCTCCATGCACTCACCACGGCGCAAGAGGAGGACTCCAGACAGGAGCAAGCTCCGAAACCCCCGAGCATTCGTCAACGAGGCTCAACCTCTGCACCCCGTGTGCAGCCATGCGGCGACACCGACATTCCCATCAAAGTCGTCCAAATTGGTTCCGATGCCGCTCAAACCACCCGTATATCGGGAGGATTGAACGACAAATAGGAACTCGCGCTCATCACTTTCATCCGGGCTAATGTTGACGTATTTGCCTGGCAACCGTCACAAATGCCTGGGATCCCCAGGGAAGTGATTGAGCACAATCTGAAGATTTACCCCGATGCTCGGCCTGTGCATCAGAAGCCTCGGAAGCAATCCGTAGAGCGGCAGAACTTCATCCGACAAGAAGTGAAGAAGTTGCTCGAAGCCGGATTCATCCGAGAAGTCTTCCATCCAAAATGGCTGGCGAACCCAGTCGTTGTGCCCAAGGCCGGCGGGAAGCTTCGGATGTGCATCGACTACACCACACTGAATAAGGCATGTCCAAAAGATCCATTCCCACTACCTAGAATAGATCAGATAGTGGATTCCACCTCCGGGTGCGAGTTACTGTGTTTCCTAGACGCATATTCTGGGTATCATCAAATCAGGATGTCTAGGGAGGATGAAGAGCATACTTCATTCATCACAGTAGATGGATTGTATTGTTACACAGCCATGCCATTTGGTCTCAAGAATGCAGCTTCAACTTTTGTACGAGCTATGTACAAAACTTTTGAAGAACTCATCAGAGACATAGTGGAAGTGTACGTCGATGACATCGTGGTCAAGGTCAAGAACAAGGAGTCCCTCTTGGACACCTTGCAGGCTGTCTTCGACAAGCTGCGGGCCACCCGCCCGAAGCTAAACCCAGACAAGTGTGTCTTCGGGGTTAGCTCCGGAAAACTTCTGGGTTTCCTGGTAAGTCACCGGGGCATAGAGGCTAATTCGGCGAAGATAAAAGCCATTGAAGACATGCGGCCACCAACCCGCATCAAAGACGTCCAAAAGTTAACTGGGTGTCTAGCAGCCCTCAGCCGATTCATATCAAGACTGGCGGAACGGGCACTTCCCTTCTTCAAGTTGTTGAGGAAGTCTGGACCATTCCAATGGTCCGAAGAAGCAGAGAAGGCATTCCAGGAGCTGAAACAGTTCCTCACCACCCTACCAATTCTGGTAGCTCCAAACCCTGGTGAGCCTTTGTTGCTTTACATTTCAGCTACTGACGAAGTTGTCAGTATGGTTCTGGTTGCGGAAAGACCAGAACTACCCCATACTCAGGAATCCAGACCCCTTCAGGAGGGTCCGGAGGTCCCTGAAATTGAGTCTGGGTCCCAGTTCCCAGACTCAAATCCACAAGAAGTCACTTCAGAAGACCCATACCCCTCTGAGAGGGACCAGGTCATTTCTGAAGAAGCTCCGGGTTCCTCCAGCCAGAACCCGGAGGTCCCCGAAGAGAATCCGGACTCCTCCGACAGGGCCCGGATCAATAGAGAGGAAGCTCCGGACCCCATCGGGAGGGTCTGGACCATTCAACGCCCGGTATACTTCATCAGTGAAGTATTACATGATGCCAAGACTCGATACCTAGAGGTGCATAAGCTGCTTTATGCAGTTCTTATTGCCTCCAGGAAGCTCCGACATTACTTCCAAGCTCACAAAGTCTCAGTGGTGACCTCCTATCCACTTCGAGCGATCTTGCATAATCCCAATTCAACTGGGAATATTGCAAAGTGGGCAGCGGAATTGGCTGAATTCGATCTCGAATTCATTTCGAGACAAGCAATCAAGAGTCAAGCGTTGGCAGATTTCGTGGCGGAATGGACTCCCTCTCCATCAAACCCTGGGGGCCCCAGCGAGCAGAAGACGGAGCATCAAGTTCCAACCTTCACCAAGCCTCACTGGACCCTTTACTTCAATGGCTCCATGCAGAAGCAGGGGGCCGGGGCTGGAATCCTTCTCCTTGCACCGACTGGGGAGAAGGTAAAATACATGGTACACCTTGACTTCAAGGCAACCAACAACATGGCGGAGTATGAAGCACTCATCTACGGGCTAAAGGTGGCACTGTCATACGGTGTCAAGCAACTGCTGGTCAAAGGAGATTCACAGCTCATCATTAAGCAGGTGAAGGGTGAATGCTCCTACAATAATCTCCAGCTAGCTGCTTACCTCCTTGAAGTCCAGAGGCTTCAGAAGGACTTTGAAGTCCTAGACCTCCACCATGTTCAGCGTGCCCACAACGCTGAAGCTGACGAACTCTCGACCAAAGCGTCAACCGGAGCTCCGGCTCCTGACGAAATCTTTGTCCGGAGGTTGTCAAAACCCACAGTTCAGCCTACCGAACTGAACGAAGGGGGCGAGATCAGCATCCCGAAGCTGACGGTCCCGATGGCCCTGTTACCATGGCAACCATCAAGGGTCGTAGGTGCTGCCGGAAGCTCCGAGCAACCCAGCACGCAAGACTCAAATGCTCAAGTCAGTTCCGACGCATGGATCTCGGAGATCCGGAACTACTTGAAAGACAACATCCTTCCTGACGATGATGTATCCGCTGACCGGGTAGTCAGATTGGCTAAAAGATACACGCTGGTAGAAGGGGATCTCTACCAGCGTGGTGCCAACGGCATCCTAATGCGGTGCATCACAAGGGAAGAAGGCTGCGAGCTCCTCGCAGAAATCCATGGAGGCGAGTGTGGGAACCACACATCTTCCCGCACGCTGGTCGGAAAAGCCTTTCGGCATGGCTTCTACTGGCCTACAGCGCTCCAGGATGCCACTGAGCTAGTTAAGAAATGCGAAGCATGCTAATTTCATGCAAAGCAAATTCATACACCTGCTCAGCCCTTACAAATGATACCTCCTACATGGCCCTTCGCTGTGTGGGGGATGGACATCTTAGGACCCTTCCCAAGAGCCGTCGGAGGTTACAAGTTCCTGTACGTCGCCATTGACAAGTTCACTAAGTGGCCGGAAGCAACTCCAGTTGTGACGATCAACAAGAAATCTGCTATTAACTTTCTGCAATCCATTGTAAGCAGATTCGGAGTCCCAAACAAGATCATCACTGATAATGGGACTCAATTCACAAGCTCCGCATTCCAAGGGTATTGCGAAGACCTCGGCATACAGGTTTGCTACGCTTCCGTAGCTCATCCCGCCAGCAATGGCCAAGCCGAGAGAGCAAATGCAGAAATCCTTAAAGGACTCAAAACGCGCACCTATGAGCGCTTGAAAAAGCACGGAGCCAATTGGATCGAAGAGCTTCCGCCCACTCTATGGGCCAACAGGACTTCTCCAAACCGGTCAACCGGAGAAACACCCTTCTTTCTGATGTACGGAGCTGAAGCAATCCTTCCTCCGGAAATCACTTTGGATTCGCTCCGGGTCCGGACCTTCGACGAAGCCGCGCAGGACCAGCTCCGGCGTGAAGACCTAGACCTCCTCGAGGAGGGAAGGTGCCAAGCAGCTGCCCGGAATGCCCGATATCGCCAAGCTCTACGGCGTTATCACCAGCGGCATGTACACAACCGACATCTCAAGGAAGGCGATCTGGTGCTACGGAGAATACTATCTAGGGAAGGGTTAAACAAACTCTCCCCCAGTTGGGAGGGGCCCTTTCGAGTGATCAAAGTATCCCGTCCCGGAAGCGTTCGCTTGGCTACCGAGGATGGGACACCTCTCCCAAATCCTTGGAACATCGAGCACCTCCGTAAGTTCTACACTTAATTCCACGGAGGTGAGTCTTAAGTAACTTGAAATGTATGTTATAGAGTCATTGTACAGAGTCGGGTAGTTCCTCCGGGAGAGCAGCCGGACCTTTCCTGAAAGGTCTGCAAAGCTCATGCAGCACTTGTCACAGTCTCCGGACTAAAAGTGTGGCTAACTACCCTGGGTCAAACGAGAAACCAAACACACTTAGCCTGGTTCTGTACCCTAAGAGTGTACTTGTTTCCCCTGTACCCCGGACCTTTAATGAAAGACATCTTCATGTGAAATAGACTCCACGTGCATTCATTTTGTGCAGGCTCGACATTTTTATTTTTCTCTTTCTTGTCTATAACAGAGACGTGCAATTCTTAAGAAATTTTTAGTTCGACCGGTTTATATACGATTCTGGTTGTATTGTCAGATCTTTTAGATTTAAATATCGTTTATGGCCAACTCACCTGAAAGCCGCCAAGCCAATCTAGGGCCGGAGTGCGCTATCGACTTAGCCTGGTCAAGCACCCTAAGTACGCCACTCTACCTACACCCCGGCAGGCCAAAGTAAGGCGGGTCCATGGATAATTGGATCTAAGAGGAAAGGCAACGCATCCAGTTGTATTTAAAATCGCGTTCAACTTAAAATTTTCTTGAGAATCGTAAGCCGCGACGAAATTATAGACAAGGAACGAATTTTACTATTTTTCTTGGCTTAAGTGTGCAGGAAAAATAAACTCTACGTTGATGGAGAAAAGACGGAGCTAACCAAGCTCCGACTCCCCCAAGGGGGTCAACCGTCGGCGCTGAGTAAAAGATGGTGAGAAGACCCCGTAAATGGAGTCTGTTGCCAACAAACCAAGTGTTGGCAAAGGTCACTGCCGGAGCTACTAAGCTCCGACACCTTGGAGGACTAACTATCGACACTCTATGTGTTGATAGAGGCTATTGCCGGAGCTACTAAGCTCCAGCGATGGACAGTGCCGGAGCTTCTAAGCTCCGACAACTTCAGGGGACCATCACTATCAAAAACTTCGGGCCTAAATTCTACAAGTTCGAAGCAAATTCGTCTTCAACAAAACTCAATATCCTTTTGGTACATGTTCACAATAAAATTGTGTACCTCTACCAGGGGTCCAAGTGAAGATAAAGATGTTGAAGACAAAAAATGAAATTCGCAAAAATTTGGGGATTTCATTCATATGGAGACAGGAGATTACATCTGGAGATAAGGGATTACAAAATTGAGGAAGAAGAAGAGAAAATACAAGTGAGAGCTAAAGAGATGGCCCTAGACCCTATGGAAGAACTCGGCGACCTTCTGGGCGACCTCCGATACGCTGGCTCGGGTAGCTTCGCCTTCTCCTTCGACGGGGCCTTCAAGCACCGGGTCCAGAGGAAATTGAGGGTTCCGGCTGGTGTAGCACGTCAGCACATATTCTGTGACGTTCTTCGCCAGGGATTGCCCCTCGACCTCTAGTTGGTCCACGATGACGTCGCCCACCTTGGAGAGCTTGCTGCCTGCTGCGCTCAACGCTTGCAGCGCAAGGTCCGGCTCCGGCTCCGGATCATCCGGGCGCACGGGGCTGAAACCCATCGGCGTCAGCGCATCATTGGCCTTGCCCAGGAACTCCCAAATCTGCAGGGAGTCCGCCGTCCTCAGGCTCTTCACCTCTTCCAAGGATCTCTTGGCCGCCGTCAGTTCGAAATTCTCACAGGCGAGGCGCTCAACTTCTTTGGCGTTTTGCTGAATCTTTGCAGCAACCCGCCTCTCAAGTCTTCCGAGCTCCTCCTCCTGGAGGTGGATCTTGTTCCGACGATCGACCAGGTCCTTCTCCCTAGCCTCCACTTTCTTCTCCCGGGCAACAAGGGCACACTCGTATTCGTAGAGTTCCTGCCCTCGCACCCAGGTCTTCTCCTCTTCCTCGAGGCAGCGCTCTTCCAACTTCTTAGTGCGCTCCTCGAGGCCCTTGTCAGCCAGAGCTACTTTCTCGGCGAGCTCCTCTTCCCTTATCAGGACGTCATCCCGCAACTCCAGGAGTTTTTGCTCTTCGTCCTCGAGCCATCTCTCCCTCCCTTCAAGTGCCTCTCGGCGCTTGATGAGTGCGGCGTTGATGGCCTCAAGTTGCTCGAACCGAGCATTGGCCGCGTCGTTGGCAGCCTTGGCCTGATCGTGGATCTCCCGGGATTGAGCGTCGAGAGCATGGGTCATGCTCTCCCTCTCATCCAGCAGCTTCTCCCAGTACTCCAGTCGGATCTTCTCCCGCTTGATCCACTCCTTGTCATCCGCTAGCCTCGACTGCGCCAGCTTAGTCTCGAAGTGGAGCCGATTACGCCACCGCCTAAGGGTTTGGCGCTCCTCTTCAAGAGCCTTGCTGTTGTGGAAGAAGGCCAGTTGGACCTGACGTAGACTGGAGCAGGCGTTGTCGATAGACATCGACAGCGGGATGGGCTCCGGACCTGCTGGGGTCTCCTCCGCTGGTTCCAACGGGTCTTCACATACAAAAATTGGGTCCCACTCTACGAGAGCGGAACCCTGAGCTTCCAAGGCGCTAGGGCCGTCCTCCGGGATGACCTCAGTCGCCATCGAGGAAGGCCCCGCTGCCAAGTCTTCATTCGCCCAATCAGGCAGGGGGCCGGTGCTCTTCGCTTAGGCACTCTGGCTCGGCCACAGGTACCATCGATGTCGTCGCTTCTGGAGCAGGAGCTACTACTGGCTCCGCCCGGGACACCTCTTCCGAGGGAGGCTCGAGCTCCCTCGCCTCTTCAACCGCCGGCTCTGTGACCGGCGCTCCAACAACAACTGGCTCAGCGACCGATACTTCGGAGGTAACCGGCTCAACTGCCGGAACTACCTCGACTTCCGGCTCGCATGCCGGAGCTTCAGTCACCTCCGGTTCAATCGCCGGGGCTTCGACAAGTTCCAGCTCCGAGGCCGGAACTACTACTTCTTCCGGCTCTACAGCCGGAGCTTCCACTACTGCAGCACCAGGACCCGGAGCTTCAAACTCCGAGACAAGTGCCGCTGGCGTGTCTTCACTCCCGTGGTCCGGCGCTACCACGGGAAGTTCCGGGGACGAGTCGAGGTTCATGACCACGACAGCCGGCGCCAGAGCTGTCGCAGCCTCAGCCACCACCTGGGGCGGAACTGGGACAGGAGCAGAAGCTCCCACGGCCTCAGAAATCGTGGCCGAGGGTGGAGCTTCACTCCCCTTCTTGGGGACGCTGCAGAGGACGGATAAAGAAAATTAACAAACAATCGCTACAACTAAAAAGTTAACCAAGGTAAAAATCAAAAATTACGTTGGAAGTCTTCCGCACCAGCTTGCACGGAACCTTTTTCCCAGACGTACCGGGCTGGCCATGGTCGGCGTAGGAGCTCCGAGAGGCCCCCCAGAACTTGTCGCAGCCGCGGGCGTTTCCCGAGTCAAGGCTCTCCTCGGTCAGGAGGAACCCCTGGACCTGGAGGCTCCCGCCGCCCCAAGTGCCGGAGTCGTACACCCAGAGCTAGCACCACCGGAGGGCTCCACCACGGGGACAGATGCGCTCCGGGAGGATCCCACTGCAGGAACAGTCTCGTTCCGGGAGGACCCCACCACGGGGACAGTCGCCACGGCGGCAGAAGATCTTCTCCCCTGGGGAGAAGGAACCAAAGTGGAAGTAGTGGGCCTGACGGACCTTCCATCGGCATGTCGTAGCTTCCTCTTCCGACTCTCCGGCTCCTCCGCCAGCTCCTTGCCCTTGCCGATGACCTCGACCCTCGGCTGTGGAGCAGGGACCGAGCCATCTTCGGGCACCCCGGGGATTGCCACCCGGGTGGTTGGTCTTCTCTCGACGACACCAAGGTCGTCAAGCGCGGGCATCGTCCGCCGGAGCTCTCTGCTGAACTCCACTTCCACGTTCAGAGGGAGAAAGGCCGACGGCGGAGTCAAGTAATCTCCGTCGACGTCGATGCCGTGCTAGAATTTTTTGAGGTGGAACTCCAAGGTCTTCCCCACCATGTTGGACTTCAACCCGGTCTCAACCCGGTCCTCGTCCATCACGCTGTTGAGGGCCCAGGCGAGCTTCTCCCTTCTCTTCAGCGGCGCCCACCTGTTGGTCAGGAAGTTGCAGAACACCGCTTGGGGAGTCAAACCTCCCTCCACACATCGGCGGATCCTGGTCAGGACAGGGTCGAAAGCTTCCGCCAGCACCGGAACTTCACTCCATATCGAAGTGTCGATGCCGGGCAGACCGTCTGGCAACTCCAACCGCTCATGCTCCTCCACCCTGACGACTATCCAATCTTTCTTCCAGTCATCCCACTTCCCGGAAGGGAACGACCGGAGGTACTTGAATGGGCACTTCTTGCGCTTCACGAAGTAGTAGAAGCCAAGGTACTCATTGCTCCGGCCGGTGGTGTGAACGGTGAAGAAGGTCCGGAAGAGCTCGACGCAGGGGGGGATGCCCACCCACATCTCGCAGAAGTGGACAAAGAAGGACACGAGGAGAATGGAGTGAGGGCCAAGGTGGTATAGCTGCAGACCATAGAAGTCTAGCAGCATCAAGAAGAAAGAAGAAAATGGGGGGATCAGCCCCACCATGGCGTACGAAGAAAAGTACACCATCTCGCCAGCGCGCTCCTTCTCAAAGGGGAGTTCTCCGCCGGCACGGACCAAGCGGCTGAAGAAGTCCGAGGACCACCCCATGAGGGCCCGGACCTTCTTCAAATCGTTATCGGTCTTCAGGCGACTCTCGCGCAAACCCAACTCCATCGCGGCACAGCTAGGAAAGAGAAGAGGAGCAAAGTACAAGTTGGGAGTATGAGCGCAAGATCAGATGGGAGGCGTAAAGAACTCCCGACGGTGCGCGCTTTCCTTCTTAAGTAAGCCCTCGCAACGCTTGGATGGAAACTGCAGGGGAGTTGAAGATACTACTCAAGAATTCAACCCAGCCGATGACAAGAGGGCCCGGGACCACCCCGACGATCAAGTCGAGGCTCTTACCCAGGCGAACGGTTGTCATCACGAGGCGGGAAACCCAAAGGCGGCGGCCTGACAGGGCGCGCGGAACCGATACGGTTTTCGTATCGGGAACTTGCGACCTTCAATTGCGTGAGATCCGCACGTCAAAGATCTTATCTTCCACCTGAGGTGCGCCACGCGTCGGGATCTAACTGTAAAACCCTGCCAACGGCACCTCCGAAGACCCTTGAAGACCCAGTTCAAGAGTTGCAAGGATGGACCCACCTCCGACGGAACGACTTCACCCCAGTGACCTTCCTCGGAGGTAGGTCCAGGGGGCCACTGTCGGTACCCTAAAAACCGTACACCCCCTGAGGTTACAAAGATCTCAAGGGAAGGACGTCTACTCGAATTGAAGACCCTCGGAGGCCCACTTGTTAGACATGACCGGACCAGCTTCTCCAACATGGTTAATCCCTAGGTCGCCACGTGTACTGCCAAACCGGAGCTACCGCCCACAAGGGGGAAGCTCCGGACCAAGTACCAAAATGGCACCTCCGGACTTAACCCCTGACCGAGAGAAGCTCCGGACCTGACACGTGTCAGATAGCTCCGGAGCTACCTGCTTCCCACAGCAAGCTCCGGAGCTGCCACGTGTCCAAACGTCGGAGCTGGCAGCCTCTAACCTCCGGAAGACCTTGTAACGGATCCGGATCTTCAAAGGAGAGCCAAGGACTTCAAGACCCGATTAAATGTCATTAATGCCATATTAATGACATTTAAACGGACAATCTTAACACCTGTAACGGCATTGTCGGAGCCCGTTACAGGATCATTAACAACAATTAATCGTGTATCAATACTAGTAACCGCCGGGGCCACATGTCGGGCTAGGCCAGCTTGTAACGGCCTGTCCTTGTACTGTAAAAGGACAGGCCGACGATACACACAGAAGAGGGACACATACGTGGAGATCATACGTGACAAACTAATACAACACCAACACACCTGTGGAGTAGGGTATTACGCTCAGGCGGCCCGAACCACGTAAATCCTAGTGTCTCCTGTGTTAAATCGCAATTCACCTTCTTGAGTCTCCGCGCGCCCACACCGAACCACAAACTCCTTCAACACTTTAGCAGTGTCAGGAGATCTGCCGACTCCAACCGTCGACAGAGTGTGTCTTTCATACACTCCCTATACATTCAAAATCTAATTTAGTCTTCCAAGCTTCATCAAAGTATCTCTCTTTGAACACCATTTCATTTTTCACCTTTTTGTGTGCACCGAGCTGTTTCACTTGTTTGTCCTGCAATCATCTCAGTAGTTTCATTAGGATCTCATATGTTTGTCATCAATTAGCCAAAACCCACAAGGGATATCTTAGATGCACTTACAGGTAGGAACCCCTTGTGTCCCCTTATCTCTAACAGATCTGACCAACTTATCTCTAACAAATTTATCTCTAAGAGATTTAGATCTAAATAAACTCTATCTATTGTTTTCTAATCTGTCCTTCTAGATGATTTTGCACGTTGGGCTTCTCCTGGTGTGGGTGGGCCTCCTTTTGGACCTAGTCCACAACACTTTCTTACAATTTTTTTCTCACAAATATTCAGTATTGAATGTTTGGAAAAATAAATAAATACCCGTGTACTAAACCTTTGGTATAATACAGTTAGAGATATAGGATATATTTATATTTTCTCTATGTATGAGGGACTTTTATGTATATTTCAGATATCTTGTAACTCTATTTATATAGTCATCTGACCTCCTCAATGATACAACCATCATTCACAACATGGTACAGAGACAATACAAAGTAGGAATTTTTTTTGTACCCTAAACGTTCCGGTCGGTTTTTTCTTCCAACTCTGAGTTTTCGCCGGCTTCTTCACCGCCGGCTCTAGATATGGCGCCGTTGGCTTTGTTTGAGGTGTGCAGCGCCCTATCCATCAGCCCGTCGACCTCGTCGTGTCTCTTCTCGACCCGCCAGGAGCTCTTCGCGCAGTCTCTATTCTGACGCGCCGCCGTGATTCGGCTTCAGTAGTCAACCGGCCAGACTGCACCCGCGTCCAGCCGCGCTCTCACAGGGAGACGACAGATCTGGGCTTGACGAGAACATGGGGCCCAGCAGCTTGTCTGCAGATCTGAAAGTCGAAGTTAAAGGCTGCTCTCACGTCCAGCTGTCTGCTCGATCACGTGGGCTTCACATCACCCACCAGTTGAAATCCTCTGCAGTAATTGATGTGCTGTTACTGCAGCTGACAAGTGGCCCATTGACCATGGGACCCACCTGTCAGCTGCAGTAACTGCACAACAGTTACTGCAGAGGATATGCTTCCATCACCAACTGCACAGGTGCCTTTGATCGTGCTGGATTTCTGCGCCTGGTCAGCTCTTCAATCCGCCGCCAGCTCCTCTTCGCGGTAGTCATCCGCGCGTAAGGTTATAGCCCTGGTGGTAAAAAAAGGAAAAAAAAGGAAAAAAGAAAAGAAAAGAAAAAAATCAGCTTGCACAACTTAGCTTTTTGTGCTCTCGCTGCCGCCCGCCGCTGCTTATTTTTGTGCTCTCGCCGTCGCATGTCATCTCTCCACGATGACTTCTTCGTCGAGCGGTGTCCTAGTCTTGCGATGTCCAGTGCTTTTCAATGGCACCAATTATCTCAACTGGGTTCCCCGCATGCGTCTGCATATGTGTGGTATGCGTCATTGGGAGTTTCTTACAGGCGATCTCAAATGCGCGTCTTCCTACAAGTGTGACTTCAGCCTGTACAAGGCTTGGTTGGATGATGATGCTCAAGCTTGAGCTATTCTTGCTGCTAGTTTGGAGGATCATTTGGTTGCTGATATTGTTGAGTTTGAGTACTCGCACCAGATGTGGGCTTTTCTTTATTGTCGTTACGAGCCTACTGGTCAGTCTAACTTTCTTACTGCTCTTCGTCACGAGTAGCTGTTACGATAGGGAGATGCTACAGTGGAGTTCTTTGATCAGATGGAGGAGACTCGTCTTTGTGATCCTGGCTTCTTATAGACCCCTACCGTGTTGCCTACTCGTTCTTCAAATTCTCGACCCGCTGCTGGTGTTCAGGCTTGCTGTTCTTCTCAGGATGCTCGTGGTGCTGGTACTTGAAGATGTCAGGAGAGTTCTACTACCACAGATGCCCAGTTGCTTACATTTATTCGTCGCCTTGTTATCTCTACACCGTCAGGAGCTACTGGTATTGTGACTCAACCTTCTACACCTTCAGGTTCTGCTGCTGCTTCTCTGTCTTGTCTAAGGGACCACCTTCCACTTCTCGTTCAGGTACTTGCCCATGGATTCTTGATTATGGAGCTTCTTTTCATATGACTCCTTACTCCACTTGTTTATCATCTTTGAGTCAATCGCCTCGTTCTCAAGCTGTTCATACCATCGATGGTTCATCACTTCTGATTCTTGGACAGGTTACCCTTTTATCTGACTCTTTTAATGTTTCTGATGTCTCCTATGTTCTTAATCTGACCATGCAATTTATGTCTGCTAGTCAACTCACTGATCAAGGCTGTCGAGTGATTCTTGATTCTTATTCTTGTTCTGTTATGGATCGTCATACGGGTCAGCTTGTTGGTTGTGGTCCTCGTCGTCGTGATTCCCAGCGTCTCTGGGAGCTTGACTGGCTTCGTCTTCCTTCCGTTGCACCTGCTAGTCATGTTAGCTCCGCTTTTGCTGCTCCGTCTACCTTGTTGTTTGCTCAGTGGAACCATCGTCTAAGACATATTTGTGGCTCTCGTCTATCTTCCTTGATTCGTCGTGGTGTCTTAGGATCGGTTTCAGGATCTCAGTCGTTAGCTCAATGTCGGGATTGTCGATTAGGGCAGCAGATTCAGCTTCCCTATCCTTCTAGTGAGTCAGTGTCATAGTGTCCTTTTGACCTTGTTCATTCAGATGTCTGGGGTCCTGCTCCTTTTGTTTCTAAAGGAGGGCATAAATATTTTATCATCTTTATAGATGATTTTTCTCGCCACACATGGGTTTACTTCATGAAACATCGTAGTGATGCATTATATATCTATAAGTCTTTTTCGGCTATGGTCCGCACTCATTTTGACACTCCTATCCGTGTCTTTCGTGTTGACTCTACCGGTGAGTACCTCTCTGATACTCTTCGTGATTTTCTTTCTGAGCAAGGTAGCCTTTCTTAGTATTCTTGCCCTGGTGCTCATGCCCAGAATGGTGCTACTGAGCAAAAACATCGTCATCTCCTTAAGACAACATGTACACTTCTCATTGCTTCCTCCGTTCCACATCAATTTTGGGTCGAGGATGTTTCCACTTGTGAGACCTATGTGTGCTGAATACATTGGCTTTGACAATAAAAGTTTTGAATGCTGCCATAACATCTTTTTAGCAAGGTCCAACTCTAGCTCCGAGCTTCTGCAAGGTCCGGCAAAAGGTCCGACTTTCTTTGTCTAGATCCGACATGTTTTTGGGTAGCTCCAGTGAGTTTTGTCTTTAGCTCCGGCATGTCATTGTTAAGCTCCGATATGTTTTCCTAGGTCCGACTTATGTTGGTTAGCTCCGACACGTTTTTCTAGCTCTGACTTTTGAGATGACTAGTTCCGTCTAGTTTTGGCAAGCTCTGGCGCTAGGTTGTACTAGCTTTGGTCAGCTCCGGCGCTTGGTTGTACTAGCTTTGGTAAGCTCCAGCGCTAGGTTGTACTAGCTTTGGTAAGCTCCAGCTCAAGCTCCGGTTAGCTTTGGCTAGGTTCGGAGCTTGTTCGCAATGTTCCTATTTTTATCTTGCAATGCTTCGAACTTGCTTTATATTCATAGAAAGATTGCTTAGTATTCATTTTCTAAGTTTTTGGTGCATTTTGGTTGATATGGATGATATTGTTTTGATATGCTTTGCATCATGCTTATGTGAGGTGCTCACGTAAGGTGTTGTGATTCGGAACTAACTTGAGTCAAGTCGCAGACTTGGAATTGTACGGATTGATTGTTTATTCATGTGCAGGTGTTGCTTGAGTTCTAGACATGGCTGGTGACGAGATCCATTGAACTAGTATTAGGGAGAAGATGGGGTTCAACAACCAAGTTCGGGAGGAATTGTGGTTGAGTTGATCGGGAGGTTGTGCAGCATATTTGAATCAAGAACAATGCATATGAAGGTATTATAGACGTCATTAGAAGATGCTTGCGCATGTGCAAGGAGTGAATGGACGTGGATACATGGTTCCGATGCGTGATGAAGAGATGTGGACGTAAAGAATTGGTCGAAAAGGTCAAACCGACTAGGTTATGGACTTAGGCTGCGGCTGAGTCGGGTTTGACTCAAATATGGAATGTTTTGAGTTGGTTATGAAAGGATTTCGTGTGGGTCACGAATTTGAGTTGTTTTAGGAATATTGGATATTTTCCTAATGTGTTTGAAAGTCTTAAGATTGCTTCTATCTGCGTATAGAAGAGTCCTAAGCAGTTATGGAAAGTTTCGATTCGTGAACGGAGTAGGATTAGGGTCCTGATTTGAGTTGAGTTGGCTTTCGAGCTGGTTATATAAGAAAGGGAGACCTGAGATCGTGGTAGACGAGTTTGGGGGATGTTCCTCTTGTGGTCTATTGAATAAAATTCGTAGTTTGAAGGAATTTTTGTGCCTTGTTCATCCGACTTGTTTTAGACAAGTTTTACTCATCGAGTTTCTGGACAGCACTACCTTCTGTCGGTGGTTTTATCATACCTCAAGTTTTACAAATCCAATTAATGTTATTATTTTTGGGTTGTCTTCACAACTTGATTATCTATCATCTGTCAAAATTTCACGGTCATTGGATTTGTGGTTTCTGATCTACATGAGTTTCTTTGCAGCGTTCCAGAACCGTTTTTCTCGGGTAGGACAGATTGACCTTTGTTTGATCTTTTGATCATAACTTGAGTTTCACTCGACGGATTTGAGTGGTTCTTCTTGTGTTTTCTTCGTGAATTGATTCTCTCTGATATATATCACTTTTGTCCTGGTGAAACACGTTTAGATTAGTCTCACACACGATTTCTTTAACAGATCGTTTTTCTGCCAAAGGGGTTGGGATTTAATCATTTCCGCTGCGTAAGATTTTTTAAATCTGCCATTCACCCCCCTATGGTAGCTTTTCACGTGCTCTTCAATCCTGCAATTGGTATCAGAGCCGCAGTGCTCCAATCATTGTGATTTGCACATGTTTTGACTAATCATCATGGAGAAGTACTTTGCCAAACCTTGTGTGTTTGCTGGTATTGATTTTCAGGTTTGAAAGGCACGCATGGAGGCTTTCACCCAGGTGCAAGGCTTTGCAATATGGGAGAAGGTGTACAAGCCTTACGAAGTGCCATCTAACGATCAAGTTATGGCTACAAACCTAAGGGACGTTGACAACAACAACAAAGCTCGAAACTTGATCATCCAAGGACTCACTCAGAGCGACTTCGACCGCGTTGCACATCTCCGATCGGCATACGATGTATGGAGAGCACTTTGTGACTATCACGAAGGATCCAACACGACCAAGGAGGTAAGGAAAGACATGTTCAAGAAAGAATACATGTGCTTCGGGATGCAACCCGGTGAGTCCATCGATGATCCCTTTGCTCGCTTTAACAAAATTCTCAGTAACTTGCGTATTGTCAACGTTAATTTTTCTGATGCTGAAAATGCTAGGCAACTTCTTAGTGCATTTGATATTTCAATCTGGGAGATGAAAGTTACATCTATTCGTGAATCTACTGTCATGAGTACACTTACTTTAGATGTGCTTTACTCTAAACACAAAACTCATGAAATTGACATCTTATCACGTAAGAACCCAAATAAGTCTATTGCATTTGTCTCACAACGTGATATGCCTAGCTCCGACCAATCATCATCTTGCAATACTCTTGCTTTGTTGTCCTCACTAACCCTGGAGTAGATCGAGGAATTTCCAGAGGAGGAGCTAGCACTTCTCTCTACTAGGTTCTCAAAAGCATTGCAAAATGTGAGAACTAGAAGGAGAGGAAGCTCCGAACCTCAACGATGCTTCGAATGTGGTAAGACAGGACACTTTCGTACAGAATGCCCTAACCTTTTAGGTTCTACTTCTCGAGAAGAAAAACAATCAAGGACGAAGCACTCCTCAACAAATGATAAGAAGAAGAAGAAGGGCTTTACAGGTCGCCAACTGGTGAACAGTTTTATCTCCGCACTCCAGGAACTTGGCTCAAGAGACGTGGACATTGGAAGTGACGAAGATGAAGATGATTTGGCCAACTTATGCTTCATGGCGGGCAAAACAAGATCAAGGTCAAGTCAGGAGGATGCACAACACAACACTGACAACGATGATGTATGTTCTACCTGTAATGAAATGTGTGATGCAATTTCTCGTGCAACTATTATTGTTAAGAAAAAGGACAAAAAGCTTAGGGATAATGCTGCTAAAATTGAATCACTAGAATCTGAAATCAACCATTTGAAAACCTTGATCCTAGTGATAATTTTTGTCCCTCGTGTGATTTAATCTATAAACAATTGTCCACATTAAGAACTACACATTCCTCTACTCTAGATAGACTTGAACTTAAAATTGATAATAACAAAACGCTTGCTGCACTTGACATTGGAAACTTAAAAGATGCTTCTTGTTCTACAATTGATTTGCATTGTTCTAGTTGTGATGATCTTCAAAAGAAACTAAAAGATGCTATGGATGAAATTTCAATATTGAATAATACTTTACGTTCTCATGAAGTTAAATATTGTTCCAATTGCAAAATAAAAGGAAAAACTTCATGTGAAAATTGCCTCGATCTGTCCAATAAACTTGATAACATGCATAGGACATTAGATCGGTTTTGTAATGGGAATAAGAACCAAAACCTGCTGCTGAATTCTTCCAAGTCTTGCAATGATAAAACTGGTTTCGGTTTTGGTTCTCATGCTCATGCTAAGACACATCCACCAAAAATTGTAAAGTTATTAGGAAGTGGTTTGATTCAAACAGTTCCTAAACAAAAAGAAGTGGTTTTCAAATCTGCAGGAGTGTTGTCTCATTCGGTTTCAAATAAAAATATTGTTTGCTCATCTAGACATGAACACAAAGTTAAATTTCATTGTACCTACTGTGGTAGAGATGGTCATGTCATAGAGTTTTGTTATAGGCTATCTAAACAACATAAAAGGGAAAAAATGATTGCTAGATCTCATAACTTTCATGCAAAATTTTCTGCACATATTAAACTGAATGCCAGGAACATGCAACCTGCTGTTATGAGTCACAAACATTCAAAGTTTGCCTCCGGAC
Source organism: Tuctoria greenei (assembly GCA_036927565.1). Classification (NCBI taxonomy): domain Eukaryota; kingdom Viridiplantae; phylum Streptophyta; class Magnoliopsida; order Poales; family Poaceae; genus Tuctoria; species Tuctoria greenei. The sequence continues at coordinate 30,309,922 of JAYESD010000005.1, read as the reverse complement.
CTTCTGTTTTTGCTTCCGGAGCTACTGATTTTTGTGCTACACAAGTAACACCTTATAGGTCAGTAGTTAAGAATAAAAAACCTCAAACTTTGACTCATAAACCTGCTGTTTTATCTCAGCTTTCGCATGTTTTTCCTGCTGCACGTCGTGTGACTCAGTACTGGATACCTAAATGCCTTTTGACTAACCCCAGTATTGAGTCATCAACGTATTTTGTTTCTATGTAGGTTACACGTTTGAGGAAGGAGAACATTTGGATTGTGGATTCAGGTTGCTCACGCCACATGACCGGTAACAAAGATTGGTTCTCCTCCCTCTCTTTTGTGTCACGTGTAGAGAATGTTACTTTTGCCGATAGTTCTTTAACTCCTATAATTGCTAAGGGTTCGGTTAGAGTAAATGATCACTACACTTTGAAGGATGTGGCACTTGTCAAAAAATTGAAATACAACTTTCTTTCTATTTCACAATTGCTAGATGAAAATCTGGAAATTATTTTCAATAAATACTGCTGCAAAGTTGTAGGTTCAAATAGTGAGCTTATTTTTAAAATGTCTCGGTTTGGAAGAGTTTTTAAAGCTGATTTTGATATGTCTTCCTCTAAGCATAGGTGTCTAGTTGCTAATGATTCAAAGGACTTATATTTTTGGCATCGTAGACTTGGTCACGTAGGCTTTGATCATCTAACGCGTGTTAGTGCTCTTGATCGCATACGTGGGTTGCCTAAGCTTAAAGGGGACAAAGAAATTGTGTGCTCTTCTTGTAGACATGCTAAGATGGTTGTAGGTTCACATACTCCTCTCACAATGATCATGACAACTGAACCGGGTCAACTTTTGCACCTTGACACCATAGGACCTTCACGTGCTCAATCCTTCAGAGGTAAATTGTATGTTCTTGTTATTTTTGATGATTATTCTAAATACTCTTGGGTTTACTTTATGGCGTCTAAGAATGAAGCTTTTGGTCACTTTAGAACTTTATTTCTTAGATTATCAATTGATCACCCAGGATATTTAAAGCAATTAGAAGTGTTAATGGAACTGAATTTAAAAATCAATCTTTTGATCACTTCTGTGCTGAAAACGGAATATGTCGGTACCTTGCTTACCATATACCCCTTGGGACTATAAAAAGACCAAAAGGACTTCACCTGTCCGAGTTGAAGACTTGCGAAGGCCCCACATGTCATATGGGACTGGACATGCCTCCCATCTATGGTTAGTCCTGGTACTGCCACGTGTATACTGCAGCCGGACCTATATCCCTCACATGGGATAACTCCGGGCTAAACACTTGTGCGGCACCCCCGGACCTAACCTCCGACAGAGGAAAGCTCCAATATTGACACGTGTACATCTACACCAAACCTACCCATCCCAAACGAATAGCTCCGAAGCTGCCACGTGTCCGAACTGCCGAACCTTCAACCTTGACAATCAAGCTGGTGAACCACCAACGGCTCGGACCTCCAAGGGGCAATCAAAGACTTCAAGACCTGATTAAGTGTCATTAATACCATATTAATGACACACGATCAGAAGTCTTTAATAACAATAACGACACTATCGGGTCCTGTTACCACGCTTATAAGGGTAATTAATCTCATTAATTATGTATTAAACATTAGTAACCGCCGGGGCCACATGTCGGGCCAGGCTAATGGTGTAACGACCTGTCCTTGAACTATAAAAGGACTGGTCGACGATACACAGAGGCTCTCTGACACTTGCTGATGCTCTCGGACACATACACAACCTCTGGGCTAAAGCTCTTGGACGCTCAATACAACAGCTACACACCCCGTGGAGTAGGGTATTACGCTCAGGCGGCCCAAACCACGTAAATCCTTGTGTCCATTTGTCCTATTCTTCGAAATCTCTGCGCACCCAATGCCGAACTATAAACTTTGCGAGCTACCAACGGTAGTATCGGGAGAATTGCCGGAAAAACACTTCGATAGTTGGCGCGCCAGGTAGGGGGGCAATGCCCGAGTTTTCAAGAATGGTGAACTCAGTTGCTGGATTGTCCAACGGCAATCCCGCTGTGCAACCTGCTGGAGGCAATCCCTCCAACATGCAACAACCAACAGGTGCCGCAGCTCCAGCAGGAGTCATGCCTCCGCCGCCACCGTCTGCACCAGCAAATCAAGCTGGACAACAGGACGGGGCTTATGCGTAGGTCACAGCATCAGCGAATAACAACAATCCTAAACATGCGCTCCATGCAGCACGTGCTCTCCTCCAACGCCCACCACCTCCGGGTGCATCCCAGGGTGCAATGGAGCAATGGAGGGCTGATGTGGAACATTTGGTTGCAGCAGTAGCCGATCGCATCAGCAACCAAGGTCCTCCCTTCATGGGGCGGGGCCCATTGCAGCATCGGACTTTGTCGGGCAGAGTTGGTCCGCACGCTTCCCAAAATAGGAGGCGTGCTGCATCTTAACATGTGACGTCGCTGCCTGCCGGGGCGCGACATAACCATACAGTAACCAGGCTTTCAACTCATGACCTCCGGGCGGAGCTTGATCGCCGTTACCGACAGCAGGACGGTCACGTCCAAATCGAGCGTGCTCGCGAAAGGCGAGAGGCTCGAGATAGTCCTGCTCCCGAGGGAGTAGGAGGAGGTTGTTCTTCCCTGGCCATGCACCTACGCATGGTCAGATGGCCACAAAAGTTCCGGCCTCACCTGCTAGAGAAATTTGACGGGACTGTCAATCCCGCTGAGTTTCTCCAAATTTACTCCACTGCAATCCTCGCGGCGGGAGGTAACAAGGCCGTAATGGCCAACTACTTCCCAGTGGCTTTAATTGGGACCGCCAGGTCCTGGTTCATGAGCCTTCCTCCCAACTCTATCAATAGTTGGGCAGAACTGTGCCAACAGTTCACCGCCAATTTCGGGAGTTCATACACCCGACCAGGCACCGAACTGGACCTTTTTGCTGTCACGAAGAAGGGGGGAGAATCCTTGCGTTCCTTCATCCGGAGGTTCTCCCAGGTACGAAACACTATTCCTTCTATCTCCAACGCCTCTGTTATTGTGGCACTTAGACAGGTCGTACGAGACAAGAAGATAATGGAGAAGTTGGTGATCAAGGAGATCACCAGCGTCACGGAGCTCTTCAGCTTGGCAGACAAGTGTGCCAAAGATGCGGAGGGCCATGAAATTCACTCCAAACCACCTCCGGAGGATAATAAAAAATCCTCTAAGGGTGAAGCCACTACCTCCGGGAGTGTCAAAAAGAAGAAAAAGTCCAACAACAAGAAAAAGCGTCGGTTGGCACACCTACTGTTGCAGTTGCGACAGCTCCGGGTGGCCGGGGGCCACGCCCCGAGAAACGACCTCGGCCGTCATTAGAAGACAGCGGCAACTCCAAAGTTTGGTTTCCTATTCATAAGTCGAATAGCCACAACTTGGAAGACTGCCGAGAGGTCCAGAACCTTCCCGAGCGCTACAACAAGTGTCGGGAATAAGTTCCTTTCCAGCAGAGGGAAGGAAAACAGAAAGTCGACGAAGCTCCGGCTGAAGAGGAGTTAGGCTTTCAGGACCCTAAAAAGGTCTTGAAGGTTGTTTACACCTCCGTTGACGACGATTCTGACGTCTCCGACAATGAACGTCGGAAAACCATGAACACCATTTTTGGTGGTTCATGGGACATCAGCTCCCGCCGTGTTCTCAAGACCATGTGGCGAGACATGGCTTCGGTGGCTCCCACCGCCAGGGCGGAGCTGCACCGGAAGTGGATGGATAATGTCATCACTTTCGACGCGTCAGATTGCCCTTGGAATATGATCGGAGCTGGTCAACTCCCATTGATGGTATCGCCGACCATCAACAACGTCCAACTCCACCACTTAATGGTAGACAGAGGTTCGGGGCTGAACCTCATAAGCTTCGAAGCTTTCGTCAAGCTTCAGCTCCGACCTTCGGACCTCGCCCCTCCTGACCTTTCTCTGGAGTAGGTCCGGGGGCCATAACCCAACTTGGTGCCATTACTCTTCCCATGACCTTCGGGACTCGAGAGAACTATCGCACTGAGAAGTTGGTCTTTGATGTTGCTGAGATCAAGTTACCCTTCAACGCCATTCTAGGCAGGCCAGCCTTATACAAGTTCATGGCTGCTGCTCATTATGGCTACTTAGTGTTGAAGATGCCAACACCAGCTGGTGTTCTCCGGATCCATGGAGATCGCACTGCCGGAGTGACAGCTCTGGAAGAACTTCACGCGCTTGCCACATCGCAAGAAGAAGAATCTGGAAGGGAGGAAGCTTCGAAACCACCGAGCATTCGTCATCGAGGCTCAACCTCCGCAGCTCGCGTGCAACCAAGCGGCGGCACCGACATTCCCGTCAAAGTCGTCCAAATTGGTTCCGACGCCGCTCAGACCACCCGCATATCGGGAGGTCTAAATGACAAATAGGAACTCGCGCTCATCACTTTCCTCTGGGCTAACGTCGATGTGTTTGCCTGGCAACCATCACAAATGCCTGGGATCCCTAGGGAAGTGATCGAGCATAATTTGAAGATCTATCCCGACGCTCGGCCTGTACACCAGAAGCCTCGGAAGCAATCAGTAGAGTGACATAACTTCATACTACAAGAAGTGAAGAAGTTGCTCAAAGCTGGATTCATTCGAGAAGTCTTCCACCCAAAATGGCTGGCAAACCCAGTCGTTGTACCAAAGGTCGGAGGGAAGCTTCGAATGTGTATCGACTACACAACACTGAATAAGAATGCAGCTTCAACAATTGTACGTGCTATGTACAAAAACTTTGGAGACCTCATCAAAGACATAGTGGAAGTGTATGTCGATGACATCGTCGTCAAGATTAAGGACAAGGAGTCACTTCTTGACACCTTGCAAGCTGTCTTCAACAAGTTGAGAGTCACTCGCACGAAGCTGAACTCGGACAAGTGTGTCTTCGGGGTTAGCTCCGGAAAGCTTCTTGGTTTCCTGGTAAACCACCGAGGCATAGAGGCAAATTCGGCGAAGATTAAAGCCATTGAAGATGTGCGGCCACCAACCCGCATCAAGGACGTCCAGAAGCTGACTGGATGTCTAGCTGCCCTCAACCGGTTCATCTCAAGACTGGCGGAACGGGCACTACCCTTCTTCAAGCTATTGAGGAAGTCCGGACCATTCTAATGGTCTAAAGAAGTAGAAAAGGCATTTTAGGAGCTGAAGCAGCTCCTCACCACTCTACCAACCTTGGTAGCTCCGAACCCTGGTGAGCCTCTACTGCTTTACATTTCGACAACTAATGAAGTTGTCAGCATGGTCCTGGTTGCGAAGAGACCAGAACCGCTACAAGCTCAGGAATCCAGACCCCTCCGGGAGAGTCAGGAGGTTCCTAAAGGCGAGTCTGGGTCCCAACTCCCAGACTTGAGTCAACAAGGAGTTACTCTTGTTGAGCAAGAAGAGCCGGACCCCCCCTGGGAGGGTCCAGGTCACTCCTGAAGAAGCTCCGGGTTACTCCAACAAGGACCCGACGATCCCCGAACAAGGTCCGGACCCCTCTGGGAGGGTCCTGGTCGATGAGGAGGAAGCTCTGGGCCCCTCCGGGAGGGTCCGGACAGTCCAACGCGCAGTGTACTTCATCACTGAAGTACTCCACAACGCCAAAACTCGGTACCTGGAAGTACATAAAATGCTATACATAGTTCTTATTACTTCCCGGAAGCTCCAACACTATTTCCAAGCTCACAAGATCTCATTGGTGACTTCATATCCACTGCGAGCGACTTTGCATAATCCCAAATCCACTAGGAACATTGCAAAGTGGGCAGCGGAATTCGCCGAGTTTGACCTTGAATTCATCCCAAGACAAGCAATCAAACGTCAAGCATTGGCGGACTTTGTGGCGGAATGGACCCCCTCTCCATCAAACCCAGGGGGCCCTAGTGAGCAGAAGCCGGAACTCAAGGCTCCGGTCTTCACCGAGCCTCACTGGACTCTCTACTTCGACAGCTCCATGCAGAAGTAGGAGGCCGGAGCTGGAGTCCTTCTCCTCGCTCTGACGGGGGAGAAGTTTAAATACATGGTGCACCTTGACTCCAAGGCGACTAACAACATGGCGGAATATGAAGCACTCATTTACGCACTATCATATGGTGTCAAGCAGCTGTTGGTCAAGGGAGATTCATAGCTCATCATTAAACAGGTGAAGGGTGAATGCTCCTGCAACCATCCCCAACTAGCTGCCTGTCTCCTTGAAGTTCAGAGGTTTCAGAAGGACTTTGAAGTCCTGGACCTCCACCATGTACAACGTCTCCATAACGCTGAAGCTGACGAACTCTCGATGAAAGCGTCAACCGGAGCTCCGGCTCCTGACGGAACCTTTGTCCAGAGGTTGTCTAAACCTACAGCTCAGCCTGCCGAACTGAGCGAAGGGGGCGAGACCAGCACCTCAAAGATGGCAGTCCCGATGGCCCTGTTACCATGGCAACCATCAAGGGTTGTAAGTGCTATCGGAAGCTCCGAGCAACCCAACACACAAGACTCGAATGCTCAAGATAGCTCCGATGCATGGATCTCGAAGATCGGGAGCTACTTGAAAGACAACTTCCTTCCTGAAGATAATGTATCCGCTAACCGGATAGTCAGATTGGCTAAAAGATACACGCTGGTAGAAGGGAATCTCTACTAGCGCAGTGCTAACGGCGTCCTAATGCGGTGCATTACAAAGGAAGAAGGTTGCGAGCTCCTCACATAAATCCATTGAGGCGAGTGTGGGAACCACACGTCTTCCTGCACGCTGGTCGGTAAAGCCTTTCGGCATGGCTTTTACTGGCCTACAGCGCTCCAGGATGCAACTGAGGTGGCGAAGAAATGTGAAGCATGCCAGTTTCATGCAAAACAAATTCACACACTGGCCCAGCCTCTACAAATGATACCTCCTGCATGGCCTTTCGCTGTGTGGAGGATGGATATCTTGGGACCTTTCCCAAGAGCCGTCGGAGGTTACAAGTTCCTGTACGTCGCCATTGACAAATTCACCAAATGGCCAGAAGCAACTCCAGTTGTGACAATAAACAAGCAATCAGCCATCAACTTCTTACAGTCCATCATATGCAGATTTGGAGTCCCAAACAAAATCATAACCGATAATGGGACCCAATTCACAAGCTCCGCATTCCAAGGATATTGCAAAGACCTCGGCATTCAAGTCAGCTACGCTTCCGTAGCTCACCCGACAAGCAATGGCCAAGCAGAGAGAGCAAATGCAGAAATCCTAAAAGGACTCAAGATGCGCATATATGAGCGTCTGAAAAAACATGGAGCCAACTGGATTGAAGAGCTTCCGCCCACTCTATGGGCCAACAGGACAACTCCAAACCGGTCAACTGAAGAGACACCCTTCTTCCTGGAGTATGGAACTGAAGCAGTCCTTCCTCCAGAAATCACCTTGGGGTCGCTTCGGGTCCGGACCTTCGATGATGCCGTGCAGGACCAGCTCCGGCGTGAAGACCTTGACCTCCTTGAAGAGGGAAGGTGCCGAGCAGCTGTTCGGAATGCCCAATACTTCCAAGCTCTCCGGCACTATCACCAAAGGCATGTTCACAGCCGACAGCTCGAGGAAGGCGATCTGGTGCTATGGAGAATTTAGTCGAGAGAAGGGTTAAACAAACTCTCCCCCAGCTGGGAAGGACCCTTCTGAGTGATTAAAGTATCCCGTCCCGGATGCGTTCGCTTGGCAACCGAGGATGGGACACCTCTCCCTAATCCTTGGAACATTGAGCACCTCCGTAAGTATTACGCTTAATGTCACGAAGGTGTCTGTAGTTACACGTGTTGTATGTTATAGAGTCATTGTACATAGTCGGGTAGCTCCTCCAGGAGAACAATCGGACCTTTCCCGGAAGGTTCGCATAGTTCAGGCAACACTTGTCACAGTCTCAGAACTAAAAGTGTAGCTAGCTACCTTGGGTCAAACAAGAAACGAAACACACTTAGCCTGGTTCTGTACCCTAAGGGTGTACTTGTTTCCCCTGTACCCCAGACCTATAATGAAAGACATCTTTGTGTGAAAACAGACTACACGTGCATTTACTTTGTACAAGTTCAATATTTTTTATTTTTCTCTTTCTTGTCTATAACAAAGTTGTGCGATTCTCAAGAAAATTTGAGATCGACTAATTCATGTACAACTTGAGTCGCATTGTTAATTCCACTTGGTTTTCATGTTGTTGAATGGCTCACTCGCCTGAATGCCGCCAGCCAATCTAGGTCCGGAGTGTGCTATCGACTTAGCCTGGTCCTGCACCCTAAGTACGCCACTCTACCTACACCCCGGCAGGCCAAAGTAAGGCGGGTCCTAAAAACAATTGGACTTGGAGAAAACAACTCAGTGCACTTGATTGTATGAAGAATTGCGCTCGACCCAAAAATTTCTTACGAGAATAGTAAGTCGCATCTGAGTTATAGATAGGAAACGAATTTTACTATTTTTCTTGACTTCAGTGTGCAGGAAAAATAAAGATCTCATGACGATGGTGAATTAAGCCGGAGCTATTAAAGCTCCGACATCCCCTAGATGGCTTGTAGTTGATGTTTTAAACATTGTTAGCTAGCATCACTGGAGCTACTCAGCTCCGGTAAAGCCATGGGGCTAGCCGTCAAAGTGAACAAAAGATGGTGGGAAGACTTCAGGGGACTAACCGTCGACGCTCTACGTGTTGATGGAGACCACTGCTAGAGCTACCAAGCTCTGATGATGGTCAAGGCCGGAGCCCTTAAGCTCCGACAACGTCAGGGAGCCTTCACTACCGAAGACTTTAGACCTATGCTCTACAAGTCTGAAGCACGCGAGTCTTCAACAACTGTTACATCCTCCTGGGACATGTTCACAATCAAATTGCGTACATCTACCAGGGGGCCAAGTGGGACAAAGGTGTTGAAGACAAAAAATGAAATTCATAAAAAACTTGGATTTCATTCATCTGGAGACAAGAGATTACAAAATTGGAGAAAAAGAAGAGAGGATACAAGCGGGAGCTACAAAGAGATGGTCCTAAACCCTATGGAAGAATGAGGCGACCTTCTGGGCAAATTCAGAAACGCTGGCCTGGGCAGCTTCTCCCTCTCCGTCGATGGGGCCTTGGAGCACCGGGTCTAGGGGGAATTGGGGGTCCCGACTTGTGTAGCACGACAGAACAAATTCTGCAACGCTCTTGGCCAGGGATTGTCCCTCGGTTTCCAACTTGTCTGCAATGACATCGCCCATCTTGGAGAGCTTGTTGCGTGCCGAACTCAGCGCCTACAATGCCTGGTCCAGCTCCGGTTCCAGATCATCCGGACGCACGGGACTAAAACCCATTGGCGTCAGCGCGTTGTTGGCTTTGCCCAGGAAGTCCCAAACTTGTTGGGACTCCGCAACCCTGCCGCTTTGCATCTCCTCCAAGGATCTTCTGGCCGCCGCAAGCTCCGAGTTCTCCCTAGCAAGACGCTCCACCTCTTTGGCGTTCTGCTGAATCTTTTCAACAACCTGCCTTTCGAGTTTACTGAGCTCTTCCTCCCGGAGGTGGATCTCGTTCCAGCAGTTAACCAGGTCCTTCTCTCAGCCCCGCACTTTCTTCTCCCTCGAAGCAACATCAGTTTCCCTCCTGTGGAGTTCCTGTCCTCGCTGCCAGGCCTTCTTCTCCTCTTTCTTGTAGTGCTCATCCAATTTCTCGGTGCGCTCCTCGAGACTCTTGTCACCCAGAGTTATCCCCTGAGTAAGCTCTTCTTCCCTCTTCACAGCGTCATCCCGCAGCTCCAGGAGTTTTTGCTCTTCATCCTCGAGCTTTCTCTCCCGCTCCTCAAGAGCCTCCCGGCGCTTGACGAGACTGGCGTGGATGGCATCGAGCCTCTCTTGGCGATCATCCGCTGCGCTATTAGCAGCTTTGGCCTGCTCGTAGATGGCCTGGGACTGGTTGTCGAGGGATTGCGTCATGCTTTCCCTCTCATCCAGCAGCTTACCCCAGCACTCCAGGCAGATCTTCTCCTTCCTCACCTACTCTTTGTCGTCAGCCAGCCTCGACTGCGCCAGCTTGTTCTAAAACTGGAGCTGGTTGCACCACCTCCTAAGAGTTTGACGCTCCTCCTCGAGAGCCTTGCTGTCGTGGTAAAAAGCCAGCTGAACCTGGCAAAGACTGGAGCAGGTGTTGTCAATAGACAACGACAGAGGGATTGGGTCTGGGCCTGCCGGGGTCATCTCTGCCGGTTCTAGCGGGTTCTCCGTGACAAAAATTGGGTCCCACTCTACAAGAGCAGTTCCCTGAGCTTCCGCGGCACTAGGGCTGCACTCCAGAATAGCCTCGACCGCTGTCGAGGAAGGTCCTACTACAGAAGTTTCAACCTCCAGAGTTGGCTCCGAAGGTCCCGCCGCCAGGTCTTCAAGAACTGGTCCCTCAAGCGGGGGGCCAACAACTTCATCTCGGCACCCTGGTTCAGGCGCGGGCACCTCTGGGACCACCACCTCTGGGGCAGGTGTTAAAGGTTCGGTCGGAGCTGAAGCCACTTCCGGCTCCGGCGCTGGCGCCTCCTCCACCACCGGCCCAGGCACTGACGCTTCGACCATCATGGGCTCGGGCGCTGGCACCTCTGCAGCGATTAGTTCAGGCACTGGAACCTCTCCGACGACCGGCTCTACCGCTGGAACTTCTCCAGCAACCGGCTCTACCGCCGGAATTTCTCGATAACCGGCTCAGGTGCCGGAGCTTCATCAACCACTGGCTTGCCGAGGCATCATCAAAAACCGGCTCCACCGCCGGGGTTTCAATGACATCCGGCTCAAGGGTCGGAGTCACAGATATCTCCGGTTCTGAAGCCAGAGCGTCCAACATTTCAGCGTCCAAACCCAGAGCTTCAACCTCCGGGGCAGGTGCTGCTGATGCATCTTGTTTCCCGTGGTCCGGCGCTACCACAGGAGCTTCTGGGGATGAGTCGAGGTCCAAGACTACGATAGCCGGCACCGGAGCTGTCGCAGCCTCAGCCACTCCTTGGGGCGGCGCTGGGATTGGAGTCGAAGCCTCCACCTGCACAACTTTAGATGTTGTGGCAGGAACATGAGCTTCAGCTCCTCTCTTGGGTACCCTGTGGATGGAGGACAAAGACACTTAAAACACAGTTACAACACAAAACAACCAATTGAGGTAAAAAACAAAAATTACCTTGGAAGGCTTCCGCACCAATTAGCACGGAACCTCTTCTCCGGGCGCTCAGGACTAGACCATGGCGCCACTGGCATGTCCGCTCCGGAAGGTTCCCCAGAGCTTGCTGCAACCATTGGTGCTGCTTTGGTCGAGGTCCCCCTCGATAGGGAAGAACTTTCGGACCCAGAGCCTTTAGCTGGTCCTGGTACTATAGCCACATAGCCGAAACTAGTACCCCGGGGAGATGCCGATGCTGGAGTGGATGCCGCCGTTGAAGACCTCCCCCTCCATGGAGAAGGAGCCGCTGGGGAAGGAGCAGGCCTGATGGACCTCCCATCAGAGTGCTTCAACTTCCTTTTTTGGCTCGAGGGCTCGACCAACTCTTTGCCTTTGCCCGTGACTTCAACTATCTGTTCCGGGACGGAAGGGGGACCACCCTCGGAAGCTCCAGAGATCACCAACCCGGTGGTCGAATGCCTCTCAATGACACCAAGGTCATCAAGCAACGACATCTTCCGTCGGAGCTCCCTGCTGAACTCTGCCTCCATGTTCAGAGGGAAGAAAGCCGCCGACGGAGACAAGTAGTCGCCCTCGACGCCGATGCAGTGCTTGAACTTCTTGATGTGAAGCTCCAAGGTTGCGCCTTCCAGGTTGGACTTCAAACCGGTTTTGATCCGGTCATCGTCCATCACGCTGTTGAGGGCCCAAGAAAGCTTCTCCCTCTTCTTTAGCGGAGCCCACCTATTGGCCAGGAAATTGCAAAATATCGCCTGATGAGTCACCCCTCCTTCCACACACTGGCGGATCCTGGTCAGAGCAGGGTTGAAGGCGTCCGACAACACTGGAACTTCACTCCAAGCTTCAGTGTCGATGTTGGGGAGGCCTACGGGCAACTCCAGCCTCTCATGCTCCTCTACCCTGATGATGATCCAATCCTTCTTCCAGTCGTCCCACATGCCAGAAGGGAACGACCGCAAGTACTTGTACGGGCACTTCTTGCGCTTCACAAAGTAATAGAATCCAAGGTACTCGTCACTCTTGCCGGTAGTGTGGATGGTGAAGAAGGTGTGGAAGAGCTCGACGCAGGGAGGAATACCCACCCACCTCTCGCAGAAGTGGACAAAGATCGACACCAAAAGAATGGAGTGGGGGCCAAGGTGGTACAGCTGAAGACCATAGAAGTCTTGCAGCATCAAGAAAAAAGAAGAAAAGGGTGGGATCAGTCCCACCATGGCGTACGCGGAGAAGTACACCATGTCGTCGGCGTGCTCCTTCTCGAATGGAATCTTGCCGGCGCGGACCTGGTGGTTGAAGAAGTCACTGGACCACCCCATGAGTGCCCGGACCTTCTTCAAGTTGCCGTCAGTCTTAAGTCGGATCTCGCGAAGACCCAACTCCATCACAGCACAAGCGGGGCTAGGGACGAAAAGCAGGCGAAAGTTTGGAGGATTTGAGCGCAAGATCGAATGAAGGTGTAAATAACCCCCAAACGGTGCACGCTTTCCTTCTTAAGTAAGCCCCCACAACGCTTGGATGGAAACCGCAGAGGAGCCGACGATACAAGTCAAAAACCTTACCCTGCCAATGACAAGGGGGCCCGAGGCCACCCCGATGATCAAGTCGAGGTCCTTACCCCAGGTGAACGGTTGTCATCATGAAAGGCGGGAAACCCGAAGGCGGTGGTCTAACAAGGCACGCGGAACTGATACGATTTTCGTATCGGGAACTGGCAACCTTCAATTGCGTGAGATCCGCACGCTAAGATCTCACCTGCCACTTCCAAGATATGCAACGCGGCGGTGGTTTAACCACGAACTACTGCCAACAGCACATCTGAAGATCCTTGAAGACACGACACAAAAATCAAAAGATGGACCCACCTCCAGCAAAACGACTCCATACAAAAGGTCTCTCCCGGAAGTGGGCCCAGGGGGCCATTGTCGATACCTTGCGTACCATATACCCCTTGGGACTACAAAAAGACCAAAAGGACTTCACCTGTCCGAGTTGAAGACCTGCGAAGGCCCCACATGTCATACGGGACTGGACATGCCTCCCATCCATGGTTAGTCCCGGTACTGCGACGTGTACACTGCAGCTGGACCTATATCCCTCACATGGGATAGCTCCGGGCTAAACACTTGTGTGGCACCCCGGACCTAACCTCCGACAGAGGGAAGCTCCAATATTGACACGTGTACATCTACACCAAACCTACCTGTCCCAGATGAATAGCTTCGATGCTGCCACGTGTCCGAACCACCGGACCTTCAACCTTGACAATCAAGCTGGTGAACCCCCAACAGCTCGGACCTCCAAGGGGCAATCAAATACTTCAAGACCTGATTAAGTGTCATTTATACCATATTAATGACACACGATCAAAAGGCCCATAATACCAGTAACGGCACTGTCAGCTCCCATTACCACACTATTAAGAGTAATTAATCTCATTAATTATGTATTAAACATTAGTAACCGCCGGGGCCACATGTTGGGCCAGGCTAATGGTGTAACGACCAGTCCTTGAACTATTAAAGGACTGGTGGACGATACACAGGGGCTCTCTGACACTCGCTGATGCTCTCGGACACATACACATCCTCTGGGCTAAAGCTCATAGACGCTCAATACAACAGCTACACACCCCGTGGAGTAGGGTATTATGCTCAGGCGGCCCGAACCACGTAAATCCTTGTGTCCATTTGTCCTATTCTTCGAAATCTCTGCGCACCCAATACCGAACTATAAACTCCGCGAGCTACCAACGGTAGTATCGGGAGAATTGACGGAAAAACACTCCGACAAAATAGATCATCAATTTTCTTCACCATACGTACCTCAACAAAACGGTGTTGTAGAAAGAAAGAACAGGACCTTAGTTGAGATGGCTAGTACTATGCTTGATGAATATCAAACTCCTATGAAATTTTGGGCTTATGCGATTCAACCGCTTGTTATGTCTCAAATCGTGTTTTCTTGCGCGATAAGCTAGGTAAAACACCATATGAGCTCCGGTTTGGACATAGGCCTAGTGTTACACACTTTCGGGTTTTTGGTTGCAAATTCTTTGTTAAGAAACATGGTAATCTTGATAAATTTGAACCTAGATCCATTGATGGCATGTTTCTTGGTTATCCATCTCATACTAGAGGCTACCGTGTGTTTTTACTTGACACTAACAAAATTGTGGAGACTTGTGAAGTGTCTTTTGATGAAGCTAGCCTAGGTACTAGATCAAACATTGCAGGTCCAGATCCATATCCGCAGGGGGAGAGAATTCTCGTTGAAGATGAGGAAGAGGTGGAGTTGCTGCCCAAAAATTCAGCAGCTAATGACATTGTTCGAGCTCCTGATTTTGATTCACAGCCAGCACTAACAACCACCATTGCTGGTCCAGATCCTCCTCAAATCACAAGTTCATCGATTTGTGATGCACATGAGGAAGAAGAACTTGTGAAGACTGGTTCTCAAAATTCATCCTCCACAACAGATAATTGGAAGCTTGCATGAACGAGTTACACGGTCCAGGTATTGCGATCCAAACTCTCATCCTCATTCTGCTTTTGTTGCTTCTTTTGAACCCAAAGATATATCACACGCACTCACTAATGAATCTTGGATTATTGCCATGCAAGAAGAGTTAGAAAATTTTGAAAAAAATAATGTTTGGAAACTTGTACCTCCTCCTCAAGGTCAAACTTTAATTGGAACTAAATGGGTGTTTAAAAATAAACAAAGTGAGGATGGGGTTGTGGTTAGGAATAAGGCTAGGTTGGTTGCTCAAGGTTCCACTCAAGTTGAAGGTCTAGATTTTGATGAAACTTTTACTCCTTATGCTATATTAGAAGCCATAAGAATTTTGTTTGCATTTGCTGCATCTAATGGTTTTAAGCTATATCAAATTTATGTTAAAAGTGCTTTTCTTAATGGCTACATAGATGAGGAGGTTTATGTCAAACAACCGCCGGGTTTTGAAAATTTAGATTTTCCTAATCATGTTTACAAACTATCCAAAGTCTTGTACGGTTTCAAACAAGCCCCTAGAGCATGGTATCATAGGTTAAAAACATTCTTACTTGAAAAGGGGTTTACTATGGGCAAGGTTGATAAAACTCTTTTTGTGCTTAAGCATGGCAATGATTCAATATTCGTTCAAGTGTATGTGGATGATATTATCTTTGGTTGTGCTTCTCATGATCTTGTGTCCAAGTTTTCAGCTATGATGAGTTCAGAATTTGAGATGAGTATGATGGGAGAACTCACATACTTTTTGGGGCTGAAAATCAAGCAAACCAAGGAGGGTACCTTTGTGCATCAAACGAAGTATACAAAAGACCTCCTAAGGCGCTTCAACATGGACAAAAGCAAGCCTCTTCGGACACCAATGGGAACAACAACAACACTTGAACTTGATAAAGATGGTGAACCTGTGGATCAAAAAGAATATAGAAGCATGATCAGATCACTTTTGTACCTCACGGCATCAAGACTGGACATACAATTCAGCGTATGTATTTGTGCACAGTTTCAA
This sequence comes from Tuctoria greenei, assembly GCA_036927565.1. Taxonomy (NCBI): domain Eukaryota; kingdom Viridiplantae; phylum Streptophyta; class Magnoliopsida; order Poales; family Poaceae; genus Tuctoria; species Tuctoria greenei. Next base: position 30,294,255 of record JAYESD010000005.1, on the reverse strand, counting down.
GCCTCCCCACGTGCTTCACATCGTCAAGCCGTCAAAAGGATTCTCAGGTACTTACATGGAACTCAAGAATTTGGCATTTTTCTTCCTTCTTTCTCAACCGTTACTTTGAAAGCTTTTTCCGATGCTGATTTTGGAGGTTGTAGGATTGATAGGAAAGGTACTTCTTGTGCTTGTCATTTTCTTGGTAATTCACTTGTTGCTTGGTCCTCTAGAAAACAAAATTCAGTTGCACAATCCACAGCTGAATCTGAATATGTAGCGTCTGCTAGTGCTTGCTCACAAATTCTTTGGATTGTTCAAACACTTAAGGACTATGGAGTTGATCTAGATAGTGTTCCACTATTTTGTGATAACACTAGTGCCATTTGCATTGCTAAAAACTCTGTGCAACATTCTAGAACTAAGCACATTGCTATTAGGTATCACTTTCTCCGTGATAATGTTGAAAAAGGAAACATTGTGCTTCATCATGTAGATACCGAACAACAATTGGCTGACATTTTTACAAAACCTTTGGATTTCACTCGTTTTTGTTTTATTCGTAGTGAAATAGGGGTTATGCATCCTCATGTCTTACATTGAGGGGGAGTTTTCAAACTTGAGAAGTCTATGTGTGAATCTGAAATTAATATGAGCATAGTATTTCATACATATATGACTGTGTGATTCCTTTTACATGCTAAAAGTTCTTACTATATTACTTGTGTTATACATTTTGTATTTTTTACCATGTCTAGTAATTGGAATAATTACTTACACTAAATCTGGTCATGGTTGAACTTTCTTGCTATTTTGAACTTGTTACATGCTCATAAGTGTTTCTAATCATAAAGAATTAATCAAGTAATCAACTCACATGTTGAGTTTTTGTGAACAAATATAAGTTGAGAAAAGATCAAGAGAATATGCATGCATCGCACTTCTTCTTTTGAGATGGCTTATCATTGCACTTCGATATGAACTTGAAAGAAGTTGTGTATGACTAAAACCATGTCCTTAGGCTTCTGATTGTCAAATGACATAGGCTTGGCTTGGTTGGTTAGAATAAGGCAGATGCGCATATAATCTCTTGCAAATATCATATGATCTAAATTTGTGCTTTGAAAAATAATAAAATGCAGCAACAAGTGTCGTGCTTTCAGGTATTGAAATAGTTAAGTTTGTGAGATCATGACTTGCTTAAAATGAAAATTACATTTGATCTCTAGCATGGCTTACACTACTTTATGTATCTCATTGTTGTGATAGTGTAAGTTACTTGATAGTATGACTTGGATGAGCTTTGTTTTATATGTATATGTTATAATATGCTCATAACAATTAAAATTTCTCTTTTGAATCTTGTTGAATACATTGTCAAAGGGGGAGAGACAATATGGTGAATTATGCAAGAGGGAGAAATATGTATAGGGGGAGAAATTTATTTCTATCTCATTTGATTTTCAAAAAAGGGAAAATTATTCTCAAAACTTTTCATGCCAATGTTCGGATTTTAAATGGTGTTGCCAATTGTGACACCTGGTTCCGAATATGAACCAAGCGTAATGCATATGTGTGCCCAGGAAGTTCATCACACATATACAGTTGCATCACAAACGATATACAGAATTTAACCACGTCTTAACTACTTTATTACAATAATCCAATAGTTCACGAATGATAAAACTCTAAATAATGCAGCGGAAAATAAACTAAGCAGCATGACTCCAATCCACAGGCAATTGACGGTGGTACGCAACCTAGTACTCCGCGTGATCCTCAGGGTACTCCCAATTGTCTCCAGTAGCTGTTGGGGGTGGGGATTGCAAGGGTGAGTACATGTCGTACTCAGCAAGTGTGGAAAGTATGACATGTGGCTGATTTAAACGACGACAATAATAATGGCTAAGTGCTGAAAAGTACAGTAAAACATTTGAAAAGCATTATACTATGTCTATGTGAAACAATCCCATCATAACCATCATATTAACATAATATAAACCATATCCAATTATTGCCAACATCATCATTATCCATGTCCAGTCACCATAACTCAAATTCATATCCGTAATCATAAGCCAAAAACCATCCATAACCATTACCAACCCATAACCATAAACCAACCATAACCATCCCAAATCCCGATTTCACTCTAATCATGTAGGTCATCTAGGTGCTCATAACCGGGAGCACGGCTATCATGATAGTTTTTAACACTCTGCAGAGGTTGTACCACTTTACCCACACGTTCGTGATTTCATCACCTTTTGATGACTAAGAAACCTCCATTATGCCATCTCACACTTCCGTAGGTGTGTGGCCAAGAGATCACAAAATAGCCTTTCAAAAGGGACTACTAGTATGTACGGGCCCGCTAAGGTTTCGCCGGCAGGCTTGAATCTCCATTCTCCCACCCACGGGCCCCCTCGTGTGCCATGCGGATCCCAGGGAAGTCCTCCTCGACTCCCATCCCCCGTGCCATCCAATGGTCCATACAATACTAGCAGCGCTCCTAATTATTCAGCTACGCCACACCCATACTTGGCCTTGTGGTGGCACTGTTGACCTGGCATATTCTCGCATGAACCGGTCCTTAGATCTAAGGCAAGCAAACCACCATATCATCCAACCCATCCACAAAACCATGCTTGCTTAGATCTCCTAAATTCCAGATTGCTAAATTAATCATCATCTTATTACCATCCCAAGTTGTCGTAATTAAAGTTGTCAACCACATTATTTAAGTTACCCATAACCCATGTAGCGATGCGGTGCAAAAAGAAAAAATACCCATACCTGACTCATCGTGTATATCCCGGCGACAAGGGGTGGCAAACAACGCTGGTAAACTCCTACGTATGGGTTTCCCATCATATTGACACAAGCATGCAAGTTCGCAAACAAAACATTTAATAAAACGGGATCACTATGCTTCAAGGACACTTGCCTTGCTCCGACGGATGGGGTTTCTCAAGCGCTTCAAAGTCTTGATTTTGGAAATCCTCGTATGTGGCCTCTTGAGCACGTTCTTCTACGCGTGGTCATACATACAAGAAAATACATCCAATTCAATATGATGCACACAAAATAATCAACATGCAATGACATGTATGCATGCACAATTCAACAATTAATTTATTACGGTTGTTTATTAATTAGATGCAACTAGTTCATACGTGTTCATATGAGTTTATGGGGTTTTAGCGAGAATTAATGCTGCTGAAAATAAAAAGACGACGCAACTACGATCAATTTACGTCTATTAGATTCAATATGGTCGCTAAAATTCGCATAGGAAACATGGCCTACCGTAGATGTGATGGCTTCGATGATCGCGGGATGGGGACGATGCGTAGACGAAGTAGATGCGTAAGGTCCTCCGGCGGCACGACGATGGCGACGCGATGGCGACGACGATCTCCGGCGGATGACGGTGCTCTCCTCTTTTTCCTCCTCTTCTTCCCCTCCTTTTTCTTCCTTTTCTTCCCTGCGGCAGCCCTCTGTTCTCTTGTTCCTTTTGCCTTCTGTACCGGCGGCCTTTTCTTCTATGGCGGCGGGGCTCGGGAAAAACCCTACGAGACCTACGGTCTCTTTTATAGCGGCGGGATGCGGCATCGGTACCGACTCGTACGGCAGCTCGGGGCGTCAGGCGGGGTCGCACGGCCGGGCGCGCGACGCGCTGGGGCCGGGCGCGCGGGCGATGCGCGGGAGGCCGGAGCCAAGCGGGAGGTGGGTTGGGTGGGACCAGGACACGGCGCGCGAGCGGATCGGCGCGCGGGAGGCGCGGTGTGGTTCGGTGCAGGCGGCGGGGTGGGGCCCAGGGCGGGGTCGGGGCGCGTGGCGGCGCGCTGCGCGCGGGAGTCGCGCGCGGTCGCTGTCGGCGGGATCGCGAGGGACGAGCGCGTGCGCGATTCGGGGCAGGTGGCGGGGTGGGGCCCAGGCGCGGCAGTGGCTCGCGCGGGACTGGCGTGCGGCGCGCGGGAGGGCGAGGCCGGGGCGCGTGAGGCGCAGAGGTGCCTGCTGGCTGGGCCGGTTCGGCCTGGCCAGCGGCGGTGATTTTGTTTTTTTTCTTTTCTTTTTTTATAAATACATTATTGTTTATTTATTCTTTTTATATTATTATTATTATATATTTTATTATTTATATTTTATTTATTTTATTTATCTTATTCATTTTATTTATTTATTATTTTATATAAATATTTATTATTATATATAATTTATTTATATATATTTCTTTTTTATATATTATTATTGTTATTTTTATACTTATTCCCTATTACAAGTTTTATGCTATTATTTTCCTTTTCTACTTTTGCTACTCATATTTGTATATGTATATTTTATGTTTTATTATTTTTATTTTATTCTATTAATATTTAATGTATGAACATGTATGCAATGCATGATGCGAAAATTGAGGGTGTTACAAACCTACCCCCTTAAAGTGAATCTCGCCCTCGAGATTCGATAGCGTGGAGAAAAGGTGAGGGAATTCTGCCTTCAGGTCTTCTTCACGTTCCCATGTACCTTCGGCTTCCGTATGGTGTTTCCATTGCACTTTGCACAAATAGATCCTCTTATTCCTTGTGACTCTTTCATTTACGTCCAAGATCTTGATAGGTTGCTCAACATAGGACAAATCCTCTTGAAGTTCTAACTCGTCCATCGGCACTTGTTCTTCCGGTACCCTGAGACACTTCTTGAGTTGAGAGACGTGAAATACGTCGTGTACATCAGAGAGATACGTCGGCAGCTCAAGTCGATATGCCACTTCTCCTTGTTTGTCCAGAATCTTAAATGGTCCGATGTAACGTGGTGCCAGTTTCCTTTGACGTTAAACCGTCGCTGACCTCTGATAGGTGACACTTTGAGGTATACGAAATCTCCAACTTCAAAAGTCAGACTCCTTCGCCTATTATCAGCATAACCTTTCTGTCGAGACTGGGCAGCCTTTAAGTTTTCCCGTATTATTTGGACTTGCCTTTCAGCATCTTGTAACACGTCGGGACCAAACACTTGATTCTCTCCGGTTTCATTCCAAAACAAGGGAGTCCTACACTTCCTTCCGTACAATGCTTCGTAGGGTGACATTTTCAGACCTTCTTGGTAGCTATTGTTGTACGAGAATTCAGCATATGGCAAACTTTTATCCCAACTTTTCCCATGCTTTAAAGCACAAGCTCTTAACATGTCTTCCGAAATTTGGTTGGTCCTCTCGGTTTGTCCATCTGTTTGAGGGTGATACGCTGAGCTGAAATTTAGCCTTGTACCCATAGCATCATGCAGTTTCTGCCAAAACCTAGAGGTGAGTTGAGAACCTCTATCCGAGACTATCTTCTTCGGTACTCCATGTCGGCACACAATATGCTCCATATACAATTCTGCTAGCTTCGCGGTGGTATATGTGGTCTTGACAGGGATGAAGTGAGCTGATTTTGTCAACCGATCCACAATAACCCATATTGAATCATAGCCAGACTGAGTTCGTGGTAATCCCACTATAAAGTCCATACAAATCTCTTCCCACTTCCACTCTGGGATCTTCAATGGTTGTAACAATCCGGCTGGCCTTTGATGTTCGGCTTTAACTCGTCGGCACACATCACAAAGTGCAACATATTCGGCTATGTCCTTTTTCATGCTGGCCCACCAATAGCATGTCTTTAAGTCCTTGTACATCTTTGTACAGCCAGGATGAATTGAGTAAGGCGAGTCATGTGCCTCCTTCAATATTGTTTCCCGAATATGCCTAACATCAGGTACCACAATCCTCTTTCCAAGACATAAGGTACCCTATTCGTCCTCATCAAATCTGAATTCTCTTCCTTCCTGGGTCCTTTCCTTGATTTCCTGTATTTCCTTATCCTTTGTTTGTCCTTCCCGTATGTCCTGCTCTAATGTTGGGTTGACTTCCATCGTTCCCATCTCATTTATGAATCCAAGGTTTAACCGTTCAAACTCCTTGCATAACTCGGATGGCAGCTCCCGGACTGTGAGTTGGTGGCTTACTCCTTTTCGGCTCAAAGCGTCGGCCACTATATTGGCCTTCCCTGGGTGATAGTTGATCCCCACGTCATAATCCTTGATGAGCTCCAACCATCGGCGTTGCCTCAGATTCAGATCCATTTGCGTAAATATGTACTTGAGACTCTTGTGATCCGTATAAATCTCACATCGGTGACCAAAAACATAGTGTCTCCATATCTTCAAGGCGTGTACCACGGCTACGAGTTCAAGGTCGTGTGTAGGATAATTCAACTCATGTTTCTTTAGTTGCCTCGATGCATAAGCTACCACTTGGCCTTCTTGCATGAGCACACATCCTAATCCTTGTCTTGATGCATCACAATATATATCAAAACTCTTGCTCACGTCCGGTAATACTAACACCGGCGCGGTTGTCAACCTTTTCTTTAACTCCTCAAAGCTATCCTGACAAGCTTGAGTCCATCGGAATGCCTTCCCTTTCATGAGTAATTCAGTCATAGGCTTGGCTATTTTGGAGAAATCCTTGATGAATCGGCGGTAATATCCAGCCATTCCAAGGAAACTCCGAATTTCCTTGACATTCTATGGCGGTTCCCACTTAAGCACATCTCTCACCTTCCCTGGGTAAACTGATACTCCTCCTCTGGAAATAATATGGCCTAAGAAAGAAACTTCCCGTAACCAGAATTGACATTTACTGAACTTGGCATACAATTGGTGTTCCCGTAGCTTCTGCAATGTAAGCTTCAAGTGTTCTTCATGTTCTTCCTCGCTTCTCGAGTATATCATAATGTCATCGATGAACACTACAAAGAACTTATCCAGATATTCCATGAAGACCTTATTCATGAGATACATAAAGTACGCAGGCGCGTTCGTCAATCCAAATGACATGACAGTGTACTCATAAGATCCATATTGTGTCTGAAATGCTGTCTTGGGTATATCCGATGGTCTAATCTCCATTTGGAAGTATCCTAACCGCAAGTCGATCTTGGAGAAGATACAAGCACCCTTCATTTGGTCGAACAAATCCTCTATACGGGGCAGTGAGTACTTGTTCTTAATTGTCACTTCGTTGAGAGACCGATAGTCCACACACATCCTCTGGGTTCCATCCTTCTTATCTACGAAGAGCACTGGGGCTCCCCACGGGGATGAGCTTGGGCGTATAAAACCCTTCTCTAGCTGCTCTTGAATTTGCTTCTTGAGCTCTGCTAATTTCTTAGGAGACATCCTATACGGCCTCTTAGCTATAGGTGCAGTTCCGGGTATCAACTCAATGGCGAATTCTATGTCACGGTCAGGTGGCATACCTGGCAACTCATCTGGAAACACGTCCGGGTACTCGCAAACGATCGAAATGCTTTCCAATGTCACTCCTTCCACTTGATTGAGCATTGCCTTCTCTCTTGTAGGTTGGGTTGCCTCAACTTCGATGCGTGTACCATGTTCACTTGTCAACTGCACAATCCTTTCGGCACATTGAATGACTCCATTATACTTGCTCAGCCAGTCCATTCCAAGTATTATGTCTATTCCCTGGGAGTCCAAAACTATGAGGTTTGCGAGAAAGTCTACCCCCCTTATTTTAATGCTTACTTTCGGACATACTATATTTGTCCTCATCTCTCCGCCAGGAGAACTTACTAGCATAGTTTGCTTCATATGAGATATAGGCAAATTGTACTTGGCAACATACTTTGACGAGATAAATGAATGAGATGCTCCCGAATCAAATAAGACAGTCGCGGGGTTGGAGTTGGCGAGAAACATACCAATCACGACGTCATCAGCTTGCTGGGCTTCCTCAGTAGAGACATGATTCACATTGCCACAAGCAAAATTCTGCTGTCCACGGTTGCCTTGTGGTGCTCCTCCATTTGGTCGCGGGTAATTTGGTCTTGGTGCATTGTTCATAGGTCCATAGTTTCTTCTGGGGCATTGACTTGCAAAGTGCCCGGGCTCTCCACACACATAGCATGTCTTACCGCCGGTAGCATTAGGGAAGTTTGGGCGCGGCTGGTTTTGAGCATTTGCCGCCATGTTAGGACGCGGCGCAGGTGGCACGGGGTAGCGAGGCGCTTGCATGGCAGGGCGTTGCTGCGGTGGCTGATTTGGGCGGGGCGGATAAGCAGCGTGGTATGTAGGAGCAGATGGGTTGTAGTGTGGTGCAGTAGGTGGTGCATAGCTGGGGCGAACATTGCTTCCTTGCTGCGGTCCATGATGTGGCATCTTCCTCTTGTTGTCCTGCTCCATCTCACGAATCTTGTTCTCAACCACAATGGCCTTGTCAACCAGCTTTTGGAAGTTTGGATAATCAGTATTGAGCAACTGGACTTGAATTTCATTGTTGAGACCCCTCATAAACAGATATTGCTTTCTACTATCAGTGTTGATGTCTTCTGGAGCATATCTTGATAATTGAGTGAATTTGTTGAGATACTCACTCACGCTCATCCTTCCTTGCCTGAGATTTTCAAAATCTTGTCTTCTCAGTATCATAACTCCTTCAGGTACATAGTGGGAACGGAAACTCTGCTTAAACTCAGCCCAAGTGATTGCCTCCTGATTATCATGAGCGTTGCAAAGAGCTTCCCACCAGTCAGCGGCTGCTCCAACTAGTTGATGTGATGCAAAGAGAACCTTCTCCCTATCAGTGCACTGGACAATAGCAAGTTTCTTCTCAACGGACTTCAGCCAATCATCAGCTTCCATTGGGTCTGTGGCTTGTGCAAAGGTAGGCGGTCTGGTCCTCATGAACTCTCCCAAACGGTTGTGGTGTGGCTGGGGTGGTGGCGGTGGCGGTATATGAGGCTGATTGTTGTTGCCAGCTTGCAGTTGTCCCATTGTCTGTATCATGGTCTGCATGAGCTGGTTCTGCATAGCTAACAGTTGTTCAATATTGATAGCTCCATGAGCATGTCCTTGGTTGTTCTGTGGTACTTTATTGCGTTCCTCCTCATCGTTGACATCCCTCTGGTTATGAGTTCTCACCATCTGTTGGCGAAAGAAGGGTGGAGACAGAAGGATTTATAATTTGGAAAGAACGTCCCAACTATATGCATCAAGGTATGTGACACTAAATAACCCTTTATTAATATAGACCTATATGAGGATGTGGAGAAGTGCCGAAGCATCCCACAACTCTCTACTAAGCGCACAAGCACTCAAACAAGCACCAAACAAAATTGACAAAATCCTAAAAGAAGTAACACAACTCAAGGTCACACAAGTATGTCTACGTCGCTCTTATTTAACTAATGGGGGTGTGCCTATCCTTGAGTCGTGGCATAGGTCGAGGACTATTCGTTGTCAAGCGGGAACTCCTCCGGGTCCTCGTCGTCGTTGTCGTCCTCCGGGTCCTCGTCGGTGATCCGACGATACCTCCTGATTATCGCCTCGTGACGCTGGGCGAGGTCACGTCCAGCCTGAATCTCCTGCTGCGCCCTCTGAAGTCAGGCACTGAGCTGGGCCACATCATCAACAGTCTGACGAGACTGCGGGAGGTCCAGGGGTCCCTCCACGTGCCTGGAGACGAAGCTCGTAGTGCCACTGGGACGCTGCGGAATGAAGGCGTGCACCGTGTCCTCTAGACGGAAACGGCGGGCGTGACTCCAAAAGGTGGCTGCTTCCCAGCTAGCATCCTGCTCCGCAGATCGGCGGGAGCTCCTCCAAGCAGGACTGTTGTGGGTCTTCACCAACTCATCACCATAATAGATGTAGATCTTGCAGCTCCACTCCTTCCTGCCGGGGCGCTGCACCCCAGTGGTGTGGTAGGAGAGCGAGAGGCTGTGGTGACGGTAGCCAGCCTTACGGAGTAGGGCACGGAGACGATGTCGTAGTTGTCCTGCGGCCTTGCCGTCAGAACGGATCACCACGGGGTGACGAGGGTCGACGGCCGGAGAGCGACTGGCCAACCTACGCGGGGGCACAAGTCCACCGGTCGACTTACGGGGGATTGTCTTGGTGCGGGCCATCTACAGAAAACGAGAATACATTAGAGTAAAGAATAACAGAATACAAATCTGAAAATTGCAGCAGCTAAAATGGCGGAAAAAGAGCGGTGCAGCGGTTCCAAAAGAACGAAGAGATCGGGAGAAAAATGCAGCAGCCAACAAAATAATTTTACCCACACATAACAGCAGCAAGACACACTTTTTTCGCGAAAATTTAAGCAGCAAAAATAGCAGCACTTAATATTGCTCACTTCTGAAAATTTTTATCAAAAACGCAGCAGCGATCAATACTTTTTGCAGCTGAAAATAAGGGAACAGAACAGCAGCAAGAATTTTCGAAAATAGCATATTAGAAGAGTGTTCCAACGCGGCTCTGATACCAATTTGTGACACCCGGTTCCGAATATGAACCAAGCGTAACGCATATGTGTGCCCAGGAAGTTCATCACACATATACGGTTGCATCACAAACGATATACATAATTTAACCACGTCTTAACTATTAAATAAGTACTTTATTACAATAATCCAATAGTTCACGAATGATAAAACTCTAAATAATGCAGCGGAAAATAAACTAAACGGCACGACTCCAATCCACAGGCAATTGACGGCGGTACGCAACCTAGTACTCCGCGTGATGCGTGATCCTCAGGGTACTCCCAATTGTCTCCAGTAGCTGTTGGGGGGGGGGGATTGCAAGGGTGAGTACATGTCGTACTCAGCAGGTGTAGAAAGTATGACATGTGGCTGATTCAAACGACGACAGTAATAATGGCTAAGTGCTAAAAAGTACAGTAAAACATTTGAAAAGCATTATACTATGTCTATGTGAAACAATTCCATGATAACCATCATATTAACATAATATAAACCATATCCAATTATTGCCAACATCATCATTATCCATGTCCAGTCACCATAACTCAAATTCATATCTGTAATCATAAGACAAAAACCATCCATAACCATTACCAACCCATAACCATAAACCAACCATAACCATCCCAAATCCCGATTTCACTCTAATCATGTAGGTCATCCAGGTGCTCATAACCGGGAGCACGGCTATCATGATAGTTTTTAACACTCTGCAGAGGTTGTACCACTTTACCCACACGTTCGTGATTTCATTACCTTTCGATGACTAAGAAACCTCCATTATGCCATCTCACACTTCCGTAGGTGTGTGGCCAAGAGATAACAAAATAGCCTTTCAAAAGGGACTACTAGTATGTACATGCCCACTAAGGTTTCGCCGGCAGGCTTGAATCTTCATTCTCCCACCCACGGGCCCCCTCGTGTGCCATCCGGATCCCAGGGCAGTCCTCCTCGACTCCCATTCCCTGCGCCATCCAATGGTCCATACAATACTAGCGGCGCTCCTAATTATTCAGCTACGCCGCACCCATACTTGGCCTTGTGGTGGCACTGTTGACCTGGCATATTCTCGCATGAACCGGTCCTTAGATCTAAGGCAAGCAAACCACCATATCATCCAACCCATCCACAAAACCATGCTTGCTTAGATCTCCTAAAATCCAGGTTGCTAAATTAATCATCATCTTATTACCATCCCAAGTTGTCGTAATTAAAGTTGTCAACCACATTATTTAAGTTACCCATAACCCATGTAGCGATGCGGTGCAAAAAGAAAAAAATACCCATACCCGACTCATCGTGTATATCCCGGCGACAAGGGGTGGCAAACAACTCTTGTAAACTCCTACGTATGGGTTTCCCATCATATTGACACAAGCATGCAAGTTCACAAACAAAATATTTAATAAAACGGGATCAATATGCTTCAAGGACACTTGCCTTGCTCCGACGGATGGGGTTTCTCAAGCGCTTCAAAGTCTTGATTTTGGAAATCCTCGTATGCGGCCTCTTGAGCACGTTCCTCTACGCGTGATCATACATACAAGAAAATACATACAATTCAATATGATGCACACAAAATAATCAACATGCAATGACATGTATGCATGCACAATTCAACAATTAATTTATTACGGTTGTTTATTAATTAGATGCAACTAGTTCATATGTGTTCATATGAGTTTACGGGGTTTTAGCGAGAATTAATGCTGCTGAAAATAAAAATACGACGCAACTACGATCAGTTTATGTCTATTAGATTCAATATGGTCGCTAAAATTCGCATCGGAAACATGGCCTACCGTAGATGCGATGGCTTCGATGATTGCGGGATGGGGACGATGCGTAGACGAAGTAGATGCGCAAGGTCCTCCGGCGGCACGACGACGGCGACGCGATGGCGACGACGATCTCCGGCGGACGACGGCGCTCTCCTCTTTTTCCTCCTCTTCTTCCCCTCCTTTTTCTTCCTTTTCTTCCCTGCGGCAGCCCTCTGTTCTCTGGTTCCATTTGCCTTCTGTACCGGCGGCCTTTTCTTCTATGGCGGCGGGGCTCAGGAAAAACCCTAAAAGACCTACGGTCTCTTTTATAGCGGAGGGACGCGGCATCGGTACCGACTCATACCGCGGCTCGGGGCGTCGGGCGGGGTCGCACGGCCGGGCGCGCGGGCGAGGCGCGGGAGGCTAGGGCCTAGCGGGAGGTCGGCGGGGTGGGACCGGGACACGGCGCGCGAGCGGATCGACGCGCGGGAGGCGCGGTGTGGTTTGGCGCAGGCGGCGGGGTGGGGCCCAGGGCAGGGTCGGGGCGCGTGGCGGCGCGCTACGCGCAGGAGTCGCGCGCGGTCGCTGTCGGCGGGATCGCGCAGGACGGGCGCGTGCGCGATTCAGGGCAGGCGGCGGGGTGGGGCCCAGGCGCGGCAGCGGCTCGTGCGGGGCTGGCGTGCGGCGCGCGGGAGGGCGAGGCCGGGGCGCGTGAGGCGCGGAGATGCCCGCTGGCTGGGCCGGTTCGGCCTGGCCAGCGGCGGTGATTTTGTTTTTTTCTTTTTTTTTATAAATACATTATTGTTTATTTATTCTATTTATATTATTATTATTATATATTTAATTATTTCTATTTTATTTATTTTATTTATCTTATTCATTTTATTTATTTATTATTATATATATATATTTATTATTATATATAATTTATTTATATATATTTCTTTTATATATATTATTATTGTTATTTTTATACTTATTCCCTATTACAAGTTTTATGCTATTATTTTCCTTTTCTTCTTTTGCTACTCATATTTGTATATGTATATTTTATGTTTTATTATTTTTCTTTTATTCTACTAATATTTAATGTATGAACATGTATGCAATGCATGATGCGAAAATTGAGGGTGTTACACCAATGCATTCATCAAGGGGGAGACTGTGAGACCTATGTGTGATGAATACATTGACTTTGACAATAAAAGTTTTGACTGCCATAACATCTTTTTAGCAAGGTCCGACTCTAGCTCCGAGCTTCTGCAAGGTCCGACAATAGGTCGACTTTCTTTGTCTAGATCCGACATGTTTTTGGGTAGCTCCGATGAGCTTTTTCTTTAGCTCCGGCATGTCTTCTTTAAGCTTCGATATGTTTTGCTAGGTCCGACGTATATTGGTTAGCTCCGATATGTTTTTCAAGCTCCGACTTTTGGGATGACTAGTTCCGACTAGTTTTGGTAAGCTCCGGTGCTAGGTTGTACTAGCTTTGGTAAGGTTCGGCGCTAGGTTGTACTAGCTTTGGTAAGCTCCGACTCAAGCTCTGTTTAGCTTTGGCTAGGTTCAGAGCTTGTTCGCAATGTTCCTACTTTTATCTTGCAATGTTTCGAACTTGGTTTATATTCTTAGAAAGATTGCTTAGTATTCATTTGCTAAGTTTTTGGTGCGTTTTGGTTGATATGGCTGATATTGTTTTGATATGCTTTGCAACATGCTTATGTGAGGTGCTCACGTAAGGTGTTGTGATTCAGAACTAACTTGAGTCAATTCGCGAACTTGGGCTCGTACAGGTTGGTTGTTTATTCATGTGCAGGTGTTGCTTGAGTTCAAGACATGGCTAGTGACGAGATCCATTGAGCTATTCTTAGAGAGAAGATGAGGTTCAACAACCAAGTTCGGGAGGAATTGTGGTTGAGTTGATCGGGAGGTTGTGCAACACATTTGAATCAAGAACAATGCATATGAAGGTATCATATGGATGTCATTGGAAGATGTTTGCACGTGTGCAAGGAGTGCATAGACGTGGCTACATGGTTCCGAGGCGTGATGAAGAGATGTGGACGTAAAGAATTAGTCGGAAAGGTTCAACCGACTAGGTTATGGACTCAGGCTGCAGCTAAGTCGGGTTTGACTCAAATATGGAATGTTTTGAGTTGGTTATGATAGGATTTCGCGTGGGTCACAAATTTGAGTTGTTTTAGGAATATGGGATATGTTCCTAATGTGTTTTGAAGTCTTAATATTGTTTCTATCTGCGTATAGAAGAGTCCTAAGCAGTTATGGAAAGTTTCGATTCGTGAACGGAGTAGGATTAGGGTCCCGATTTGAGTTGAGTTGGCTTTCGAGCTGGTTATATAAGCAAGGGAGACCTGAGATCGTGGTAGACGAGTTTGGGGGATGTTCCTCTTGTGTTCTATTGAATAAAATTCGTAGTTTGAAGGAATTTTTGTGCCTTGTTCGTCCGACTTGTTTTAGATAAGTTTTACTCGTCGAGTTTCTGGACAGCACTACCTTCCGTCGGTAGTTTTATCATAACTCAAGTTTTGCATATCTAATTAACGTGATTCTTTTTAGGTTGTCTTCACAACTTGATTATCTATCATCTATCAAAATTTCACGGTCATAGGATTTTTGGTTTATGATCTACACGAGTTTCTTTGCAGTGTTCCAGAACTGTTTTTCTCGGGTAGGACAGATTGACCTTTGTTTGATCTTTCAATCATAACTTGAGTTTCTCTCGACAGATTTGAGTGATTCTTCTTGTGTTTTCTTCTTGACTTGATTCTCTCTGATATATATCACTTTTTTCCCGGTGAAACACGTTTAGATTTAGTCTCACACACAATTTCTTTAACAGATCATTTTTCTGCCAAAGTGGTTGGGATTTAATTGTTTCCACTGCGTAAATCTACCATTCACCCCCCTCTGGTAGCTTTTCACGTGCTCTTCGATTCTACACCACTGCCAGTTTCTTAATTAACATTCAACCCTCGTCCGCTCTTAAAGGTGGGATTCCTTTTGAGCCTCTTACCGAAAAGACCCTTGACTACACCAACCTTTGTATTTTTTGTTGTGTGTGTTACGTGTTGCTCGCACCTCATGGGTGCACTAAGCTGACTGCTTAGTCGGTCGAGTGTGTTTTCTCAGGGTACAATTTAGAGCATAAGGGTCATCGTTGTTGGGATTTAGTTGGTCGACGGATGAGGATTTCACTGGATGTTGTTTTTGATAAGACACGTCCTTTCCATCTTTGTCCTTCTTCTGATGCTTCTTCTGCGTCTGTAGTTGATCCTATTTTGTTCCTGTTCTTTCCAGATGCCCCCGTTGCTAGTGTACCCCGCTCACACTCCTTATCGCCTTCAACAGTCTCCCCTTCTTCTTCTTCGAAGCCTTGTTCTTTGGTTCCCGATTACACTTTTAAGGCTCCTATTACGCAGGTCTATACTCAACGAGTTGTGACCCCTTCAGATGTGTCATCTTCTTCTGATGAGCTGTCTACTCCAGTTGAGTCATCCTCTGATGTCTCAGCTTCTCCAGCTCAGCCCGCCTCTCTGGATACACCTTCTTCTCCTGAGGGATCATCTCCTTCTGATAATTCTTCTTCTGAGCAACCTCTTTGACGTGGTCATCATCCTCGCCAACCTCTTGATCAGTACTCTCCTTCTAGCTTTGTTGCTACTGGTATTCCTGAGTCGGCTATGTATTGTGATGTTGTTCCTTATCCGGAATAGCAGCATGTGATGGCCGAGGAGATTGCTGCTCTCTAGCGCACTCGCACGTGGGAACTTGTACTTTGTCCCCAACGTGTTCGTCCCACCACCTGTAAGTAGATCTATAAGGTTAAGACCGCTCTGATAGTTCTGTTGAGCAATATAAGGTTTGATTAGTCGCTCGTGGCTTTAGCAGGAACATGGTCATGACTATGATGAGACATTTGCTCCTGTCGCTCACATGACCACTGTTCGCTTGTTGTGACCTCTGTTCGTGATTGGTCCATCTCTCAGCTTGATGTGAAGAATGCTTTTCTTAATGGTGAGCTGCGTGTGGAGGTTTATATGCAGCAACCACCTGGGTATTCTGTTCCTGAGGGTATGGTTTGTCGCCTTCGACGATCTCTTTATGGGCCATAAGCAAGCTCCTCGTGCTTGGTTTCAGCGTTTTTCGTCTGTGGTCACTGCTGCTGGTTTATCTGCTAGTTCTCATGATCCCGCGCTCTTTGTGCACACCTCATCTTGTGGTCACACTCTTCTTCTTCTCTATGTTGATGACATGATCATCACCGGAGATGATTCTGAGTACATAGCCTTTGTGAAGGCTCGTTTGAGTGAGCAGTTTCTTATGTCCGATCTTGGTCCTCTTCGTTATTTTCTTGAGATTGAAGTTTCCTCCTCCTCTAAGGGAATCTATCTATCTCAGGAGAAGTACATTCAAGATCTTCTAGATTAGGCTTCTCTTACTGATCATCGGACTGTTGAGACTCCTATGGAACTCAATGTCCATCTTCGAGCCACTGATGGTGAGCCTCTTGATGATCCTACTCGATACTGTCATATTGTAGGGAGTCTGGTGTATCTTGGTGTCACTTGTTCTAATATCTCGTACTCTATTTACATTTTGAGTCAGTTTGTTTCAACTCTCACCCATGTCCACTATAGTCACTTGCTTCGTGTCTTGTGTAATCTATGTTGGACTATCTCTAGACGCTTGTTCTTTTCACGCTCTAGCTCTTTACACCTCAAAGCATATTCTGATGCTACTTGGGCTAGTGATCCCTCTGATCGTCGACCTCTTTCTGCCTATTGTGTTTTTCTTGGTGGTTCCCTCATTGCTTGGAAGACTAAGAAACAGGTAGCAGTTTCTCGTTCAAGTGCAGAGGTTGAGTTACGTGTTATGGCTCTTGTGAGTGCAGAGGCTACTTGGTTGCGGTGGTTGCTTGAGGATTTTGGTGTTTCTGTTGGTATGCTGACTCCTCTTTTGTGTTACAGTACAGGTGCTATCAGTATTGCTCATGATCCAGTCATGCATGAGCTTACCAAGCATATTGGTGTTGATGCTTCCTATACCCGATGTAACACCCTAAATTTTCGCATCAAGCATTGCATACATGATCATGTATTAAACATTAGTAGAATGAAGGAAAAATAATAAGACATAAAATATACATATACAAATATGTGTAGCAAAAGAAGAAAAAGAAATAAAAATAGCCTAAAACTAGTAATAAGGAATAATTATAAAAATAATAATAAAAATATATATAAATATATATATATAAATAATATATATAACAATATATAAAAAAATAAAAAATATTAATATTAATAATATATATTATAATAATTAATAATGGATAATATATATAAAATATAAATAATAATATATATATAAAAAATATATATAATAAATTATATAATAAAAGAAAGTATAAAAAAATAATAAAATAAATACATATAAATTATAAAATAATAATAATACTAAATAAAAAAAGAAAAAAAAAAGAAAAAAGGGGGACCGCCGGCCAGGCCGCCGAACGGCCCAGCCGAGCGACCCCGCCCCAGCCTGCTTCCGCCAGCGCGCCCGCGCCCGAGGCCCCGCGCCTCGGCTCCCGCTCCCTCCCCGCTGGCCCCGACGCCCCGCGCCCGATCGAGCGCGCGTCCGGCCCCGACGCGCCTCGGCCTCCCGCCCTGGTACGACTCCGCGTGGACCCCCGATCCCGCCGGCTCCGGAACCGATTCCCGCGTCGCCTTCCGCCGCCCCTATAAAAAGGGACCGAAGCCCCACGATCCCAGCCGCCAGAAGCAGCCGCCGGAACAGAGGAAAAAAAGGGAGTCCAGAGAGTTGCGTCCAGGGAAGAAAAAGGAGAAAAAGAAGGGGAAGAAGAGGAAGAAAAAGAGGAGGGCCCCGCCGTCCGTCGGAGATCGACGTCGACATCGCGCCGCCGTCGTTGTGCCACCAGAGAACGCATCTACTTCGTCTACGCATTGTCCCCATCCCGCGATCATCGAAGCCATCGCATCTACGGTAGGCCATGTTCCCGATGCGAATTTTAGCGATCATACTGAATCTAATAGGCGTAAATTGATTTTAGTTGCACCATGATTTTATTTTCAGCAGCACTAATCCACCCTAAAACCCCCTTAAACTCATACGAACACGTATGAACTAGTTGCATCTAATTAATAAACGACCATAGTAAATTAATTATTGAATTGTGCATGAAAATATGTCATTGCATGTTGATTATTTTGTGTGCATTATGTTGATTGTATATGTTTTCTTGTATGTATGATCATGCGTAGAGGAACGTGCTCAAGAGGCCGCATACGAGGATTTCCAGAACCAAGACTTCGAAGCGCTTGAGCAACCCCATCCGCCGGAGCAAGGCAAGTGTCCTTGAAGCATATTGATCCTGTTTTCAAATAAATGTTTTGTTTGCGAACTTGCATGCTTGTGTCAAATTGATGGGAATCCTATGGTAGGAAGTTTACTAGTTTTGTTTGACCACCCTTGTCACCTGGGATATAAGGTAGAGAGTCGGGAAGGGTTTTTACCTTTTTGCTCCGCTTAATTAATTGGGATGGCAAACAACACTACACATTTAATTATGCATCAATGATATTCTGGTTAATGTGAACTGGTCAATACGATGGGTGATCTAAGCAAGCATGGTTTTGTGGATGGGTTGGATGTTATGGTGGTTTGCTTGCCTTAGATCTAAGGACCGGTTCATGCGAGAATATGCCAGGTCAACAGTGCCACCACAAGGCCAGGTATGGGTGCGGCGTAGCTGAATAATTAGGAGCGCTGCTAGTATCGTATGGACCATTGGATGGCGCGGGGAATGGGAGTCGAGGAGGACTGCCCTGGGATCCGCACGGCACACGAGGGGGCCCGTGGGTGGGAGAATAGAGATTCAAGCCTGCCGGTGAAACCTTAGTGGGCCCGTACATACTAGTAGTCCCCTTTGAAAGGCTATTTTGTGATCTCTTGGCCACACACCTACGGAAGTGTGAGATGGCACAATGGAGGTTCCTTAGTCATCAAAGGGTGACGAAATCACAAACATGTGGGTAAAGTGGTACAACCTCTGCAGAATGTTTAAAAACTATCATGATAGCCGTGCTCCCGGTTATGAGCGCCTGGATGACCTACATGATTAGAGTTGGATTTGGTATTTGGTAATGGTTATGGTTTGGTTTATGGTTATGGTTTGGTAATGGTTATGGTTTATGGATTATGGTCATGGATACGAAATTGAGTTATGGTAATTGGACATGGATAATGGTGATGTTGGTAATAATTGGATATGGGTTATATTTTGTTAACATGATGGTTATGATGGGATTGTTTCACAGACATAGTATAATGCTTTTCAAATGTTTTACTGTACTTTTCAGCACTTAGCCATTATTACATTCGTCATTTGAATAAGCCACATGTCATACTTTCCACACTTGCTGAGTACGACATGTACTCACCCTTGCAATCCCCCCCCCCCCAACAGCTACTGGAGACAATTGGGAGTACCCTGAGGATCACGTGGAGTACTAGGTTGCGTACCGCCATCAATTGCCTGTGGATTGGAGTCGTATTGCTTAGTTTATTTTCCGCTGCAATTATTTAGAGTTTTATTATTCGTGAACTATTGGATTATTGTAATAAAATACTTATTTAGTAGTTAAGACGTGGTTAAATTCTGTATATCGTTTGTGATGCAACCGTATATGTGTGATGAACTTCCTGGGCACACATATGCGTTACGCTTGGTTCATATTCGGAACCGGGTGTCACAAATTGGTATCAGAGCCAGGTTGACCGTAGGACGCAAGCCTAGATAGAATGGACACTCTAGAGCACTTAGGAACACTCTTCTAATCTGCTATTTTCGAAAATTTTTGCTGCTGTTTTGTTCCTTTATTTTCAGCCGCGAAAAGTACTGATCGCTGCTGCGATTTTGATAAAAATTTTCAGAAGTGAGCAATATTAAGTGCTGCTGTTTTGCTGCGTAAATTTTCACGGAAAAAGTGTGTTTTGCTGCTGTTATGTGTGGGTAAAATCATTGTGTTGGTTGCTGTATTTTTCTCTCTATTTTTCATTCTTTTGGAACCGCTGCACCGCTCTTTTTCCGCCGTTTTAGCTGCTGAAATTTTCAGAATTGTATTTTGTTATTTCTTTTTTCCTCTAATGTATTCTTGTTTTCTGTAGATGGCCCGCACCAAGACAACCCCCCGTAAGTCGACCGGTGGACTTGTGCCCCCGCGTAGGTTGGCCAGTCGCTCTCCGGCCGTCGACCCCCGTCACCCCGTGGTGATCCGTTCTGACGGCAGGGCCGCAGGACAACTGCGTCACCGTCTCCGTGCCCTACTCCGCGAGGCTGGCTACCGTCACCACAACCTCTCGCTCTCCTACCACACCACTGGAGTGCAGCGCCCCGGCAGGAAGGAGTGGAGCTGCAAGATCTATATCTACTATGGTGATGAGTTGGTGAAGACCCACAGCAGTCCTGCTTGGAGGAGCTCCCGCCGATCTGCAGAGCAGGATGCTAGCTGGGAAGCAGCCACCTTTTGGAGTCACGCCCGCCGTTTCCGTCTGGAGGACACGGTGCACGCCTTCGTTCCACAGCGTCCCAGTGGCACTGCGCACTTCGTCTCCAGGCATGTGGAGGGACCACTGGACCTCCCGCAGTCTCGTCAGACTGTTGACGACGTGGCCCAGCTCAGTGCCCGACTTCAGAGGGCGCAACAGGAGATTCAGGATGGACGTGACCTCGCCCAGCGCCACGAGGCGATAATCAGGAGGTATCGTCGGATCACTGACGAGGACCCAGACGACTACGCGTCCGACACCCCGACGTGGACCCCAGACTCTCCAGACCGTCGCAACGGCCAGCGTGAGTCGTCTTCTGAGGAGTCCTCTGACGAGGAGCCTTCCAGTGTGGCGTCTACCGCACCACCGCTGCCTGCTGCCTCACCACCACAGGACCCCGAGGACCCCGACGACGACGACGACGACGAGGACCCGGATGAGTTCCCGCTCGACGACGAGTAGTCCTCGACCTATGCCATGACTCAAGGATAGGCACACCCCCATTAGTTAAATAAGAGCGATGTAGACATACTTATGTGACCTTGAGTTGTGTTACTTCTTTTAGGATTTTTGTCAATTTTGTTTGGTGCTTGTTTGAGTGCTTGTGTGCTTAGTAGAGAGTTGTGGAATGCTTCGGCACTTGTCCACATCCTCATAATATAGGTCTATATTAATAAAGGATTATTTAGTGTCACATACCTTGATGCATATAGTTGGGACGTTTCTTTCCAAATTCTAAATCCTTCTGTCCCCACTCTTCTTTCGCCAACAGATGGTGAGAACTCGTAACCAGAGGGATGCCAACGATGAGGAGGAGCGCAATGAAGTACCTCAGAACAACCAGGGACATGCTCATGGAGCCATCAATATTGAACAACTGTTAGCTATGCAGAACCAGCTCATGCAGACCATGATACAGACCATGGGACAGCTGCAAGCTGGCAACAACAATCAGCCTCATATACCGCCCCCGCCACCACCCCCGCCACATCACAACCGTTTGGGAGAGTTCATGAGGACCAGACTGCCTACCTTTGCACAAGCCACAGACCCAATGGAAGCTGATGATTGGCTGAAGTCTGTTGAGAAGAAACTTGCTATTGTCCAGTGCACTGATAGGGAGAAGGTTCTCTTTGCATCACACCAACTAGTTGGAGCAGCCGCTAACTGGTGGGAAGCTCTTTGCAACGCTCATGATAATCAGGAGGCAATCACATGGGCTGAGTTCAAGCAGAGTTTCCGTTCCCACTATGTACCTGAAGGAGTTATGATACTGAGAAGACAAGATTTTGAAAATCTCAGGCAAGGAAGGATGAGCGTGAGTGAGTATCTCAACAAATTCACTCAATTATCAAGATACGCTACAGAAGACATCAAAACTGATAGTAGGAAGCAGTATCTGTTTATGAGGGGTCTCAACAATGAAATTCAAGTCCAGTTGCTCAATACTGATTATCCAAACTTCCAAAAGCTGGTTGACAAGGCTATGGTGGTTGAGAACAAGATTCGTGAGATGGAGCAGGACAACAAAAGGAAGATGCCACATCATGGACCGCAACAAGGAAGCAATGTTCACCCCCGCTATGCACCACCTACTGCACCACAATACAACTCATCTGCTCCCGCATACCGCGCTACTTATCCGCCCCGCCCAAATCAGCCACCGCAGCAACGCCCCGCCATGCAAGCGCCTCGCTATCCTGTGCCACCTGCGCCGTGTCCTAACATGGCGGCAAACGCTCAAAACCAGTTGCGCCCAAACTTCCCTAATGCTACGGGTGGTAAGACATGCTATGTTTGTGGAGAACCCGGACACTTTGCAAGTCAATGCCCCAAGAGAAACTATGGACCTATGAACAATGCACCAAGGCCAAATAACCCGCGACCAAATGGAGGAGCACCACAAGGCAACCGTGGACAACAGAATTTTGCTCGTGGCAATGTGAATCATGTCTCTACTGAGGAAGCCCAGCAAGCTGATGACGTTGTGATTGGTATGTTTCTCGCCAACTCCAACCCCGCGACTGTTTTATTTGATTCAGGAGCATCTCATTCATTCATCTCGTCAAAGTATGTTGCCAAGTACAATTTGCCTATATCTCATATGAAGCAAACTATGCTAGTAAGTTCTCCTGGCGGAGAGATGAGGACAAATATAGTATGTCCGAAAGTAAGCATTAAAATAAGGGGGTAGACTTTCTCGCAAACCTCATAGTCTTGGACTCCCAAGGAATAGACATAATACTTGGAATGGACTGGCTGAGCAAGTATAATGGAGTCATTCAATGTGCCGAGAGGATTGTGCAGTTGACAAGTGAACATGGTACACGCATCGAAGTTGAGGCAGCCCAACCTGCAAGAGAGAAAGCGATGCTGAATCACGTGGAAGAAGTGACATTAGAAAGCATTCTGATCGTTCGCGAGTACCCGGACGTGTTTCCAGATGAGTTGCCAGGTATGCCACCTGATCGTGACACTGAATTCGCCATTGAGTTGATACCCGGAACTGCACCTATAGCTAAGAGGCCGTATAGGATGCCTCCTAAGGAATTAGCAGAGCTCAAGAAGCAAATTCAAGAGCAGCTAGAGAAGGGTTTTATACGCCCAAGCTCATTCCCATGGGGAGCCCCAATGCTCTTCGTAGATAAGAAGGATGGAACCCAGAGGATGTGTGTGGACTATAGGTCTCTCAATGAAGGGACAATTAAGAACAAGTACTCACTGCCCCGTATTGAGGATTTGTTCGACCAAATGAAGGGTGTCTGTATCTTCTCCAAGATCGACTTGCGGTCAGGATACTTCCAAATGAAGATTAGACCATCGGATATACCCAAGACAGCATTTCGGACACGATATGGATCTTATGAGTACACCGTCATGTCATTTGGATTGACAAACGCGCCTGCGTACTTTATGTATCTCATGAATAAGGTCTTCATGGAATATCTGGATAAGTTCGTTGTAGTGTTCATCGATGATATTATGATCTACTCGAAGGATGAGAAGGAACATGAGGAACACTTGAGGCTTACGCTGCAGAAATTGAGGGAGCATCAATTGTATGCCAAGTTCAGTAAATGTCAATTTTGGTTACGGGAAGTTTCCTTCTTAGGACATATTATTTCCGGAGGAGGAGTATCAGTTGACCCAGGAAAGGTGAGAGATGTGCTTAAGTGGGAACCGCCACAGAATGTTAAGGAAATTCGGAGTTTCCTTGGAATGGCTGGATATTACCGCCAATTCATTAAGGATTTCTCCAAAATAGCCAAGCCTATGACCGAACTACTCATGAAAGGGAAGGCATTCCGATGGACTCAAGCTTGTCAGGATAGCTTTGAGGAGTTAAAGAAAAGGTTGACAACCGCGCCGGTGTTAGTATTACCGGACATGAGCAAGAGTTTTGATATATATTGTGATGCATCAAGACAAGGATTAGGATGTGTGCTCATGCAAGAAGGCCAAGTGGTAGCTTATGCATCGAGGCAACTAAAGAAACATGAGTTGAATTATCCTACACACGACCTTGAACTCGCAGCTGTGGTACACGCCTTGAAGATATGGAGACACTATGTTTTTGGTCACCGATGTGAGATTTATACGGATCACAAGAGTCTCAAGTACATATTTACGCAAACGGATCTGAATCTGAGGCAACGCCGATGGTTGGAGCTCATCAAGGATTATGACGTGGGAATCAACTATCACCCAGGGAAGGCCAATGTGGTGGCCGATGCTTTGAGCCGAAAAGGAGTAAGTCATCAACTCACAGTTCGAGAGCTGCCATCCGAGTTATGTAAGGAGTTCGAACGGTTGAACCTTGGATTCATAAATGAGATGGGAACGATGGAAGTCAACCCAACATTAGAGCAGGAAATACGGGAAGGACATACAAAGGACAGGGAAATACAGGAAATCAAGGAAAGGACCCAAGAAGGAAAAGAATTCAGATTTGATGAGGATGAACAGGGTACCTTATGGCTTGGAAAGAGGATTGTGGTACCCAATGTTAGGCATATTCGGGAAACAATATTGAAGGAGGCACATGACTCGCCTTACTCAATTCATCCTAGCTGTACGAAGATGTACAAGGACTTAAAGACATGCTATTGGTGGGCCAGCATGAAAAAGGACATAGCCGAATATGTTGCACTTTGTGATGTGTGCCAACGAGTTAAAGCTGAACATCAAAGGCCAGCCGGATTGTTACAACCATTAAGGATCCCGGAATGGAAGTGGGAAGAGATTGGTATGGGCTTTATAGTTGGATTACCGCGAACTCAGTCTGGCTATGATTCAATATGGGTTATTGTGGATCGATTGACAAAATCAGCTCACTTCATCCCTGTCAAGACCACATATACCACCGCGAAGCTAGCAGAATTGTATATGGAGCATATTGTGTGCCGACACGGAGTACCGAAGAAGATAGTCTCGGATAGAGGTTCTCAGTTTACCTCCAGATTTTGGCAGAAATTGCATGAAGCAATGGGAACAAGGCTGAACTTCCGTTCGGCGTATCACCCTCAAACAGATGGACAAACCGAGAGGACCAACCAAATTTTGGAAGACATGTTAAGAGCTTGCACTTTAAAGCATGGGAAAAGTTGGGATATAAGTTTGCCGTACGCTGAATTCTCGTACAACAATAGTTACCAAGCAAGTTTGAAAATGTCACCCTACGAAGCATTGTACGAAAGGAAGTGTAGGACTCCCTTGTTTTGGAATGAAACCGGAGAGAATCAAGTGTTTGGTCCCGACGTGTTACAAGACGTTGAAAGGCAAGTCCAAATAATACGGGAAAACTTAAAGGCTGCCCAGTCTCGACAGAAAGGTTATGCTGATAATAGGCGAAGGAGTTTGACTTTTGAAGTTGGAGATTTTGTATACCTCAAAGTGTCACCTATCAGAGGTCAGTGATGGTTTAACCTCAAAGGAAAACTGTCACCACGTTACATCGGACCGTTCAAGATTTTAGACAAACGAGGAGAGGTAGCTTATCGACTTGAGCTGCCGACGTATCTCTCCGATGTACACGACGTGTTTCACGTCTCTCAACTCAAGAAGTGTCTCAGGGTACCGGAAGAACAAGTGCCGATGGACGAGTTAGAGCTTCAGGAGGATTTGTCCTATGTCGAGCAACCTATCAAGATTTTGGACATGAAGGAAAGGGTCACGAGAAATAAGAGGATCCGTTGGTGCAAAGTGCAATGGAAACACCATACGAAAGCCGAAGCTACATGGGAACGTGAAGAAGACTTGAAGGCAGAATTCCCTCACCTTTTCTCCACGCTATCGAATCTCGAGGGCGAGATTCACTTTAAGGGGGGTAGGTTTGTAACACCCTAAATTTTCGCATCATGCATTGCATACATGATCATGTATTAAACATTAGTAGAATGAAGGAAAAATAATAAGACATAAAATATACATATACAAATATGTGTAGCAAAAGAAGAAAAAAAAATAAAAATAGCCTAAAACTAGCAATAAGGAATAAGTATAAAAATAATAATAAAAATATATATAAATATATATATATATATAAATAATATATATAACAATATATAAAAAGATAAAAAAATATTAATATTAATAATATATATTATAATAATTAATAATAGATAATATATATATAATATAAATAATAATATATATATAATAAATTATATAATAAAAGAAAGTATAAAAAAATAATAAAATAAATACATATAAATTATAAAATAATAATAATACTAAATAAAAAAAGAAAAAAAAAAGAAAAAGGGGGACCGCCGGCCAGGCCGCCGAACGGCCCAACCGAGCGACCCCGCCCCGACCTGCTTCCGCCAGCGCGCCCGCGCCCGAGGCCCCGCGCCTCGGCTCCCGCTCCCTCCCCGCTGGCCCCGACGCCCCGCGCCCGATCGAGCGCGCGTCCGGCCCCGGCGCGCCTCGGCCTCCCGCCCCGGTACGACTCCGCGTGGACCCCCGATCCCGCCGGCTCCGGAACCGATTCCCGCGTCGCCTTCCGCCGCCCCTATAAAAAGGGACCGAAGCCCCACGATCCCAGCCGCCAGAAGCAGCCGCCGGAACAGAGGAAAAAAAAGGGAGTCTAGAGAGCTGCGCCCAGGGAAGAAAAAGGAGAAAAAGAAGGGAAGAAGAGGAAGAAAAAGAGGAGGGCCCCGCCGTCCGCCGGAGATCGACGTCGACATCGCGCCGCCGTCTTCGTGCTGCCGAAGAACGCATCTACTTCGTCTACGCATTGTCCCCATCCCGCGATCATCGAAGCCATCGCATCTACGGTAGGCCATGTTCCCGATGCGAATTTTAGCGATCATATTGAATCTAATAGGCGTAAATTGATTTTAGTTGCACCATGATTTTATTTTCAGCAGCATTAATCCACCCTAAAACCCCCGTAAACTCATACGAACACGTATGAACTAGTTGCATCTAATTAATAAACGACCGTAGTAAATTAATTATTGAATTGTGCATTCATAAATGTCATTGCATGTTGATTATTTTGTGTGCATTATGTTGATTGTATATGTTTTCTTGTATGTATGATCACGCGTAGAGGAACGTGCTCAAGAGGCCGCATACGAGGATTTCCAGAACCAAGACTTCGAAGCGCTTGAGCAACCCCATCCGCCGGAGCAAGGCAAGTGTCCTTGAAGCATATTGATCCTGTTTTCAAATAAATGTTTTGTTTGCGAACTTGCATGCTTGTGTCAAATTGATGGGAATCCTATGGTAGGAAGTTTACTAGTTTTGTTTGACCACCCTTGTCACCTGGGATATAAGGTAGAGAGTCAGGAAGGGTTTTTACCTTTTGCTCCGCTTAATTAATTGGGATGGCAAACAACACTACACATTTAATTATGCATCAATGATATTCTGGTTAATGTGAACTGGTTAATAAGATGGGTGATCTAAGCAAGCATGGTTTTGTGGATGGGTTGGATGTTATGGTGCTTTGTTTGCCTTAGATCTAAGGACCGGTTCATGCGAGAATATGCCAGGTCAACAGTGCCACCACAAGGCCAAGTATGGGTGCGACGTAGCTGAATAATTAGGAGCGCTGCTAGTATCGTATGGACCATTGGATGGCGCGGGGAATGGGAGTCGAGGAGGACTGCCCTGGGATCCGCACGGCACACGAGGGGGCCCGTGGGTGGGAGAATAGAGATTCAAGCCTGCCGGTGAAACCTTAGTGGGCCCGTACATACTAGTAGTCCCCTTTGAAAGGCTATTTTGTGATCTCTTGGCCACACACCTACGGAAGTGTGAGATGGCACAATGGAGGTTCCTTAGTCATCAAAGGGTGACGAAATCACAAACATGTGGGTAAAGTGGTACAACCTCTGCAGAATGTTTAAAAACTATCATGATAGCCGTGCTCCCGGTTATGAGCGCCTGGATGACCTACATGATTAGAGTTGGATTTGGTATTTGGTAATGGTTATGGTTTGGTTTATGGTTATGGTTTGGTAATGGTTATGGTTTATGGATTATGGTCATGGATACGAAATTGAGTTATGGTAATTGGACATGGATAATGGTGATGTTGGTAATAATTGGATATGGGTTATATTTTGTTAACATGATGGTTATGATGGGATTGTTTCACAGACATAGTATAATGCTTTTCAAATGTTTTACTGTACTTTTCAGCACTTAGCCATTATTACATTCGTCATTTGAATAAGCCACATGTCATACTTTCCACACTTGCTGAGTACGACATGTACTCACCCTTGCAATCCCCCCCCCCCCAACAACTACTGGAGACAATTGGGAGTACCCTGAGGATCACGTGGAGTACTAGGTTGCGTACCGCCGTCAATTGCCTGTGGATTGGAGTCGTATTGCTTAGTTTATTTTCCGCTGCAATTATTTAGAGTTTTATTATTCGTGAACTATTGGATTATTGTAATAAAGTACTTATTTAATAGTTAAGACGTGGTTAAATTCTGTATATCGTTTGTGATGCAACCGTATATGTGTGATGAACTTCCTGGGCACACATATGCGTTACGCTTGGTTCATATTCGGAACCGGGTGTCACACCCGAGCACAGGAACACGACAGTGTTGTTGATCTTTAGTATGTGCCTTTAGAGCTTCAGCTGGAGGATTTCTTTACGAAGGCATAGACTCGGGCTCAACATAGTTTCTATGTCTCTAAACTCAGTGTTCGTGACACACCTTGAGTTTGAGGGGGAGTGTTAAAGATATAGGATACTGTTACACTATGTATTAGGGGGTCAAGGGCATTTTAGTACTTAGCCTAATACACTTCTTGAGGGACAAGTCTTGTACCCCTATATATTGTACCTTTGACAACCATGGTTAATTAATCCATTCTATTTCCTCCAATATGGTATCAGATTAGGTTCTCTAAGGACCTCTCTCTCCCATGGATAGCCGCTAGCCACCAGGGGCACGACCACCGCTGTCGCCACTCGCCGGCGCGCCACCGCTGCTAGCCAGCTGCCACCCACCTTCTCTCCCATCCAACTGCTACCCTTCCCCACGAACAGATCTGATGAGCCTCCACCTGCGGCTGTCCACGCACCACACCACGACTTTGGAGTTCAGTGCTTCCGGCTCGACGAGCAGCACTGGCGCCTTCCCCTTCAGCAGTAGGCGCTCCTTCGCGCCGCAGTAGTCATTCCTTCTGTCTATGCAGCAGGCAGTGCAGCCTTCGCCGTTGGAGATCAGCATGTTGGCAGAACCAGAGAACGGTGGTGTCGCATTCGTCCGTGAGACGTCCACGGGCAGCACCGGTGCTTTCCCCTTTGGCAGCTGGCGCTCGTTCGCACCGCAACACTCTTTCCCGCCGCCTCGGCCTTTCGCAGGCTACGAGGAACGGAGGAGCCCCCTTCATCAGGACTACCTGGGTCGCACAGCCGCCAGCCGCCTTCCTTTGTGCACCATCTTCGCCCAGCAACTGAGTGCCATTGCTACCAGGCGTCTGCGCACCACCACTGGGAGTTCGTCCCGCACCGCTGGCCCCTGGTCTTGCGCCTCCCGCCCGATCTACGCCTCCACCTGCTGGATCTGCACTGTCAGCCGCTGTCGAAGTGTAGCAATGACACTTCCCCCGATACTACCAGATGTAGCCCGCAGATGTTCTTGTTTCGGTCGGGGCACGCAAAGATCAAGAACCAGATGGTGATACGAGATATTTACGTGGTTCGGGCCGCTTGAGCATAATACCCTACTCCACGGGTTGTGTGTTGTTGTATTGAGAATCACCAGGAAGCGTAGTGTTTGGCACAGCTTGGATCTGCCCCCCCTGTATCGTGCGGCTCAGTCCTTTTATAGTCCAAGGACTGACCGTTACATCATTTGTCTAGCCCGACATGTGGCCCTGGCGTATTTAATAGCCTAATACACTGTCTATGAGCATTAAGCAAGGTTAATAGTGTGATAATGTGCCTTAATGGCTGTGTTACCTCTATTAAAAGTCATCCGATCTTATGTCATTAATACAGCATTAATGACACATAATCAGGTCTTGTAACTGCCGCTTTAACTGTCCCTTGAAATTTTGTGCCGGAGGAGATCCGCCAATGTATCCGTTGGTGATGAAGGTCCGAAGGCTCCACACGTGGAAGCTTCGGAGCTTCCCCTTACGGGGAGGTAGTTTCGGAACCTCTATACACGTGTCGGCACTGGAGCTCCCCTGTGCTGGGGGTTAGATCTGGGGTTATTGTACACGTGTTAACAGTGGAACTTCCCTATGTTGGGAGTTTATTTCCAGACTTACATTGCACGTGTCAACCCCGAAGCTTTTTATATGAAGGGTGCGGGTCCGGTGTAGTGTGACAAGTGGGGCCTGAGGAGACCTTCAACTTTGACAGGTAGAACTCTCTTGCACTTCTTGCGGTATTGCGGAGTACCCGGTACGCAGGGTACCGACAGTGGCCCCCGGGCCCACCTCTGGGAGAAACCCTTTGGGTTAAGTTATTCTACCTGAGGTGGGGCCATCCTTGATTCCCGCGCTTCGACTTCAAAAGTCTTTTGATGTGCCGTTGGGGCCATGGTCTGGGATTAAACCATCACCGCGTGGCTTGTTATGAATGCGGCAGATGAGATCTTTGAGTGTAGATCTCACGCAATTGAAGGTCGCCAGTTCCCAATACAAAAACCGTATCGGTTTCGAGTGCCTTGTCAGGGTGCCGCCTTCGGGTTTCCCACCGCCCATCATGACAACGGTTCGCCTGGGGTAATAACCTCGATCTCTTCATCGGGGTGGCCCCGGGCCCATTCATCATGGACGGGGTAGATTTTGGAAATGTGACCCCACTCTTGTTGTGGTTTCCATCCAAGAGTCATGAAGGCTTACTTAAGAAGGAAAGTATGCGCGGTTTGAGGACTCATTACGCTTTTGATCAAACTTACGCTGAGAGCCT
The DNA here is from genome assembly GCA_036927565.1 of Tuctoria greenei. NCBI lineage: Eukaryota > Viridiplantae > Streptophyta > Magnoliopsida > Poales > Poaceae > Tuctoria > Tuctoria greenei. The sequence continues at coordinate 30,263,203 of JAYESD010000005.1, read as the reverse complement.
CCCAACTTTGCCTAGCTTTCCCTTCCTTCGCTCCACTTTGCCGCGATGGAGTTGGGTCTTCCCAAGAGCCGCCTCAAGTTCAAGGATGATCTGATGAATGTTCGGACCTATATGGGGTGGTCCAGTGACTCCTTCAGCCACTTGATCCGCACCAGCAAGCTTCCATTCAAGAAGGAGCGTAATGGCGACATGGTGTACTTCTCAGCATACGCCATGGTGGGATTGATCCCACCTTTTTCAAGCTTTCTCTTAATGCTGCTGGACTTCTACAGTCTCCAGCTATATCATCTCGGGCCCCATTCTCTTCTACTAGTGGCAACCTTCGTCCACTTTTGCGACATGTGGGTGGGTATTCCCCCCTGCATCGAGCTATTCCATACCTTCTTCACGGTCCACACCACTGGCAAGAGGACTAAGTTTCTTGGCTTCTACTATTTTGTGAAGCGCAAGAACTGCCCCTTCAAGTATTTGAAGTCATTACCTTCTAGCAAATGGGGCGACTGGAAGAAGGATTGAGTCGTCATTGCGGTGGCGGACTACGAGAGGTTAGAGCTGCCCCAAGGACTCCCCAACGTTGATACCGACACCTGGATTGTAGTTCCAGAGCTCTCGGATGCCTTTAACCCTATCTTGACTAGGATCCGAGAATGCGTGGAGGGTGGAGTGACCCCTCAAATCGTCTTCGGAAATTTCTTAGTCAACAGGTGGGCTCCGTTGAGGAAGAGCGAGAAGCTCGCCTGGGCCCTCAATAGTGTGATGGATGACTACTGGATTGAAACTGGTCTGAAGTCCAACTTTGATGACGAAGCTCTGAAGCTTCATCTCAAGAAATTTCAACATGGGATAAACGTCAAAGGCGATGACTTGGTTCCGCCGGCCGCTTTCCTTCCTCTAAACATGGAGGCAGAGTTCAGTAGAGAGCTCTGGAGGAAGATGTCAGCGCTTGATGACCTTGGTGAGGTGGAGCCGGAGCTTCTGAAGGAGGGTCTGCCTCCGCCCCGAGCCAGAGGGTTGAGGACATTGGCAAGGGCAAGGGCAAAGAGCCAGCCGAACCCTCCAGCCGGAAGAGGAAGCTGAAGCATGCTGATGGAAGGTCTGTCAAGCCTCCTCCCTCTACAATGGCTCCTTCTCCCCAACGAGGGAGGTCTTCTGTGGCTACACCTTCTCCGGCGCAGGCGTCTTCAAGAGGCGCTAGCTCCGGACAGTCAACACCAACCTTAGTGCCGGCTAAGAGCTCCAGGTCTGAGAGTTCTTCCCGACCATGAGAAGCTCCTGCTGAGAGGACTCCAGCTGCCGCAAGTGGTCCCCAACTGATGTCCGAAGTCGTTGTCTCACCAGAATTGGTGGGCTCTGGCTCGGGGCCTCAGAAGAAGAGGTTCCGAGGCGATTGGGGCGGTAGCATCCCTAGGTAAGCATCGTGTGCTCTCCTTAAAATGTTGATCTTGTTTTTGTTGTGTCTTTAATCTTCTCCTCCCTTTATTTCCAGGGTGTCAAGAAAAGGGTCAGGGACTTCGGCATCGGTTGCAGCGACTATGGTTGCGAATGCCAAAGCTCCGGCTTCGACCACCGAGCCTCCTCCTCCAATGGTGGCAGAGGTTACGGCAGCTCCGGCGCCAGCTGTCGTGGATTTGGATTCAGAGTCATTGCTGGAAGCTCCCGTGGTAGCGCCAGACCACAGGGGAGAAGTTGAAGATGTACCTCTGACGACGGTGCCAGAGGCTAATGCTCCAGTATCAGAGATGTCAGAAGCTTCGGCCTTTGAGCCAGAAGTCATCAAAGCCCTGGCCACTGAGCTAGAGGCAATTGAAGCCCCGACCATCCACCCGGAGATGCTTGAAGCTCCATCCCTTGGACCAAAAGTTGTTGAAGGTCCGCCGGCTGAGCCGGAAATGCTTGAAGCTCTGGTCGTTGAACCGGAAGTGACTGACGCGCCGACATCTGAGCTAGCGGTGGTAGAGGCACCAGATGAAGCACCAACCGTTGCCCCAGAGGTAGCTACCCCGAAGGTGTCTGGACCAGAGCCGGAGCAGCATGAAGAGGTGGTGACAGGTCCTCCACTTGTGGGGCTGTCGGTACCTCGCAGACCGGGTACCCCCACGCACAAGGAGAAAACAGCTAAGGACTTGGCCTCTACTTGGAGGCAGAGTCCGAGGCTGCCACGTCGTGGAGGGAAGGACCAGATCCTACCTCCCCGCTGAGGCAGGCTCCAGGGCTGCCACGTGGCCGGCAGGACCAGACCCTCGCCTCCCTGCCGAGGCGGGCTCCGGGGCTGCCATGTGGCCAGCAGGACCAGACTCTCGCCTCCCCGCCGAGGCGGGCTCCGGGGCTGCCATGTAGCCAATGGAACCCCCGGGGCCAGGCCCGTCTCTCCGCAAGGAAGGGCTCCTGGACTACCACGTGGCCCGCAGGGCTGAGCCTCCGCTCTCCCGCGGAGGTGGGCTCCGGAGGTGCCACGTCACCTGTACAGCTGGGCACTCAACTCCTCGCAGGGGCAGGCTCCAGTGCAACCACGTGGCGGTGGGCTGGCTCGATGCGGTAGGAGGCCGCAGTAAAGGAAAGAGTGTGCCGCTCAGACAAGCATTAAGTACGCGCGCCTTCCCCAGGCGAAGCGGAGTTGCGCATGCGAAAGTCAAGGCTCCAGTGTCCTGTCTTATCCAAGTAGCCGGTACAGACCCACGACGCAAGGCGGACGAGTAAGCCGCGAGGACAAGACGGACGGGACGGGCCCTGCCATCATCAACAACTATGTGTAGCCCTGGCGCACGACGCGGCGGGACGGCACATTGAAGCCCCTGACAAAGGGAAGTAGATAGCATTTAATCCTAGATCTTGTATAGGATTTGGCTTTCCCCGGGACCACCTGTCGGGGCCTGGGGCCCACCTTGTGACTGCAGAGTCCTTGGACTATAAAAGGACTCTACAGACGACCTTCACGAGGGACGGCATCAGACCGATTGAAACCCATACACGCTCAAGCAAGGCAATACACTTACACTCCCGTGGACGTAGGGTGTTACGCTCCGGCGGCCCGAACCACGTATACCCTCTGTGTTCACCATCTCACTGCGCTCAATCTCCTGGGACTAGCCCTCGTGAATCCAAAGAACCTCCGCGGGCTGCTCTCTAAGAAGGTCTGGGGGAAGTGTCGTTTAAGACCTTCGACATTTGGCGCGCCAGGTAGGGGGCTTTTTTCCCCGTGAAGATTTCCACCAGCAGCAATGGTGAACGGCCACTCCAACGCCAGTACATCCAGGCCGCAGTCACGGCGACAGGCAGTAGCTGAGGACCAGGCATCATCTCGATCTAGAGTGGGATCCCGCTATAGAGCAGCGAGGCCGGGACCCTCACGTCGCCCTGCTGTCACCTCGCCGGCTGCAGGTCGGCACGCCACTCCATGGCGTACTCCAGCCGTGACGGCAGCTACAGCGCCGCCGGCAGCAAGTCCGGAGAGTGCGCTCGCAGCAGCGCGCACACTACTCCACAATCCACCTGCTGGAGATGCTCCTTGGGGAGCAGCTCAGCAGTGGATCAACGACGTCGACCACCTCGTCACCGCTGCGCTCAACGCACCTCCACCAAGGGAGACACATGCCCAGCCGATGCATGTGTCGTTGTCACGGACTCCAACCATCAACTGATGGACAGCAGACTCGCGCTCGACCAGGATCTCGGCAACAGACCTGAGAACCGGGCTGCAGCGCCGCAGGTCGGGAGAAGACTGCCGAGTTACCATCGAGTGACAGAGGGAGCGGCAGCGCAACCTTGAGGCGGACTACCGTGCGCCGGGCCCTGTTCCCCAGGATCACTCCGTGCCACCGCCGAATCTGGCGTATGTTACGCCACCTACATACCAGGCGTATGTCGCGCCTCCACCTCCACAGGCGTATGCTGCACCACCTCAGCCTCAGGTGTACGCAGGCCCGCCTGTTCACCAGGGTATGCAGCACCACAACCGGCGCCAGCCAGCCCCACCCAAGGGTGTGCGGCTCTGGCACCTCACCTCCGTTTCGTGGTCTGGCCACGAAAGTTCCGGCCACACATGCCATAGAAGTACGACGGGAGTGTCAACCCGAGTGAGTTCCTGCAGATCTACTCCACCGCGATACTAGCTGCAGGAGGCCACAAGGCCGTCATGGCCAACTACTTCCCTGTCATCCTAACCGGCCCAGCCCGGTCATGGCTCATGAACCTGCCCAAGGGTCCATAACCTCCTGGGATGAACTATGCCGACAGTTCGTGGTGAACTTCGGCAATTCCTACAAGCACCCCGGCACAGAGCTTGACCTCCACGCCGTCAGACATCACACTGGAGAGTTGCTGTGATCATTCATCCAGCGGTTCTCTTAGGTACAGAACACCATCTCTCATATCGCTAGCGCATCAGTTATTGTTGCGTTCAGGCATGGCATGAGGGACAAGAAAATGCTCGAGAAGCTAGCCACGCATGAAGTGCATGATGTCTCCGAGCTGTTCGTACTAGCAGACAGATGTGCTAGGGCAGCTGAGGGATACAACTAGCACTCCCAACCTTCCTCAGAGGCAAGGGAGGTCACGCCGACTGAGGAAGGAGCCTCTGTAAGGAGCAGCGGAAAGAAGAAGAAGAAGGGCAATGGCAGGAACAAGCCAAAGCCCGGAGCCCATGCGGTGGCGGCCACGGCACCCGGCGGAGCCCGACCACCGCGCCGAGACAAGCGCCCTCGGCAGTCACCAGAACCCGAGGAGCCTGACTTCAAGTGCCCGGTGCACCGCACAAATAGCCATAGCGCTAGCGAGTGCTGGGAAGTGAAGAAGTTCGTGGAGCGCTTCCGCGAGCAAAAAGCAGAAGCAGCAGCGTCAGGAGGGTGCGCCTTCCCGCCAGAGGGAGGGCAAACAGAAGGTCGATCCCGAAAAGGAGGATGACAGCGAGATGGGGTTCCAGGAACCCCAGAGGGCAGTGAAGGCCGTCTTCGAGGGTGGCGACTCCGACTCTAGCAGCGATAAGGAGTGCCGCAAGACTCTCCACGTCATCTATGGGGGAGCCACACATCCCACGTCCCAAAATGCGGTGAAGACTCTGCAACGGGCAGTGGTCGCAGTGGCCCCCGCTCCGAGCCCGGCTCCCCACCACAAGTGGATGAGCACGGCAATCAGCTTTGACACCTCTGACTGCCCGAAGAACATGGCGGGAGCAGGCGTACTCCCGTTGCTGGTGTCCCCGACCATCGCCAAAGTGAAGGTCTTTCACGTGCTGATTGATGGTGGGGCAGGCCTCAACCTCATCTCCACGGCGGCCTTTTGGAAGCTGCAGCTGCCGATGTCTCGGCTCACACCTTCGAGCCCGTTCACAGGTGTCGAACCGGGGAAAATCCTCCCGTACGGTAACATTCACCTACCGGTGACCTTTGGGACCCCGGGGAATTACCGTACGGAGAGCTTTTTGTTCGACGTGGCGGATGTCGACCTACCCTTCAAAGCCATCATCTGGAGGCTGGCGCTCTACAGGTTCATGGCCGTAGTCCACTACGGCCACCTCGTCCTGAAGATGCCAACGCCTTCCGGCGTCCTCAGGATTAGAGGGGACCGCTCAGCTGCAGTATCCGCCTTGGAGCAGCTCCAGGCGCTCGCAGCAGGGAGGGCTCCGGCTTCAGGGGGCGCGAAGGAGAGTCGACCAGAACAGGGTCTGACACAGCGGGCCTCCACTTCTGCACCCCGTGTGCAACCAGTCGACAACGACGTCCTAGTAAAGGTCGTCAGGATATGTTCCGAGGCTGCCCAGACAACCCGCATCGCGGGGAACCTGGACTGCAAATAGGAACTCGTGCTCATCAGCTTTCTCTGGGACAGTGTTGATGTGTTTGCATGGCAACCATCACAAATGCCCAAGATCCCTAGGGAGGTGATTGAGCACCATCTGAAGATCTACCCCGACGCCCGACCGGTGCAACAGAGCCCAGGAAACAGTCCATCGAGCGGCAGAACTTCATCCGTGAAGAAATCAAGAAGCTGCTCGATGCTGGTTTCATCCGGGAGGTCCACCACCCACAGTGGTTGGCCAACCCTGTTGTCGTCCCCAAGGCTGGCGGGAAACTCCGGATGTGCATCGACTACACCAACCTCAATAAGGCATGCCCAAAGGATCCATTCCCTCTTCCTAGGATAGATCAGATAGTAGACTCAACATCAGGCTATGATCTTCTGTGTTTCCTAGATGCATATTCTGGTTTCCACCAAATACCAATGTCTAGGGAAGATGAAGAACACACTGCTTTCATAACAGTAGACGGCCTGTATTGTTATGTCTCCATGCCTTATGGACTTAAGAATGCTCTCCCCACCTTTGTACGTGCAATGCATAAGACATTTGGGGACCTCATTAGAGACCTGGTAGAGGTGTATGTCAATGAAATCGTGGTAAAAATTAGAGCCCGCACATCCTTATTAGACAACCTGGCCCAGGTCTTCAGCAAGTTGCGCACGACGCGCACGATGCTGAACCCCAACAAGTGCATCTTTGGAGTTTCTGCAGGGAAGCTCCTTGGTTTCTTGGTCTCACACCGAGGAATTGAAGCTAACCCAGAGAAGATCAAGGCAATAGAGCTGATGCAGCCGCCGGCCCTCATCAAGGATGTGCAGAAGCTTGTAGGGTGTTTTACGGCCCTCAGCCGGTACATCTCTAGACTGGCTGAGCGAGCGCTCGCCTTCTTCAAGATTCTACAGAAGTTGGGTCCCATTGTGTGGACCGAGGAAGCGGAAGCGTTGTTCCAGGAACTCAAGAAGCACCTGACGAAACTACCCATCATGATGGCACCGGAGCCCAGCAAACCACTCCTGCTCTACATCACTGCAACAACGGAGGTGGTCAGCATGGTCTTGGTTGCAGAGTGGCCGGAGCTACAGCCGCAGCAAGCACCCGAGGGAGCCCCCGGGAAGAAAGCTGAGCCTTAGGGCCCTTATCCAGCAGAGGACCCCCTTGTTGTGTGCTCGAGTGACCAAGAGCCCTCTGGGTCCCAGCCCCCGGAGGTACGACCAGATCCTAGGGGCCACATTCCCCAGGATGCAGACACATCGCAAGGAGCTCAGGACCCCCCAGAGAGGGTTCGGACCTCCCAACGGCCTGTCTACTACATCAGTGAGGTCCTCCATGAAGCAAAAACAAGGTATCTGGAGGTACACAAACTGTTGTATGCAGTGCTCATAGCATCGAGGAAGCTCCAGCATTACTTCCAGGCCCACCAGGTTTCAGTAGTCACCTCCTTCGCACTGAAGACCGTACTCCACAGCCCCAACTCGACTGGCAATGTCGCCAAGTGGGCAGCAAAGCTGGCGGAATTCGAGCTAGAGTTCTTACCTCAACATGCAGTCAAGAGCCAAGCACTGGCAGACTTCTTGGCAGAATGGACTCCATCGCCAAGCAACCCGGGGGGCCCAGACAACGGACAAATGGTGCCCAAGGCCCCAGTTTTCACCGAAACCCCCTGGACACTCTACTTCGACGGCTCCTCGCGAAAGCAGGGGGCCGGGGCCGGGGTCTTGCTCCTCACCCCGACTGGGGAGCAGTTCAAGTACATGGTGCGCCTCGACTTCAAGGCGACTGACAACATGGTAGAATACGAAGCCCTAATCTTTGGGCTAAAGACAGCCCTGACCCTCAATGTCCGTTAGCTTCTGGCTAAAGGTGATTCCCAGCTGATCATCAAGCAAGCCAAAGGGGAGTGCAGTTGCAATGACCCTCAGCTAGCAGCATACTTGCTGCATGTCCCAAAGTTGGAGAAATATTTTGAAGTCTTGGACCTGTGCCATGTACCCCGAGCCGACAACTCAATCGCAGACGACCTATCAACGAAGGCCTCCACAGGGGCCCCAGTGCCTGAAGGAGTCTTTGCAAGGACGTTACTGCAACCAACCGCCCGAGCAGCCAAACCAGGTGAAGGGGGCAAGCCCAGCACCTCGAAGCTGGCAGTCTCGGCGGCCCTGCTACCATGGAGCCCGCCAAGGATCGTATGCGCCACCGGGAGCTCCGAGCTACCAGGCACCCAAGATCCAGAGGCTCAAGTAAGTCCCGATGCATGGATCTCGGAGGTCCGAGACTACTTGAAAGACAACATCCTTCCCAAAGAACATGCCCTGGCAGAAAGGATAGTCCGCATGGCTAAGAGGAACACGCTGGTGGAAGGGGATCTCTACCGGCGTGGCGCCAACGACATCTTGCTACGTTGCATTACCCAGGAGGAGGGCGCGACTTGCTCGCAGAGATCCATGGAGGCGAGTGTGGGAACCACGCGTCATCTCGCACGCTGGTCGGTAAAGCCTTTCTGCATGGCTTTTACTGGCCGACAGCACTCCAGGATGCCGCCGAGATGGTCAGGAGATGCAAGGCATGCCAGTTCCATGCCAAGCAGATCCACACACCAGCTCAGGCGCTGCAGATGACCCCTCCCTCGTGGCCATTCGCTGTATGGGGGTTGGATATCCTAGGACCCTTTCCCAGAGCCGTCGGAGGATTCCGGCACCTCTACGTCGCTGTAGACAAGTTCACCAAGTGGCCGGAAGCCGCCCCAGTTGTCACCATCAACAAGCAGTCAGCAGTCAAATTCATCAAGTCGATCGTCTGCCGGTTCGGGGTCCCGAACAGAATCATCACTGATAATGAGACCCAGTTCACAAGTGCAGCGTTCTAGGAATACTGCGAGGACCTTGGGATCCAAGTCTGTTATGCATCTGTTGCTCATCCAGAGAGCAATGGACAAGTCGAGAGGGCCAATGCAGAGATCCTCAAGGGCCTCAAGACTTGCACATTCTCACACCTTGAGAAGCATAGTGCAAACTGGGTAGACGAGCTTCCGTGTGCACTGTGGGCTAGCCGGACATCAACCAGCTGGGCCACGGGGGAAACACCTTTCTTCCTGGTGTATAGGGCAGAGGTCGTCCTCCCCCTAGAAATTACCAGGGGCTCCCCCCGTGTCCGAGTGTACGACGAAGCCGCGCAGGACCAGCTCCGGCGCGAAGACGTGGACCTCGTCGACGAGGGACGAGTGAGAGCGGTTCTCCGAAATGCACAGTACAGGCAGATGCTCCGGCGCTACCACCGGAGGACCGTGCGGAGTAGGGAGCTAAAGGTAACGACCTTGTGCTGTGTCGCATACTCTCCCGGGAAGGGACTAACAAACTCTCCCCCAGATGGGAGGGCCCCTTCCGGATTATGGAGGTATGTCGCCCTGGGTGCGTCCGCCTAGCTACGGAGGATGGAGAGCGACTGCCCAACCCCTGGAACATCGAGCACCTCCGTAAGTTCTTCCCCTAGACCAGCGTTAGGACAGTTTTCTTTCATTGTAAAAGGTACATGGTGCCTAGGAACGGTACTTAGGGAAACTAAGGCTACGGGGACGAGGCTCTGAGTGCACATTTCGCTTAGCCTGGTCCAGAACCCTAAGTAGGTGCACTCGACTTCCTTTGTCGCCCGATCCGGGTTGTTCCCCTTGTAAAACATGTCCCACCTTGTGGGAAACCGCAATGAAAAGAATGTTGTCCTGCCCTGTATAGGGTTTCTCATTCAAAAAATTATCTTTAATTGTTTATGATATTGTTGTACATTCGATGTAGCTCGTGATCTATCATGGGCGCTGTCATTTTTCCCTGCTCTAGCAATAGTGGGAGCCTTGCTGTCTGGTTGCAGGTGGGGTCGCTTGAGGTACCTGCAATGTGCCTAGGGCCTCGGATGTTCCCATACTCGGGGGTCTGTGTCTCCAGATGGTCTCCCCCGGAAAAAGCTTACGCCGAGCGGGAGGTCCAGGGGCACAGCCTGCTTAGCCTGGTCCTGTACCCTAAGCCCGTGTGCCCTGCCTCCCCAGCGCTGCAGCTGAGTACTGGGGGCCAGATGGACCACCCTTAAGTAGTATGGATAGCGAGCCCTAGGTGCAGATGCACTGAATTACCCAAGCCCCATGAGTCAGCCCAGGATCGTAACTCAAGCGACACTAAAAAAGGAGCAGGGAAGCAATGGCCAGCAGACAGAATTACTTGTCCTATTTTTTTGATCTATACGCAGGTCTTCAGGGAGTTATCCCGATGATACTCGTCAGAGTACCCACGAAGATGGTGGGCACCGCCGGACCGAGGCTCCGGTGGCACCTCCAGGGGGCCCGCCATCGACGTTTCACCAAAGATGGTGGGCACCGCCAGACCGAGGCTCCGGTGGCACCCTCAGGGGGGCCGCCTTCGACGTTTCACAGAAGATGGTGGGCACCGCCGGACTGAGGCTCCGGTGGCACCCCCAGGGGGCCCGCCATTGACGTTTCACAGAAGATGGTGGGCACCACCGGACTGAGGCTCCGGTGGCACCCCCAGGGGGCCCGCCGTCGATGATTCACGGAAGATGGTGGGCACCGCCGGACCGAAGCTCCGGCGACACCCCCAGGGGGCCCGCCGTCGACGTCCCTGCATACTCGGTTACAGCAATGCTACCTACGCATCCTAAGCTCCCCTGCAACCGTCCGCCCTAACTTCTAGGTATTTGATAGGTGTGCCCATAACAACTGGCCACACCTGCCAGGGGGCCATACTTCGGGGGACGGCAGGTCCTGGAAGCTAAGGAACAACAAGCAACTAGAGGATATTGCTGAAAAGTAAAGCATGCTAAGTATGAGGGGCACTCCAAGCAGATTTTTTGTTGCAAAATAAAGGTCTGTCACCACAAACAACTACAAAGAAAAACTGAAAGAAAAACAAGATACAATCAGCGCATAGGGAGCCCTCAGCCGCTCCACTGGAACCTCGAGGTGATGAGCGCCACGGCGTCTGAGACTTCAGACTTGGCGGCCTCCTCCCTCTCGGCGATGGGACCTTCGAGGACCGGCTGAAGAGGGATGTCAGGGTACCAGCTCCGGTAGGAGGCCAGGATGTGCGTCGCCACCTCCTTCACCAGCATCCTCCCTTCTGCCTCCAGCTGGTTGTTGATGATGGCTCCTAGTGAACGCATCCTCGAGCTAGTGGAGTCAAGGGCTGGGAACACCTGACTCACCTCCTGCACTGGTTCCCCCACGCGCACCGGGCTGAAGTCGAGCGGCACCAGAGCTGAGTCGGCGCCGCCCAGGAACTCCCAGACCTTCCGGGCCTCAGCAGAACGCGACTCCTACACCTCCTGCTGGGCTGCCGCCAGCGCCCGGGGGCCGCCGTCCAGGAACCACTCCTCCATGGCTGCCAGGGCCCTCTCGCCCTCACTGACCTCCCTCTCGCGGTGGCTCAAGTCACCCTCCTTGAGGGCGACGTTGAACTCGCGGTCCAGGAGGGCCTGGCGCTCGGCGAGCTCTGCTTGTTCCGCCTCAGCCAGCACAGCATCCCGGCGGTCTAGCTCGGCGGCACGGACCCTCGCCCCTTCCTGCAGGAGGACGAGCCATCGGGAGGTCGCCTCCACCTCAGCCTGCTTCGCCGCCAACTCCTTCTCCCGTTCGACAAGAGCAGCTTCCCGGCGAGATAGCAGCTGCTGGAGTTCCTCGTTGAACTGGAGGCGGGAGCTGGCCTCAACATGGATCGCCGCGGCGTCCGCCTTCAGCTTCTGGGTGACGGTGTCCAGGCGAGCGATAAGCTTGCGCTTTTGGTCGAGGATTTTCATCTCCTCCCGGACGACCGCCTCTCGCTGCGCCACCCGACTCTTCGCCAACCGGGTCGGGCTTCCAGGGTCCTCGCCCATTCTCGGAGCTGGTCCTCCTCGTCCTCGAGCCTCCACCTCTCCCGGTCGAGGGCCGCCCGAGCCTGCCAAAAGCCAGAGTAGGCAACGGCCATGGCTTCAGACAGGGGGAGGGGCTCCACCGTAGCCGTGGGTCCCTGCCTCTCCACCTCTTCAATATCGTCCTCCATTTGGAGGACCACCGGGGAAACAGGGACAAGAGTTCCCCCAGTCAGAGAAGGCGGGGGGGAGCTGCCCCTGGGAGCAGGCGCGTCGTCTCCAGGAGCCCCCTCCCCAGTGGAGGCTCCAGCACTTCTGCCGAAGGCTCCTAAGCCGGTTCCAGAAGCTCCACCCGGGGCGGTGGCGCCAGCCGACGTGGCAGTGTCAGTCGGCGCGATAGCATCGGCCGGTGCAGAGTAGCCGATCGATGCGGAGTTGTTGGCGGGCGCAGCACCAGACGCTAGCGCGCGCTGCAGCCCCTCAGCAGCCGTTGTAGGGACCTCGGGCGCGAAGGCCCGGGGCACCTCGGCAGCAGCAGCTCGGGGCGCCCGAGCAGGGTCCAAGGCTGCAGAGGAGCCCCATGAGCTGGCAGGAGCAGCATGCCCATCAGTGAAAGGGCGCGACGGCGGAGGAGTAGCCGCAGTTGCGCTAAAAACAGACAAACCCGAATCATAAGGATGCTGCAAGACAAGCACACGGCAAAGAATGTCCAAGATGAAATATATGCAGACTTACCGGGGGACGTTGAAGTTCCACCACTTCCCAAAAGGGTTGGGGGGTTCGGACCCCCCGAACCCGCGGTGGAGGCCGCTGCGTGAGCCGGGGGCCCCTGAAATGGAGGGGTTGGCGGCACCCCCGAAGTCTGGTGCTCCTCCGAACGGCGGGGGAACGCTGGGCTCCCATCCGCGTTGAGGAGCCTCCCCCTCTTGCGCGTCGAGGATTCAGGCGGCAGAGTGGCGCCACCGGCATCCTGACGAGGGGCGAAGGGGACTGACGATGGTGAACGAGCGCGCTTCTTGGGGGTCGGGTCCGACACTGGCACAGGTGTTTTCCCTTTCCCCATATCAGCAGAGGTGCTGACACCTCCCTGGTGATGATGCTGGAACCCGCGTGAGGGGTCATCACTCGGCGGATCTTCTATGCTTGGGGGATCTCCGCCTCCCTCAGCGCCGTCGGCGATGTCGACCCCCTCAACATCGTCGACAATCTCGACCCCCCGGAACGTGTCTCCAATCTGGTGATGCGCCAGCCCGGACTCATCGAGCGTCGGCATCGCCTTCAGCACCCGCCTCCTCAGCTCGGGGTCTGAGCACAGGGGGCGGCAGGCCACCGGGAGGGCCAGTCCCTCAGGGGAGACGTCGTCGGGGCAGACCCGGACCATCATATCGTGCAGCAGCTGCTCGTCCGGTTTGGAGTCAGAGCTGGTCTCGAGCCAGGTGCAGTCCATTGGGTTGGTGTACATCCATGCCGGGGGGACGCGACGCTGGAGTGGAGCCATGTGTCGGGACATGAAGTCCCTCAACACCATCGCAGACGTCAGCCTGTGGTCCGCCAACATCTGGATCCTCTCCAACACCGGGTCGAATGCCCTCTCCAGCTCTGGGCGCTCCTCTCAGAATGACCGCTAGGAGTAGGGGCTCCCGGTGGGGAGGCACATCCGGTCGTGTGCCTCGACCTTGATGATCATCCAATCTTCGCGCCATTGCTCCCACCATGCAGAGTTGAAGGAAGCAATGCACCTAGAAGGGACCTTGGTTCGTCGCTGGAAGTAGTAGGCGCCGAGCTGATCCTTCGAGCTTTTGCCGGTGGCCCTCAGTACAAAGAAGTACCTGAAGAGCTTCACCGACGGCATCACCCCCACGAACATCTCGTAGAAGTGAGCAAAGACCACCAGCAAGGCGATCGAGTTCGGTGGGAGGTGGTGAAGTTGGAGGCCGAAAGTCTCCAGAAGCATTACCAGGAACGCGGATGCTGGCGGAACGAAGTCGGCCAGCACGTACGATGAGAACAGCACCATCTCCCCGTCAGTGAGATTCAGTGGGAGCTCCCCGCGATGGAGCCACTCCTCCCGTTCGGGGGCTCGCCAGCCGAGGAGCCGGTGCACGAGGGCCAGATCGGCAGACCTGGTCAACCGGGACCTGGGCAGGATGCTCGCCATGTGGTTGAGGGGGGGGGGGGCTCTGGAAGGGGAAATCGGGAGCTAGAACACAAGAACTGGGCTTCGGGCAAGAGGCACGAGCGCAAGGATGCAGAAGCGGAAGAAAAGACCCTTAGGGGGAAAGGTCACTTTTTATTCACCTCTGCAAGCCAACAGACGCGGCGTGTGAATCGCCACAGCCTCGGTAGAAGAGCAACAGACCCGCATAGGCAATGACATGAGGGCCCGAGTCGCTCGACCAAAGAAGGCCAGCCGGGTGGCCAACTGTGCGGGAGGTAACTCGGTGGATTTTGAAAAGGCAAAAGCAGCGGAAGTGCAGGAGCCACCTTGGGAACCACCGTAGTTAAAGCACGATTGAAAGCAGAAGTCATGTCGCGTGGCGCATGTCTCGTGCCTCCGCTTACCAGAAGGAGACACGTAGCCACGATGGCAGGGACGTGCCGCCCGGGGAACTGCCCCAAATTGGAATCAAAAGAGTTGCGCGGGAAGATAAAGAAGAAGACCCCACCTGCGGTATCGACGACTCTCCTGAGGTGGGCTCGGGGGCCACTGTCGGTACCCCGCAGACCGGGTACCCCCGCACACAAGGAGAAAATGGCTAAGGACTTGGCCTCTACTTGGAGGCAGAGTCCAAGGCTGCCACGTCATGGAGGGAAGGACCAGATCCTACCTCCCCGCTGAGGCAGGCTCCGGGGCTGCCATGCGGCCGGCAGGACCAGATCCTCGCCTCCCTGCCGAAGCGGGCTCCAGGGCTGCCATGTGGCCGGCAGGACCAGACTCTCGCCTCACCGCCGAGGTGGGCTCCGGGGCTGCCACGTAGCCAATGGAACCCCCGGGGCCAGGCCCGTCTCTTGGCAAGGAAGGGCTCCTGGACTACCATGTGGCCCGCTGGGCTGAGCCTCCGCTCTCCCGCGGAGGTGGGCTCCGGAGGCGCCACGTGATCCCCGCAGGGCCAGGCTCCAGTGCAACCACGTGGCGGTGGGCCGGCTTGATGCGGTAGGAGGCCGCAATAAAGGAAAGAGTGCGCCGCTCAGACAAGCATTAAGTACGCGCACCTTCCCCAGGCGAAGCGGAGTCGCGCATGCGAAAGTCAAGGCTCCAGTGGCCTGGCTTGTCCAAGTAGCCGGTATAGACCCACGACGCAAGGCGGACGAGTAAGCCGCGAGGACAAGACGGGCGGGACGGGCCCTGCCATCATCAACAACTATGTGTAGCCCTGGCACACGACGCGGCGAGACGACACATTGAAGCCCCTGACAAAGGGAAGTAGATAGCATTCAATCCTAGATCTTGTATAGGATTTGGCTTTCCCCAGGACCACCTGTCGGAGCCTGGGGCCCACCTTGTGACTGCAGAGTCCTTGGACTATAAAAGGACTACGCAAACGACCTTCACGAGGGACGGCATCAGACCGATTGAAACCCATACACGCTCAAGCAAGGCAATACACTTACACTCCCGTGGACGTAGGGTGTTACGCTCCGGCGGCCCGAACCACGTAAACCCTCTGTGTTCACCATCTCGCTACGCTCAATCTCCTGGGACTAGCCATCGTGAATCCAAAGAACCTCCGCGGGCTGCTCTCTAAGCAGGTCCGGGGGAAGCGTCGTTTAAGAACTTCGACAGGGGCCAACAACTGAAGGACCAGAAGCAGGTCCTTCGACTTCTGCTCCAGCGGTGGAAGTTCTCCCACTAGGATATTCTTCAACAGCAGCCGAAGAACTCCCAGCGGGCGGAGTCAGTACCACAGAGGCTCAGGGGACCACCCCTGTAGAGTGGGACCCAATTTTTGTGATGGAAATCCTCTGGAACCAGCGGAGTTGATCCCAGCGGGTCTGGAGCCTATCCCCTTGGCGTTGTCCATAGACAATGTCTGCTCAAGTCTCCAGCAAGTCCAGCTCACCTTTGATCATGAGAGCAAAACCCTAGAGGAGGAGCGCAACACCTTGAGGCGTTGGCGCAACAAACTCCACTTTGAGACCAGGCTTGCACAGACAAGGCTGGCTGACCAAAAGGAATGGATCATGAGGGAAAAGGCCCGGTTGGAATACTGGGACAAGCTGCTGGAGGAGAAGGAAGCTGCCATCAGGGCGCTCGATGCTAACTCTAGGGATATCCTTGAGCAAGCCAAGGAGAGGCGTTATGTTGTTGATTAGCGTCACGAAAACCTTAGTGAATTGAACGAGGTCCTCTTGAAGCACCGAGCAGACCTTGAGGCGAGGGAAGAGAAACTCCTGGAGCAGCAGGAGGATATTTTGAAGGAGGCGGAGGTCACACAGAAATTGACTCTGGGTGAACAGAATTTGGCAAATCGCAGCAAAAAGTTGTATCTATGGAGTAAAGAAGAAAAGGAGAAATACTGGAAACTAGGGCAGGAGCTCTCAAAAAGAGAAGCTGATGTTGCCATCAGGGAAGGGAAAGTGAGAGGCAGGGACAAAGACCTAGCAGAAAGGAAGAACCGCATCCACCTTCGAGAGACAGAGTTGACCGATCGTGAAAAGCAAGTTGTTGAGAATATGCAGCAGCATGCAAAATTGGTCGAGAGCCTCGCTCGGGAAGGTTCAGAGCTTGCGGCTGCCCAGAATTCACTGGAGGAGCTACGAAGCTTGAAGGAGACGGAGTCCATTCAAGTGTGGGACTTCTTGGTGCGAGCCAACGATGCGCTGACGCCACTAGGCTTCAGTCCTGTACGTCCGAACAATCCGGAACTGGACTTGGACCGAGCGCTAGTAGCCAACAATGTTGCTGGCGGCAAACTCGACACGATGGGCGACGTCATTGCGGACCAGTTGGAGACAGAGGGGAAATCTCTGGCTACGAACGTTGCAGAGTATGTGCTGACGTATTATGTGAGCCGAGATCCCAAATTCTCCCTAGACCCGGTGCTCCAAGGTCCTGTTGCTGAAGAGGAGGACGCCGCCAAGGCCAGCATCCAAGAAGTTGCCAAGAAAGTCGCCTCATTCTTTCGTGGGACTTAGTACCTCCGGTATCTAGGACTTTTTTCCTTTTGCCTTCTGTTGTAATCCCAATTTTGTAATCCAGTGCTTCAAATTAATGAAATCCACTTTGCCATGAATATCACTTTATCTTTTGTCTTCAATATATTGTGCTCTATCTTGTTGGCCCCTGGTATATGTGCACAATTGTAGTGTGTACATGTACCAAAAGGATTTGACAGCATGTTGATGACTTGAACGCTTCGAACTTGTAGGTTTTAGGTCCGAAGTCTTTATTTCCGACGCGTCAACAGCAGGCCCCCTGGGATTGGTGGAGCTTGGTAGCTCCGACGGTACCCACCATCAACGTATAAAACATCGACAGCGGGCCTCCTGGGATTTATCAGAGCCTGATAGGTTCGGTAGTACCCAATGTCAACGCACGAATCTTTTGAAGGTAGGCCCCTAGAGGTTGTCGGAGCTTTGTAGCTCCGATGTCGTCCACCATCGCTATGAATTTCTATTTTTCCTGCACATTAAATACAAGAAAAAAGTAAAATTTGTCCACTTGTCTATAAATCATTTGTGACTTATCATTCTTTTTTTAGTTTTAAATCCGAAAAAACTCGATATGGTAACAAGCATATTGACGTAATCATTCCGGACCCATATGCTTTTTTAGTACTCACCTTACTGAGGCCTGCCGGGGTGTTGGTAGAGTGGCGTACTTAGGGTGCAGGACCAGGCTAAGTCGATAGCACACTCTGGACCTATGTTGGCTTAGCGTTCAGAGAAATAGACTATGCAGCAATGTTGGGATCCGAAGAGACCATCAATAAAACTTGTAATACATACGAATTACTTGGACTAAAACTCAAAAAGAATTGCACAAATTTATTATAGACAAGAAGGATAAAAATAATAATTTGATATATCGAGTCTTGTACAAAAATAAATGCACGTGGAGTCTGTTCTCACACAACAATGTCTTTTATTATGGGTCCGGATTACAGGGGAGACAAGGACACACTTAGGGTGCAGGACCAAGCTAAGTGCGTTATATATATTGTACTAACCCAGGGCAGGTAGTTACACTTTTAGTACTGTGACTCTATGCAGTGTTACTTGAACTTCACGGACCTTCCAGAGGGGTCCGGATGTTCTCCCGGAAGACCTACCCTTCTCTGTATATTGACTCTATAACAAACATTGTATGTAATTACAGACTCACCTCCGTGATTCTAAGCATAAAACTTATGGAGGTGCTCGATGTTCCAAGGATAGGAAGTGGAGTCCCATCCTAAGTTGCAAAGCGAACGCATCCGGGTCTGGATACTTTGATCACTCGGAAAGGATCTTCCCAACTAGGGGAAAGTTTGTTCATCCCTTCATGATTTAGTATCTTCTGAAGCACCAGATCGCCTTCCTCGAGTTGTCGGTTGCGCAGATGCCTTTGATGATAGCGCCAGAGAGCTTGGCAATAACGTGCATTTCGAACAGCTACTTGGCACCTTCCCCCGTCGACGAGGTCAAGGTCTTCACACTGGAGCTGGTCCTGTGTGGCTTCGTCGAAGGTCCGGACCCGGAGGGACCCTAAGGTGATCTCCGGAGGAAGGATTGCTTCAGCTCCGTACACAAGGAAGAAGAGAGTTTTCCCAGTTGACCGGTTTAGAGTTGTCCTGTTCGCCCACAATGTGGACGGAAGCTCCTCAATCTAGTTGGCTCCATGCTTTTTCAGGCGCTCATATGTGCGCATCTTGAGTCCTTTTAAAATTTCTGCATTTGCTCTCTTGGCTTGGCCATTGCTTGCTGGGTGAGCTACTGAGGCGTAGCTGAGTTGAATGCCGAGGTCTTCACAACATTCTAGAAATGCAACACTTGTGAATTGGGTTCCATTGTCAGTTATGACTTTATTTGGAACTCCAAATCTGCACATAATGGACTTCAAGAACTTGATTGTTGGTTGCTTGTTGATTGTCACAACTGGAGTTGCTTCCGACCACTTGGTGAACTTGTCGATGGCGACATATAGGAACCTGTAACCTCCGACGCCTTTTGGAAATGGTCCCAAGATGTCCATGCCCTACAAAGCGAATGACTATGTAGGAGGTATCATTTGTAGTGATTGAGCCGGTGTGTGAATCTGCTTTGCGTGGAATTGGCACGCTTCACATTTTTTCACTAGCTCAACCGCATCCTGGAGTGTTGTAGGCCAGTAAAGGCCATGCCGGAAGGCTTTACCGACTAGCGTGCGGGAAGATGCGTGGTTCCCACACACGCCTCCATGGATTTCCACGAGGAGCTCGCGGCCTTCTTCCCTTGCAATGCATCACATTAGGATGTCATTAGCACCGCGCCGGTAGAGATCCCCTTCTACCAACGTGTATCTTTTAGCCAATCTGACAATCCGGTCAGCGGTAACACTGTCTTTAGAAAGGATATTATCATTCAAGTAGCTCTGGATCTCCGAGATCCATGCATCGGAGCTAATTTTAGCTTCTGAGTCTTGCGTGCTGGGTTGGTCGGAGCTTCCGACAGCACCTACAACCCTTGATGGACGCCATGGTAACAGGGCCACCGGGACTGCCAGCTTTGAGGTGTTGTTCTCGCCCCCTTCGCTCAGTTCGGCAAGCTAAGCGATTGGTCTTGACAACCTCCGGGCGAAGATTGTGTCAAGAGCCGGAGCTCCAGTTGAGGTCTTCGTCGAGAGTTCATCAGCTTCAGCGTTATGTTGACGCTGAACATGGTGGAGATCTAGGACTTCAAAGTCCTTCTGGAGCCTCTGGGCTTCAAGGAGATAAGCCGCTAGTTGGGGATTGTTGCAGCAGCATTCACCTTTGACTTGTTTGATGATGAGTTGTGAATCACCCTTCACCAACAGCTGTTTGACACCATAAGATAGTGCTACCTTGAGTACGTAGATAAGAGCTTCATACTCCTCGTCATATTGTTGGTCGCCTTGAAATCAAGGTGAACCATGTACTTGACCTTCTCCCCAGTCGGAGCAAGGAGAAGGATTCTAGATCCGGCCCCCTGCTTCTGCACGGAGCCGTCGAAGTAGAGAGTCCAGTGAGGCTCAGTGAATGTCGAAACCTTAAGTTCTGGTTTTTGCTCACTGGGGCCCCCAGGGTTTGATGGAGAGGGAGTCCATTCCGCCACGAAGTCAGTCAAAGCTTGACTTTTGATTGCTTGTCGTGACATGAATTTTAGATCGAACTCGGCCAACTCCGCTGTCCACTTTGCAATGTTCACAGTAGAGTTTGGGTTATGAAAAATAGCACGCAGTGGAAAAGAAGTTACCACTTATATTTTGTGGGCTTATAAGTAGCGACAAAGCTTCCTTGAGGCAATAAGAACTGCATAAAACAGCTTATGCACCTCATTGTATCTTGTCTTTGTGTCGTGTAGTACTTTGCTAATGAAGTATATTGGGCGCTGGATGGTCCGGACCCTCTCGGAGGGATCCAGAGCTTCTTCTCCATCGACCCGGACCCTCTCGGAGGGGTCAAGACCTTCTTGTTGCGCTTCTTGGACACTCTCGGAGGGGTCTAGAACTTCTTCTTGTTCGACCCGGACCTTGCTAGAAGGGTACGGATCATCTTGGTCAGCCAGGTGAATCCCCTCAGGTGAAAGAGGTTGATCTTCTAGCATTTCGCCTTGAGGTTCTATGTCTAGAGGCTGGGACCCAGACACGCCTTCAGGTAACTCCGGACCCTCCCAAAGGGGTCTGGGCTCCTGGACTGGACATGGCTCCGGTCTTTCCGCAATCAGTACCATGCTGACAACTTCGATAGTTGCAGAAATATAAAGTAGTAAAGGCTCAACAGGATTCAGAGCTACCAAAACCGGTAGTGTGGTGAGGAGTTGTTTTAGCTCTTGAAACGTCTTGTCTGCTTCTTCATACCAATGAAATGGTCTAGACTTCCTCAAGATTTTGAAGAAGGGAAGTGCCCACTCTGCCAGTCTTGAGATGAACCGGTTGAGCGCGGCTAGGCATCCAGTTAACTTCTGGACATCCTTGATGCAGGCTGGGAGTCGCATATCTTCTATAGCCTTGATCTTCATTGGATTTGCTTCAATTCCTCGGTGAGTCACCAAGAAACCTAGAAGCTTCCCGGAGCTAACCCTGAAGACACATTTGTCCAGGTTCAGCTTGGTGCGTGTGATGCGCAGCTTGTCAAAGACAGCTTGTAAATTGTCAAGGAGTGACTCCTTGTTCTTGATCTTCACGACGATGTCATCAAAGTACACCTCAACCAAGTCTCTGATTACCTTTGTAAATGTTTTGTACATAGCTCGCACAAATGTTGAAGCAGCACTTTTGAGACCAAAGGGCATGGCAGTATAACAGTACAATCCATCTACTGTTATGAAGGTAGTATGCTCTTCATCTTCCTTAGACATTTGGATTGGATGATATCCAGAATATGCATCTAAGAAACACAATAGCTCACACCCGGAGGTGGAGTCCACTATCTGATCTATCCTAGGTAGTGGAAATGGATCCTTTGGACATGCCTTATTTAGGGTGGTGTAGTCGATACACATCCAAAGCATCCCGCCATCCTTGGGCACCACAACTGGGTTTTCCAGCCATTTTGGGTGAAATACCTCCCGGATGAACCCAGCTTCGAGCAACTTCTTGATCTCCTTTCGGATGAAGTTTTACCGCTCGATTGATTTCTTCTGGGGCTTCTGGTGTACAGGCCGTGCATCGGGATAAATCTTCAGATTGTGCTCAATCACCTCTTTAGGGATCCCAGGCATTTGCGATGGTTGCCAGGCAAACACGTCGACATTAGCCCGGAGGAAAGTGATGAGCGCGAATTCCTATTTGTTGTTCAGACCTCCCGATATACGGGTAGTCGAAGCAACATCAGAACCAATTTGTACGACTTTGACGGAAACGTAGGTGTCGCAGCTTGGTTGCACACGAGGTGCGGAGGTAGAGCTTCGATGACGAATGCTTGGAGGGTTCGGAGCTGGCTCCTTACTGGATACTTTCTCTTGCACTGTAGTAAGCGCATAGAGTTCTTCTAAAGCAGTGACTCCTGTAGTGCGATCTCCGCGGATCCAGAGAACGCCCGAAGGTGTTGGCATCTTCAACACTAAGTAACCATAATGGGCAGCGGCCATGAACCTATACAAGGCAGGCCTGCCCAAAATGGCGTTGAACGACATATTGATATGCGCGACATCAAAGACCAACTTCTCGGTTCTGTAATTCTCCTGTATCCCGAAGGTCACTGGGAGTGTGATGGAGCCGAGGGGAGTAATGGCCCCCGGACCTACCCCAGAGAAAGGCAGAGATGGGCGAAGGTCCGAAGGTCGGAGCTGTAGCTTGACGAAGGCTTCAAAGCTTATGAGGTTCAACCCTGCACCTCCGTCCACCATTACATGGTGAAGTTGGATATTGTTAATGGTCAGAGAGACCATCAACTGGAGTTGGCCAGCTCCGATCATGTTGCGGGGGCAGTACGAAGCATCGAAGATGATGGGAGTATCCATCCACTTCCGATGAGGCTCCGCCCTAGCGGTGGGAGCGGCAATGTCCATGTCCCACCGCATTGTCTTTAGGATGCGACGAGAGGTAATGTCCCAAGAACCACCATAAACGGTGTTCAAGGTCTTCTGACGCTCATTGTAAGAGACGTAGGAGTCATCATCGACGGTGTTGTAGACAGATTTCAGTACCTTCTTGGGGTCCTGAAAACCTAGCTCCTCCTTAGCTGGAGCTTCGTCGACTTTTTGTTTTCCTTCCCGCTGACAAAAGGAGCTTCTTCCCAGTGCTTGTTATAGCGCTCGGCAAGGTTCTGGACCTCCCGACATTCTTCCAGACTGTCTATGTCCGTCTTGTGGATCGGACACCACACTTTGGAGCTTCCACCATCTTCTGATGATGGTCGAGGTCGTTTCTCGGGACGTGGCCCCCGACCACCCGCAGCTGCAGCAACCGCAGCGGCAGGTGCGCCGACCGACAGCTTCTTCTTGCCGTTGGGCTTCTTTTTCTTTTTTCCACCTCCGGATGTAGTGGCTTCAATCTTGGTGGATTTCTTGTTGGCCTCCAGGGGTGGTTTAGAATGCATTTCACATCCCTCCGCAGCTTTGGCACATTTGTCTGCCAAGCTGAAGAGTTCTGTGACACTGGTGACTTCTTTAGTCGCCAGTTTCTTCAGCATATTCTTATCTCGATCACCCTATCTGAATGCCACGATAACAGAAGAGCACGAGATTGAAGGGATAGTATTTTTTACCTGAGAAAACCACTGGATGAAGGATCGCAGCGATTCCCCCGTTGTTTGCTTTGCAGCAAAAAGATCCAATTCAGTGCCAGGCCGGGTGTAAGAACTCCCGAAGTTGGCAGTGAATTGTTGGCATAGCTCCACCCAACTATTAATGGAGTCGGGTGGAAGACTCATGAACCAGGACCTTGTAGTCTCAGTTAGAGCCACTGGGAAGTAATTGGCCATCAGGGCCTCATCGCCCCCCACTGCCAGTATAGGAGTGGAGTAGATTTGAAGGAACTCGGCGGGATTGACAGTCCCGTCAATTTTTTCCGGCAAGTGGGGCCGGAACTTCTGTGGCAATCTGACCATGCGTAAATGCATAGCCAGGGCAGAACATCCCCCCTACTCCCTGAGGAGTAGGGTTGTCTCGAGCTTCTCGTCTCTCGCGAGCACGCTCGATATGGATGCGTCCGTCCTGCTGCCGATAACGGCAATCAAGTTCCGACTGTAGGTCGTGAGTCGGAATCCTGGTGATGGTGTGGATGCTTCGTGCCCCGGGGGGCAGCGAAGTGACCTGCTGGGATGCAGCATGTCTCCAATGTTGCGAGACTTGTGGACCAAGTTGGCCCGACAAGGTCTGTTGTTGTGATGGTGCTCGCCCCGAAGGGGCAGGACCTTTATTGCTCATGCCAATGGCTGCAGCTGCAACCAGATGGTCGACATCAGCTCTCCACTGTTCCATAGCACCCTGGGGTGCCCCTGGAGATGGTGGATGGTGTAGAAGAGCTCGCGCGGCAATGAGCGCGTGCTCAAGGTTGTTGTTCGTCAATGCAATGATCAACGCAGATGCCCCATCTTGTTGCCCAGCATTATTTGCCGGAACCGATGGCGGCTGTGGTGCCATAGTGCCTGTCGGAACAATGGCATCCGCTGGCTACTGCACGTTGGAGGGATTGCCTCCAGCAGGTTGTTCAGCGTGATTTCCGTTGGAAGATCCTACGACGTAATTCACCATCTTGAGATCTCGGGTCTCCTTACCTGGCGCGCCAAAATGTTGAAGTGTAGCAATGACACTTCCCCCAGTACTACCAAATGTTTCCTGCGGAGGTTCTTGTTTCGGTTGGGGCACGCAGAGATCAAGAACCAGATGGTGACATGAGAGATTTACGTGGTTCGGGCCGCTTGAGCGTAATAACCTACTCCACGGGGTGTGTGTTGTTGTATTGAGAATCACTAGGACGCGTAGTGTTTGGCTTAGCTTGGATCTGCCCCCTGTATCGTACGGCTCAATCCTTTTATAGTCCAAGGACTGACCGTTAAATCATTTGCCTGGCCCAACATGTGTCCCTAGCATATTTAATAGCCTAATACACTGTCTATGAGCATTAAGCATGATTAATAGTGTGATAACGTGCCTTAATGACTGCATTACCTCTATTAACAGTCCTCTGATCGTGTGTCATTAATCCATCATTAGTGACATGTAATCAGGTCTTGTAACTGCCGCTTTAATTGTCCCTTGAATGTCCGTGCTAGAGGAGATCCGTGTAGGATCGAAGAGCACGTGAAAAGCTACCAGAGGGGGGTGAATGGTAGATTTAAAAATCTTATGCAGCGGAAACAATTAAACCCCAACCCCTTCTGCAGAAAACAATCTCTTAAAGAAATCGTGTGTGATACTAATCTAAATGTGTTTCACCGTGACAAAAGTGATGGATATCATAGAGAATCAAGTCACGAAGACAACACAAAAGGAATCACTCAAATCCGTCAAGAAAAACTCAAGCTATGATCGAAAGATCAAACAATGGTCAATCTGCCCTATCCGAGAAAAAACAGTTTTGGAACGCTGCAAAGAAACTCGTGTATATCATAAACCACAATTCCAATGACCGTTAAATTTTGACATATGATAGAAAATCAAGTTGTGAAGACAACCCAAAAAGAATCACGTCAATTGGATCTGTAAAACTCGAGTTATGATAAAACCACCGACGAAAGGTAGTGCTGTCCAGAAACTCGATGAGTAAAACTTGTCTGGAACAAGTCGGACGAACAAGGCACAAAAGTTCCTTCAAACTACGAATTTTATTCAATATAACACAAGAGTAACAGCCCCAAAGTCGTGCACCACGAGCTCTGGGCTCCCTTGCTTATATAACCAGCCCTTAGGCCAACCCAATATCAACTAGGACTCCAATCCTACTCAGATCATGAATCGTAACTTTCCATAACTGCTCAAGATTCTTCTATACGCAGATAGAAGCAATCTTAAGACTTCAAAACACCTTAGGAACGTATCCTATATTCTTAAAACAACTCAAATTCGTGACCCACACGAAATCCTATCATAACCAACTCAAATATTTCCATATTTGAGTCAAACCCGACTCAGCCGCAGCCTGAGTCCATAACCTAGTCGGTTGGACCTTTCTGACCAACTCTTTACGTCCACCTCTCTTCATCACGCCTCGGAACCATGTAGCCACGTCCATTCACTCCTTGCACACGTGCAAACATCTTCCAATGACATCCACGATACCTTCATATGCATTGTTCTTGATTCAATCATGCTGCGCAACCTCCTGATCAGCTCAACCACAATTCCTCCTGAATTTGGTTGTTGGAACCCTCATCTCCTCCATGAGACTAGTCCAATGGATCCCTTCACCATGTCTTGAACTCAAGCAACACCTGCACATGAATAAACAACCAATCCATACGAGCCCAAGTCCTCGACTTGACTCAAGTTAGTTCCGAACACAACACCTTACGTGAGAACCTCACATAAGTATGTTGCAAAACCACAGTAACACGATATCATCCATATCAACCAAAACGCACCAAAAACTTAGCAAATGAATACTAAGCAATCTTTCCAACAATGTAAAGCAAGTACGAAACATTACAAATGAAAAGCAGAAGCACTACGGTCAAGTTTTGGACCTTGCCAGAGGAACTCGGACCTTGAGCCGGAGCTAACAAAAGCTAGTAGAACCTAGCGCCGGAGCTTACCAAAACTAGTACAACCAAGCTCCTGCCGGAGCTTACAAAACTAGCAGGACCTAGCGCTGGAGCTAACTAGAACTAGTCAGAACTAGTAAACCCAAAAGCCGGAGCTAGAAAAATCAACTCGGAGCTTAGCAAAAACATGTCAGAGCTAAAGACAAAACTTCACCGGAGCTGACCAAAGCTAGTCAGACGTAGCATCGAACGTAACCGGAGCTACCCAAACCAAGCCAGACCTACCGTCGGACCTTGCTGTAGCTCAGAGCTAGAGTCAGACCTTGATAAAAAGGTGTTTTGGTGATATTTAAAAACTTTTATCATCAAAGCCAAGTGTATTCACTACAAGCCAATGTATTCAGCATACATAGGTCTTACAATCTCCTCCTTGATGAATGCATTGGCAACACCATTTAAAATTCGAACATTGGCTTATTCTCATTAAAGTTTTGAAGGCAATTTCTCCCCCTTTGTAAATCAAAAGTAAAAAGAGAAGAAAAAATATCCCATATTATCTCTCCCCCTTTATTATCTCTCCTTATGCACATATTTTCTTTCTCTTCATGCTTATCTCTCCCCCTTTGACAATGTATTCAGCAAGTCATGAGCATATAAACAAATTATCTCTCCCTCTTTAGTTGTTATGAGCATATTATAACATATACATATAAACAAAGCTCATCCAAGTCATACTATCAAGTACCTTACATTATCACATCAATGAAATACATAAAGTAGTGTAATCCATGCTAGAGATCAAATGTAATTTTCAATTTAAGCAAGTCATGATCTCACAAACTTAACTATTTCAAAACCTGAAAGCATGACACTAGTTGCTGCATTTTATTGTTTTTTAAAGCATAAATTTAGATCATATGATATTTGCAAGAGATTATATGCGCATCTGCCTTATTCTAACCAACCAAGCCAAGCCTATGTCATTTGACAATCAGAAGCTTATGGACATAATTTTAGTCATACACAACTTCTTCCAAGTTCATATCTAAGTGCAATGATAAGCCATCTCAGAAAAAGAAGTGCGATGCATGCATATTCTCTTGATCTTTTCTCAATTTATATTTGTTCATAAAAACTCAACATGTGAGTTGATTACTTGATTAATTCTTTATGATTAAAAGCATTTGTGAGCATGCAACAAGTTCAAAACAGCAAGAAAGTTCGACCATGACCAGATTTAGTGTAAGTAATTATTCCGATTACTAGACATGGCAAAAACTACAAAATGTATAACACGAGTAATGTAGTAAGAACTTTCAGCATGTAAAAGGAATCACAGAGTCATATATGTATGAAATACTATGCTCATATTATTTTAATTTCAAATTCACACATAGACTTCCCAAGTTTCAAAAACTCCCCCTCAATTTAAGCCAGGAGGATGCATAACCCCTATTTCACTACGAATGTAACAAAAACAAGTGAAATCCAAAGGTTTTGTAAAAATGTCAGCCAATTGTTGTTCGGTATCTACATGGTGAAGCACAATGTTTCCTTTTTCAACATTATCTCGGAGAAAGTGATACCTAATGTCAATGTGCTTAGTTCTAGAATGTTGCACGGGGTTTTTAGCAATGCAAATGGCACTAGTGTTATCACAGAACAGTGGAACACTATCTAGATCAACCCCATAGTCCTTAAATGTTTGAACAATCCAAAGAATTTGTGAGCAAGCACTAGCAGCAGCTACATATTCAGATTCGGCTGTGGATTGTGCAACTGAATTTTGTTTTCTAGAGGACCAAGTAACAAGAGAATTACCAAGAGAATGACAAGCACCAGGAGTACTTTTCCTATCAATCCTACATCCCCCAAAATCAGCATCCGAAAAAGCTTTCAAAGTAACGGTTGAGGAAGAAGGAAGAAAAATGCCAAATTCTTGAGTTCCATGTGAGTACCTGAGAATCCTTTTGATGGCTTGACGATGTGAAGCACGTGGGGAAGCTTGAAACCGTGCACAAAGACATACGCTGAATTGTATGTCCGGTCTTGATGCCATGAGGTACAAAAGTGATCCGATCATGCTTCTATATTCTTTTTGATTCACAGATTCACCATGTTCATCAAGTTCAAGTGTTGTTGCTGTTCCCATTGGTATCCGAAGAGGCTTGCTTTTGTCCATGTTGAAGCGCCTTAGGAGGTCTTTGGTATACTTCGTTTGATGCAAAAAGGTACCCTCCTTGGTTTGCTTGATTTGCAGCCCCAAAAAGTAAGTGAGTTCACCCATCATACTCATTTCAAATTCGGAACTCATCATTGCTGAAAACTTGGACACAAGATCATGAGAAGCACAACCAAAGATAATATCATCCACATACACTTGAACGAATAATGAGTCATTGCCATGCTTAAGCACAAAAAGAGTTTTATCAACCTTGCCCATGGTAAACCCCTTTTCAAGTAAGAATGTTTTTAACCTATCATACCATGCTCTAGGGGCTTGTTTGAGACCGTACAAGGCTTTGGACAGTTTGTAAACATGATTAGGAAAATCTAGATTTTCAAAACCCGATGGTTGTTTGACATAAACCTCCTCATCTATGTAGCCATTAAGAAAAGCACTTTTAACATCCATTTAATATAGCTTAAAACATTTAGATGCAGCAAAAGCTAACAAAATTCTTATGGCTTCTAATCTAGCAACAGGAGCAAAAGTTTTATCAAAATCTAGACCTTCAACTTGAGTGAAACCTTGAGCAACCAACCTAGCCTTATTCCTAACCACAACCCCATCCCCACTTTGTTTATTTTTAAACATTCATTTAGTTCCTATTAAAGTGTGACCTTGAGGTGGAGGTACAAGCTTCCAAACATTATTTCCTTCAAAATTTTCTAAATTTTCTTACATGGCAATAATCCAAGATTCATTAGTGAGTGCGTGTGATATATCTTTGGGTTCAAAAGAAGCAACAAAAGCAGAATGAGCATGAGAGTTTGGATTGCAAAAACTAGACCGTGTGACTCGTTCGTGCAAGCTTCCAATAATTTGTTGTGGGGGATGATCTTTGTAAAAACGTAGGGGAACAGATGTCTCACAAGCTTCTTCTTCATTAGGTTCATCGTAGATTGATGAGCTTGTGACTTGTGGACAATCAGGACCAGCATAGGTGATAACCGGAGCTTGTTCAATGTCCAGAGCTGGACACGTGTCAACTTCGGAACTACTAGGCAGTATCACCGGCTCTTCTTCATCTTCGAAAATACCCTCCCCCTGAGGATACGGATCTGGTCCTGCAACACCGGAGCTAGTACCTGAGCTAGATTCATCAAAAGATACTTCACAAGTCTCCACAATTTTGTTAGTGTCAAGTAAAAGCACACGGTAGCCTCTAGTATGAGATGAATAACCAAGAAACATGCCATCAATGGATCTAGGTTCAAATTTATCAAGATTACCATGTTTCTTAACAAAGCATTTGCAACCAAAGACCCGAAAGTGTGTAACACTAGGCCTATGTCCAAACCGGAGCTCATATGGTGTTTTACCTAGCTTAGCATGCAAGAAAACACGATTTGAGACATAACAAGCGGTTGCTAACACATCAGCCCAAAACTTCCTAGGAGTTTGATATTCATCAAGCATAGTCCTAGCCATCTCAACTAAGGTTCTGTTCTTTCTTTCTACAATACCGTTTTGTTGAGGTACATATGGTGAAGAGAGTTGATGATCTATTCTATTTTCAGCACAAAAATGATCAAAAGATTGGTTTTTAAATTCAGTTCCATTATCACTTCTAATTGCTTTTAATGATCCTGGGTGATCAATTGATAATCTAAGAAATAAAGTTCTAAAGTGACTAAAAACTTCATTCTTAGTCGCCATAAAGAAAACCCAAGAGTATCTAGAATAATCATCAACGATAACAAGAACATACCATTTACCTCCAAAGGATTGAACACGTGAAGGTCCTACGGTGTCAAGATGCAAAAGTCGACATGGTTCAGTTGACATGATCATTGTGAGAGGAGTATGTGAACCTGCAACCATCTTAGCATGTCTACAAGAAGAGCACACAATTTCTTTGTCCCCTTTAAGCTTAGGCAGCCCACGTATGCGATCAAGAGCACTAACATGCGTTAGGTGATCAAAGCCTATGTGACCAAGTCTACGATGCCAAAAATATAAGTCCTTTGAATCATTAGCAATTAGACACCTATGCTTAGAGGAATACATATCAAAATCAGCTTTAAAAACTCTTCCAAACAACGAATTTTATTCAATAGAACACAAGAGGAACAGCCCCAAAGTCGTGCACCACGAGCTCTGGTCTCCCTTGCTTATATAACCAGCCCTTAGGCCAACCCAATATCAACTAGGACTCCAATCCTACTCAGATCATGAATCGTAACTTTCCATAACTGCTCAAGATTCTTCTATACGCAGATAGAAGCAATCTTAAGACTTCCAAACACCTTAGGAACGTATCCTATATTCCTAAAACAACTCAAATTCGTGACCCACATGAAATCCTATCATAACCAACTCAAATATTTCCATATTTGAGTCAAACCCGACTCAGCCGCAGCCTGAGTCCATAACCTAGTCGGTTGGACCTTTCCGACCAACTCTTTACGTCCACCTCTCTTCATCACGCCTCGGAACCATGTAGCCACGTCCATGCACTCCTTGCACACGTGCAAACATCTTCCAATGACGTCCACGATACCTTCATATGCATTGTTCTTGATTCAATCATGCTGCGCAACCTCCTGATCAGCTCAACCACAATTCCTCCTGAATTTGGTTGTTGGAACCTCATCTTCTCCTTGAGACTAGTCCAATGGATCCCGTCACCAGCCATGTCTTGAACTCAAGCAACACCTGCACATGAATAAACAACCAATCCATACGAGCCCAAGTCCTCGACTTGACTCAAGTTAGTTCCGAACACAACACCTTACGTGAGAACCTCACATAAGTATGTTGCAAAACCACAGTAACACGATATCATCCATATCAACCAAAACGCACCAAAAACTTAGCAAATGAATACTAAGCAATCTTTCCAACAATATAAAGCAAGTACAAAACATTGCAAATGAAAAGCAGAAGCACTACGGTCAAGTTCCGGACCTTGCCAGAGGAACCCGGACCGTGAGCCAGAGCTAACAAAAGCTAGTAGAACCTAGCGCCGGAGCTTACCAAAACTAGTACAACCAAGCTCCCACCGGAGCTTACAAAACTAGCAGGACCTAGCGCCGGAGCTAACCAGAACTAGTCGGAACTAGTAAACCCAAAAGCCAGAGCTAGAAAAATCAACTCGGAGCTTAGCAAAAACATGTCGGAGCTAAAGACAAAACTTCACCGGAGCTGACCAAAGCTAGTCGGACCTAGCATCGAACGTAACCGGAGCTACCCAAACCAAGCTGGACCTACCGTCAGACCTTGCTGTAGCTCAGAGCTAGAGTCGGACCTTGATAAAAAGGTGTTTTGGTGATATTTAAAAAAATTTATCATCAAAGCCAAGTGTATTCACTACAAGCCAATGTATTCAGGGCACATAGGTCTTACAATCCGCCAATGTATTCGTTGGTGATGAAGGTCCGGAGGCTCCACACGTGGAAGCTTCAGAGCTTCCCATTATGGGGAGGTAGCTCCGGAACCGCTATACACGTGTCGGCACAAGAGCTCCCCTCTGCTGGGGGTTAGGTCTGGGGTTATTGTACACGTGTTAACAGTGGAAATTTCCTATGTTGGGAGTTTATTTCCGGACTTACATTGCACGTGTCAACCCCGGAGCTTCCCATATGAAGGGTGCGGGTCCGGTGTAGTGTTACATGTGGGGCCTCCTATGCTCTGGCCTACTGGACTGCGGGGAACCTAGTCGGCCAGCCTGTGTCTTCGGTGCAGCACTACGACTCACCCTTGACTTGGGACCGGCAGTCGCTCGCGTCCTCCTTCAGCGCGCTGAGTCTCCCACCTCCCGGCCCTGACTGGATCGTGGACTCCGGAGCTTCATACCACACCACCCCTGACGCTGGTATACTCTCCTCTACCCGCCCTTTACACCCCTCTTCTCCTTCATCTATCGTTGTTGGGAATGGATCTGTTCTTCCGGTCACCTCAGTAGGTGACTCGGGTTCGTCGGGTTCCTTTTAGCTTCGTGATGTTCTTGTCGCTCCTGACATCATTCAGCACCTTCTTTCCATTCGTTGATTTACCATTGACAACCATGTTTTCATCGAGTCTGATCCTTTTGCTTTATCTGTAAAGGATCTTACTACCCGACGTCTTCTTCTCCGTTGCAAGAGTTTGGGGCCCCTGTACACGCTGCGTCTTCCCGCTTCTGCTCCGCCTACGCCTTTTGCCCTAACTACGACAGCCTCTTCAACCACCTGGCATCGTCGGCTTGGCCACCCCGGTATTGATGCTATGTCGAAGTTGTCTAGTAGTTTAGTGATTTTGTGTGCTCGGGGTACTCATGAGTCTCTTTGTCATGCTTGTCAGTTGGGTCGACACGTTCGACTTCCTTTTTCGCATTCTGTTACTCGTGTCAAGCGCATCTTTAATCTGATTCACTGTGATCTCTGGACATTGCCTATTCTCCGTGCCTCTGGCTATAAGTATTACTTGGTGGTTGTTGATGATTTCTCGCACTATTCGTTGAATTTTTCCTTGCGACATAAGTCTGATACGTTTGTCACCCTCTCTCACTTCTTTGCTTGGGTGTCCACCCAGTTTGGATGCACGATCCGAGCAGTCCAGTGTGACAACGAACGCGAGTTTGACAACTCTATGTTTTGTGACTTCCTGCTCTTGCACGGTGTTCATTTGTGCATGTCTTGCATGTACACTTCCCCCCAGAACGGCAAGGTTGAGCGCATGATTCGGACCACCAATGATGTCAAGTGCTCTCTAGATGTTCCAGGCTTCTACTCCTGCTCTGAAAGTGCATCTAGGATCCCCGTGGGTTTTGGATGATTGATGACGACAATTAAGTAACTAATGAGATCAGTGATCTTAAGCACAGGTGTGGACTCAAGTGGAATCACAAACCCTCAAAAAGGAAAAGGATGAAAACAGCGGTGTCGACTCGAAAAGAAGAAACTAGGGTTTCTAGCGTGTCGAGTTTATACTAGCCATATATGTATGAGGATGTGTGCGTAAAGTGCATTGAGATCAAGTTGGGAGCTGAAAGCAGTTTAGAGATCAAAACCTATTGAGAGAAGAGTGTTAGAGTGGTCTGGCAGGAGAGGCTGGACTAGTCCATGCTGGTGGCCGGACTAGTCTGCTCCTGGCCAGACTAGTCCGTTTCAGGTGGGCCAGAAGGGTCTGACTGACTTCGGACTAGTCTGTAGTGGGACGGACTAGTCCGGGGTAGTCATGGAGTGGGTTTTCGGGACTAAGTCCCAAAACCCGGACTTGTACGTTTTGGTCCGGACCAAGGGGTCCTGACTGAGAACGGACTAGTCCGCCCTGGAGGCCGGACTAGTCCAGATTGGTGAGAGTTAGGTGCTTCAGCAACCAAGTCTGGGAGGCCGGACTAGTCTGTGGTCTCCAGACTAGTCCGTTTTCACACAGAACAAAAGGTTTTATGTGAGATCGGACTACTAGTCTGTTTTGAAGTGACCGTTTGAATTTGAAGTTTGGCGGGTAGCGTGACGATTGCCGCGCTGTGTGACAGTTGTCAGGGACATCAGTGGTCCCAAAGGCCGGACTAGTCCAGGTCGTAGGCCGGACTAGTCCGCCCATCTCTTAAGGTCAGTAGAATGGGCCTGGTTCCTCTATAAATAGAGGACCCCTAGGTTCATTTGAACCAACTCTTGAAAACTTTGAAACCCTAGCGCCGCCACAGCAAACTTTGAGCCTTCAAAATCCTCCTTCTTGCCTACCTTCCCTCTAAAACTAATTCTTATGTGGATTAGGGTTTGGTGAGGTCAAGAAGAGGAAGAAGACCGCTCTAGGCTCTCGGTTTGATCTCTTGCACTTGTTGAATCTTTATGATCTGTGGCTTGAGTTGTTCTTTGTGATTTGTTATCATACTTGTGGTGGGAGCCTCAGATTGTGAGAAGCCCCAACGAATCTTGTATTTACCCTTGTGATAGTGGAGAACCAAGTTAGGCCCTTGTGGTAAACTTGGTGAGGGAAGGGTTGTTGAACCCGGTACTTCGTGGACTCCTCAACGGGGACGTAGATTCCTGTGTGGGATCGAACCTCGGGATAAAATCCTTGTGTCCCTTTTGTACTTCGCTTTCACTTATCGCACATTGCTTCTAGGGTTAGCTTTACCATTTTTGTTCATCGCTCCTGTTTCATTGTGATCCTTAGCCTCATACTTGCTATATAAACTTGTTAAGGTTCACTGAATCATCCTAACACTTTTCGTATCATGAAAATCCAACTAAAACATGTTAGAAACTCTTTTTAGGTTTTCCCTGCAGGTGGATCGAACTAGTCTGCCCCTAGACCGGACTAGTCCGCCCCCTAAGTGCTGATCTCGTTTTATTAAGTCATTTCAGGTCGATTAGCCTATTCACCCCCCCTCTAGGCAACTTTCAATTGGTATTAGAGCAAGGACTCTCCCAAAGAGTCTAACAACTCGGAGAGAAGATGGCCGGAGTGGGGTATGACAAAGTCTCGACCAATGAGATCCAAGCAACCCAAGAGGAGATGATTGTCTACCAAGACAAATCGACGGATGACAAAGAAACTCGCTAGCTCAAGGCGAAACTTCGAGAAAAGTTGAAGATTCCAAAGGTTGACACTTCAACCTCCACAACGGGTGGCACGACCCACTACAACCAACAAGGCTACAACTATGAACGCCTTGTCTCCAACAACCACTACCTTTCCATTCCATTGGGGAAGCCTCCCCAATTGGATGGAACCGACTATGGGATGTGGAAGCACAACATGAAGATCCATCCCGTGTCACTCAATCCTTCACTATGGCAAATTGTGTTGACCGGGTTGCATATTCCAAAGAATGAGGAAGACATCACTCTGGAGCATGCCGTGCTCCTTCACCGCAATGCTCAAGCGGACGGAGTGCTCATCTCGTCTCTCTCAAGAGATGAGTTCAACCGGGTAGATGGACTTGAGGTGGCCAAGGATATTTGGGACACCCTCAAGACGGCTCATGAATGCAACCGAGTCGTGAAGGAGGCAAAGATTGAGCTCATTGAAGGAGAGCTCGGGAGATTTGCCATTATGGATGGTGAATCTCCCCAGGAGATGTACAATTGCCTAAAGCTGCTCATCAACAAGAGTAGATCTTATGGCTGCACCAAGTGTACGGACCACGAGGTGGTGAAGAGGATGATTTGGGCATTCATGCCTAGAAACGTCTCTCTTTGCTCCATGATACGAGAAAGTCCGGGGTTTGCTCAAATGACCCCGGAGGAGGTCCTAGGAAGGATCATCAACCATGAGATTATGGAGAAGGAGGCACTCTTCTACAACGACCTCCAAAGGTTCACCGCATCGAAGATGAAGGATGTTGCACTCAAAGTGACATCCTCCCCAAAAGAGCAAAAAGAAGATGATGAGAAGAGTCTCGACACCGATGAGGAAGAGGCCATCTTCATCAACAAGTTCAAGAGGATGATGAGGAGAAGGAAAGGAGGATACAACCACGAGAGCAAGGGCAAGGAAAAAGCAAAGTCCAAAACAAAGAGAGCTTGCTACAATTGTGGCGAGTACAGGCACTTCATTGTGGATTGCCCACATGAAGAGGGCAAGAAGAAGAAGGAGAGCAAGCCTCAAGAAAAGAAATACTTCAAGAAGAAGAGGCCCTCCGATCATGCTCACTTGGGCAAAGAATGGGACTCTAACGATGAGTCCTCCTCCGAAGACGAGGGAAGGTGGCAACCATAGCCATCGGGAGGAGCTCCAAGGGAAGCAAGCTTTTCCCCAACCTCAACGACCACAACCAACTTGCCTCATGGCAAAAGAAGGAAGGAGAAAGGCATACTCCTCCGGTGGATCCAAATGGGTGCTCGATAGTGGATGCACCAACCACATACCGGAGAGAGGAAAATGTTCGTGGAGTATGAAGAAAACGATGATCCAAGTGAAGGGATCTTCTTCGGGGACAATAGCCAAGGGAAAATCCTTGGCTCCGGTAAAATCGCTATTTCTCCCCAACATACTCTTTCTCACGTTTTGCATGTTGATTCTTTAGACTATAACCTATTGTCCATATCACAACTATGTGACAAAGGGTATAATTGTGTTTTTACCAATGAGGGAGTGAGTGTCCTTAGGATAAGTGATGACTCAATCGCTTTTAAGGGTGTGCTCAAAGGAAATCTTTATCTTGTGGATTTTACCATGGATAAAGCCCAACTTGACACATGCTTAATGGCGAAAACCAACATGGGATGGCTTTGACATAGAAGGCTAGCCCATGTTGGGATGAGGAACATACAAAAGCTTCTTAAGGGTGAGCACATCTATGGCTTGAAGGATGTTGTGTTTGAAAAGGATAGGCCATGTAGTGCTTGCCAAGCGGGGAAGCAAGTAGAAGCTCAACACCCGTCCAAGAACATCATGACGACGACAAGACCTTTGGAGCTGCTACACATGTACCTTTTCGGGCCAATAAACTACATTAGCATTGGCAGTAACAAATATGGTCTTGTTATTGTTGATGATTTTTCTCGTTTCACTTGGGTATTTTTCTTGCATGATAAGGGTGAGACTCACGGTGTCCTCAAGAGGTTCTTGAGGAGAGCTCAAAATGAGTTCACCTCAAGAATCAAGGCTATAAGAAGCGACAATGGCACCAAGTTCAAGAACACTCAAGTGGAAGAGTTCTTGAATGAGGAGGGCATCAAGCATGAATTTTCAGCCCCCTACTCCCCTCAACAAAATGGGGTGGCAGAACGGAAGAATATGACACTCATTGAGATGTCAAGGACGATGCTTGATGAGTACAAGACATCGGACCGGTTTTGGGCGGAGGTGGTTAACACCGCTTGCCATGCCATCAATCGATTGTACCTCCACCGCCTCCTCAAGAAGACCCCCTACGAGCTTCTAGTTGGTAAGAAACCCAATGTATCTTACTTTCGTGTCTTTGGGAGCAAATGCTATATTCTCAACAAGAAGCCTAGGACTTCAAAGTTCGCTTCAAAGTCCGATGAAGGTTTCTTGGTTGGTTATGATTCAAACACCCACGCCTACCGTGTCTTTAACAAATCCTCCGAGATTGTTGAAATAGCACGCGATGTGGTGTTTGATGAAACTAATGGCTCCCAAGTGGAGCAAGTTGATCAAAGTGTGTTAGATCAAAAAGACTCTCCACAAGAAGCTCTTAGAAGGATGGCACTATGAGATATTTGTCCACAAGAACAACCTCAAAACTCAATTGACCAACCACAAGATGATGCAAGTCATCCCCCACGTGACCAAGTTGCAGATGGACAAGTGGCACCTCAACATGATCAAGAAGACAAAAGTCAAGAGGGAAGCATACATCAAGGGGGAGACCAAGAAGAAGAAGAGGATGATGATGACTCAAGAGTTCAACCTCCACATCCTCGTGTGCATCAAAGTGTTCAATGGGATCACCCCGTTGACAACATCCTAGGAGACATTACAAAAGGGACGCATTGAGAGACCCGGATTGGGTGCTGGCCATGCAAGAGGAGCTTAACAACTTTGAGAGGAACAAAGTTTGGGAGCTTGTCAAGCGTCCACAAGCAAATATTGTGGGCACCAAGTGGGTGTTCCGCAACAAGCAAGACGAGCATGGTGTGGTGACAAGGAACAAGGCACGACTTGTGGCCAAGGGGTACTCACAAGTCGAAGGTTTGGATTTTGATGAAACCTTTGCTCCCGTAGCTAGGCTAGAGTCAATTCGTATATTGCTTGCCTTTGCTACTCACCATGATTTTAAGCTTTACTAAATGGACGTCAAGAGTGTGTTCCTAAATGGTCCAATCAAGGAGGAAGTCTATGTGGAGCAACCACCGGGTTTTGAAGACCAAGACTTCCCAAACCATGTCTTCAAATTACGTAAGGCTCTCTATGGCCTCAAACAAGCTCCTAGAGCTTGGTATGAGTGCCTTAAGAAACTTTTTGATTCAAAATGGTTTTAAGATAGGAAAAGCTGACTATACTCTCTTTACAAAGCACTTTAATGATGATCTCTTTGTGTGCCAAATATATGCCGATGATATCATATTTGGTTCTACTAACAAAGTGTTTTGTGATGAGTTTTCTAAGATAATGACAGAGAGATTTGAGATGTCCATGATGGGGGAGTTGAAGTTCTTTTTAGGTTTCCAAGTCAAGCAACTCAAAGAAGGCACGTTCATAATTCAAACAAAGTACACTCAAGACATATTAAAGAAGTTTGACATGGACAAGACCAAACCCATCAAGACTCCAATAGCAACTAATGGACATCTAGACATCAACGAAGATGGTCCAAGTGTGGACCAAAAGGTATATCGTTCTATGACTGGTTATTTGTTATATCTTTGTGCATCAAGACCGGATATTATGCTTAGTGTGTGTATGTGTGCATGTTTTCAAGCTGCACCTAAGGTGTGTCATTTGACCGACGTTAAGAGAATTCTTAGATATTTAGTTCACACACCTAGCCTAGGACTTTGGTACCCCAAAGGATCCAATTTTAACCTTATTGGTTATTCCGATGCGGATTATGTGGGGTGCAAAGTTGAAAGAAAAAGCACATCTGGGACATGTCAATTCTTGGGTAGATCCTTAGTGTCTTAGTCCTCTAAGAAACAAAACTCCATTGCTCTTTCCACAGCCAAAGTGGAGTATGTCGCAGCTGGAAGTTATTGTGCACAACTTCTTTGGATGCGACAAACTCTAAGGGGTTATGGTATAAACTTGCGCCATATTCCACTCATATGTGACAATGAGAGCGCCATCAAAATAGCCCATAATCCGGTTGAGCATTCGAGGACAAAGCACATCGATATTAGGCACCACTTCTTGAGAGATCATTCCTTGAAAGGGGATATAGTGATTTCCGATGTGAGAACCGAGAACCAACTAGCCGATATATTCACCAAGCCCCTAGATGAGAAGCGTTTTTGTGAGCTTAGGAGTGAGATCAATATCTTAGATTCTCGAAATGTGGCTTGAAACATGCACATTTGAATGTTTACTTTGCATCTTATTCAAACGAACGCATGTGTTTGAAAAATTCATCTCTATCTCGATTTTCTTCAAAATATTTGAAAAACTATTGACTTTGTGAGTTATGGTCATAGTTTGATTATTGATTGCTTATTGACCATATTCATAAAGTTTTGTTGTGGTAATATGTCCAAAAGGATCAACTAGTGGCTAAAACTCAAATATATATGTTTTCAGCCTTTTAGGACCGGACTAGTCCGCCCTATGGCCGGACAAGTCCGGATTCGGTCTGGTCCGGGTCTGGTCCGCTGACCGGACTAGTCCGGCCCCTATACCGGACTAGTCTGGCCCCTGGGGACTTAAACCCCCAGGAGGCGGCCCGACCCCTCCTCTCCCTCTCACTTGCCCCCCTCTCTCCCTCACGCTCAAAAATCTCCACTTTTGGGTGATTTTCAACTTCCTCCTACAAAAACTGATTCCAATCCGTGCATTGGACCCTTTGGAGGCGTGGGAGACTTTTCCCAATCATTACAGGCGCAATCCATCCCCGATCTTGTCAATTTGTCAAGATTTGAAGAGGCATTCCTCTCTTTTCAAAAACTTTCCTCATTCTTGATTCATAGAGTTTTTGATAGGTGCCTATTCATTAAAGTTATTTCTAGTACCCTTGTGATCATAGCCTAGGAGTATTGCGACTTGATTCAACAATTTCTCGAAAAACCATTAGGGTTAGGGTTTATCCTGTGCAACCCGGACTAGTTCGGTGCCACGCGGACTAGTCCGCTCGGCGGACTAGTCCGCTCCTGAGGCGGACAAGTCCGATTTACACAGGACAAACTCTAACTTTAGTTGTTTCTCTTGATTTCTTTCGCACTATTCCATCTTCTTGACCTTCTATCTTATGCCTTCCTCCTATTTCAGCAGCAATGGCAGCTCCTCGCCGATCCGCTTCTCCCACCATTGACCCCGAGTGGGAGGCTGAGTAGCTTCGCCTTGGTGAGGAACGGACACGGGCAGAGGTTGAGGCTGCTAAGAAGCACCTCGAACAGCGAGAGAAAGGAAAAGCATCCATGCAACTGCAAGATCTCTCAACGTCTAAGGCCGCAGCTACGGCCTATAATGAAGATGAAGCATTGGCATGTGCCATAGAGGAGTCCCGCAAGGAGATCTGAAAGAAGAAGCGAGAGGAGCGAGAGGCTCATAACTCTCAGGCTGCCGCAGCACAAGTCTCTAAGCAGAAGAGGCTAGTGACAATGGGAGAGAAGGAAAGGGCTAAGGAGCAAGCCCAAGAAGAAGTTGTTGAACGCCGGATCGAGAGAGATCCAAAGAAGGGCAAGGCTCCGGCTCCTGTAGAGCCCAAGAAAAAGAAGCCCTCTGTGAAGGTTCCGGCTAAGAAGGCCAATGGTGTGGTCATAAAGGAGAAGGGGCAGGCCAAACCCATTGGCCCCTTGGAAGTACACACTCCTGAAAGGAACCCTAATCGGCAGCGTGAGTTGGCTGCAAATGTCTTCCATGGGAAAGGAGCGGACAAGGCAAGGAAATTGCAAACTGAAAAAGTGTACAAGTATGAAAGGAGCACCGCCGACCCAAGGTTTTGGTGCGACTTTCATTGTGATTATTACCGTCTGGTCTACCAGACGATGAAGAAGCCTGTGATTGAAGCGCAATGGGTTGACTGAGACTATATGGCCCAGAATCAGCACTTTGCTTTTGATGCGGTCATTGAGGCTGCTGAGCATCATGTGCTCAAGGACATCATGGGATTCAAATATAACTGGAATGTTGAGGTCATCCTGTAGTTTTACTCTACCATCTACTTCACCACTCAAGGTGATAGACGGATCATTTGGATGACTCATGGGGAGCAGTACTCAGTCACCTTTGCGGAGTTTGCCAAGATTCTCGGACTTGAGGCCCATTTGGATCATGAGATCATTATTTCTAACCTCAAGGCCATAGACAGAGATGAGTTGGCCTACATGTATCCTAGTCATGTTCCCTATGATGTCAGGCTTGCTCGCAACATCAAGCCCTTCTATAGCATCCTGAACAGGATTCTGAGGAGGACCATAGCACCCAAGGATGGTGATGCAGGGGTGATCCAAGGAAGCCTAAGGCACCTGCTCCTTCTTATGGATGGTGATGAGAAGTTCGATCTCGTCGACTACATCTTCGACTACATCTTCAACATCTCGCATACCCCTAATCGTGCTTGTGGGTATGCACCCTACATCATGTGTCTCATCGAGAAGGTGTATGGCTTGACCTTTGTCAAGGATGTGACTCATCGCCCACTTCATCCACAGACGTCACCTTCTATGCCTCCTCCTCCGCGTCGGAAGAATGCAGAGCCTCCCTCTCATCCAGCGATGCAAGAACCTCGCCCCATGGCACCTCCCCACCTCCGCCTCAGTCGATGAGCGCTTTCTTCAAGTGCTTCAAGGCCATCTTCACCTCCTGCCGGAAGCAAGAAGTCCGCAATTAGTGGGCACACAAGCGTCAGGAGAAGTACCTCAAGGCCCTGTGCGACAAGCTTGAGGTCCCCATGTCACCTCCGGAGGAGAGCGATGGAGAGATCACTCTGTTCCCTGACTTCACCGCCGACGATTTCGCCCAGTTCCATGAGGACGGGAGCTCTTCCCGGGCGGCTCCCTCGGCACGAGTCTCCGACGACGACGACAAGGACTACGAGGACTCGGAGGTCACGGAGAGTGACACCGGTGATAAGGCGGCCGATAGCGAGGAGGATGATGCTTTGGGCATCGTAGTTCCCCTCTTCTTTTCCTTTTTGGTGTCTTGATGCCAAAGGGGGAGAGCTAGATGGGGTTAGAGGGGGTAGTAGTACTTTGTCTAGCCTTTTGGATCCTTGGACATATTGCACTTCTTAATATAATATTTATGTCATTCGAATGGTTAAATTTTTGCAAGACTATGTTTTGAATGTTTAATATCAATATGATGTTTTGAATGTCTACCTTTTGATCATATTCATATTTAATATGTCTTGTCACAAATGTTGAGCACAACATGTAGGCACCCCACCATAACGCGCGTGTGTGTGAAGGACTTACTCAATCTTCTTTTTATGATGCATTCATTGAGGGGGAGTCACTCATACACCCGCACATTATGAAAACCAAAATTTTATACTCTTATATGTTGAAGACTTAATGTGTTGTCATCAATCACCAAAAAGGGGGAGATTGAAAGTGCATCTAGGATCCCCGTGGGTTTAGGATGATTGATGACGACAATTAAGTAACTAATGAGCTCAGTGATCTTAAGCACGGGTGTGGACTCAAGTGGAATCACAAACCCTCAAAAAGGAAAAGGATGAAAACGGCGGTGTCGACTCGAAAAGAAGAAACTAGGGTTTCTAGCGTGTCGAGTTTAGACTATCCATATATGTATGAGGATGTTTGCGTAAAGTGCATTGAGATCAAGTTGG
The DNA here is from genome assembly GCA_036927565.1 of Tuctoria greenei. NCBI lineage: Eukaryota > Viridiplantae > Streptophyta > Magnoliopsida > Poales > Poaceae > Tuctoria > Tuctoria greenei. The sequence goes on along the minus strand of JAYESD010000005.1, from coordinate 30,220,709 downwards.
GAGCTCAAAGCGGTTTAGAGATCAAAACCTATTGACAGAAGAGTGTTAGAGTGGTCTGGCAGGAGAGGCCGGACTAGTCCGTGCTGGTGGCCGGACTAGTCCGCTCCTGGCCAGACTAGTCCATTTTCACGCGGACCAGAAGGGTCTGACTGACTTCGGACTAGTCCGTAGTGGGACGGACTAGTCCGGGGTAGTCATGGAGTGGGTTTTCGGGACTAAGTCTCAAAACTCGGACTTGTCCGTTTTGGTCCAGACCAAGAGGTCCTAACTGAGATCGGACTAGTCCGCCCTGGAGGTTGCACTAGTCCGGATTGGTGAGAGTTAGGTGCTTCAGCGACTAAGTCTGGGAGGCCGGACTAGTCCACCCTAGGGGTCGGACTAGTCCGTGGTCTCCAGACTAGTCTGTTTTCACACGGAACAAAAGGTTCTGTGTGAGATCGGACTAGTCTGGTTTGGAACGGACTAGTCCGTTTTGAAGTGACCGTTTCAATTTGAAGTTTGGCGGGTAGCGTGATGATTGCCGCGCTGTGTGACAGTTGTCAGGGATGTTAGTGGTCCCAAAGGCCGGACTAGTCCGGGCCGTAGGCCAGACTAGTCCGCCCATCTGCTGAGGTCAGCAGAATAGGCCTGGTTCCTCTATAAATAGAGGACCCCTATGTTCATTTGAACCAACTCTTGAAAACTTTGAAACCCTAGTGCCGCCACAGCAAACTTTGAGCCTTCAAAAGCCTCCTTCTTGCCTACCTTCCCTCTAAAACTAATTCTTGTGTGGATTAGGGTTTGGTGAGGTGAAGAAGAGGAAGAACACCACTCTAGGCTCTCGGTTTGATCTCTTGCACTTGTTGAATCTTTGTGATCTGTGGCTTGAGTTGTTCTTTGTGATTTGTGATCATACTTGTGGTGGGATCCTCAGATTGTGAGAAGCCCCAACGAATCTTGTATTTACCCTTGTGATAGTGGATAACCAAGTTGGGCCCTTGTGGTAAACTTGGTGAGGGAAGGGTTGTTGAACCCGGTCCTTCGTGGACTCCTCAATGGGGACATAGATTCCTGTGTGGGATCGAACCTCGGGATAAAATCCTTGTATCCCTTGTGTACTTTGCTTTCACTTATCGCACATTGCTTCTAGGGTTAGCTTTACCGTTTTTGTTCATCGCTCATGCGTCATTGTGGTCCTTAGCTTCATACTTGCTATATAAACTTGTTAAGGTTCACTGAATCATCCTAAAACTTTTCGTATCACGAAAATCCAACTAAAACCTGTTAGAAACTCTTTTTAGGTTTTCCCTGCACGTGGACCGGACTAGTCCACCCCTAGACCGGACTAGTTCGCCCCCTAAGTGCTGATCTCGTTTTATTAAGTCATTTCAGGTCGATTAGCCTATTCACCTCCCCCCCTCTAGGCAACTTTCATGCTCGCTATTGGGCGGAGGCCCTTCACACTGCCACCTTCCTCATGAATCGCCTCCCTACTAAGGTGATTAGTGCTCCCACCCCTCACTTTGCTTTGTTCGACACTCCTCTTTACGACCACCTTTGAATCTTCGGGTGCACTTGCTACACTAACCTATCCGCCACAACCTTCCATAAGCTTGTGCCTCGCTCAACTTGGTGAGTCTTCCTTGGCTACTCCCCCGACGATAAGGGGTACCGGTGCGTTGACCTTACTACCCGTACGTCGTCTTCAACGAGTCCTCTTTTCCCTCTTCCACTTCGTCCTCTGACTTTGTTGCTAAGTTGGATTCTTTCTTCCCTATTGACCCTGAGGCCGCTCCTGTACAACAATCTTGTGTTTTACCTTCTGCAGGTTACACACCCGTTGTGCCATGCACTTCATCGGTGTCCCTGACACTGCCATCTGCGCCACGCGCAGCCCCAGTTTCCTCGACGCGGGTTGGTGTTTGTTGGTATTTCTTAACACCACAGAGTAATCCGCAAGCGCATGGAAATACCGTTGTAGGGCTTCCCCTTAAGGAGTATTCCCAAGGGTATCCAATCCAAAGAAAGTGTGTGCTAATCTTTTGAACTAGCTCACCCAAGGACACAAAGTTGTTTAGTAGGCAAGGAACAGAGAGGAAATTAAAGTATTAATCCTAATTCAAGGTAGTTTGCAGTAGATGCTTGCTTCGGGCACAGGCTTACTCCTAGCAATACTAGGACGACTCCCGCCAAGAGCTATGGCATAGCCGAACGTGGAGGATTACGAATGACAGATAGGGTTTTCACCACATACTGCCTACCTCTTCAATCCGTGGGTCTATGAGATATCCACTTATGATTTATAACCTAAGCACCACGCTTACGTTCTAAATCACTACTCTAGTTGTTTCGAACACAAAGCTACAACTAGAGCCTCTAATGAATTAAAGCAGTGAACCCACAAGTAACTACTTGTGCAAACTACTAAGAATAAAAGATCAAACTTGTATTGAATTCACAAAGGCGTACTTGATTGAGTAAAACCTTTGTAGGGGTACAAGTGTAGAAGAGGGACTGGACAAGCCCAAGCCTCCTTCTCCTAAACTCTTCACCACACTCCCCTTCTACTTTGGTAGCCTCTAGGACTACTCTAAACCTTTGGAGTGTAGCACTATTCTCAACTTTTGGTGTGTGTGAGAAGTGAGGTGAGGGGTCCATTTATAGGTGGAGAAGGGTCGGTTCCCACCACAATTAACGCGCGAATCAGTCACCATTGACTCCAGGGAGCCGGGAGGAACCAACACGTGTCATTTGACCAGGTTTGGTGCCAAGAAGGTGTCGGCCGAACCCCCCTCGGGGAGTGCTTCCTCCAGGTGGCTTCCAGGTGGGCGCCCTTGATGTAAATAGGTGCAACACCGTTGGATCTCCTTGTATTCTTCTGTTTGTGGGTCATTTGATCCATGTGTTGCCACGTGTCATTGCCTGATTCGTTGAAATCCATTTTCATGGGTTCGTCCCTGCATGTTTTGGTATTTTGGGTAATAATTCACCTGCATACAAATAAACACCAACACTTGTGGAATTGGATTAGTGTATAGCCCTACCACTATGTTTCATGTTTCTTTTATGCACATTATGAGGTGAATTGATGGTCAAAATATTGTACTTAAGGACCGTCAACAAACTCCCCCACACTTAGTCCTTTGCTCGTCCTCGAGTGAAGGCAAGAAGAACGAGAGTGTTGTCATGAATTTGCTATAAGGTAGAAAATAAGGATACTAGATATTTCAACTTATACCTGAGTTCATGGATCCCCTTTGTGTATGTGGCTACCACATTAATCTTGGGTGTTTGAAAAGTGGAACGGTTAGAATGAAGTTCCCTTGGATCATTCTCTGCTGAAATGATTTGGCAATTGCTATATTTGAAAGTCATAGGAACATTTGCCCTTGCCTTCTCGATCGTAATCTCTCAAATCTCTCAAAGTGTTTGAGTCCTCACCATGGCATGTTTTGCCAATTCTTGTCCCTATACTAAAAGTGGTTATATCTGGAGCTTGGTAGGGATGAATGTGGCACACATTTGCAATGCATATGTTACTAAGTCAAAAACTTGATCCTATGAGTGACTTATGCAATGAACAAAGTGAAGGGAAAATTCTTGTGCACATGAATGGAATGGAGGGGTGAGGCGATAACTCCCATGAATTTGCTCTTTTTTTTTAAGGATAAAACATGGCCACTTTTTTTGAGCACTCTTACTCTTTTTCAAGAGTGGATGCTTTTTCTTTTTCTTGTAGCCATGTCTTCCACTCCTTTTTATTTTTAGAGAGACTTTCATTTGTATTGTATGGAGTTTCTTTTTGACGGATGGATAATCGATGGATGCAAACTCTCAATGTGAGAAATTTTGCATGAATGGAGTGCACAAGAGTTTCAATTCAAAAAATTCATGCATGTCACTCAATTGGGTCACGGGTTTGACAAAGTTCAATGAAAAACAAAGTGGCATATGCTTGTGGTTTTCGATGAATGTATCATATGGCCTTGGTGGGTATATAAATTCCCAATGAGAGATTTAGGCAAAGTTCAAGACTTCAAATAGTTACAAATGTCAAATTCAATTTCAAGCAAAAGGATGATTTCTAAAGAACTCATTTACCATATCACACTAGTCAAATACCTAGATGATGTGTTTTTCCTATTGAATTATGGGAATCATAAAAAAGGTAATGAATTGAAATATAAAGTATTCAAATTTTCAGTTTAAGCAAATTCTTGACTACCAAATTTTTTTTCAATTTGTTGAGTTGATTCATTTTAGATATGCAATGAATAATATGAAATCAACTCAAACAGCAGGGTAGCACATAAAATTGGGGAAAAGAAATCCAAACTGATTTTTTGTAGAGAAACGGAGTCGTACGGTGCAAAAAACAAGTCGACCGACCAGGGGGTTCGGTCGACCTCCTGTTGGCTCTTCTATGGCTCTATTTTGTCGTGTCATTTTGCTCATTAGGTTGCGACGTGTTTTGATATGCAACGTTGATTTTTCACGTCGAGATTTCGTGACTTGGAGACATGTTTCCCTAACACTTGTTTCCTGAATTCTTTATTCAACAAAATAAACTAATGGGGGAACTTTACCGGTGTTAGATGAACCGGTAAGTTCACTTTATTGAAATCAAAATATGGGGATGCTTACATTATTTAACCTATCTTTAGAAAACAAATGTTTTTTAAAAAATAAAATCCTAAGTATTAAGCATCCTATGCTGTCGGGACATCTAAACTATGGTGCGTTGTAGATGTCGGGCTCCCCGACGGCATTGCACAAGCGTCGCAGTTTGGCGCTCATGCCACGGTGAACACCGTCAATCTCCTCCTTGAGGGCCATGATGTTGTCCTTTAGTTCCGCCCTCTCGATGCACCCTTCAGCCACCAAGTCAGTCAGCTTTTTGTTCTCCAAGCGGAGAGAAGCGAACTCCTTGGTCAGTTGTGCCACTTTAGGGGCACGAGGACAGTCCTCATCACTGCCCTCGAACTGACCGGGTGGCCCGTTGATGGCAGGTGGTGGGACGTGTCGCCTAATCTTGGAGGGCGACGAGCCTGTCGACTCCTCCATCGCCAGATTATCCACGCACTTGAATAGGCCCTTAGCGTAGCCTCCTTCGGGTTTGCGCACCCCTCGATAAGAAAGTGATCTCCCATGCGTTCTGGCGAGGTACAGGTGGGCGTCCTGTATTGGTGGCTCACTACATCGCCCTTCTTAGTCTTCAGTGTGTACATGAACTCCTTGTCGGGCACCAACGATGGGAGGGACTCGTCTTTTCCATGGAAAAGACGTGTCTTGACTGGGCTCAGTCCAGCCAAAGTCGGACGGCATGGCGTCGTCAACTTCATCGGCGTTCTCCAAGGAGAGAGCGACCGGACAGTGCTATGACGTGTAGGGTTGCGCCCGCGCGGAGTCGTCGCAGGCGGGATCATGGCAAGGGGCTTGACATCGATCGCCATGACGGTCTCCAAGGCGAGGGAAGTTTTGTCATTGGCCGACGTAATGTCCCTGCTCAGGTTGAAGGTTGAGCTGGAGGAGGCGTGAGGCACAATCTTCTTGTCGGCCATGACGAGGACGGGAGGAAGATGATGATTCAATGAGGTGTATAACTTTCCTCTCTGTTTCCGTCCTTTAAGTAGGCGGGGAACGACGCGTTTCACCGAGGATTTTGTGGAGGATATCGAGGAGGATCAACACGAGAAAATAGAACGCCCAACGGCGCGAAGAGAGAGTCGGCCGACCCTAGGGTTCGGCCGACCCCCTTCTGGCTTCGTTCGGGCCACATTTTCTCGGGTCGATTAAATGGGCCTCATAGATGAATAATTGGATGGGCCCATTAGTTGGACGTGGAGAATTTAAACATAATTGAAAGAAATGGCATGGAAATCGATTAGATTTACCACGTCAAATTCTTTTTTTGTATCCTTTTGGGAATCGAGGAATAATTTGAGTCAGTGCCCATTCACTTTGAATAGTTGACCGTCATCACCTTGGAGTGTGATTGCTCCATGGGATGAAGTCTCTACTACAGTGAAGGGTCCTTCCCATTTACTTCTAAGCTTCCCATGTCCAAAGAGTTTAACCCTAGAGTTAAAGAGTAAAACTTTATCTCCAGGTTTGAACTCTTTCGGCGTAATCCTCTTATCGTGCCATCTTTTGGTTCTCTCTTTATAAATTCTGGCACTATGGTACGCCTTATCTCTCCATTCCTCCAACTCAGAGATTTGCTTCAATCGGTGATTTCCAGCTTCGTTAAGATTCATGTTCCACCGCTTGATGGTCCAATACGCTCTATGTTCCAATTCTACGGGAAGATGGCAAGTCTTCCCATAGACAAGTTGAAAAGGAGACATGCCGATAGGTGTCTTGTAGACAGTACGATATGCCCACAATGCGTCGGGTAGCTTTTGCTTCCATTCTGTTCCCATTTCCAAGACAGTCTTTTGCAGAATATTCTTAATGTGCTTATTAGATGTTTCTGCTTGACCATTTGTCTGTGGGTGGTATGGGGTAGCAATGTTATGCTGGACTCTAAGTTCCCTTAAAAAGTTCTGGAAGGTCTTATCTATGAAATGAGACCCTCCATCACTTATGACCATACGGGGAGTTCCAAAGCGTGGGAAAATGATCTCATAGAACATTTTTCTTGCTTGCTTGGAATCAGCATTTTTGCATGGCAATGCTTCTACCCATTTTGACACATAATTGACGGCAACAAACTATACTCGCAATCATAAGACCTAGGAAAAGGTCCGATGAAATCAGTACCCCATACATCAAATAATTCCACTAGGAGATTGTCTGTTAGGGGCATCGCATCGCGAGCAGAGATTCCTCCATGCTTCTGGCATTTCCAACATCTGCGAATGAATTCCTTGGTATCTTCGTACATTGAAGGCCAATAGAATCCACTCTGTCAGATCTTTGCCTGAGTACGATAAACACCGTAATGACCACCATAGGGTCCAGCATGGCATTTCTCTATAATTTTGGTGCCTTCGATTGATGGGACGCACCTTCTAAGAAGGCCATCAGCACATACTCGATAGAGGTAAGGGTCATCCCAAAGGTGTTTATGACTCTCATAAATGAGTTTCTTTTTGTTCTCCCCTGGTGGTACGTATCCTGTGACCATAAAGTTCATGATATCCGCATACCAAGGGTGAGAGTCTGTCACCTTGAGGAGCATATCATCTCGTAGGAAGTCATTGATAGGTATGTCCATGGTTTGTGTGACTTCCATACGTGAAGATGATCTGTTACTGAATTCTCTACTCCTTTCTTATCTCTTATTTCCAGATCAAATTCTTGGAGTAGAAGAATCCATCGAACTAGCCTGGGTTGAGCATCCTTTTTGGTAAGCAGATATTTCAAAGCAGCATGGTCTGTGTAGACTATGACCTTTGCTCCAACCAAATAGGATCTAAACTTGTTGATAGCAAAATCTACTGCTAGGATCTCTTTCTCAGTTGTGGCATAATTGAGTTGGGCTCCTGTCAGAGTTTTGCTAGCGTAGGCTATTGCATGATGCTTTTTATCTTTGGTTTGGCCAAAGACATCACCAACAGCAAAGTCACTGGCATCACAAATGATTTCGAATGGCAGCGTCCAATCAGGAGGTTGGATAATTGGAGCTGAGATGAGTGCCTTTTTGAGTATATCCAATGATTTAAGTCATTCATCATCGAAATCAAAATGAGCTTCTTTAGCTAATAGGTTGGTGAGGGGTCTAGCGATTTTGGAGAAATCCTTGGTAAATCGTCGGTAGAACCCCGCATGACCTAAAAAGCTGTCGATACCCTTAATATTGATAGGAGGTGGAAGTTTTTCAATAACTTTAATTTTAGCTTTGTCCACCTCTATCCCTCTCTCGGACACCAAGTTTCCAAGAACGATGCCTTCCCGGACCATGAAATTGCACCTTTCCCAATTAAGCACAAGGTCCTTCTCCTGGCATCTTTGTAGGACCTTGTCTAAATTTTCTAGACAATGATCAAAAGTTTTTCCATAGACGGAGAAATCGTCCATGAAAACTTCTATGGTATCCTCGATCATGTCTGAAAATATAGACATCATGCATCTCTGGAAAGAGGCAGGAGCATTATACAGTCCAAAGGACATACGCCAATAGGCATAAGTCCCGTAAGGACATGTGAACGTGGTCTTACTTTGATCATCGGGATGGATAGGAATTTGATGATATCCCGAATACCCATCAAGGAAACAGAAGTAGGATTGTTTTGCCAATCGCTCTAACATCTCATCGATGAAGGGCAATGGAAAATGGTCTTTCCTTGTTGCCTTGTTAAGTTTTCGGTAGTCAATGCACATCATCCATCCCATGACAGTCCGTTGAGGAATTAATTCATTCCTCTCGTTTTGAGCGACCGTCATGCCTCCCTTCTTAGGCACTACTTGAACTGGACTTACCCATTCACTATGAGGAACAGGGTAAATAATCCCGGCATGCAAAAGTTTCAAGACTTCTTTCTTGACAACTTCCCGCATCGCATTATTCAATCGCCTTTGAGGTTCCCATGAGGGGACACTCTCAGGGTCAATTGGAATACGATGAGTGCATAACGCTGGACTAATTCCCTTGAGATCCTGAAGTGAATATCCAAAAACAGCTCTATGCCTTTCTAACATGGCTATGAGTTTGAGCGTTTCATCATCTGAAAGCTTGTCACTTATGATGACAGGGGCTTCCAAATCGCCATTTAGAAAGGCATAACGTAGGCCTGGAGGTAGAATCTTGAGCTCAACAGGAGGTTTTGGGGAGGGCTCTTCTTTTGACAATTCTATTTCCTCCTGAAATTCATCCTCCTCTTGGGCGAAGTCTTCTTCTCCTTTAATTTCAGGGGGTTATAAAAATTGAAGAGTCCTAACCTCCTCCATTGGCTCATCTTGGATGGGAGATTATGCAGATGTGTTCTTTGAAAGCAAAATAGGCATGGAGAAATTTCTCCCTCCAAGATTGATATTGATGCTTCCTTCCAAAGGAACTTCCATGAGAAATTTATCTATGGGAATCCCTACCATGATGTCGAAATCTTGGATTTCGAACACGTGAAAATCTAGGAGAGCCTCAGCATCTTTGTGTCTAACAGACACTTGTTGCAGAACCCCACATCCTTCAAGAATGGTTCTGAATGAATCTCGGAAGGATTTTCGTGTTGGTGCCAATGGCACATCGCCAAGAATGGTGAGAGGACAAGAATCAGAAATGAGATTTGCTCCAACAGTAGGGTTGTATAGGATTCTCATTGGTGTCCCTCTAATAGAACATAAAATGGTAGCCAAAGTGAGGTCATCCGAAGAATTTCGGGTGAATTCTTGACTTCAGCTGTCCACTCCCTACTTAGGATAGAGGTCAACTCCTTGACCGTCTGACGGATAAACACCCTGTCAGGTGGTTCAGGTGGAGTTGGTGGCAATGAAGGTTTCCTATAGAAACAATACTTCGAGGTATTTCCATAATCTTCAAAAAGCTCTTCCTCAAAGTAAAATGGAAACTGCGAGGGTTGAATTTCTTCTACCTTCATAGTCTCAGGTTCGAGAGAGGATTCCTCTGGCAAGGCTTGGGGTAAACAAGAAATGCGTTCATCCTTGTCCAAGAGTGTATCCTCCGTTCTTGACACTTCCTCTTGGGGAGGCTCATTAAGACCCATAATGAAGGAAGAATTTTCTAGAATTCTGTCCAAAAGATACTTGCCTTCTTCTGGAGTCTTATGGAGGAAAGATCCTCCAGCCGTAATGTCAAAATATAGGGCAGACTCTTTGTTCAATCTCATGAAGAAATGTTGCAAAAGCATTAGATCAGGGATTAACAAATCTAGGCTAGAATTTTTCAAAAGTGAAAATCTGTCCCAAGCTGCACCTATGGATTCCTTCTCCATCTGTTGGAAGCATAGTACTTCCTTTCGTAAGGAAACAATTCGGGCAATGGGGAAGAAAACAAGACAAAATTTGTCTCGTAATTCACTCCAATCACCGTTTGTCTTCCCAATGTAGTGGTTGTACCATTGTTTGGTTTTTTCCTTGAGGGAAAAAGGAACCAACTTCCATTTGAGAGTTTCCTGTGTCATACCTTTGATTAGAAGACATGAACACGGTTGTTCGAACTCTCGTAGACGGTGATAAGGGTTTTCACAATCCGTTCCTGAGAAGGATTGTTCCCAAACCATGGCTATAAATCCAGGGCAAAGTTCATAGCTGGTTGAACAAATAGATTCCGCTGAAGGCGGTGGCTCACAGAACTTGCCCTACCGAGTAGAGTAAGAAAGAATGGTGGGTTGCTCCATTTATATGGTGGTGGTAAGGTAAGAATAAGAAAGGTAAGATGATAGATAAGGGGAATATGATACGAGGGTGATCTTGGTTCGAAGATTAACAGCAACCGGTCCCCGACAACGGCGCCAGAAATGCTTGTTGGTATTTCTTAACACCACAGAGTAATCGGCAAGCGCAAGGAAATACCGTTGTAGCACTTCCCTTTAAGAAGTATTCCCAAGGGTATCGAATCCAAAGAACGTGTGTGCTAATCTTTCGAACTAGATCACCCAAGGACAAAAAGTTGTTTGGTAGGCAAGGAACAGAGAGGAATTCAAAGTATTGATCCTAATTCAAGGTAGTTTGCAGTAGATGCTTGCTTCGGGCACGGGCTTACTCCTAGCAATACTAGGACGACTCCCGTCAAGAGCCTATGACATAGCCGAACGTGGATGATTACGAAGGAAAGATAGGGCTGTCAGCACCTACTGCCTACCTCTTCAATCCGTGGGTCTACGAGATATCCACTGATGATTTATAACCTAAACACCACGCTTACATTCTAAATCACTACTCTAGTTGTTTCGAACACAAAGCTACAACTAGAGCCTCTAATGAATTAAAGCAGTGAACCCACAAGTAACTACTTGTGCAAACTACTAAGAATAAAAGATCAAATTTGTATTGAATTCACAAAGGCTTACTTGATTGAGTAAAACCTTTGTAGGGGTACAAGTGTAGAAGAGGGACTTGACAAGCCCAAGCCTCCTTCTCCTAGACTCTTCACCACACTCCCCTTCTACTTTGGTAGCCTATAGGACTACTCTAAACCTTTGGAGTGTAGCACTATTCTCAACTTTTGGTGTGTGTGAGAAGTGAGGTGAGGGGGTCTATTTATAGGTGGAGAAGGGTCGGTTCCCGCCACAATTAATGCGCGAATCAGTCACCATTGACTCCAGGGAGCCGGGAGGAGCCAACACGTGAAATTACCGGGTTTGGCGCCAGGAAGGGGTCGGCCGAACCCCTGGTTCGGCCGACCTGGTCAAGCCTCCCCTCGGGGAGTGCTTCCTCCAGGTGGCTTCCAGGTGGGCGCCCTTGATGTATATGGGTGCAACACCGTTGGATCTCCTCGTATTCTTCTGTTTGTGGGTCATTTGATCCATGTGTTGCCACGTGTCATCGCCTGATTCGTTGAAATCCATTTTCATGGGTTCATCCCTGCATGTTTTGGTATTTTGGGTAATAATTCACCTGCATACAAATCAACACCAACACTTGTGGAATTGGGTTAGTGTATAGCCCTACCACTATGTTTCATGTTTCTTTTATGCACATTATGAGGTGAATTGACTGTCAAAATATGGTACTTAAGGACCGTCAACAGTGTTCTGACCTCCTCTCGCATCGATCCCCCGGTGTACCACCCCCACTGCTCCACTGTGACCCTAGACACATTCACCCGATGGTGACCAGGCATGCCGCTGGGATCCTCCGGCCGGTGGACTGGTTCTCCGATGTCGTCCTCTCTTCTATGACCTCTCCACCGCCTGCCTCCTCACCCATCTCGCCTATTCCCTCCTCTGTTTGTAGCGCCCTTGCCGATCCTCATTGGTGTCGCACTATGGAGGAGTATGCGGCCCTACTTGCTAACCAGAACTGGGACTTGGTTCCCCGTCCTGGTCGTGGCAATGTTGTCACGGGCAAGTGAGTATTTACGCATAAGAGGAAGACGAATGGGTCTCTGGAGAGGTACAAGGCTCGGTGGGTTCTTCGGAGCATCACTCAGCGCCCCGGTGTCGACTACGGTGAGACCTTCAGCCCGATGGTGAAGCCGGCGACGGTTCGAACCGTTCTGTCACTAGCTCTCGTGTTCTTGGCTTGTCCACCAAGTGGACATCAAGAATGCCTTCCTCCACGACACGCTGACGGAGACGGTGTACTGAAGTCAGCCGACAAGTCAACCGATAGAGTTCGTTGATTCAGCTCATCCAAACATGGTCTGTCAGCTGAACAAGTCCCTGTACGCTCTAAAGCAGGCACCCCGGGCTTGGTACAGCCGGTTCGACTCCTTCTTGGTCTCGCTCGGCTTCGTCAAGGCCAAGTCGGACACCTCGCTCTTCATTTACAGGCGGGAGGGTGATATTGTGTACCTCCTCTTGTATGTCAACAACATCGTCCTCATGACATCCAGTCCGGTTCTTCTTCAGTGCACGATCTCCGCCCTACAGCGGGAGTTCGTGATGAAGGAATTGGACCAGCTTCACCACTTCCTCAGCGTTACGGTCGAGCACCGCCCAGGCGGCCTGTTCCTCCACCAGCTATAGTACTGCCTGGACATCCTCTAGTGAGCGGGCATGGCTGATTGCAAGTCGTGCTCCACTCCGGTGGACACCCAGGCGAAGCTCTCCTTCGCGGTCGACACCCCTGTCGCTGACCCCACCATTTACAGGAGTCTTGCAGGTACTCTCCAATACCTCACCTTCACCAAGACGGACATCTCCTACGTGGTTCAGCAGGTGTGCCTCCACATACATGATCCGCGGGAGCCGCATCTCACCGTTGTGAAGCGAATCCTTCGGTACCTGCGTGGAACCCTCGACTACGGCCTCCTCCTTCAAGGTGACTCAACTTCTGAGCTGGTCGTCTACACATATGCTGACTGGGTGGGTTGCCCGGACACCCGTCGATCCACCTTCGGTTACGTCGTCTTCCTGGGCGGCAACCTCGTCTTCTGATCCTCAAAGCGGCAGCCCGTGGTGTCATGCTCGAGTGCCGAGGCAGAGTACCATGCCGTAGCCAACGACGTGGTTGAGGCCTCCTGGCTCCAGCAGCTGCTTCAGGAGATCCAATCCCCCGTCGCTCGGGGCACGTTGGTCTACTGCGAAAATGTCAGCACCGTCTACCTATCCACCAACCCCATCCAGCATCAGCGCGGGAAGCATGTGGAGATCGACCTCCATTTTGTTCGTGAGCGGGTTGCATGTGGCAAGGTTTGTGTGCTTGTTGGAGTGTATAAGTGAATTGTCTACCCTTCTCCATCAGCTTGAGCTTTTGGGTGCAACCGATTAGCGCATAGTAGCTTAACATGGTATTAGAGTCAGAGGTCTCGAGTTCGAATTCTTACGAACGCAAGTCCACTCCTATTTTCCATGTTATAGGCCCGAGATAGCCTTACGTGAGAGGAAGTGTTGGAGTGTATAAGTGAATTGTCTATCCTTCCCCATCAGCGTAAGCTTTTGGGTGCAACCAATCAGTGCATAGTAGCTTAACAGATACATTTATATTTTCCTTATAGGTGAGGGACTTTTATGTATATTTCAGATAACCTATAAGTCTATATAGAGGCTTCTAGCCTCCTTAATAATACAAGCATCATTCATAACAAATCTCACATTCCCCAAGCATCTTTTTTTGAAAGGGGTTAACACAAGATCGCTGTCACCGGAAACTTTCATATGCCCCTTACTTGATATCTATTTTCTTACACATGCGGGTCTAAACACGTAGAGAGACATCAGGTTGCTAAACTTTCCAATGTCATGCAAGGAAAGAATAAATTTAACCAAATAAGCTCAAAGGTACTAATGTTGTCCCACGAAAAAATCTAGTTTACTCATTCTATCTTCTAATTTTTCAGAACAAGTTCTACTACCAATGTATTAAGTCACATCTTTAGCTAAAACAGAGGTGGTAATTCAGAAAAACATAGGAAGGGCTAAGACAAGAAAAATATATTGTTCCATCTCGGGACAAGTTCTATCAATAAGAGATCAAGTCCCACCTTTAGCAACTTTAGATAAGCTACGGGAAAGGGCGTGCCCCGATGTCGCAGCGGGTCGCTCCCCCGGCGGCGGGCGACGCGGTGGGCGTCTGCGCTTCCCACCGTGGGCGCCGCCCCGGTCAACTCCTCCCTCTCCTCGGGCGCACTCTCCTTCATCCTCCGCCCCAGCCCCTCCCACGGCGCGCGCCCTCTCCGCTCAGGTGCAGCTGGTGGCTGCCCTTCGGCCGCCGCACCGCCCGTCATCGGGCTTCCCTCTGGTGTCCTCGCCCCTCCTCTCTCCGCCTCTCCCTGTCTCTCCAGCCAGGTATGCCCCCTCGCCCCGCCCTCTTTCACGCGCTCTCCCGCGCCGGGCCGACCAGATCTGGTCGTAAATCCGCCGGATTCAGCGTCGTTGATGACCGCCACGCTCCAAGGTCGCCCATCGCTCAGCCTTCTCTGCCCTCACCTTCCCCACGTGCTCTTGCATCGGACCGACCGGATCTGGTCGCCACTCCGCTGGATCCAACCCCGCCGGTGGCTGCCTCTTCGCCGGAGTCACCCCATCCCATGCCTTCACCACCCCCTTCGTCCAGCACACCACCCCCCACCTTGACTTGGTCTCCCCCTACTACACCGGCATCCCTGTTGGCGGTACCCTCCCCTCCTTCCTCGGTTGCAGAAAAATCAACTGCAGCGCCTTCACTTGACTCACTCCTTCCCACCCCTTCAGCCACCCCCTCCAGCTTCTCTTCGATGAGGAAGGGTTGGTTGTCCTCATCCAAGTCGAAGTATGCACCATCGCTGCAGTCCCCGTCTTTGGAAGTTGCGCCAGTCAGCTTACCGACTCGATCCACTACTGTTGCTTCCCTGATTCCTACTCCGCTACTCGCCCCGCCTTTGGCGCTCAATGTGCAGCTGCGCCCCAATCTTGCCCCCTTTCATTGCCTACCACCCCCCCTCGCGTCGTTGCATCCCCTATCTCCAACCCTATCCACTCCAAGGTCGCCTCCCCCAAAGTCGTCTCTCCCTCCTTTCCTACCCTCCCAGCCCTCCCCTCTCACGCATCTGGGTCAATCAACTCACTCTTCCGGTGATTACAACAAGCAATCTAATCGGAAAGTTGCTCGATTAGTCCCTCTTGATCTGATCGATAAATGCTTCAACTGCTTCTCCCGCCACCACGTTGCCGCCATGTGTAAGGAGGCCATGCGTTGCTTCCGCTGCAAAGGAGAAGGCCACAAGTCACGCAATTGCATGCTTGCCCATCGCCGCTCTCCATCAACCTCAACGACCGCTCCTTCCCTAACTTCTCTTGTGGCTACATCAGCCGTCCAAGATGAAATCTGCATCATCACTAGCTCTGGGAAGCTAGAATGTGACTGTCGTAGCTGCCCCTTATTCCTCGTTGCAGCTGAGTTGGATGCTTCTTCTCGAGCCTCGCTACACCAAGTCAGAGTTCGTCGCGTGGTCATCCCCCTTAACAAGGATCTGGATCGCAAGTCAGCTCTGGGGCCCTCTAGTAGGGATGAGAAGACTTTGTGGCCCCGCCGTATGGTAACTGATGCTCTATTGGTTCACCCTGTGGTTGTTGAGCGATGGTCCGATGGTCGGGATCCTATGATCCTTGAAACTGTCATTTCATCTTCTAGTTAGTTGGATCTATTCATAGCTTGCTTGGGTGGTAGAGGTTGTTTCTCTTGTTTGGTCGTGTCAGTTTGTATCGGTCGTGTCAGTTTGTATCGATCATGCCAGGCAGACTGGTTCGGGTTGTAGGTCTAAGCCTCGTTCCCTCTTATCTCAAGAGTGGCACGCTTTACCTCTCCCAACCGATCTCGCCTTTGGGGTCTGTATAGTGGTTCTAACACCACTCTATTACTACTTAATATATTCACTGCCGGATTTCTCTTGCAGTTTCGGTTCAAAAAAAAAGACTTTAGATAAGCTTCATATTGTTTACAAGTGTTAAAAGTTTAAGGTATCCTTAGAAATTTTTAGGGGAGAGAGCTATTGGCCACCTTTGGCCTCCAAAGACTCCAATCCGATACTAAATTACTCTAGCAAATCTAAACAATGGATTTCAGAAGTCACCACATAAATTAGTTGGTAAAAGGTTGAAACTAGAAGTAACAAGTTTCCAGCAGGATGACCATAATACATGAATGAGTAACTAAAAATGGAATACAAGTGAATTGTTACTGCTTCTGCTTCCAATGGGACTATTAACCCGACAACAACAACCAAGCCTTTGTCCCAAACAAGTTGGGATCGGCTAGAAATGAAACCCAGCAATTTTGAAGAAAAGTAATAGAAAATAAGATGAAAGTAAAAAAATCTACATTTCATTTATTCTAGAAACGGGTTAATAAAAAAGAAGATAAGAGTAACACATTACGAATAAACTAAGATTCTGACACATGAATTGCTAATTTCCGTGCAGTCCTATCATGAGCCAAATCTCTAGGTATGTCCCACTCCTTTAAATCTCGTTTCACCGCCTCCTGCCATGTCAATCTTGGTCGACCTCTACCCCTCCTAAAGTTTTCTCCACTCTTTATAATCCCAATGTTAACCGGTGCTTCTGGAGGTCTCCGCTGGTTATGCCCAAACCACCGTAGGCGATGTTGGACTAGCTTCTCCTCAATTGGGGCCACCCCTACCCTATCACGTATTACTTCGTTCCTATTTTGTCTCTTCTTGTGTGACTGCACATCCACCATAGCATGCGCATCTCCGCAACACTCATTTGTTGGACATGTTGCCTTTTAGTTGGCCAACATTCTGCTCCATACAACATCGCAGGTCTGATCACCGTCCTATAGAATTTTCCTTTCAATTTTTGTGGAACTTTCTTATCACATAAGATTCCAGATGCTTGTCGCCACTTCATCCACCCGATCTTGATTCTGTGGCAAACGTCTTCATCAATATCACCATTGCTTTGTAACATTGATCCTAAATATCGAAATGTGTCCCTCCTAGGTACTACTTGTCCTTGTAAACTAACATTACCATCCTCGCACCCGACATCACTAAAGTCGCATCTCATATACTCGGTCTTGGTTCTACTAAGTCTAAACCCCTTAGACTCTAAGGTCTGCCTCCATAGCTCCAATTTTCTATCAACACCATCCCTAGTTTCATCTACCAACACTACATCATCAGCAAAGAGCATACACCAAGGGATATCCCCTTGTATATCCTTCTACACCTCATCCATCACTAAGGAAAAGATGTAAGGACTTAAGGCTGATCCTTGGTGTAACCCTATTGTGATAGGAAAAGTGTCGGTCTCACTATCTCTTACGCGCACACTTGTCACCACATTATCGTACATATCCTTGATAAGGTTAATGTACTTTGTTGGGACTTTGTGTTTCTCTAGTGCCCACCACATGACCGGTCTTTGTACCTTATCGTATGCCTTCTCCAAGTCAATGAACACTAAATGTAGATCCTTCTTTTGCTCCCTATACCTCTCCATAAGCTGACGGAGTAAGAAAATTGCCTCCATAGTGGACCTCCCAGGCATAAAACCAAACTGGTTTTTAGTGACATTGGTCACTTTCCTCAAGCGGTGTTCAATCACTCTCTCCCAGAGCTTCATAGTATGACTCATGAGCTTAATTCCTCGGTAATTAGTAAAACTTTGAACATCTCCTTTATTTTTGAAGATGGGTACTAAAATACTTTTCCACCACTCTTCAGGCATTTTGTTTGACTAAAAAATGCGGTTGAATAGTTTAGTGAGTCATACTATTGCTACATCCCCTAGACATCTCCACACCTCAATGGGGACATCATCGGGGTCGCGGGCCTTTCCTCCTTTCATCCTTTTTAGGGCCTCTCTAACCTTGGACTCTTGTATCCTCCGCACGAATCGTCTGTTGGTGTTATCAAATGAGTCATCCAACTTGAAACTAATACTCTCATTCCCGTCATTGAATAGTCCATTGAAGTAGTCCCGCCATCTGTTCCTAATTTCTTCCTCCTTCAATAGACTTTGGCCTGCCTCATCCTTAATGTATTTGACTTGGTTGAGATCTCTCACCTTTCTCTCGTGAAGTTTCGCCATCTTGTATATATCCTTTTCGCCTTCTTTTGTCCCTAGCCTCTCATATAGCGCATCATAGGCTGCCCCCTTGCTTTACTCACAACACGCCTAGCATTTTTCTTAGCCTCTTTATACTTTGCCATGTTACTTGCACTTCTCTCATGATGCCAGCTCTTATAAGACTCCTTCTTCTCCTTAAAAGCTTTTTGTACATCTTCATTCCACCACCAAGTGTCTTTATCTACAAGTTTTTTACCTTTTGTCCACCCAAGCACCTCCCTAGTCGTCTTCCTAATGTAAGTCGCCATCTTCTCCCATATACTATCTGCATCTTCCTCTTCGCTCCAAGGTCCTTCTGCGATCATCCTCCTTTTGAATGATTGTTGCGCTTCATCCTTCAACTTCCACCACTTTGTTCTCGTGGTTTTAACACCTTTGTCTCGTGACACACGCACGTGGAAATGAAAGTCGGCTACCACAAGTTTATGTTGTCGAACAACACATTCTCCAGGAATCACCTTACAATCTAAACATGCCCCTCTCTCCCTTCTCCTCGTGAGGATATAGTCGATTTGACTAGAATGTTGGGCACTAGTAAAGGTCACTATGTGAGATAGCCTCTTTTTAAAGAGGGTGTTAGCTACCAATAGGTCATAGGCTATGGCAAAGTCTAGGATATCCTTACCCTCCTGGTTTCTATCACCACACCCAAAACCTTCGTGTACCCCCTCAAAACCTATGTTAGTTATACCTACATGACCATTGAGATCTCCTCCTATGAAGAGCTTCTCGCTTACCGGTACACTACTAACCATATCCTACAAGTCCTCCCAAAATTGTCTCTTAGTGCTCATGTCGAGCCCAACTTGTGGGGCATAAGCACTAATGACATTCAAGATAAGGTCCCCCACAACTACCTTGACTAGGATGATCCTATCCCCTCGTCTACAAACATCCACTACTCCATCCTTGAGGCTCTTATCTATTAGGATTCCTACGCCATTCCTAGTTCCCGTCGAGCCAGAATACCAAAGCTTGAAACCGGTATTCTCAACCTCTCTCGCCTTTTGACCTGCCCATCTAGTCTCTTGTACACAAAGAATATTTACACGCCTCCTAATCGCAACGTCCACTAACTCTTGTAGCTTTCTCGTCAAGGATCCTACATTCCAACTACCCACCCGAAACCTAGTTTCCTCGGCTAGCTTCGTTACCCTTCGCATCCGTCGAGGAAGGTGCAAAGACCCTTGCTCACTTAACACTACATTCGTGCGATGATGTAGCGCGCCACTAAGGTGATGGTGATCCGGCCCTCGCTCATTTAACACCACATCCGGGTTCCGAGATGGCGCGCCACTAAGGTGGTGGCGAACCGGCCCTCTGTAGGATCGATAGCACATGAAAAGCTACCATACGGGGGGTGAATGGTAGATTTAAAAATCTTACGCAGCGGAAACAATTAAACCCCAAACCCTTTTGGCAGAAAACGATCTGTTAAAGAAATCGTGTGTGAGACTAATCTAAACGTATTTAATCGTGACAAAAGTGATATATATCAGAGAGAGTCAAGTCACTAAGACAACACAAAAAGAATCACTCAAATTCGTCGAGAAAACTAAAGTTATGATCAAAAGATCAAACAATGGTCAATCTGTCCTACCCGAGAAAAACAGTTCTGTAACGCTGCAAAGAAACTCGTGTAGATAATAAACCACAAATCCAATGATCGTGAAATTTTGACATATGATAGACAATCAAGTTGTGAGGACAACCCAAAAAGAATCACGTCAATTGGATCTGTAAAACTCGAGTTATGATAAAACCACCGACGAAAGGTAGTGCTGTCCAGAAACTCGACGAGTAAAACTTGTCTGGAACAAGTCGGACGAACAAGGCACAAAAGTTCCTTCAAACTTCGAATTTTATTCAATAGAACACAAGAGGAACAGCCCCAAAGTCGTCTACAACGAGCTTTGGCCTTCCCTTGCTTATATAACCAGCCCTTAGACCAACCCAATACAACTAGGACTCCAATCCTACTCAGATCACGAATCGTAACTTTCCATAACTGCTCAAGATTCTTCTATACGCAGATGGAAGCAATCTTAAGACCTCCAAACACCTTAGGAACGTATCCCACATTCCTAAACAACTCAAATTCGTGATCCACACGAAATCCTAACATAACCAACTCGATACTTTCCATACCGAGCCATAACCAACTCAGCTAGCAGCCTAAGTCTTCAACCGATACGATCCGATCCTTCCAACCAGATATTTCCTTCCTTATCCCATCTTCGGAACCATGTTGCCACATCATGCACCGCATGCATACGTGCGAACACCTTCCTTCGACGTTCAGTATCCTTCATATGCACTGCCCTTGATTCAATCATCCTGCGCGACCTCCTGATCAGCTCAACCACAGTTCCTCCCGAACTTGGTTGTTGGAACCTCATCTCCTCCCTGAGACTAGTCCAATGGATCCTGTCACCAGCCATGACTTGAACTCAAGCAACACCTGCACATGAACAAACAAACCATCCATACGAGCCCAAGTCCTTGACTTGACTCAAGTTAGTTCCGAACACAACACCTTATGTGAGCACCTCACATAAGCATGTTGCAAAACCACAGTAGAAACGATATCAACCGTATTCAACCAAAACGCACCAAAAACATAGCAAATGAGTACTAAGCAATCTTTCCAATCATGTAAAGCAAGTATGAAACAAAAATGAAAAGCAGAAGCACTGTGGTCAAGTTCCGGACCTTGCCAGAGCAACCCGGAGCTTGAGCCGGAGCTATCAAAAGCTAGTAGAACCTAGCATCGGAGCTTTCCAAAACTAGTAGATCCTAGCACCGGAGCTTACCAAAAACTAGTCAAAACTAGTCAACCCAAAACCGGAGCTAGACAAAGTACGTCGGAGCTTAGCAAAAGCATGCCGGAGCTATCAAATATATGTTGAAGCTAACAAAGTCATGCCGGAGCTATCAAAGACATGCCGGAGCTAAAGATAAAGCTCACCGGAGCTAACCAAAGCTAGTCGGACCTTACCAAGAAGCCGGACCTAGCATCTAACGTAGCCGGAGCTACCCAACCCAAGTCGGACCTATGGTCGGACCTTGCTATAGCTCGGAGCTAGAGTCGGACCTTGATAAAAAGGTGTTTTGGTGATATTTAAAACTTTTATCATCAAAGCCAAGTGTATTCACTACAAGCCAATGTATTCAGCACACATAGGTCTTACAATCTCCCCCTTGATGAATGCATTGGCAACACCATTTAAAATCCAAACATTAACTTATTCTCATTAAAAGTTTTGAAGAAAATTTCTCCCCCTTTGTAAATCAAAAGTAAAATGAGAAGAAAAAAAATTATCCCATATTATCTCATATTATCTCTCCCCCTTTACTATCTCTCCTTATGCACATATTCTCTTTCTTTTCATGCTTATCTCTCCCCCTTTGACAATGTATTCAGCAAGTCATGAGCATGTAAACAAATTATCTCTCCCTCTTTAGTTGTTATGAGCATATTATAACATATACATATAAACAAAGCTCATCCAAGTCATACTATCAAGTACCTTACATTATCACATCAATGAAGTACATAAAGTAGTGTAAGCCATGCTAGAGATCAAATGTAATTTTCAATTTTTGCAAGTCATGATCTTACAAACTTAACTATTTCAAAACCTGAAAGCATGACACTAGTTGCTGCATTTTATTATTTTTCAAAGCATAAATTTAGATCATATGATATTTGCAAGATATTATATGCGCATCTGCCTTATTCTAACCAACCAAGCCAAGCCTATGTCATTTGACAATCAGAAGCTTAAGGACATGGTTTTAGTCATACACAACTTCTTCCAAGTTCATATCTAAGTGCAATGACAAGCCATCTCAAAAGAAGAAGTGCGATGCAAGCATATTCTCTTGATCTTTTCTCAATTTATATTTTTTTCATAAAAACTCAACATGTGAGTTGATTACTTGATGAATTCTTAATGATTAAAAGCACTTGTGAACATGTAACAAGTTCAAAACAGCAAGAAGGTTCGACCATGACCAGTTTTAGTGTAAGTAATTATTCCAATTACTACACATGGCAAAAATTACAAAATGTATAACACGAGTAATGTAGTAAGAACTTTCAGCATGTAAAAGGAATCACAAAGTCATATATGTATGAAATACTATGCTCATATTATTTTAATTTCAGATTCACACATAGACTTCCCAAGTTTCAAAAACTCCCCCTCAATTTAAGCCATGAGGATGCATAACCCCTATTTCACTACGAATGAAACAAAAACGAGTGAAATCCAAAGGTTTTGTAAAAATGTCAGCCAATTGATGTTCGGTATCTACATAGTGAAGCACAATGTTTCCTTTTTCAACGTTATCTCGGAGAAAGTGATACCTAATATCAATGTGCTTAGTTCTAGAATGTTGCACGGGGTTTTTAGCAATGCAAATGGCACTAGTGTTATCACAGAACAGTGGAACACTATCTAGATCAACCCCATAGTCCTTAAGTGTTTCAACAATCCAAAGAATTTGTGAGCAAGCACTAGCAGCAGCTACATATTCAGATTCGGCTGTGGATTGTGCAACAGAATTTTATTTTCTAGAGGACCAAGCAACAAGAGAATTACCAAGAAAATGTCAAGCACCAGAAGTACTTTTCCTATCAATCCTACAACCCCCAAAATCAGCATCCGAAAAAGCTTTCAAAGTAACGGTTGAGGAAGAAGGAAGAAAAATGCCAAATTCTTGAGTTCTATGTAAGTACCTGAGAATCCTTTTGACGGCTTGACGATGTGAAACACGTGGGGAAGCTTGAAACCATGCACAAAGACATACGCTGAATTGTATGTCCGGTCTTGATGCCGTGAGGTACAAAAGTGATCCGATCATGCTTCTATATTCTTTTTGATCCACGGATTCACCATCTTCATCAAGTTCAAGTGTTGTTGCTGTTCCCATTGGTGTCCGAAGAGGCTTGCTTTTCTCCATGTTGAAGCGCCTTAGGAGGTCTTTGGTATACTTCGTTTGATGCACAAAGGTATCCTCCTTGGTTTGCTTGATTTGTAGCCCCAAAAAGTAAGTGAGTTCACCCATCATACTCATTTCAAATTCGGAACTCATCATTGCTGAAAACTTGGACACAAGATCATGAGAAGCACAACCAAAGATAATATCATCCACATACACTTGAACGAATAATGAGTCATTGCCATGCTTAAGCATAAAAAGAGTTTTATCAACCTTGCCCATGGTAAACCCCTTTTCAAGTAAGAATGTTTTTAACCTATCATACCATGCTCTAGGGGCTTGTTTGAGACCGTATAAGGCTTTGGACAGTTTGTAAACATGATTAGGAAAATCTAGATTTTCAAAACCCGGTGGTTGTTTGACATAAACCTCCTCATCTATGTAGCCATTAAGAAAAGCACTTTTAACATCCATTTGATATAGCTTAAAACCTTTAGATGCTGCAAAAGCTAACAAAATTCTTATGGCTTCTAATCTAGCGACAGGAGCAAAAGTTTCATCAAAATCTAGACCTTCAACTTGAGTGAAGCCTTGAGCAACCAACCTAGCCTTATTCCTAACCACAACCCCATCCTCACTTTGTTTATTTTTGAATACCCATTTAGTTCCAATTAAAGTGTGACCTTGAGGTGGAGGTACAAGTTTCCAAACATTATTTCTTTCAAAATTTTCTAACTCTTCTTGCATGGCAATAATCCAAGATTCATTAGTGAGTGCGTGTGATATATCTTTGGGTTCAAAAGAAGCAACAAAAGCAGAATGACCATGAGAGTTTGGATCAAAAAACCTGGACCGTGTGACTCGTTCGTGCAAGCTTCCAATCATCTGTTGTGGGGGATGATCTTTGTAAAAATGTAGGGGAACAGATGTCTCACAAGCTTCTTCTTCATTAGGTTCATCGTAGATTGATGATCTTGTGACTTCCGGACGATCAGGACCAGCAAAGGTGATAACCGGAGCTTGTTCAATGTCCGGAGCTGGACACGTGTCATCTTCGGAACTACCAGGCAGTATCACCGGCTCTTCTTCATATTCGAAAATACCCTCCCCCTGAGGATACGGATCTGGTCCTGCAACACCGGAGCTAGTACCTGGACTAGCTTCATCAAAAGACACTTCACAAGTCTCCACAATTTTGTTAGTGTCAAGTAAAAGCACACGGTAGCCTCTAGTATGAGATGGATAACCAAGAAACATGCCATCAATGGATCTAGGTTCAAATTTATCAAGGTTACCATGTTTCTTAACAAAGCATTTGCAACCAAAGACCCGAAAGTGTGTAACACTAGGCCTATGTCCAAATCGAAGCTCATATGGTGTTTTACCTAGCTTAGCACGCAAGAAAACACGATTTGAGACATAACAAGCGGTTGCTAATGCATCAGCTCAAAATTTCCTAGGAGTTTGATATTCATCAAGCATAGTCCTAGCCATCTCAACTAAGGTTCTGTTCTTTCTTTCTACAACACCGTTTTGTTGGGGTACATATGGTGAAGAAAGTTGATGATCTATTCCATTTTCGGCACAAAAGTGATCAAAAGATTGATTTTTAAATTCAGTTCTGTTATCACTTCTAATTGCCTTTAAAGATCCTGGGTGATCAATTCATAATCTAAGAAATAAAGTCCTAAAGTGACTAAAAGCTTCATTCTTAGACGCCATAAAGTAAACCCAAGAGTATCTAGAATAATCATCAACAATAACCAGAACATACCATTTACCTCCGAAGGATTGAACAATTGAAGGTCCTACGGTGTCAAGATGCAAAAGTTGACATGGTTCAGTTGTCATGATCATTGTGAGAGGAGTATGTGAACCTGCAACCATCTTAGCATGTCTACAAGAAGAGCACACAATTTCTTTGTCCCCTTTAAGCTTAGGCAACCGACGTATGCGATCAAGAGCACTAACACGTGTTAGGTGATCAAAGCCTACGTGACCAAGTCTACGATGCCAAAAATATAAGTCCTTTGAATCATTAGCAACTAGACACCTATGCTTAGAGGAAGACATACCAAAATCAGCTTTAAAAACTCTTCCAAACCGAGACATGTTAAAAATAAGCTCACTATTTGAACCTACAACTTTGCAGCAGTTTTTATTGAAAATAATTTCTAGATTTTCATCTAGCAATTGTGCAACAGAAAGCAAGTTGTATTTCGAATTTTTGACAAGTGCCACATCCTTCAAAGTGTAGTGATCATTTACTCTAACCGAACCCTTAGCAATTATAGGAGTTGAAGAATTATCAGCAAAAGTAACATTTTCTACACGTGACACAAAAGAGAGGGAGGAGAACCAATCTTTGTTACCAGTCATGTGGCGTGAGCAACCTGAATCCACAATCCAAATGTTCTCCTTCCTCAAATGTGTAACCTACATAGAAGCACAATACGTCGATGACTCAATACTGGGGTTAGTCAAAAGGCATTTAGGTATCCAGTACTAAGTCACACGATGTGCAGCAGGAAAAACACGCGAAAGCTGAGACAAAACAGCGGGTTTATGAGTCGAAGTTTGAGGTTTTCTGTTCTTAACAATTGATTTAGAAGTTGTTACTTGTTTAGAGTGAGAACCAGCAGCTCCGGAGGTAAAAGCAGAATGTCCGGAGGCAATAACTAAAGCTTTGGAGGGAACAGTAGAAGATCCGGGAGCTCTCGGAGCTATCATAACTACCGGAGCTGCCTTTGTAGATTTCTTACCAGAAGGTCCGGAAGCTACCTTTTCAAATTTCTGACTCACTAAAGCAGGTTGTGTTTTTCTAATTGCATGAAAGTTATAAGATCTAGCAATTTTTCTTTCCTTTTTCTGTTGTTTAGCTAGTATATAACAAAAATCTATGACATGACCATCTCTACCACAGAAGGTACAATGAAATTTAACTTTGTGTTCATGTCTAGATGAACAAGCAATATTTTTAGTTGAAACCGAATGAAGCAACATTCCTGCAGATTTGAAAACCACTTCTTTTTGTTTAGGAACTGTTTGAACCAAACCACTTCCTAATGATTTTACAATTTTAGGTGGATATGCCGTAGCATGAGCATGAGAATCAAAACCTAAACCAGTTTTGTTATTACAAGACTTGGAAGAATTCAGCAGCAAGTTTAGGTTCTTATTCCCATTACAAAACCGATCTAATGTCATATGCATGTTGTCAAGTTTATTGGACAAATCAAGGCAATTTTCACATGAAGTTTTTCCTTTTAGTTTGCAATTGGAACAAAATTTAACTTCATGAGAATGTAAAGCATTGTTCAATATAGAAATTTCATTCATAGCATCCTGTAGTTTCTTATCAAGATCATCACAAGTAGAACAATGCAAATCAATTGTAGAACAGCTAGCATCTTTCAAGTTTTTATCATTAAGTGCAGCAAGCTCTTTGTTCTTTTTAATTTCTTCATCAAGTCTATCTAGAGTGGAGTGTGCACTTCTTAATGTGGACAATTGCTCATAGATTAAGTTACATGAGGGACATGCATCATCACTAGGAATCAAAGTTTTTAAACGATTAATTTCAAATTCTAGTGATTCAATTTTAGAAGCATTATCCCTAAGTTTTTTGTCCTTTTTCTTGACAATAATAGTTGCACGAGAAATAGCATCACACATTTCATTGCAGGTAGAACATACCTCATCGTCTTCACTGCTGTGTTCTGCATCCTCCTGACTTGATCTTGATCTTATTTTGCTCGCCACGAAGCATAAGTTGGCCAGGTCGTCATCATCTCCATCACTTTCAAAGTCTACATCACTTGAACTAAGTTCTTGAAGTGCGATGATGAAGCTGTTAATCATCTTGTGTCCTATGGTACCCTTCTTCTTCTTGTTGGAGTTTCCAGAGGAGGTCCGGACCTTGCTTTGTTTTTCTTCCCGGGTGGTCGGACCTGAAAGGTTAGGGCATTCTGTACGAAAGTGTCCTATTTTACCACATTCAAAACAGCGTTGAGGTCCGGAGCTTCCTCTCCTTCTAGTTCTCACATTTTGCAATGCTTTTGAGAATCTAGTATAGATGAGTGCCAACTCCTCTTCTGGAAATTCTTCGATCTGTTCCAGGGTTAGCGAGGACAATAAAGCAAGAGTATTGCAAGATGATGATTGGCCGGAGCTAGACATATCACGTTGTGAGACAAATGCAATAGACTTGTTTGGGTTCTTACGTGCTAGGATGTCAATTTCATGAGTTTTTAGTTTAGAATAGAGTACATCTAATGTAAGAGAACTCATGAGAGTTGATTCACGTAGAGACGTTACTTTCATCTCCCAAATTGACATATCTAATGCGCTAAGGAGTTGTCTAGCATTCTCAGCATTAGAAAAATTTACATTGACACTGCGTAAGTTGCTGAGAATTTTATTGAAACGAGCAAAGAGATCATCGATAGACTCACCGGTTTGCATCTCAAAACGCATATATTCCTTTTTGAACATATCTTGTTTTACCTCTTTGATTGTGTTGGAGCCTTCATGGTAATCACAGAGAGCGCTCCAAACATCGTATGCTGATCGGAGGTGTGCGACACGATCAAAGTCGCTTTGAGTGAGTCCTTGGATGATCAAGTTTCATGCTTTGTTGTTGTTGTCGACGTCCCGGAGGTTCGTAGCCGTAACTTGATCTTTAGGTGGGACTTCATAAGGTTTGTACACCTTTTCCCATATTGCGAAGCCTTGCGCCTGGATGAAGGCTTCCATGCGTGCCTTCCAAACCTGAAAATCAATACCAGCAAACACACAAGGTTTGGCGGAGTACTTCTCCATGATGATTAGTCAAAAACACGTGAAAATCAAAAATATTAGAACACCGTGGCTCTGATACCAATTTTAGGATCGAATAGCACGTGAAAAGCTACCAGAGGGGGGGTGAATGGTAGATTTAAAAATCTTACGCAGCGGAAACAATTAAACCCCAAACCCTTTCGGCAGAAAAACGATCTGTTAAAGAAATCGTGTGTGAGACTAATCTAAACGTGTTTCATCGTGACAAAAGTGATATATATCAGAGAGAGTCAAGTCACGAAGACAACAAAAAAAGAATCACTCAAATTCGAGAAAAACTAAAGTTATGATCAAAAGATCAAACAATAGTCAATCTGTCCTACCCGAGAAAAACAGTTCTGTAACGCTGCAAAGAAACTCGTGTAGATCATAAACCACAAATCCAATGACCGTGAAATTTTTACATATGATATACAATCAAGTTGTGAAGACAACCCAAAAAGAATCACGTAAATTAGATCTGTAAAACTCGAGTTATGATAAAACCACCGACGAAAGGTAGTGCTGTCCAGAAACTCGACGAGTAAAACTTGTCTGGAACAAGTCGGACGAACAAGACACAAAAGTTCCTTCAAACTTCAAATTTTATTCAATAGAACACAACAGGAACAGCCCCAAAGTCGTCTAAAACGAGCTTTGGCCTTCTCTTGCTTATATAACCAGCCCTTAGGGCAACCCAATACAACTAGGACTCCAATCCTACTCAGATCACGAATCGTAACTTTCCATAACTGCCCAAGATTCTTCTATACGCAGATGGAAGCAATCTTAAGACCTCCAAACACCTTAGGAACGTATCCCACATTCATAAACAACTCAAATTCGTGATCCACACGAAATCCTAACATAACCAACTCGATACTTTCCATACCGAGTCATAACCAACTCAGCTAGCAGCCTAAGTCTTCAACTGATACGATCCGATCCTTCCAACCAGATCTTTCCTTCCTTATCCCATCTTCGGAGCCATGTTTCCACGTCATGCACCGCATGCATACGTGCGAACACCTTCCTTCGACGTTCAGTATCCTTCATATGCACTGCCCTTAATTCAATCATCTTGCGCGACCTCCTGATCAGCTCAACCACAGTTCCTCCCGAACTTGGTTGTTGGAACCTCATCTCCTCCCTGAGACTAGTCTAATGGATCCTGTCACCAGCCATGACTTGAACTCAAGCAACACCTGTACATGAACAAACAAACCATCCATACGAGCCCAAGTCCTCGACTTGACTCAAGTTAGTTCCAAACACAACACCTTATGTGAGCACCTCAAATAAGCATGTTGCAAAACCACAGTAGAAACGATATCAACCGTATTCAACCAAAACGCACCAAAAACTTAGCAAATGAATACTAAGCAATCTTTCCAATCATGTAAAGCAAGTATGAAACAATGCAAATGAAAAGCAGAAGCACTGTGGTCAAGTTCTGGACCTTGCCAGAGCAACCCGGAGCTTGAGCCGGAGCTATCAAAAGCTAGTAGAACCTAGCGTCGGAGCTTTCCAAAACTAGTAGATCCTAGCACCGGAGCTTACCAAAAACTAGTCAAAACTAGTCAACCCAAAACCGGAGCTAGACAAAGTACGTCGGAGCTTAGCAAAAGCATGCCGGAGCTATCAAATATATGTTGAAGCTAACAAAGTCATGCCGGAGCTATCAAAGACATGCCGGAACTAAAGATAAAGCTCACTGGAGCTAACCAAAGCTAGTCGGACCTTACCAAGAAGCCGGACCTAGCATCTAATGTAGCCGGAGCTACCCAACCCAAGTCGGACCTATGGTCGGACCTTGCTATAGCTCGGAGCTAGAGTCGGACCTTGATGAAAAGGTGTTTTGGTGATATTTAAAACTTTTATCATCAAAGCCAAGTGTATTCACTACAAGCTAATGTATTCAGCACACATAGGTCTTACACCCTCGCCCACTTAACACCATACCCGGGTTCCGGTATGGCGCGTCGCTAAGAGGGTTACGCCCCAACGAATTTCCAATGGGTTTCATTTCCATGAGAATGGCTAAGTTTAGTTGCTGACTCGTCAAACCTATCACAACCCCTCCTCCTTTACCCGGGCTTGGGGCCGGCTATGTCATTACAACATAGGATTTGTATTAGGATGTTTCAAGAATCGAATGAGAAATGTAATTTTGCATCAAGGGGTTAATGGGACTATTAACCCCTTGATGCAAAATTACATTTCTCATTCGATTCTTGAAACATCCTAATCAACATATAGATCAGACATTTTGAAATACAAATCCTAGCACACAAACATGCATGTCGATGAGTTACCAATACATTAAGTGAACTATTTGCTTCAAGTGAGATTAACACCACCTATGTCCACATTGCCCAGATTCAGAAAGTGCTTTGAAAAATCAATCCTAGCACACAACAGCTTCCAATTGTTCTTTGAGATCAATTAGTTATTCGAGAACTATAGGATTTAAGAGTGCATAGCATGCAGAAGATTTACCTTTCCTGTGGCAGTAACATGATCTCCATTGTTCAACTTGACAAACTTGTTCTGCATTAAGAAAGTAGGCATGTGGACCATAGTTCTTAAGTCGGTAAGGCAACTTAAGGCGACAAACCCCCTTTTTAGCTTTTAAGCGATAAAGCGTAAGGCGAGGCGACGCCTTAGTACTCTCTCTGTATCTATTCATTTGTCCTTGGAACAGATTTCTTTAGTTCATTTCCAGTGCATTTGGTTGGTTAGAAACAACAATTATTAGAGAACAGAGGGAGCAATATGTAAAATTTAAAAAATAGAAGCTGAAGGCGCATGGGGCATATTTGGAGCCCACCAGGCCCAGTAACCGAACCCTAAAACACCCTCCTTCCAACAGCGTCGACCGAAAGTCTCCACTATGTTACAGCCGCCAGCGCGCCTCCGATCTATGTGAACGCCCCTCCCCCCCCCCCCCCCCCCCCCGATCCTCGAGGGAGATCCGCCACATCCGGGCTGGTCGACCGCCGCCTCAAGGATCGATCCACCGCGCCGCGCGCCGAGTTTGCTCCCTTCGCTGGCGTTCGACGCGTCCACAGCAAGATCTCCGCTGGGGGCACCCGATCTGCGTCGGCACACCGGCTTCCTGTCGAGGTACGTTGCTCCCGCCGCCGTCGCTTTTCCTGCTCCTGCCGTCGTGGTGTCGCCTTACTCAGGATCCTAAGGCGATAGGACGCCTTGAGTTCCCTGAGCACCTTACCGTTTAGGCATCGCTTTAATAACTATGATGTCGACTCAGTAATCAGTAAGTGTAACATTTCAATATACGTAACTAGCGAAAGTTTATACTTTCATCCAGTGATATCCATTTTCCTGCACTTGTGTACCAGAAGCTTCATCATCGACTAAATCAAGAACAGCAGCATCCAGTCTGCATTACAGCATTATGATGGGCTTACAGCAACAAGGGAATGGGAATGTGCTGCAACTTCAATTTCTTGAATAAGTAACTAAGCATACTTCGGATACGCCAAAGTATGTTCCATCGAAATGATGTACAATGAATTAAATGCTCAGTAGGATGTGACATATTCTTCTAAATTATTTTAAAGCCAAAAGTATCAGAAATAAGCACCACAGAGTACAAAACATGATCTCATTTGAAATATGAGATTTGTACTTCAAATGGATTACATTCTCTGGTAGAAATAATCATCAATGGCTATGGCGGATTTCAGAATAGATAAATGAATCACTTCCATTTCAAAATGCCAAATCATATATCAGTAAGTCCATACCTATTTTCAACAAATCCTTCATTGTCCCTCACTGACAACCCAGCTTCCAAATGCTGAAAGGAGAATAAAAGAATGTGGAATATAATGTTACTGTGAAACTACAACATCAACCGGCTGTAATTTAGGAAGTTGAATCATAGTCAAAGATAAATCTTTAAGCAGGGTTTATGAGAAATACATGGTTTTGAGGCACTGAGCTTATGTAGTGATCCTCATCTCTAAAGCTCCGTGATTTTCGTTTCTTACCACAAACTTCTGAAAATAGTAATGACAGAGAAATAAGTCACTCTGACAGATGAGAATAACTCATGATGTTGGGAGAAGTTAAAAGACAATAAATGAGAATCAATTTCACTGACACAACCAAGGGAGTTAAAATAAATACCTTTTTTCTCGCAATTTGAAATGTCATCCACCTCTTCTTCCTACATGAAAATCAAATTGGCCATAAAACACTGCGAAAAGCATAAGGATAAAAATGTCTAGTGTATCACAGGGCAAGAACCAATTTGCAAAAATATCAAAATGATCAGATAGAAAGACATCATCCCACAACTTCTGATAGTTCAATATGAGGAAAAAATATAAAAAGTATTCGACAAATTATGTTACATATATGCATACCAGTAACGATTGGTGGGGTTGGCAGTAGCTTTCTTGGGAAAGGAGGACGCTACACATAACAATTACTTTATTGTTTCCTTCTTTCCTAAATAATGACAACCCCAACTTACACAGAGGCAAAGGCACACCTACTAACCTTCACACACAAGAAAGGCAACAACCAAATCTTTTGTTTAAGGAATGTTAATTCTAATTCATCTTAGGATCATCACTAAGAACCCCTAACCGAGTATGCTTAGATATAATCAACCATAAACTAATACTCAGATCATAGGCATGTGTACATGATCAGCAATGAGGGAGAGGATAGGGGTGTAGGGTACCTTCAGAGGGAGTACTTGACGCCATTGGGCTCAAGTGCTTGCCGACGAGGGCTGATAGTGATGAAGTACAGACCGAGCAGGAAGGCGGCGGTGACGATGATGAAGATCAAGTCCTCAGGCGGCGGTGAATAATAGATTGGATTTGGCGGGGGCCTCCTGAGAACGTGTGCGCACAGGGTGCCTCACGCCCGGAGGTCCCCCTGTTACTTATACACGCGTACTGGGAGGGGGCCAACGGATTGAGTCCGTTGTGCCTCCGATCGTATCGCGCAGAGAAGTAGTCGGTGTGGGCAACAACCCACATCCGATTCTAACGAGGACGACTGAGTCGGATGTGGGGTTGTTGCCCCACACGCCCGTTTCTGATGGGGAGTCCCAGTTGAACGGGATCAACTCAACATTCTCCCCCTTGATCTCGGGACAACTTATTTCTTATTTAACTTAACTTATTCTTATTTTTAACTACTAAACTTATGTATATTTCTTCTTGCTTTGACATAAGGATCACGACGCATCAGAAACAGCCATTTACGTACTGTTCGACTCGAAGACCACAATATGTCTCACGATTAGAAATAACCTTATGCTTAGGTGTCCCCTTAGTATCCAGGATTTGTTTCACAGGCTCTCCCCTAATCCCATGTCAGCTACGTGTTCTCTGAACACATTGGGAGGGAGACCCTTGGTTAGCGGATCCGCAAGCATTTGATTAGTTCTTATATGCTCGAGACTAATTGAATTATCCTGGATTCTCTCCTTTACAACATAATACTTAATGTCGATGTGTTTGGCAGCACCACTCGACTTGTTGTTGTGAGAGTATATCACTGCTGGCTCATTATCGCAGTACAACTTAAGTGGTTTATGAATGTTGTCTACCACTCTTAGACCGGAAACAAATTTCTTAAGCCAAGATGCCTATCCACTGGCCTCATAACAAGCTATGAACTCAGTATACATTGTGGACGATGCAGTTATGACTTGCTTGGAGCTTCTCCACGATATAGCTCCATTTGAGAGGGTGAATATATAGCCTGACGTGGATTTCTTAGTATCCACACAACCCGCGTAATCTGAATCTGAGTAACCCACTATTTCTAATGGATCCGACTTACTATACCTTAACATGAGGTTCTTAGTACCCTGAATGTATCTTAGAGCCTTCTTAAGTGCTTTCCAGTGATCTAAGCCTGGATTACTTTGATATCTGCCAAGCATCCCAATCACGAAAGCTAAGTCAGGACGCGTACATGTTTGAACATACATTAAGCTTCCGACAGCAGAAGCATACAGAATTCCTCTCATCTGATCAACCTCATACTGATTCTTAGGTGATTGCGATTGTGAAAATTTGTCACCCTTAACTATTGGAACAGGCGAGGGCTTACAACCTTGCATACCGTACTTTCTGAGTACGCTTTCTAGATATGCCTTCTGAGATAATCCTAATACCCCCTTTCTTCGATCTCGGTGAATCTCAATTCCTAGGACATAGGAAGCTTCACCTAAATCCTTCATCTCAAAGTTTGAGGACAAACACTTCTTAGTTTCTAAGAGTAGGTTGACATCACTACTTGCCAGTAGTATGTCATCTATGTATAGTATAAGGAAAATGAATTTCCCATTCTTAAACTTACCATAAATGCAGTTATCCTCTCATTCTCCTTAAACCCAAACTTTCTTATCGTCTCATCGAACTTTAGGTACCATTGCCTTGAAGCTTGCTTAAGTCCATAAATAGACTTCTTCAAGTGGCATCCCATGTGTTCTTTACCCTCAATGACAAAACCCTTTGGTTGAGCCATGTAGACGTCCTCATAAAGATCCCCATTGAGGAACGTCGTCTTTACATCCATTTGATGTAATTCTAAGCCGTAATGTGCTACTAATGTCATGATGATTCGAAACGAATCCTTAGACGGCACGGGAGAAAAAGTCTCATTATAATCAATACCTTCCCATTGTGTGAATCCCTTAGCCACAAGCCTAGCCTTATACTCTTCGATCTTCCCTTTGGAGTCACGCTTAATCTTGTAGACCCATTTACAGCCTACCGTTTTGACTCCTTTAGGAATCTCTACTAAGTCCCAGAATTTGTTGGCACTCATAGATCTTATTTCATCTTTCATGGCTTTATGCCATTCGGATGACTGAGGTCTACTCATGGCATCTTCATAAGAGGTGGGATCATCCTCAATATGAATTTCTTCACTTAAGTATAACTGATAATCATTTGGAATTGCCGATCGTCTTACTCTTTGCGATCTTCTTATTTGCCCATCGTCTAAGGGTTGAGGCTGTTGTTGAACCTCATCTTGTTCGACCACATCTTCAACAGGCCGAGAAGGTGGAACCTCACTTATTTCTGTTGTGGCCGACAGAGGTGCAACGACAGGCGTTGTGTCACTAGCATTAGGTGCGGGTGGCACGACGACAGCGGGTAGGGTGAAATAAGGCTCTTGAGTCATTGAAACGGGTAGAGTAATCCGCTCCTCCTCAAGATCTATTTCACAATGTACGGTGCTCCCCCTGATCACAGTGTCATCTAAAAACACGGCATGTCTTGTCTCAATAAACTTAGTGTGTCTATCTGGACAATAGAACCTAAATCCTTTACTCTTTTCAGGATAGCCAATAAAATGGTAACTAATTGTTCTAGAATCCAGTTTGCTTAAGTTCGGGTTGAACATCTTAGCCTCAGCTGGACATCCCCACACATGTAGATAGTTTAGTGAGGGCTTACATTCCGTCCACATCTCATACGGTGTCTTAGGTACTGACTTAGATGGAACATGGTTTAGTACGTGAATGGCGGTCTTTAGGGCCTCCATCCATAAACTAACTGGTAGAGTAGAATAGCTTAACATGCTTCTCACCATGTCCATAAGCGTACAATTTCGCCGTTCCGCTACACCGTTCTGCTGAGGTTCGCCCGGTGTAGAATATTGGGCTACTATGCCATTTTCCTGTAAGAACCTCTCAAAAGGTCCAGGGACTTGGCCATAAGGGGTGTGTCGACCGTAGTACTCACCTCCACGGCCAGACCTTACCACTTTAATCTTAATGTCGTGCTGATTTTCTACTTCAGCCTTAAATATCTTAAACTTATCCAACGCTTCGGATCGCTCCTTGATTGGATAGATATATCCATAACGACTAAAGTCATCTGTAAATATTATGAAGGAATCATAACCATCTACCAATATCACGGGAAAAGGTCCACAAATATCTGTGTGGATTATTTCTAGGACTCCCGAGCTACGTTTGGCGTTTTTCTTAATAGTTTTGGAGAATTTTCCTTTAATGCAGTCAATGCATTCCTCAGAATCTGAAAAGTTCAAATGTGGAAGAATCGATTGAGATACTAATTGTTCGATCCTCCTGCTCGAAATATGGCATAAACGACAATGTCATAATTTTGACGAAGTATCTAAACCGCTTCTTTTGCGCTTATTACGTCCTAAGTCATTCTTAGATGAAACTTGATCATCACATAAAAGCAAACACATTCTCGTGAGTGGACAACAAGTAGAGCATGTCTTGTCGGAAGGCAAGACCAATAATCTCATTATTATAACTCATAAAACACTTATCATTACCAAAATGACAAATGTATCATGAATCATCCAAACAAGAAACTGAAATCAAGTTCCTTTCTAATGAAGGGACATAAAGAACATTATTTAGCCTAAGTACAAAACAACTAAATCTAAGAGATAAGTCTCCAATGGCTTCGACTTCGGCTTCACGCCCATCTGCCACCTTAATCACTCTTTCCCTTCTTCTTATAGTTTTCATCGTACTTAATGCCTGCATTGAATTACAAATGTGCACAGTGGTACCTGAGTCAATCCACCAAGTGGACCGTGAATAATTCAAATATAAGGCCTCATTTACAAAAGTAATTATATCATTACCTTTCTTAGCACATCACTTAATGAATCCAACACAGTCCTTCTGGAAATGTTCATCTAAGCCACAGAAGTGACACTTATCCTTGTCCTTCTTTAGAGAGGACTTGCCGTTGAACTTATTTGCTGAACTGGAGCCTGAAGCCTTGAAGGAAGGTGGTTTAGGAGAGGAAAAATATCTCTTTGCCTTTCTCTTACCCTTAGTGTCAGCCAGATTGATGTAATCACCATTCTTAGAGCTTTTTATGTGTTCCTCTTCCTGAACGCACATAGCAACAATCTTATCAATGTTCCAGGTCTCAGGGAGTGAGTTATAATTGACCACAAAGGCCTCAAACTCCTTAGGAAGAGAACTTAGGATGAAGTAAATGAGCATCTCATATGGCATCACAATGTTTAGCTCCCTAAGCTTAGAGTTATAGTGACTCATCTTATTGATGTGCTCACACACACCACCTCTAGAGTACTTCTCAGTGACAATCTTTCTCATGAGAATGCTTGCACTTGCCTTAGTAGAGCCAGTGAACTGACTCTAGACTCTCTCTAAGTACTCAGAGGCTGTGTCACAATCAGGGATTCCTCCCTTAATTGAGTCAGCTATGGTCCTCTTAATGATCACGAGACACTTCCTGTTGGAAGTGTCCCACTTAGGGAGATCCTTCTCATACTAATCCTTCAAGCTTAGGTACTTAGCCTTCCGCGTAGCGAAAGACTCCTCAGATTCCGCAGTCTCAGCAATGGGGACAAGTGGCTCAGTGGGTCGAGGCGACGTAATCGCAAAATTGAGGTCAGAGACTACTAGAGCCATTTGGAGCCTCTCTTTCCATACCCCATAATTTTGACCATTGAGGGTCTCAATTGCGGAGATATAGCTAAGTGCTGAGGACAAGCCTGATCCTTCAAAAAATAAAGATTTGAGGATTAATGACAAAAACTTATGATAAATCATGACTTAAGAATGGCATTTTTGCTTTTTCACGTTGGTTACTTAGCAAAAATGCCCTTAAAAATTAAAACTTAGCATGATAACAAAACTTGATATGATAAACTCAAAAGCAAACTTAAATTAATCATGGCAATTCAATTTCACGTTGGTTACTTCCAAATTTCATGCATAATTAACTTGACACGTCATTTTTCACGTTGGTTACTCAATGAATCTTAAATAATCATAAATATAGACTTAAACATAAGCTCAAATAAATACACTTAAAATTAATTGGCAAATTCAAACTTTCACGTTGGTTACTCATTTAAATTACCACTGATAAACATAACTTAATTTAAACTCAAAACTTGATAAATTAAAATTTCACTTTGGTTACTCAAATAATTTATCACTTAATTACAGCGGAAGCTAAACTTAATTTCTTAATTGATGAAAATTGCTTGGAAAAGGCACTTAATAGCATTTAAATAACTGAGAAAATGCTCTTATTGGCAATAAATAGTATAAAATGCAGGAAAAATGCAATCAAAATGCACACAAAAAATCAACCAAAAATATTCTTAATTTTCTCAGCCATTTTACTAATTTTCTAAGCATTTTTCTAATTTCTAGAATTAAATTCCATATAAAATAATTTCTGAAAATTAAAAGGCACTGAAAATGCTAAATGGGTCAAAACTTAGAATGTGGCCCAAACTGACTGCACTGGCCCAGCCCAACAGAAAAAAACCCTAAAAAAAGGAAAAAGACTTAACTGAGTGCGGCCCAAAGTGACCCGGCCCATGGCCGAAATCGGCCCTGAATAAAATTCTGAGAAAATGCGAAAAAAGAAAGGGCAGCCAGGGGGCCCAAAACACCCTTCCGCATGGGCTCCGAGCCCATTCGGCTTAAGCGGCGGGCGTCGAGCTCTGAGATCCATTGGATCTTAATCTAACGACTGAGGTTGGCCTGAAACTAACAACGCGAAGAGATCTCGACCGTCGATCCTCGAGCTGATGGTTGTGCGCCATTTTCGGCACGTACTTAAGGCGACGTGTCGCGTTCGGCCGAAACCCTAGCCTCATTCTTATCGCCTCCCTCTCTCTCTTCAACTCAGACGCGAGCGAGCGGGTCGAGGGCGAGCAAGGAGGCAGCGAGGTCGGGACCTCCGGCGCCGTCGTGCCATCGGCGCCGGCGAGGGATCCCCCCATTGGGGTGGAGCTCCGCCGTCGCCGATGCCATCGGTCGATTGACCGTCGAGGGAAACCGGCCTCGTGTCGGATCTGAGCGGAGGGGATGAGGTCCGCCAAAGGGACTTCCGGCACGGCCGGGCCCTCGCCGCCGGCGTGCGAGCATTCCGCAAGGTTGCTCGCCGTCGGTCGAGGAGCCTTCGGTCTCGTCGCCGTCGAAGGAAACCCTAGCGCGACCTCAAGGGTTTTGAGTGGTTTTGAGAGCATGTTTGCAGGTACTTGACAGGCCGACGACTTCCACCATGGCGAGCACTTCGTGCCGCCGGTGAGAAGTCACTGAGAGGCCGCCGACTGTGTGCGCGACTAGGGTTGAGGATTTGACCCTAACCCTAGGGTTGCGCCTGAGGAAAATGGCGTCGCCGTTGTCTCTCTATAGGGAGAGATCCAATGGACGGTCGCCGACGAGGGGAGAAGGGCGATAGGGTTAGGGTTCCCCCTAACCCTACACTGAGTGTGGGTTTAGCCATCCTTAGCCAGGTAAGTCTCCATCCCTGCCTTGTTTTTTTCTTATTTTGATTTTTCTTTCTGTCAACTGAATTAACTCCCCTCCTTCTAAAATGTTTAAGTGGGTCTTAACTAAGTACTCAACTAAAACTTAATTAGATCTTAATCAACAGTGTCTAAGTACTTAATTAAAACATGATTAGAAAGTAGTTGATCTAAATTGGAACTTAATTAGGACTTAGTTACCCGATTAGGAATTAGCTAGCACGGCTATGATGCCAATGTTAATTATAGTTCATCTTAGGATCATCACTAGGAACCCCTAACCGAGTATGCTTAGATATAATCAATCACAAACTAACACTCAGATCATAGGCATGTGTACATGATTAGCAATGAGGGAGAGGATAGGGGTGTAGGGTACCTTTAGAGGGAGTACTTGACGCCATTGGGCTCAAGTGCTTGCCGACGAGGGCAGATGGTGATGAAGTACAGACCGAGCAGGAAGGCGGCAGCGACGATGATGGAGATCAAGCCCTCAGGCGGCGCTGAGTAATAGATTGTATTTGGCGGGGGCCTCCTGGGAACATGTGCGCACAGGGTGCCTCACGCCCGGAGGTCCCCCTGTTACTTATACACGCGTACTGGGAGGGGGCCAACGGATTGTATCCGTTGTGCCTCCGTTCGTAGCATCCAGAGAAGTAGTCGGCGTGGGCAACAACCTACATCCGATTCTAACGGGGACGACTGAGTCAGACGTGGGGTTGTTGCCCCACACGCCCGTTTCTGATGGGGAGTCCCAGTTGAACAGGATCAACCCAACAAGGAAACCTATAACTACATATGATTGTTGGAATTTCGGACACACGTGGGGAAATTGGATTATTCTAGGAGGTACTATTTATTCCTCTGGAATATTTGGCTATTATAGCCCAATACAAATCAATACAAATCAAAAGATTCAAAACTCTACTTATTTAAACTCCTACATATAGAAATATATGTCTACTAGAGGGAAACCGACTCCAACTCTATCTAAACCAACCGATTTGTTCTGATCTTCAACAAACCGATTCCATCTAAAACTGATTTGTTTCCAAACAGAACAGACCGACTCCCAAACAAACTGATATGTACCTTACCTGGTGCACACCCTCCTAGCCCAGGCCGACCTGGTTTGGGCGTGGGTGCACCTAGCTGGCATAGAACGCAAGGGAGATATCACCAAACATTCTCCTCTTGATCTAGACACATGCGTGTATCTCTTCCTTGTGTGTGTCCCGCTGAGTCCTTGCTGTATGGAGTCGTCGTTGCTCCCCTCTATCCTGAGCCTTCTTCGCAACGAGCCTCTCGTGTGGCGGACGCAAGTCCACTCCTATTTTCCATGTTAGAGGCCTGAGGGAGCCTCACGTGAGGGGGAGTGTTGGAGTGTGTAAGTGAATTGCCTACCCTTCCCCATCAGCTTAAACTTTTGGGTGCAACCGGTCAGCGCATAGTAGCTTAACATGGTATCAGAGTTAGAGGTCTCAAGTTCGAATCCTGGCGGAAGCAAGTCCACTCCTATTTCCACATTAGAGCCTCAAGGGTGCCTCATGTGAGGGGGAGTGTTGGAGTGTATAAGTGAATTGTCTACCCTTTCCCATCAGCTTAAGCTTTTGGGTGCAACTGGTCAGCGCATAGTAGCTTAACATGTTAAGCAAGCTATTATGCGCTGACCGGTTGCACCCAAAAGTTTAAGCTGATGGGGAAGGGTAGGCAATTCACGACACTCCAACACTCTCCCTCACGTGAGGCTCCCTCGGGCCTCTAATGTGGAAAATAGGAGTGGACTTGCGTCCGCCAGGATTCGAACACGAGACCTCTGACTCTGATACCATGTTAAGCTACTATGCGCTGACTGGTTGCACCCAAAAGTTTAAGCTGATGGGGAAGGGTAGGCAATTCACTTATACACTCCAAGACCCCCCTCACGTCAGGCACCCTTGAGCCTCTAACGTGAAAATAGGAGTGGACTTGCGTCTGCCAGGATTCGAACTCGAGACCTCTGGCTCTGATACCATGTTAAGCTACTATGCGCTGACCGGTTGCACCCAAAATCTTAAGCTGATGGGGAAGGGTAGGCAATTCACTTATACACTCCAACAGTGGGAGAAGGTTGTCTGGTCATTCCGCACGCTCTAGATCCTCCTAATCTGAGCCGTCGTCCTGCCTTCTATTAACCACTGTCACTTGCATGTCATCGCACATCCGGTCGTGCCCGTCACCCCCATGTGCATCATGCACTCGCCTGGCCTCCCGTTGCGGCCGCGCGTGATGACTAGGCGGCTAACAGAGATGTCCTAGGTGCAAACCAGCAGCATTTAAAAGGTGTCGCCTAGGCGCCTTTGCATTGCGGCCTGGACGTCATGGCTGTCGACTCGCCTAGTCGGACATCGTCGAGGCCGCCGCCTGTTGGAGTTCTAGACAATAATCAACACGAAATTTCAATAATAAACTGCTTCATTTATTCCTTGGGTTCCCCGACTATATATAGATCCCATACAGATAAAATCAAACTCAAACCTATTTGGGACTCTATCTAAAACATTTGACTCATACTCTAACTCTATCTTCAACTTTTCCCTAATCTGAGTTGGACTTTTCTAAACTCTATTATCTTCTAAAATATTCTAGAAACCAAGATTAATACTAAACAATCACCACTTAATCTTGTTTTATAGGACACACACTTTTGGATAGATTTGGGGTGGGCACATCTACACACCAGGTAGGCCTGGCCCAAAGGGCCCTTTCACAAATTATTTCGGCCCTTCTCAAAATTGAGGGTAAAAAAGAATACAAATTTGGCCTGATCCAAATCCGATCTGGTCCTTTCACTTTTAGTTCATTTTTTGGACCTTTTACCACCCCTACCCCCAGGATGGTCACATCTTCATCTTGGACAACTTAGGGATGGTCACATCTTCATCCCTGTGATGGGAACATCTGCACCCCGCCCACAAATTTGGGTTGGACACATCTTCAACCCCAGGTTAGACTCATCTTCATCTTGCTCGTCAGTTTAGGTTGGACACACCTTCAACCTACACCCGACCTCGAAATGAGTGCATCTTCTTTCTGATCACAATGACACCTACGAGACGAGCACATCATTCTCTCAGAACGAACACATCATCTCGAGAACGAATTTGATTGGGATGAACACATTGTCCCGAGCACTCTACTTTGCACAGACAGTTGTTGCCACCAGGTCAACCTGGCCCCTTCTCCACTTGACCAAACACCCCTACCAGATCAGACCCACAAGGCCCAACCCGGTTTCTCTTCTTCCTTCAGTTTTAACGTCAAACCAGCCCATCCTTCTTGTCTGGCCCACCAGGTACACTTGCTTCGCAACCAGCCTACAGGTCAACAGCTGATAGGCCCAACTCAGCCCACCACATGACCTGCTCCGTTCTCTTCCTTGTTCTTCTTCTTCCAGAGTGTCACTCGTTTGATCCCATTCGTCACCTCAGCTTCTTGGATAGCCTGTACAACGTGACTTCTCATGGGAGCACCAACATGTCGGGAGCCGATCGATTCTCTCCCATGCAAGCCAGTAACACGTGCCACACTTTCCTGCAATCCTCTTGTTCGCAATTTGGCCGCGCCTGGGATCCACCGCTCTCGAGCGCTGCACTCGCTGCGCCGGTCACCGTCTATGTCTTCCTCAGCACCTGCGCAATCCTCTGGCGTTGTGTTGCCCTATGTGCCTCGCCCAGAACAAACTTGGCCCGATCCGCGCGCCTTTCAAGTGTGGGACGAGACTCCGCTAAATCTCCAATGTTTACTCCGTCTAACCCCTCCAATCGCCACTTGCGCACGACCTACCCGTACCGCGTGCACCCATCGCTGTCGAATCTGGGTCATGTGTCGTCGAGACCGTCGCGAATCGACGATTCCTGCACGTCTCGTCCGGATCTCGTCTGGATCTGCGTCTGCCGGCGCCCGAGTCGCGCTCCTCCGTCGAAACTCGCCCGCGCCATGACATTTCCGCACCGTGTGTGCTCGTCCCGGTGGTTTCCCGCGCCTACACATCCGACGGTTCCAGCAGCACGTGCATGACTCCTGGGTGAGCGCGCCAGATCGGGAAGTCTCACTGACTCCCTAGCCGCCAGTGGCCACCCCCAGAAGCACACCCTCCTGGGGGCACCTGATCGCACCTTGAACCAGCATACCAATTGTTGGAATTCCGAACAATAATTAACATGAAATTTCAATAATAAATTGCTTAATTTATTCCTTGGTCTTACCCAACTATACATAGATCCCTTACAGATAAAATTAGACCAAAACCTATTTAGGACTCTTATCTAAAGCACTTGACTCAAACTCTAACTCTATCTTCAACTTTTCCCGAATATGAGTTGGACTCTTCTAAACTCTATTATCATCTAAAATATTCAAGAAAATAAGAGTAATACTCAACACCGCCACCTCCCAGTCCTAGGCCGTCGCCTCAACACCGCCGCCTCCCGGGATGCCGCTGCCTCCTCGATCCGTCGAGCGCCTAATCGGTCGCCTAGGCATTCAGACACTCATTTAAAACCTTGCTAACTAGTTGCCTAGCACTTTGGAGACACTGATTGTCAAAGTGTACCAACGACACTTTCCCCGGTACTTACTAAAGCATAGTACGCGGAGGTTCGTATTCGGTTGGGACGAGCGTAAGATCAAGAACAAGATGGTGACACAGAGGATTTTTACGTGGTTCAGGCCGCCTGAGTGTAATGCCCTACTCCACGGGAAGGTTGTTGATTATGTGTGTCTGTGCTGAGTATTAGTGGTTGCTTGTGTGCGTATGTGCTTAGTTGTTTTCTACAGTGCGACGCAACACTTTTATATGCCAAGGACTAGCCATTACAGAGCTTGCGTGGCCCGACAGGTGGCCCCGACTGTAGTTAACCACCTATACACGATCTACATGTATAAGCTGTGATTAATAGTGATAACACGCCTTAATGGCGGCGTTACCGGTACTAATAGTCCTTTGATCGTGTGTTATTAATACAGCATTAATGACACGTAATCAGGTCTTGTAACGGCTATTTAATGGCCTCTTGGGTCCGGAGGTCCTACACGTGGTAGCTCCGGAGCTTCCTTTTGTGGGGATGGAGTTGGGTCTTCCCAGCAGCAAGATTAAGAGCGACGACGATTTGTCGAGGGTCAGGATCTACACGGGGTGGTCCAGCAACTCCTTCAACAACTCGATCCGCTTTGGTAAGCTTCCCTTCAAGAAGGAAAGCGCCAGAGAGATCGTCTACTTCTCAGTGTACGCCATGGTGGGGTTGATCTCACCTTTTTCAAGCTTCCTCCTGATGTTGCTGGACTTCTACGGGCTCCA
Source organism: Tuctoria greenei (assembly GCA_036927565.1). Lineage (NCBI taxonomy): Eukaryota > Viridiplantae > Streptophyta > Magnoliopsida > Poales > Poaceae > Tuctoria > Tuctoria greenei. The sequence continues at coordinate 30,176,195 of JAYESD010000005.1, read as the reverse complement.
GCTTCAACACCTCGGCCCCCACTCATTCTTGCTAGTGGCAACTTTCATCCACTTCTGTGAGATGTGGGTGAGCGTGCCGCCAAGAATCGAGCTCTTTTGGACCTTCTTCAGGGTCCACGCTACTGGGAAGGGGAATGAGTTGGTCGGCTTCTACTACTTCGTGAAGCGCAAGAATTCTCCCTTCAAGTACTTGAAGGTCTTCCCCTCCGGGAAGTGGGACAACTGGAAGAAGGACTGGGTGGTCATCATAGTGGATCATCACGACAGGCTGGAGTTGCCTAAGAACCTCTCCAATGTCGACACCGATGCGTGGAATGCAGCTCCGGAATTGTCTGAAGCATACAAACCCGTCCTGACTAGGATTCGGCAGTGCGTGGAGGTTGGAGTGACCCCTCAGATGGTCTTCGATAGCTTCCTAGTCAACAGGTGGGCTCCGTTGAAGAAGGAATGGCCTGCTTGGGCATGCAACAGCGAGATGGACCACAACCGGATCGAAATTGGTCTCCAGACTAATTTGGATGAAAATGCTTTGAAACTCCATCTCCAGAAGCTTCATCACAGAGCCATCACCCAGGACGCCCTGACTCTGCCAGTGGACTTCCTCCCTCTGAACATGGTTCCTGAGTTCAGAAGGGGGCTTCGAAAGGGCATGTCGGAGCTGGACGACCTCGGTTTGGTGGAGAAGCGCGAGATCTCCGGGATTTCTATTCCCGGAGCTTTAGAAAGGAGGGCTCCTACTGCTTCAAGTCAGAGGGTCGATGACGCCGGCCAAGAAAAGGGCAAGGTGCTGGCCGAATCTTCCAGCCAAAAGAGGAAGCTGAGACACGCTGATGAAAGCTCCATTAGGTCAGCTCCATCTCCATCTTCATCTTCCCCCCGATCGAGCCAAGCTTCGGCGGCCAAAACTTCTTCGGAGCCAGCATCCATGAGGGGCGCTAGCTCCGGAAAGTCGACCCCGACCCCAGTGCCAGCTACAAGCTCCAGGTCCGGGGGTCCTTCCCCAGCCGAGGGAAGTCCCGGTTGAGGCGACTGCAACTCCCGCGGCAAGCTCCCGGCCGAGGTCTGGAGTCTCTACCTCTCCAAGTCCGGTGGACTCTGACTTCGGGCCACAGAAGAAGAAGTTTCGCGACAACTGGAGCGGAAGCTTCCCAAGGTATGCATTGTCTTCTCACCTTGATTTGCTATTTTTATCTTTACCATGTTTTGAATTTTTTGATCTTTTGTTCCCAGAGTATCGAAAAAGAGTATCGAAAAATAAGGCTGAAGCTCCAGCCCCTACTGCAGCAACTGAGGCTGTGCAGGCAGAGGCTCCTGCTTTGACCCCTGCACGTCACCCAGTGGTGGCTGAGGACACGACAGCTCCGGTGCCAGCTGTCGTTGAAACAAGTCCAGCAACAACGCCAGAAGTTCTCGTGGTAGCGCCGGACCATGGGGAAGAGACTCTTGAAGAAGCGCCAACGGTTTCAGAGCTGGCGGCTGAGGCTCTGACATCGGAGCCGGAGATGGCAGAAGCTCCGGCATCCGAGTCAGAAGTAACTGAAGCTCCGACGTCCGAGCCGGAAGTAGTTGAAGCTCCGGCATCCGAGCCGGAGGTAGTTGAAGTTTCGGCGTTTGAGCCGGAGGTGGTGGGAGCCCCGGACGAAGCTACAATGCCAGCCGTGGAGGTGATTACTCCAGAGGTGTCCATGTCCGAGCCGGAGCACCCAGAGGAGGCGGTTGCAGGTCCTCCACCCACCAAGCCAACAATTAAGGATCCAGCAGGGGAACCTTCCTCATCGGCTCCGAGTGCTATGGAGGTGGAGGAGCTTCCGACGATCGATCCAGTCGACGTGGAGTTGCTGTAGAGGGAGCTCGCGCCTTGGGGCCCCTCAGTCGTCTTGGAAGACCCGTTAGAGCTGGCAGAGGAGATCCAGACTGGTCCGGAGCCAATTCCTTTGGCGTTGTCTATAGACAACGCCTGCTCCAGTCTCCGTCAAGTCCAGCTTGCCTTCGATCATGACAGCAAGGTCTTAAAAGAAGAGTGATGAGTAGGTTTAGGCCCGAACTTCCGAAAGTTAATGATAAGTCAATTGAGGTGGAGAACTCGACGTTGATGATCCGCGACACTCGAGCATCTCGAATACCTCTGAAATCACTACACCACCGCTCCGTTGGCTATCAATCATGCTGCACACGCTTGACCTCACCAAGAAGGCTAATCCCTGCAAGTGCAACCAAGAACACAAGCAAGAACGTCGAAGACACGATCTGAAATCGCGAAGTTGGGGTCTCACAAACCGTAGAACGGCCATATTATTGATCTAAGCAAAATCCACCGAATATGATCAGCGGCTGCAGTATTTAAAGGCTAGGGTTCGGCCAAAACACGCTTAGACACGTCCCTAATGGACTCATACGGGATACAAGGCCCAAAGGCCCGATTCCGTGACGCAGCACCGAAGAGAAATCTGGACTCGACTTGTTTCGACAATTCCCAATGACTCCGGAGGAATTTTTAGGTGGGACCATAACATTGGAAAGTTTATCTTCTCCTCTTTCCGTGCATATGTGGCACGTCGAAAACAGAGTCCGTATGCATCCTGGGCGTCCGTTTTAAGGTGGACTGCTCCTGGACCCCAAGTTGAACTCGAGTCCGAGTTGTAAACTAATTCCATCAACTTGTGGACGTCCCAGCTGGTTCTCCACATTCCCAAGGCCTCTTCCCTTCAATTGTTGATCTTCTCCATTGTTCCTAATAACAATTAAATCATCACATACCAATCTATTCTCAAACTCACATGCAAAGGAAGTTAGGAGCGAGTTCACTTGCTGATTTATTAACTGTGCTCGTGCTCTTGTGATTGGTCCTTGCAGTTCAATGTGCATCCCCACTGTTGTGATTTCCTCATCAAATAGCACCGCACCCTGAGGCGTAGGCGCAACAGACTTTACGTCGAGACCAAGCTGACGCAATCAAGGCTTGCGGACCAGCGGGAGTGGATTGAGAAGGAGAAGGTCCGGCTAATGTGGTGGGACCGCGTGTTGAATGAGCGAGAGGCTGCCATCAAGGCCCGCGATGAGAAGACTCGGGAGATTCTTGACCATGCTCATCAGGTCAGGGAATTAGCCGATAGCTGCTCAGAGAGCCTCGAGGAAGTTAGGGAGCAACTCGAGAAGCGTCAGGCAGCCCTCGAGAAAAAAGAGGACGAGCTCCTGGAGAAGGAAGAGGACCTCGTGAAGCAGGAAGAGGAACTCGCCCAGAAGATGTCTATGGGGGAGCAAAGCTTAGCTGATCGCGCCGAGCAATTTAGGCTCCGGAGCGAACAAGAAAAAGAGAGGATTTGACTGATTGGGGAGAGTGTCTCCAAGAGAGAGACTGACATCTCCAATCGGGAGGAAAAAGTGAAGGGCAGTGAGAAGGAGTTGGCGGACCGTCGAAACTGCATCTACCTCCGGAAGACGGAGCTTGCTGACTGTGAAAAGCAATTGGCCGAAAGGATCCAGCAGCATGCTAAGGAGCTCGAGCGCTTCGCCTGGGAAGGTTCGAAGCTTGCAGCTGCTAAAAGGTCGTTGGAGGAATTAAGGAGCTTGAGAGCAACTGAGTCCCAGTGAGTCTAAGACTTCTTGAGCAAGCTAATGAAGCTCTGGTGCCACTTGACTTCAGTCCGGTACATCTGGCTGATCCGGCACCGGATCTGGACAAGGCGCTGGTGTCATTGAGCTCTGCCGCCAACAAGCAGGATGCAATGGGTGACATCATCGTCGACCAACTGGAGACGGAGGGGAAGTCTCTCGCCAAGAACGTCGCCAAATATGTGCTAACGTGTTTCAAAAGTTGGGACCTCCAACTGTCTCTAGCTCCGGTAGTCGAAGGACCCGTTGCTGAGGAGGAAGATGCCGCCAGCGCTAGCGTTCAAGAAGCTACCCAAACAGTTGCCTCGTTCTTCCATAGGACCCCCAGTAGTTAGGTCTTTTTTATTCTTGCCTTCACTTTTAATCCTCCAATTTTGAATGAAAGAAATTCAATCCTTTGAATGAATGAATTCCATTTTCTCATTTTGTATATGTCTTCAATGTATTGCCCTTTATATTGTTAGCGCCCTAGTAGATGTGCACAATTTGATTGCAGACATGTACCAAAAGGATTTGACAATGTCTTGATGACTCAATAGCTTCGAATTCGTAGCTAGTACGTTAGCTCAGAGTTCCGAGTCTTGCAACTGACATCTCCAGGGACCCTTTGTTGCATCGACGGCGGGCCTCCTAGAAGTTGTCGGAGGTTGGTAGGTCTGACAGCGCCCACTGTCAACGCTTATAACGTTGACGGCGAGCCCCCTGGGGGTCGTCGGGGTTTGGTAGGTTCGACGGCACCCAGTGTCAACGCTTAGAAGTCGACGGCGGGCCCCCTGGGAGTTGTCGGAGCTTGGTAGATCTAACGCCGCCCACTGTCAATGCGTAGAACATTGACGGCGGGGCCCCTGGGGGTTGTCGGAGCTTGTTAGGTCCGATGGCGCCCACTATCAACTTTTTGAATGTCGACGGCGGGCCCCATGGGGGTTGTCGGAGCTTGTTAGGTCCGACAGCATCCACCATCACCAATCGAATTGCCATTGAATATTCATTTTTCCTGCGCATAAAAGACAAGAAAAACAGTAAAATTGTCCTCTCATCTACAACTTATTTGCGGCTTATTATCCTTCCTTGAATTTTAGATCCTGGGGAATTTAACATGATGACATAAGTGTATTAATTAAATCTCTTTAGGTCTGAATGCCGGAATTTAACATGATGACATAAGTGTATTAATTAAATCTCTTTAGGTCTGAATGCCTTGCGGGCCCGCTCTACTGGTACTTGCCAGGATATAGGTAGAGTGGCGTACTTAGGGTGCCTGACCAGTCTAAGTCGATAGCACACTCCGGACATGTCATTGGCTTTGATTTTCAGGCGAGTAGACCATGCAGCAATGCTAAGACCCAAAAGAGGATTACTAATACAACTTATATATCACATAAATACCTTGGACTAAATTCCAAGCGGATTGCATAAATTTGTTATAGACAAGAAGGTAAAAATAATTGAGCTTGTACAAATGAAATGCACTTAGAGTCTGTCCGTATAAAATTTTTCTCATTAAGGTCCGAATTACAGGGGAAGACAAGGACACACCTAAAGTACACGACCAAGTTAAGTATGCTATTCGTCTTGATCTATCCCAGGGAGGGTAAAGACACACCTCCGTGTAGCAAAGCATAAAACTTACGGAGGTGTTCGATGTTCCATCGATTGGGAAGCGGAGTCCCATGCTCTGTCGTCAAGCGAACGCATCCAGGGCGGCATACTTTGATAACTCGGAAGGGACCTTCCCAGCCTAGGGATAGTTTGTTCATCCCTTCTCGAGTCAGTATTCTCCGCAGCACTAGATCGTCTTCTTCTAATTGTCGGTTACACACGAACCTTTGATGATAACGCCAGAGTGCCTGGTGGTATCGTGCATTCCGAACAGCTGCTTGGTACCTTCCCTCGTTGACGAGGTCCAGGTCTTCACGCCGGAGCTTGTCCTGTGCGGCTTCGTCGAGGGTCCGGACACGGAGAGACTCCATGGTGATCTCCGGAGGAAGAACTGTTTCGGCTTCGTACACCAAGAATAAAAGTGTCTCTCCAGTAGCCCGATTAGGTGTTGTCCTGCTTGCCCACAACGTAGACGAAAGCTCTTCTATCCAGTTGGCACCATGTTTTTTGAGGCGCTCATATGTGCGCGTCTTGAGTCTCTTGAGTATTTCTGCATTTGCTCTCTTAGATTGGCCATTGCTTGTCGGGTGAGCTACTGATGCGTAGCTGACTTGTATGCCAAGATCTTCGCAATGCTACACTTGTAAACTGGGTTCCATTGTCAGTAATGACTTTATTCGGAACTTCAAATCTGCAGACTATGGACTTCAAGAACTTGATAGTTGATTGCTTGTTGATTGTAACAACTGGAGTAGCTTCCGGCCACTTAGTGAACTTGTCAATAGAGACATACAAGAATCTGTAACCTCCGACAGCTTTTGAGAAAGGTCCCAAAGTGTCCATCCCCACACAGCAAATGGCCATGTAGGAGGTATCATTTGCAGTGACCGAGCCGGTGTGTGAATCTGTTTCGCGTAGAACTAGCACGCTTCACACTTTTTTACCAGCTTAACTGCATACTGGAGTGTTGTAGGTCAGCAGAAGCCATGCCAGAAGGTTTTACCAACCAACGTGCGAGAAGACGCGTGGTTCCCACACTCACCTCCATGGATCTCCGCGAGGAGCTCGCGGCCTTCTTCTCAGGAAATGCACCGCATTAGAACGCGGTTGGCACCGCGTTGGTAGAGATCCCCTTCTACCAATGTGTATCTTTTAGCCAATCTGACAATTCGGTCAGCGGAAGCACCGTCTTCAGGAAGGATGTTGTCTTTCAAGTAGCTCTGGATTTCCGAGATCCATGCATCAGAGCTGACTTGAACTTCTGAATCTTGCGTACTGGGTTGCTCGGAGCTTCCTGCAACACCTACAATCCTTGGTGGGCGCCATGGTAACAGGGCCACCGGTACTGCCAGCTTCGAGGTGCTGGTCTCGCCCCCCTCACTCAATTCGGCAGGCTGAGCAGCAGGTCATGAACAATCTCCTAACAAAAACTCTGTCAGGAGCTTGAGCTCCGGTTGAAGCTTTCGTCGAGAGTTCATCAACTTCAGCGTTGTTGAGACGCTGGACATGATAGAGGTCGAGGACAAAGAAGTCCTTCTGGAGCTTCTGGACCTCAAGGAGATAAGCAGTGAGTTGGGGGTTGTTGCAACTGTATTCACCTTTGACTTGCTTGATGATGAATTGCGAGTCACCCTTCACCAGCAACTGCTTGACGCCATATGATTGTGCCACATTGAGTCCATAGATGAGAGCTTCGTACTACGCCATATTATTGGTTGCCTTGAAGTCAAGGTGTACCATGTATTTTACCTTCTCCCCAGTCGGAGCGAGCAGAAGGAATCTAGCTTCGGCCCCCTGCTTCTGCACGAAGCCGTCGAAGTAGAGAGTCCAGTGAGGCTTAGTGAATATCGAGACCTTAGGTTTTGGCTTCTGCTCACTGAGGCCCCCTGGAGTTGATGAAGAAGGAGTCCATTCCACCACGAAGTCAGCCAGTGCCTGACTCTTGATAGCACGTCAAGGCAGGAATTTGAGATCGAATTTTGCCAGCTCCGCAACCCACTTGGTGATATTTCCAGTAGAGTTTGGGTTATGCAATATAGCACACAGTGGAAAGGAGGTTACCACTGATATCTTGTGGGCTTGGAAGTAGTGATGTAGCTTTATTGAGGCAATAAGTACTGCATACAGCAGCTTATGCACCTTAATATAACGAGTTTTGGCATCGTGGAGTACTTCACTGATGAAGTACACTGGCCGCTGGACAGTTTGGGCCCTCTCGGAGGGGCCCAAAGCTTTTTCTCCATCAACTCGAACCTTTCCGGAGGTGTCCATATCTTCTTATTGAGCCACACGGTCCCTCTCGAAGGGGTTCGGACCTTGTTCTTCATCAGCCCAGACCTGAGGGGTCCGAACCTTATTCTTGTATTGCAAGAACTCCCTCAACTGAGAGAGGTCGATCATCAGGCCTCTTGTCTTTAGGATCCGTGTCTGGGGGCTAGGACTCAAACTCGCCTTCAGGTAGCTCCGGACAATCCCGGAGGGATCTAGGCTCCAGAGCTGAAGATGGCTTCGGTCTCTCCGTGACTAGGACCATGCTGACAACCGCCGTAGTTGCCGAAATATAAAGTAGAAGAGGCTCACCAGGTTCCGGAGCTACCAGAATTGGTAGTGCGGTGAGGAGCTGCTTGAGCTCTTGAAACGTCTTATGTGCTTCTTCGGACCAATGGAGTGGTCTGGACTTCCTCAATAGTTTGAAGAAGGGAAGTGCCCGCTCCGCCAGTCTTGAAATGAACCGGCTGAGCGCAGCTAGACATCCATTTAGCTTCTGGACGTCCTTGACGCGGGTTGCGGGCCGCATCTCTTCAATGGCCTTGATTTTCACTGGATTTGCCTCAATTCCTCGGTGAGTCACCAAGAAACCAAGGAGCTTTCTGGAATTGACCCCGAAGACGCACTTGTCCGGGTTGAGCTTCGTACGCGTCAAGCGCAACTTGTCGAAGACGGCTTGTAGGTTTTCAAGGAGTGATTCCTTGTTCGTAACCTTGACGACGGTGTCATCGATGTAGACTTCCACCAAGTCTCTAATGAGCTCTCCAAATGTTTTGTGCATGGCTCGCACAAAAGTTGAAGCGGCGATTTTGAGACCGAAAGGCATGGCAGTGTAACAATATAACCCATCTACTGTAATGAATGCAGTATGCTCTTCATCTTCCCTAGACATTTGAATATGATGATACCCAAAATATGTGTCTGGGAAACACAGTGACTCACACTCGGAGGTAGAATCCATTATCTGATCTATTCTAGGAAGTGGAAATGGGTCTTCTGGGCATGCCTTATTCAAGATGGTGTAGTCGATGAACATTCGAACCTTCCCGCCGGCCTTTGGTACAACGACTGAGTTTGCCAACCACCGTGGATGGTGAACCTTCCGAATGAAACCAGCTTCGAGCAGCTTCTTGATTTCTTGTCTCATAAAGTTCTGCCGCTTGACAGATTGCTTCTGGAGGTTCTGATGTACTGGTCGTGCATTGCAGTATATCTCCAGGCTGTGCTCGATCACCTCCCTAGGGATCCCATGCATCTGTGATGGTTGCCATGCAAACACGTCGACATTCGCTCTGAGGAAAGTGATGAGGGCGAGTTCCTATTTGTCGTACAGACCTCTCGATATACGGGTGGTATGAGCAGCATCGAAACCGATTTGGATGACTTTGACGGATATGTCGATGTCGTCGCTTGGCTGCACGCGAGGTGCAGAGGTTGAGCAGTTTGCTCCTTGCCGGATCCTTTCTCCTGCGTTGTTGCAAGCGCGTAGAGTTCTTCCAGTGCGGTGACTCCAGCGGTACGATCCCCACGGATCTGGAGGACGCCTGAAGGAGTTGGCATCTTCAACACCAAGTAACTGTAATGAGCTACGGCCATGAACCTATACAGGGCTAGCCTGCCTAGGATGGCGTTGAATGAAATGCTGATGTGCGCTACATCGAAGACCAACTTCTCGGACCTATAGTTGTCCCGAGTCCCGAATGTCACCGGGAGTGTAACTGATCCGAGAGGAGTGATAGCTCCCGGACCTACCCCGGAGAAAGGACGTGAAGGACGAAGGTCCGAGAGGCTGAGCTAGAGCTTCACGAATGCCGCATAGCTGAGGAGGTTGAGCGTTGCACCTCCGTCTATCGAGACATGATAGAGCTAGATGTTGTTGATAGTCGGAGAGACCATCAAGGGCAACTGACCAGCTCCAGTCATGTTCTTCGAACAATCCGAAGCATCGAAAATGATGGGTATGTCCATCCACTTCTGATGGGGTTCTGCCTTGGTAGTAGGAGCTGCGGCGGCCATCTCTCAAAGCATAGTCTTGAAAATGCGCCGGGAGGTAATATCCCAGGACCCTCCATATATCATATGGAGAGTTTTCCGACGCTCGTTGTCGGAGACATCAGAATCATTGTCGACAGTGTTGTAGATGGCCTTCAGGACCTTCTTGGGGCCCTGGAAGCCTAGCTCCTGATCAGTCGGAGCTTTGTCGACCTTCTGCTTTCCTTCTCGTTGACGGAAAGGAGCTTCGTCCGGGCGCCTGTTGTTGCGCTCAACAAGATGCTTGACCTCGCGACGGTCTTTGAGATTGTGAGTGTCTGTTTTGTGGATTAGACACCATATTTTCTCTTTGCCGTCATTCTCAAATGATGGTTGTGGACGTTTTTTGGGGAGCTGCAGCTGCAGCAGTAGGTGTGTTGGCCAGCGACTTTTTCTTGCCGTTGGATTTCTTCTTTTTCTTCTTCCTACTGTTGGAGGCAGTAGCTTCAACTTTGGAGGAGGATTTACCAGCTTTCGTAGTTGATTTAGAGTGCATCACACGACCCTCTGCAGCCCTAGCACATTTGTCGGCTATGCTGAAGAGTTCTGCGACGCTGCTGACATCTTTGGTTGTCAGCTTCTCCAGCATCTTCTTGACTCTAACTCCATGTCGGAATGCAACAACGACAGGGTCGTTGGAGATAGAAGGAATAGTGTTCCGTACCTGAGAAAACCATTGGATGAACGATCGGAGCGATTCTCCCGCCTTCTGTTGTACGATGAATAAGTTCGGCTCTGTGCTAGATCGGGTGTAGGAGCTACCAAAGTTGGCAGTAAACTGGCGGCAAAGTTCCTCCCACTATAAATGGAGTTAGGAGGAAGACTCATGAACCAGAACCTTGTTGTCCCGGTTAGAGCCGCTGGGAACTAGTTGGACATCACGGCCTCATTGCCTCCGGCCGCGAGGATAGCGGTGAAGTAGATCTGAAGAAATTCGATGGGGTTAACTGTCCCGTCGTACTTCTCCGGCAAACGAGGTCGGAACTTAGGTGGCCAGTTGGCCATGTGAAGATGCATGGCAAGGGCTGAACAGCCGCCCCCCACTCTCAAAGGAGAAGGGTTTTCCCGAGCCTCCCGCCTCTCGCGGGCACACTCCATAAGGACGCAGTTGTCCTGCTGCCTGTATCAGCGGTCGAGCTCTGACCGGAGATCATGATCTTATGCTTCTTCTTAAAGGGGTTATGCCACTCCGAGTCCATCAGTGTTGAAGGAATGGACAGAGACAGGCAAAGACAAAGTGCTGATTTGACTACCGATAGAGAGCAGAGCTAGAGACAAGATGCCTAGGACCTGGAAGGTCGAGAGCCTCGACGCCGTATGAGTGTGGCGTGTCCTGGAGGGCAGTGACGTCACTAGCTAGGAAGGCGCACATCTCCTGTGCTGTGACGCCTGAGGACCAAGTCTACCAGACAAGGTCTTATTCCTTGAAGGTGCCTACCCAGCAGGGGGCGGACCTTCATTGTTGATGGCATCGGCCGCGATTGCAACCAAATGCTCCACATCAGCGTGCCACTGTTTCATCACACCCTGAGGTGCTCCGGGCGCCGGTGGACGCTGAAGAAGAGTCTGCGCTGCATTTAGCGCGTTCTCAGGGACGTTCGTCGATGCAGTGACCGACGCGAAGACACCATCCTGTTGTCCAGCATTGTTTGCCAGAGCAGTTGGTGGTGGTGGTGGAATGACACCCGCTGAAACAACGGTGTTGGCTGACTGCTGCACGTTGGAGGGATTCCCCCCAATAGGCTGCTCAACCAAGTTGTTGGACGAATTTGCAGCAGAGTTCACCATCTTGAAATCTCAGGCGCCCCTACCTGGCGCGCCAAATGTCGAAGTGTAGCAACAACACTTCCCCCGGTACTACTAAAGCATAGTCCGCGGAGATCCGTATTCGGTTGGGACGCGCGTAAGATCAAGAACAAGATGGTGACACATAGGATTTTTACGTGGTTCGGGCCGCCTGAGTGTAATACCCTACTCCACGGGGAGGTTGTTGATTGAGTATGTGTGTCCGTGGCAAGTGTCAGTGGATGCTTGTGTGTGTATGTTCTTAGTTGTTTTCTACCGTGTGATGCAACTCTTTTATATGTCGAGGACTGGCCATTACACAGCTTGCCTGGCCCAACAGGTGCCCCCGGCTGTAGTTAACCACCTATTCACGATCTACATGTACAATCTGTGATTAATATTGTGATAACGCGCCTTAATGGCGGCGTTACTAGTACACGTAATCAGGTCTTGTAATGGTTATTTAATGGCCTCTTGAATGTTCGCGCCTTTGGAGATCTTGTAGTCTTCCTGTTGCAAGCTTAGGTCTGGAGGTCCTACACGTGGCAGCTCTAGAGCTTCCTTTTGTGGGGAAGCAGGTCTGGGACCACTTGACCCGTGGCGGCACTGGAGCTTCCCTCTATTGGAGGTTAGGTTCGAGATTGTTGTACACGTGGCGGTACTGAAGCTTCCCAGTGAAGAGAGGTAGGTCCGGTCTCGCAGGACACGTGGCAGTACCGAAGCTACCCAAATGAGGAATGCGAGCCTAGTGCTGTCAGATGCGTGTTGCCCCAGAAGTCTTCAACTCGGACATAGGAACTCTTAGGTTTTACTTGCGGTATCAGGAGGTACCCGGTACGTAGGGTACCGACACTGATCCTTCTCGCGTTGGTGCAATTAACGATCGTGCTGAGTGTTGCCCAGCTTTACTAGTATAGAAAAGCAGTATGTAAATTATTACTCTATTTGTGGCATACATAATTGCTGAGATAGAGTAATAATTTATGTAATGCATATCAGAAGCTTCGTCATCAGCAGTGCAATCAACAATCGTATTGACCAGCTTTATGAGCATAGAAATGTAGAGCGATCATGAGCCAAATTTCTAGGAACATTCTATTCCCTAAGTTTCGTTTTACTGCCTCCTCCCATGTCAACCTTGGTCGCCCCTACCTCTCCTAATATTTCCTTCACTCTTTTGGATCCCACTGTGTTTGGAGATCTCCGTTGAATATACCCAAACCACCTTAGTCGGTATTGGACTAGATTCTCTTCAATCTGTGTCACCTCAACCCTGTCATGTATCAGCATGTTCCTAACTCAGTTTTTTCTTGTGTGGCCGCATATCCACTGTAACATGTGCATCTTGTGATACTTATTTGTTGGACATGTTGCTTTTTAGATGATCAACATTCCACCTCATATAGCATCACGACGTATCTTTTAGCTTTTCCACTTGTATGCCACAGTAATTAGTATTCATAAGGTTTGTTTGTGAACGCATGGAATCTTGCAGGATCTGAGTTTGTAGAACAAAGTGGTTTAAGCATCTAATTTTGTCTTAAAAATGGGACAAGATGGCTCATCCATACACCAGAAATCTACCCTAGATCCAGAACCAATGATCTTGGAGCCAGTGATAACCAGGTCCAAGACTTTGGAGTGGAAGCTCCCCAAGATGCTCCAACACCTCATTACCTCCTATTTAAATGATGTCATAAATTTTGACAGCTAGCATTTCGAAGATATTCTAGCAATTTCCAGATAACAAGGTTTTTCTTTTCAGTACTGCAAATCAAGCTGGCTGTCTGACAACTGGCAAAATTTATAGAAAAAATAGATTAAATTTACAGATACCTTTGACATTCGGTCAACAGAACTTTTTGATAAACTAAATTTATGATCCCCTCATGAACTTCTCGTTTCTTCTTCATCACATCTAGCCACTGATTAGAACCCTACAAGCGGATGAAAAATTTGATAATTCTTGTCTGACACATTTGGATGAACCCATTTTGCAATACTGATTCACGATGATTACTTTTAAGTCAAGAAAACTATATTTAGTGGCATTGATGTATTGTTGCAAACATAGGATAAATATCCTAAGCGTATGATGTTAAAAAGGAGAAAAAGAAAAGTTGTTCTGCATTGCTTTAGTGTTTCTTACTTTAGCAGCTTCACCTTCAGCCTCTAAAATAATTTGTTTCGGCCTGGTCATTGATTCAGAATGAGAAGTCCCATTCGATGACACAAAATAATAAATAGGTGCAGAATCAAGTTTTGAGAGCCAGAGTAACTACCGAAATGATTTGAGGCGTTCCGAGAATGCAAGAGCTGAAAGCTCATCTGACCAAAGAACATCCCTGAAAATTGGATGAAGCCCTTCGCGAGGCAAATCTTTCACCCTTCTGATAGATTCCTTCGAAGGCATAGCTCGAGTCTTCAAATACAACCGGAAAGCATTAGAACATGGCTTTTCTAATGCAATCAGTTATGTGCATTCACTAATGACTCCTTTCAATCCGTCAGAGACAAGATCAAGGACTGTTTGAGGAAAACGCCCAAACACTGATTAACTACTACAAAAAGCATTTTTACAGGCGCCTCAATTTTTCAAACACAGGCGGTCCTTAAAAATATGCGACTGTGATGACGAATGATATAATAACCGTCTGTGATGAAAGAACAACACAGGCGGATTTTAAAGAACAACCGTCTGGGTAAATACATGATCTTCAGAATCGGTTCTTAATTAAGAACCGTCTGTAATGCAACGAACTTCACAGACGGATTTTAAGAAACAACCGTCTGGGTAAATACATGATCTTCACAGACGGTTATTAATTATTAACCGCCTGCAATGCCATGAACTTCACAGACGGATTTTAAGAAACAACCGTCTGGTTAAATACATGATCTTCGTTGGCGGTTCTTGATTAATAACCGTCTGTAATGCAATGAACTTCACAGATGGATTTTAAGGAACAACCGTCTGAGTAAATACATGATCTTCGTTGGCGGTTCTTAATTAATAACCGTCTGTAATGCAATGAACTTCATAGCCGGTTCTTGATTATATAACAACGGCCTAAGAAGATCATGTATTTTCAGTGGCGGTCATTGTTTAATTATCATAAGCGGTTTTCATTGAAATTACAGGGATGTAGTTGCAATTATATATCACAGCCGCATGTAGTCGTGCAGGCAAAATTGTATCAGGAAAAAAACACAGATGAGCTAGCGGATACTAGTAAAGTAATGCATTATAGGAAATGCTCGATCACCAGTGAGGCTGGCTTAATTGTGATAATACACCATTAGAGGCTTTACAATTGTTCAAAGATAATTTCTTTACACACTGAACAAAAATCATGCTACATTCATTGTAGATCGACGATGAAGCTCCCATCGATCAATCTAAATTGTACCGTCCTGCTTGCTCCCGAACACGTCTCTTATATTCCGCTGGATCCTGAAAATATTGACATTATTTAAATTAACAAATGTCGAAGGAGGAATGAATAACCTACATTGGTCACTAAGTCAAAGTGTCATCTAACCTTGATAAGTAGATTATAGCAATCATTTTCAACATCAGGCACATTTGGCTGATGCAGCAAACGCTGAACTTCAAGTAGTATAGTTTTGATTGTAAAAGCACTGCACCACCCCTACGAAATATAATTTAAGCAATATAAGAAACCAGTTCAAATAAGTTCGACAAAAATTATAAGTAATAATTACATGAACAAAATAGGTCTATCTTACAGTCTCTTGATCAAGAATCCCGATGCAGAGTGCTCCCGAACGATGGACATTTGGGTGGAAGAACCCAAATGGAAAGGAGCATCTTGGAGGCACCAAGGGATAGTCCTCAGAGAAGGAGATTGTCAGGGGGTAGTAACCATCTTCCCATTCAGTCTGCAAAAGAAATTTATTAATAGGAGGACGATAGTTAAACTCATATTGTGCTTGTTCTTCATGACTTACCCCTTCTTTACCGGGGACGATGCACTGCCACTTCAATAAATCTCCCGATTCAGGCTTCGCAGAGAAACCCTACGCGGAGAAATTGAAAATACCAAAAACAAACAACACGGAAAAACAAACTACAGTTAAGTTCATCAGTCCATTACAGATACATATGTATATACAACCATGTGACCGGTGTGCCATATGTACATACATGGGGATGGTTCTTGCGCCACGCCAAGCGCTCCTCCTTCAATCGGCTACACGCCCGAGACATCATTATCTGAAGAAAGACCAAGCTTCCAAACTTCCAAATCATTGAGTCCAAACGCATATGTACACAAATGCAAAAGGACACAATCCATATACCAACATTGTTCTAAGTTGATTTCAGAAGATACAAATATATACAATATATATCATCTCGCATTGCTATATACATTTTTTCCAGCATTGACATCTTCTCGCATATAGGGTTTCAAATTCTTTTTAATGCTTCTCTCTACGCGCTTGATGTTTTCTGGTTCGGTGAAAAGGTACATCTCTTCATACTGATTATATTCCTCTTCATTATCTCCCACATTGTCAACCCCAACAATATTTTGCTTTCCAGAAACAACTACGTGCAACTTCTCAGTTTCTGGATCTTGAACATAAAAAACTTGTGCAACATTATCGGCGAGAACCCACAGGTCATCTTTGTAACCCACTTTATTCAAGTCTACCAGTGTCAGTCCGTAATTGTCCACTTTCAAACCATCAGGATGTTTGACCCATTGGCACTTAAATACGGGCATTACCATTCTTTCGCCATAATCGAGTTCCCATATTTCCTCTATGAACCCGAAGTATGTGGTCTTCTGCCCTTGCGAATCATAAGCCTCAATACGAACACCACTATTTTGTGCAACACTCTTACCGTCTTTTTCTTTAGTGTAAAATGTGTAACCATTGATGTCATATGCTTGCCATGATGTTACCAAAGCAGATGGGCCACAAGCTAACTTTTTCATTGTTGCCTCTTCTATAGTGTTTCCGTATGATATATTTTTGTCCATTAACCATTCAGTGAAACATCTTCTGTGCTCTTTCATGATCCAGTCCTCTTTGCGGTCTTGGTTTTTATCACGAAGCTCAATTTGGTGTTCCTCGATGTACGGCTCAGCTATTGCGAGCTGTTGTAGTACACCAAAATGTGCACGGTGTACATTCTTGTAATCTTGAACAATAAAAGTTTTCTTACCCACTTTGCCTCTCCCACGTAGTCTACCCTCATGTACCGGTATAGGCACACCTATCGATTTTCCATCTTTGATGTAATCAGCGCAACCCTCAATCACTTCTTCAGTGGTGTATCCTTCCATAATTGAACCCTCTGGGTGAGCACGGTTCCGCACATAACCTTTTAATACTCCTAAATATCTCTCCAACGAAAACATATGATGTAAATATAGTGGCCCCAATGCTTTTATCTGATCAACAAGATGTATGATTAGGTGTACTTGCATATCAAAAAAGGATGGTGGGAAACACATCTCAAGCTTGCACATTGTCTCGACGATGTATGTTTTCAGATAGTCTAAATCTTCACGTGCTATCACCTTTTGCGATACTGCATTGAAGAAGTAACACAAACGTGTGATGACAACTTTTATATGCTCAGGTTTGATTACTCTTATTGCAATGGCAAGGAAAACTGTCATCATCATGTGACAGTCGTGAGAATTATAACCGAATAAAGACAAGTCTTTCATCGAGACTAGTTTGCGGATATTGGATGAGAAACTTGTGGGAACTTTGATCCCACGCAAGCATTCGCAAATTGCTTTTTTCTCTTCTAGCGTCAAGTTGTAGCTGGCTGGGGGAAGGTAATGCTTCCCGTTCGCCTTTTCTACTGGATGAAGCTCTGGTCTCAAATCAAGATTTACTAGGTCCATACGTGAATTTAATCCATCCTTTGTCTTCCTCGGCATGTCCAGCAAGGTCCCAATGATGCTGTCAAATACATTCTTTGTAACGTGCATCAAATCAATACTATGGCAACATTCCAGATTCTTCCAATACGGAAGATACTTGAAAAAAATTGATTGTTTCTTGAAAGCCATGTCAGTTGTATCATCCGAAGATGTACTTTTCTTTCTCTTAATTCCTTTACTCTTTTTTCCCTTACCGAAAGCAATATGAATGTTCTTGACCATTTCAAACACAAGTTTTCCACTGTAAGGTTTCGGTGCAGTATCTTTTTCGATTTTGTTATCAAATTGTTCTTTCATCTTCCTATACTTGTGTGTATCTGTCAAGAACCGTCGATGTCTCATGTACACCGTCTTTCTGGATGAAGTGAGGTATAGATATCCAGTTCTATCCACGCACCTAACGCAACCTTTCTTCCCTTTCATTTGTCCCGATAATGTAAACAGTCCGGGATAATCATGCACGGTAACGAATATCATTGCTCTTAGCGTGAAATACTCCCGCTTGTACTCATCCCATGTACGTACCCCTTCATTCCACAATTTCGCCATATCTTCCATTAAAGGTTCCAAGAACACATCAATTTCGATGCCGGGTTGTTTCGGACCTTGGATAAGAACAGATAATAAGATATATTTCCTTTTGTGACACAACCACGTCGGTAGGTTGTACATAGTTAAGACCACGGGCCATGTGCTGTGTATGCTCCTTTTTTCACCAAACGGATTCATTCCATCTGTACCCAAGGCAAACCTCACATTTCTGATTTCCTTCGCAAATTCTGGATACTGAATATCAAAATTTTTCCACTGCGTTGCATCACCAGGGTGTCGTATATGTTTTTCATTCTTCTTGCGTTCCTCGGAATGCCAACGCATAAGTTCAGCCTCCCTAGGGTTTGAGAACAAACGCTTCAAGCGATCAATTACCGGAAGGTACCACATCACCAATGCAGGAATTTTTCTCTTATTCTTTCCGTCTGCATCGCCAGAAGTATCGTCATCGTCACCTTCAGGACCAATAATAAACTTCTTATTCTTCTGAGTCTTTTTCATGTTGGTAACATACTGGTGATTGTAGTCCTTCTTATATCTACTGACACCACAAATGGGGCATCTAGTTGCGAGCTCATGCTCTTTGCGATACAGAATACAATGGTTCACACAAGCGTGTATTTTTGTCACACCTAGTGCCATCGGGCAAAGAAGTTTCTTCGCTTTATAAGTGCTTCTAGGCAGTTTATTTGGATTTGGAAGAATTTCTGCCAGAAGATTCAAAAGATCAGAGAAACTACAATCGGACCATCCGTGCGTAGCTTTCAACTTTAGTAGTTCTAAGACTGCACGCAATGTAGTAAACTCTTTATCACAACCGTTTGATTCATCATATAAAAGCTCTGTGGCCGCATTCTGCAATGTCTCCATTTTACTTAAGCCTTTGCTTGCTCCCATAGAAGTCAGTACATATGGTTCAATGTGACGCAACATCTCCTCACAATCGAACTCATCATCATCATCACCAGCTTGATTGTCACTACCATCATCGATATGAACATTATCATCATCTGAGCCTCTCTCATCATCTTTATCCACATCATGTGTATCTAACTCACCATGCTCTGTCCATATTGTGTAGTTATTTTTGAAACCTCTTTTCACCAAATGAGATTGGATTACTATAGTATCCGTCCAAGCAATCTTATTTTCGCAGTCGATACATGGACATAATATGTCATCTATCTTTTGCAACTTCGCATGTCTCTTGGATGCTTCAATAAAATTTGCAACATTACGAATGTACATAGGATCGGGTCTTGGCATGTTATACATCCACGCTCGACGGTCCATGCTTCAATAATAGAATTTTTTGTCAGATTTACAAAATTTGGCCACAAATATTCTCTAAAGGTCTTCTATAAAATGAATTTACAGAGACATAACAAGTATGATTAGGGCGACTAATGTAGGAGACGGGCGACGTCTTGAGGCGGACGGAGTCAAAGGGGGAAACAGGCCCAGCAGCATGGGCTAGGTCTGGGTGGGATCCAGTCCGTTATATCGGGAAACAAGGCCCAGATGCATCTTATATATATTACAATAGCATCTGTTAATTAAACATCATATTCATGTCACATAATAGGTACAAAAAGGAAACAATCCATATAGTCCATACATCAATATACCAGAACACAATCCATAGTCCTTACACATGCAAAAGGACAGAATCCATATACCAGAACACACAAAACTAACAGCTTATCAGCTAATGAAAATATACAAAGAAAAAGTAAGGAAACTACATTTACCTTGCAGAGGCGTCAGCACGGTGGGCCGGCTGGGTGGAGAAGTGGCGGTGCGGGGTTGAGCGGCGGCGCGGCAGTATGGGCTGGGCGGCGGAGCGGCGGCGCGGCGCAGGGGAAATTTCAACAGCCTGGCGGCGTCGATATAAATTCTCCAGGGTTGCGTTTTGACTGCGGTGAGGGGTCCTTATATAGACGTAGGTTTTTCACAGGCGGTTTTTAACTTTATCGCAGGCGGGTTTTACTTAGCAACCGCCTGAGATGATGTTTATTAATTAAGAAGTAAATATCTTCACAGGCTGTTGGTACTTAATAACCGCCAGGGAAGATTTTTATCTCAGGCGGGTATTACTTAACAACCGCCTGAGATAATGCCAACTGAACAAAATATTTTTAAAACTTGTATACATGTATGAATTTTTTTAATTTTTTTAAAAGCACTCCAACATGTCAAACTTCAAATTATCCACCATTCTAACTAAATGCTCATATACATATGAGCATTTAGAGCACATTCACTTCATTCTAACACACCAGTATTTATTGACTTCATGAACTAAAGAAATATGTACATTCACTTCATGAACACAAATATATTACAAAACACAAGAACTCCTAAAACTACAAAAGAAATATGTACAAGAACTAAAACTACACTACGGCCCCGCCTAATCCCTCATCTCCGCCAACTTCTCAAACCACGCCAAGCGGTCCTCCTCCGACTCGTCGTCGTCGTCGTCGTAGTCGTCACCATGGTGGTGGTCGCCGTCGTCGTCGTCGCCGTCGTCAGTGGACGACTCGTCGTCGCCGTCGTCGGTGGACGACTCGTCGTCGCCGTCGTCGGAGGACGACTCGTCGTCGCCGTCGTCGGAGGACGACTCGTCGTCGCCGTCGTCGGAGGACGACTCGTCGTCATCATCGTCATCATCGTCGTCGTCGTCGAAGTCGTCCTCCTCCTCCTCCTCCTCCTCCGGCGACGATGCAGCAGGAGAGAGGGTCGGCTTCTCCGGCTGAGCCGATTGCTCCGGCTGTACCGGTGGCTCCGGCTGCACCGGCGGTGGAACGCGCTGGTCGTCATTCACCCTCTCGGGGGAGGTGCAGCGTATCCGCTTGCATGGCTGACTCGGAGGGCTAGGTGGTGGAAGGCTGGCCATGGCTGTGGTGGTTAATCGGCGGCGGGCTAGGAGAAGAAGAAAGGAGTGGAGAAAAGTTTTGTGCTTGTCCATAACCGACGACGCGCCTTATATAGGTCTGTGCGGAGTAGACGAGGGAGCGGTTCGTTTCCCGCGCATTGAACTCTTTGCAGACCTCGTGCGGCGCACAATTAAACCACTGCGGAAGACGCGTCCCTGCACCACGGCTTCTCAACTTCTCCGCAGACCTCGTGCGGCGCGTCAGTTAATTAACACTTCTCAGGCCGTTAAATAACATATTGTAATTTCAAAAATGATTATCTCAGGCGGTTATTACTTATAAACCGCCTGCAAATATGTTTATCTAAGGCGGGTATAACTTAACAACCGCCTGGGATAATGCCCGATACTCTTCTGCAGTTTCCTTATCCCTTGCTTCTTTTTTATTTAGATTCCAATATAAATACTCAAACATGTTTACATTCTGCAAATTGTGTTCAAATTCGATGATTCTTTCTTCTACATTTGTATTAAATTAACATCTACCAACTGAACAAAATATTTAGTTCATTGCGCATTGAACTCTTTGCAGACCTCGTGCGGCGCACCATTAAACCACTGTGGAAGACGATCTTGAGAGATCCTTGCACGCGTCCCTGCACCACGGCTTCTCAACTTCTCCGCAGACCTCGTGCGGCGCGTCAGTTAATTAACATCTTCTCAGGCGGTTGGTACTTACCAACCGCCTGAGAATATATTTATCTCGGGGACAGGTGTTACTTACTAATCGCCTAAGATAAGCCCATGGAGTTCCCCTTGCCGCACGATATTGCGGTCCTGATCGCGGGGTGGGTCGCCGCAACCTCCACCCAGCCCATGGACGACCTCTCCAGTCTGCGCGCCACCTGCAAGGCCATGCACGCAGCGTGCCGTGATCCCACCGTCGGCAGGCGCGTGGCGCTGGAGCGCGAGAGCAGCTGGGAGTGGTTCCAACGGCACGGGAACGGGAGCTACGACGCCCTCGTGGAGCGCCTGGCCAACGTGGGCAACCCTCATGCGTGCTATGTCACCGGGTTCGACCTCGTCTTCAACTACGGCCGCGCGCAGGCGCAGCAGGGCACCCAGTTCCTTGCCCGGGCGGCCGCGAACGGCCACAAGGTGGCGGCCTACGTCCTCGCCATGCTCTGCTACGACGCCGACCGCGGGGACCGCGATGCCCTCGAGTATATCCGGCAGGTCGAAGGCGAGGCCCACATCGGCGACAACACGGTCGGGTCCGTCGCGATGAAGAGGACCAACAATGAGTGTTGCCAGTGTCGGAATCAAGCCATGCAGAGGCTCGACATTTTCGTGAGCTGGAGGTTACTGCGTAGGCCTCCTCCCGGACCGCCGCCGGTGGCACTGCCCGACATTGACGATGGCGTTTGCCGCTGCCCAACAGGGGGGAACCAGGGGCCTGCCCGCTGCGGCAGGCGAGGGTGGTCCGAGACCGTCTTCTGTACTGAGAACTGTAGGATTGAGCGCGAGTATGACCTGTTCTCCCATAACGTGTTGTACTCTATGGGTTATATTAATTAAGAAATAAATATCTTCACAGGCGGTTGGTATTTAATAACCGTCAAAGAAAATATTTATCTCAGGCGGTTATTACTTAACAACCGCCTGAGATAATACCCGATACTGTTCTTCAGTTTCCTTATCCCTTGCTTCTTTTTTATTTAGATTCCAATATAAATACTCAAACATGTTTAGATTCTGCAAATTGTGTCCAAATTCGATGATTCTTTCTTCTACATTTGTATAAAATTAACATCTACCACCTGAACAAAATATTTTTAAAACTTGTATAGCTGACATTGTAATGTTTTGGTAAATATCAAATTAATTTCTACTCACATATTATTCACATTTGTGTATCTCATAAAAAAAAAGGTTCCTTCACTCAAAATTGTTGGTATGAACATATTTGTATAATTTATACATGTATGAATTCTTTTAATTTTTTTAAAAGCATTCCAACATGTCAAACTTCAAATTATCCACCATTCTAACTAAATGCTCATATTCATATGAGGCATTCATCAAATTATGAACACACATTGATTCCAAAAAATTTAAAAAAATATGAAAAAATTCCTAGATGTTGGTATGATGATTAAAAATGTCCACTGAAAAAATAAATGAAAAAAGCATTATATTCATCAAGATAGAAAAATGAAAAATAGCATTTGTTGTATGTTTTTTATGTTCTGACCAATTTCAAAGGATTTATGAAGTGAAATTTAATGGTAACCTTTACTTATCAATAATATTACAAGAAGGTGGATTTTTGCCTTTTTAAAGGACCAAATTTAATCAAGAATATTAAATAAGAAGAAGTAAATATCTTCACAGGCGGTTATTGCTTAACAACCGCCTGAGATAATGCCCGATACTGTTCTTCAGTTCCCTTATCCCTTGCTTCTTTTTTATTTAGATTCCAATATAAATACTCAAACATGTTTAGATTCTGCAAATTGTGTCCAAATTCGATGATTCTTTCTTCTACATTTGTACAAAATTAACATCTACCACATGAACAAAATATTTTTAAAACTTGTATAGCTGACATTGTAATGTTTTGGTAAATATCAAATTAATTTCTACTCACATATTATTCACATTTGTGTATCTCATAAAAAAAAAGGTTCCTTCACTCAAAATTGTTGGTATGAACATATTTGTATAATTTATACATGTATGAATTCTTTTAATTTTTTTAAAAGCATTCCAACATGTCAAACTTCAAATTATCCACCATTCTAACTAAATGCTCATATTCATATGAGGCATTCATCAAATTATGAACACACATTGATTCCAAAAAATTTAAAAAAATATGAAAAAATTCCTAGATGTTGGTATGATGATTAAAAATGTCCACTGAAAAAATAAATGAAAAAAGCATTATATTCATCAAGATAGAAAAATGAAAAATAGCATTTGTTGTATGTTTTTTATGTTCTGACCAATTTCAAAGGATTTATGAAGTGAAATTTAATGGTAACCTTTACTTATCAATAATATTACAAGAAGGTGGATTTTTGCCTTTTTAAAGGACCAAATTTAATCAAGAATATTAAATAAGAAGAAGTAAATATCTTCACAGGCGGTTATTGCTTAACAACCGCCTGAGATAATGCCCGATACTGTTCTTCAGTTCCCTTATCCCTTGCTTCTTTTTTATTTAGATTCCAATATAAATACTCAAACATGTTTAGATTCTGCAAATTGTGTCCAAATTCGATGATTCTTTCTTCTACATTTGTACAAAATTAACATCTACCACATGAACAAAATATTTTTAAAACTTGTATAGCTGACATTGTAATGTTTTGGTAAATATCAAATTAATTTCTACTCACATATTATTCACATTTGTGTATCTCATAAAAAAAAAGGTTCCTTCACTCAAAATTGTTGGTATGAACATATTTGTATAATTTATACATGTATGAATTCTTTTAATTTTTTTAAAAGCATTCCAACATGTCAAACTTCAAATTATCCACCATTCTAACTAAATGCTCATATTCATATGAGGCATTCATCAAATTATGAACACACATTGATTCCAAAAAATTTAAAAAAATATGAAAAAATTCCTAGATGTTGGTATGATGATTAAAAATGTCCACTGAAAAAATAAATGAAAAAAGCATTATATTCATCAAGATAGAAAAATGAAAAATAGCATTTGTTGTATGTTTTTTATGTTCTGACCAATTTCAAAGGATTTATGAAGTGAAATTTAATGGTAACCTTTACTTATCAATAATATTACAAGAAGGTGGATTTTTGCCTTTTTAAAGGACCAAATTTAATCAAGAATATTAAATAAGAAGAAGTAAATATCTTCACAGGCGGTTATTGCTTAACAACCGCCTGAGATAATGCCCGATACTGTTCTTCAGTTCCCTTATCCCTTGCTTCTTTTTTATTTAGATTCCAATATAAATACTCAAACATGTTTAGATTCTGCAAATTGTGTCCAAATTCGATGATTCTTTCTTCTACATTTGTACAAAATTAACATCTACCACATGAACAAAATATTTTTAAAACTTGTATAGCTGACATTGTAATGTTTTGGTAAATATCAAATTAATTTCTACTCACATATTATTCACATTTGTGTATCTCATAAAAAAAAAGGTTCCTTCACTCAAAATTGTTGGTATGAACATATTTGTATAATTTATACATGTATGAATTCTTTTAATTTTTTTAAAAGCATTCCAACATGTCAAACTTCAAATTATCCACCATTCTAACTAAATGCTCATATTCATATGAGGCATTCATCAAATTATGAACACACATTGATTCCAAAAAATTTAAAAAAATATGAAAAAATTCCTAGATGTTGGTATGATGATTAAAAATGTCCACTGAAAAAATAAATGAAAAAAGCATTATATTCATCAAGATAGAAAAATGAAAAATAGCATTTGTTGTATGTTTTTTATGTTCTGACCAATTTCAAAGGATTTATGAAGTGAAATTTAATGGTAACCTTTACTTATCAATAATATTACAAGAAGGTGGATTTTTGCCTTTTTAAAGGACCAAATTTAATCAAGAATATTAAATAAGAAGAAGTAAATATCTTCACAGGCGGTTATTGCTTAACAACCGCCTGAGATAATGCCCGATACTGTTCTTCAGTTCCCTTATCCCTTGCTTCTTTTTTATTTAGATTCCAATATAAATACTCAAACATGTTTAGATTCTGCAAATTGTGTCCAAATTCGATGATTCTTTCTTCTACATTTGTATAAAATTAACATCTACCACATGAACAAAATATTTTTAAAACTTGTATAGCTGACATTGTAATGTTTTGGTAAATATCAAATTAATTTCTTCTCAGACGTGAAATTTTAATTAACGATGAACACACTACATCCATTAACAATATTCAATCATTCACACAGTTCAAGAACACACAAGATACTCATTCATTAACAATATGCACATCTCACAAAAGAACACACAAGATGCACAATATTTACACAAGAACACACAAGAACACAAAAGATACACAAGTAATATTCAATCACATAGATGAAAAAAGATAGATTTCATTCATTAACAATATTTACAAAACAGAAGCAACTAAAAACAACAAAAAGAAAAACTAATTAAATCCTACTCCTACTCCTCTTCCATCTCCTCCTCCTCGTCCTCCGGCGGCGACTCCGGCACCGGCTGCACCGGCTGCACCGGCTGCACCGGCTGCACCGGCTGCACCGGCTGCACCGGCGGTGCAACCCCGAGGTTGCTAGCCGTCGCCTCCACCAGCGTTCTACGGCCCTGGGGGCCAAGAACCTGGGCCATCGTCGCGAACAGAATGTCGAGACGATCAGCCACCCCCACGAGGGCGTAGAGGTAGTGGCCCAAGGTACCCATTCCAGTATACTCTGGAAGGGTACCCAGCCCCAAGGCACTCATGGCGCGAGACGTATTGTTGTACGCCTCTCGCGCCATGAGGAGGCGCTGCTCGGCGTTGATCTTCTCGGGGGAGCTGCAACATTGTTTCTTGCAAGGTGGCTCCCTCGGAGGGCTTGGCGGCGGAAGGTCGGCCATAGTGGTGTTGGGTCGTCGGAGCGGAGGAAGACGAAGAAAACAAGAGGATTCAAAGTGAGCGATGCGCTTGTGAGCCATAGTGGTGTTGGGTCTTTAAGGCCGCGCGGAGTGGAAAAGAAAGGTCGCACCTCGGGGAAAAGAAAGGTCGCGCACGCGTGACATGGTCACTGACGTGTGGGACCGGGTCCACATGTCAGTGACCGCTGATTAAGTCAGGGGATCCTCATCCCGGTTGGTGAGGGGTCTTTATGTAGGCGTTCATCAAATTAAGAAGTAAATATCTTCATGTTTAACTCAGGCGGGTGTTACTAACCAACCGCCTGAGATAATTGTATCTTCTCAGACGGGTGTTACTAACCAACCGCCTGAGATAATTGTATCTTCTCAGACGGTTGGTAAGTAAAATCCGACTGAGATAACATTCTTCCCTGACGGTCGGTACTTAAAATCCGCCTGAGAAAATGTGAGTCTATATATACCCCTCGGCAGCATTGGAAAAACCTAACCCGGGCGAAACACTTAGACGCCGTTAGGCTGCCAAAATTTCGTTTGCCGCCAAGTGTTCCCCCTCGTCACTTCCAGGTACGCCGCCGAGCTTCGCCGTCGCCGAGCTTCGCCGTCGTCGCCGAGCTTCGCCGTCGCCGCCGAGCTTCGCCCTCCTCACTTCCAGGTACGCCGAGCGAAGCCATTTCCGTCACCGCCGAGCTTCAAGGTAAACCCTAAACCCTTCGACCTTCCATCCTCCTTCGCCGTGCCGCCTCCCTCCCCGCCCTCGCTGCCGCCTTGCATATCCTTGGTTAGGGTTCGGGAATTAGATAATGGTAGGCATCCTTGGTTAGGGTTCGGTGGAATTCGAAAAACTGTCAAGTTCGGTGGCATCTTTGGTTAGGGTTCGGTGGGGCAAGATTTATGTGGATGGTTATATCACGATAAATTGGTAGTTGGTTCTGTGTGTCTGAAACTGTTCCGACACATTAGTGGTAAACATGATTCTAGACTCTAGTAACAGCAGTATATTCCCTATTTCTGTCATCGGCCTTGCATATGCCACATAATTCTCTATTAGGGGCAAGATTTAGCTATATTTGGTTAAGTTGACCAAATTTGGCTAATTTTGGCTAAGTTACATTAGATATAGTTATACTTGACTAATTTTGACTAAGTTATGCTATATTTAGCTATATTTGGCTACTTTTGCTTAGAGTTAGCTATGCTAGACTAAGTTTGGCTAAGTTTGCTTTTATTTCTCTAAGTTTCATTTGAGCAATTGTAGCTAATCTGTGCTACCAAAGATGTCTGCACTTGTGGCTCCATCAGCTTCATTTTAGCAATTGTACCTAATCTGAGCTACCAAAGTTATGCTATATTTAGCTCTGAAGCCAAACAAAAGTTGCTGGCCAACTCATTTGTGATGCCAGGAGCATCCTCACGCCCATATCTAGGTAACACTAGGTGTGGCGATGGAGTCTGAGCATATGATGCCGATCTCTATGATACAAGAATTTAGTTAGACCTATATAACTTCAAAAATGTGTTTTGGCTAAATTTACTTAATTGAGCCAAAATTGAGAAAATTTGTTTTAAATATGACCAAATTTAGTTATGCCATTTATTAGATTTTTTGTCTTATTAGATCTAGCATGGAAAGCCCTAAGAAGACTGGTCCTGATTGTAACAACAAAGAAGACAATATGGAGTTTACTGACTCCAGCAGTTCAGGCTCCTATCACAGTCCTTCGGATCCTTTTCCGAATATAAAAATTAAAAAGACTTCAGTGGATCTAGACCCGGAATATGATCCTGCCGACGAGGTATGGATCACGAATCTTAACTTCAGCAGTTCAAGTTAATGTTGGTTGTCAAGTATACGAAGTCTTATAATTTTTTTCTACCTAGATTAATCTCGAAGACAATGAGGTGACATCGGCTCCTAAAACCGCAGAAGGTTCACCAATGGATGAATCCTCAGCTTCACTCAAGCGGAAACGAGGGCAACGAGGTCCCAATAAGGGTCTATTGGACCGCATCATGTACATAACAAGGGTCGGTCCAAGTGGGCTTCCCCAAGAACCACTGGATTCAGTTACCAAGTACCGTAATGCATGCGGTTTTCTTGTTAGGGAGGTTGTGCCGATCACAACCGAGAATTGGAGGAAATTACCCGAGCAGACCAAGAATGAGTTGTGGGAAAAGATAAAGAAACAATTCAAGTTCCCGAAAGGCACAGAAGAAGCTGTAAAGAAAGCAACATTGGTCTCTTGCGGCAAGAAGTTTCGATGCTGGAAGAGTGAAATGAATGCTTATGTTAAGGCCAATAAGGTCCCTAGCCCGAGGAAGATGGGAAAAATCACACAAGCTCAGTGGCAAGAGTTTGTTCGTCAAAAGAGCACACCTGATGCTAAAGCTCTAAGTGCAACTAGGTCAGAGCTTGCAAAAAAGAACAAATACCATCATCGCTTGGGGTCTGCCGGATATGGCCCCAAAGTCCAGAAATGGAATAAGATAATAGACGACATTCTTAGTAAGGGCAATCCTCACCCATTAGAAGGGTGCGATGAGCGAACTCAACGCTGGGTCTTTGCTCGGTCAGGTTTGACCAGCGAGGGCAAACTTGAAAAGCCCGACTCTCTGAATGAAGTAGAGGATAAAATGAAAGAAGTAATTGAAAAGCAACAGAAGGGTCTCTTCAAGCCGAAGAGGGAGAATGACCAACTTACCGCTATCTTGGGAAACCCTGAACACAGCGGACGGGTTCGAGCGGTCTCTTCTCAAATGTCTTGGCTATATGGTTTCCCTAAAGATAAAGACACATATAGAAGACGTGAGAAGTTTAAGAAAACACTTGATGAAACAATTGCTCAAAAGGTCAAAGAAAATATGCAAGAAATTATGGAACAA
Organism: Tuctoria greenei; assembly: GCA_036927565.1. Taxonomy (NCBI): domain Eukaryota; kingdom Viridiplantae; phylum Streptophyta; class Magnoliopsida; order Poales; family Poaceae; genus Tuctoria; species Tuctoria greenei. The sequence continues at coordinate 30,147,014 of JAYESD010000005.1, read as the reverse complement.
CTTAGACAATCAGGACAATTAGTGGCACCGAGTACAATGATGGTTCCGGTGCAAAAGGAGCAATTAGTATCTCCAACTGCCTACCCTAGCAGCGTTGGTTCCGTGCCAGGCTCAGGGTCAGCCCATAAGTTCCCTGTCGATGATATTGCTAACGACAAATCTTGTCGTCTTCTTGTCCCGATAGGCAGAGCAGGGAACAAAACCAAACAGGTTGCCACTGCTATGGCAAAGCCTGATCGTGACTTCAACGGGAGTCCACTTCCGTTGTATTATTCTGTGGTGCAAGTTCTTCAGATCATTGATAATGATTATGAAGATTATGAAATAGACCACGTCACACCTGAGGGGATCGCGACTCTGAGGCAGGCTGTCAACCAATTAATCCTTTGGCACCGACGCGATATCGTGTTGGACGATGAGCCAATTTCTAGCCCCGTCGCATCTCCAAATACTGCAACCCCATCTTCTAAGGCGAAAGTGCATGAAGATCCACTCCCAGTCCGGGAAGATCCACTCCCCCTATGTCTGAGCAAGGATGATGATATCCAAGAGCAACAAGTTGGACAACAACTTCAAGCAGTACCAGAGCAAGCTGTTGCTAGTAAAGAGCAACTAGTTGAGCAACAGCTTGAAGTAGTACTAGAGCCAGCTGCTGGGAGTAAAGAGCAATCAGTTGAACAACAGGTTCAACAACAAGCCAGTGTCCAACTTCCGACGACTACTCCTCGATCATCAGTGCCTGTCAAAGTTAGCTCATACGAAAATAAGAAACCTTCATCAGAAGTGACAAAGTATTTGGAAGCTATGAAGGATAATATTAGAAAATCGAGTGCATCTCGTTCTTCTCATGAGCCAGCATTAGAAGATATCGAGGAGTGGGAAGAAGACGGTGTCATGTATAATCGGCGGACGGCTTTAGTTAAACCAGGAGTTCCAATATACAAGCTTGAGGATGTTCCTCCTAAATTTGAGAATGGGAAGCCGTTAATGACATCCGTACAACTTAGCAAACAACCCGTCGCGCTCAGAAGAATGCATGAGTGGTACATCACTGCCAGCACAAAATATGGTCTTCAGTGCGTCACATTTCGTATTCCAAAAGAAGCATTCTGGAGCACTGGAGTAGATAAACGAGTCATTTTATTTGAAGAGCTGCTTTCCCTTTTCCATCGGGGCATGCTCGAAATCAACCTGCTGCTCGTCTGGTGCTTGTAAGTGCTCTAATATTTTGTATTTGCTTTTCTTACTACACGCATACGCATTTCATGAGATTATAACAATTCTGGACTTCTTCAATAGGATGCAATACATGGATAATGAAAAGTTGGCGCACAAGACAGGTATCCTTGACCCTACTAGGATTGCAAAGTCGCTATTCGACGTCCAGGCAAATCGAGAATCAAGCCAGTACAAACACATGAAAAAAAAAGATTTTGAAAGAGCAATTGCAAAACTTAAGAAGGATAGAAAGGCAGAAGTTGCAGCTTACATAGGACATGCGATGTTTAACTTTGTCAGAGACGGCCAGGACCTCGTAAAGGCTCCGTACCACTTCGAGTAAGTTCGACACATGGCATTGAAATAGCAATTATTGGTAATTGTTAACACGTGTGTTTGTATGTTTGCAGTAATCACTACATAATGATCTTCATCAAGCCAACGCAGGGAATGGCAACAGTCTTGGACTCGGCCGATTACCCACCAGATCGTTACAAAGATTTCCTTTCCATTTTGAAAAAGTACGTTTATTCAATAATTTTAATTTACGCACATTTAGAATGTGTTGACAAGTTTTATATGACATTTCTTGTATTACAGCGCTTGGCGGTTTTACGCGGAACGGCTTGGCGGTCAGAGACCTCCTAATACGAATGCATTGGACATTAAAACGTATTATGCTTGTCCGAAGCAGCCTGCTGGGAGTCTCTTATGCGGGTATTATGTATGCGAGCATCTTCGGACCGCCGCCGTATATAGAGTCAATCGTGAGGATGTAAGTTATCCTTAATGTCGATACCTTATTTTCTTACTTTTGTGTTTCATTTTCATTGTAACTAGCATAGTTTAATGCTTATATTCTCTGCTGTTCAATATTACCAGAAACATTATTTTCATATTTTGATTCCAACTTCAAAATTCAATTGCTCATAGTACAACTGCTCCAAAAATACCTACTAAATTCTTGTATACTCTCACTTTGATCTATACTTTGAGATTGTTGAAACCAACACATTCTAAACCTTGTTATGTGTTATATTGCAGCACAAGAAGAATCTGAACGAAGAATGGCCGGTTTGTAGAAGTATTCCTGATGGAGGAGCCGACAGGATTGCTTCTGAACTCTGTCAGTTCATTCGTCGCGAAATTTTGCACAAAACGGGGAAGTTCTTTGATAAGAGAGGTTCAGCAGCTGATGTGCCAGAACTTTGCGACTATACCAATCTAAACAGTTTTTAGTGAAAACTTGTAAACTTTGAGATGAAATTGTATCTGTAACTTGTACATATGTATATTGTTTTAGTGAAATTGACTTCTGTGATGATAATATTGTTGTCTTTTGTTCTGTGATGATTGTTGTTTTTTGTTCTGTGATTATATTGAATTGACCTGGAAATTAGAAATAACAGCAGTAGTACTGCATGACCTGGAAATTAGAAAAACAATTATCACAGGCGGCTAGATACAAGTAAAGAAACATCTGTGATAACCTAATTTTCACAGGCGGTGTCTGTTATGGTAGAAACCGGCTGCGTTAAAGGGTCTTCACAGACGGCTGATATAGGTAAACTCCGTCTGTGATAACTTCATTATCATAGACGGGTTAGTTATGCTTCAATAACCGTCTGTAAAGACACATTATCATTGGCGGTTAGTTATGCTTCAAAACCCGCCTGTGAAGACATATTATCATAGGCGGTTAGTTATGTTTCAAAATCCGCCTATGAATACAAATTATCATAGACGGTTAGTAATGCTTCAATACCCGTCTGTGAAGACTTCTTATCATAGACGGTTAGTTATTCTTCAATAACCGTCTGTGATAAGACCTTTATCACAGACGGTTATATATGCTGCACGACCCGTCTGTGATAAAGTGTTTTCACAGACGGCTAGCCTAAGTAAAGAACCGCCTATGATAATCGATCTTCACAGGCGGCTATCCTTAGTGAAGAACCGTCTATGATAATTACTCTTCACAGGCGGTTTCACTTCTCCGCCTGTGAAATTGCGGATTATCACAGACTCTTCGTTTCAGGCGGTTTTAAAAGCCGTCTGTGATAATAGGTTTGGAGCCGCCTGTGATGAGGCTTATTGTAGCAGTGTCCCCATCTCTTCTCTTCCGCGTCGAATCTCGAGGGCGAGATTCATTTTAAGGGGGGTAGGTTTTGTAACACCCTCATTTTCATGCATCATGCCCTACATGCACTCATATACATGTTTAACATTAGCTCACAACAAGAGGAACGAGTTAAAATCGATTCGGAGCATTTAAAATTGATTTGGAGCAAAACCGCACTTAAAACGCAGGAAAGTGCGGACTAGTCCGATTTTACTGAGGACTAGTCCGATTTCTCTCTGACTAAAAACGGACTTGTCCGTTTTTACTGCGGACTAGTCCGATTTTGGCTCTGGAAACTTTCGGACTTGTCCGATTTTGTGCGGACTAGTCCGATATTCCATGAATCCTTGAAAATTTGCTAAGTCCCTGGACTTTTCCGGACTAGTCCGGTGTTCCAGCGGACTTGTCCGTTTTCCTTTCTGACTAAGATCGGACTTGTCCGATTTTTGGCCAGACTTGTCCGATTTTCTCTCTGGACGACTTCGGACTAGTCCGGTCCTGTTCGGACTTGTCCGATATTTCGTGACTCCGAGATTGACCTTTTGTTTTACGACTTGTTTCTTGGGTTTCACGTCAAGTGGGCCTAGGGACGTCGTGCCCAACTCTTTTAGGGCCCATGTGGGACTCTAAACCGGCCTCTACTCATCCCAAAACTCGAAATCCATCTAACCCTAGCCTCCACCTCTATATAAACAACCCCACCCCTTGGTTTGACATCTATTTGCCACTTTTCCACCCACCCAAACCCTAGTTCGTGGGGAGCCACCATCAAGGAGGGAGGAGAAGATCCCAAACGAGAAGAAGAAGAGGAGGAAACGAAGGAGGATCAAGATCTCCACCAAGTTTCGTCCTTCACCACCAATTCATCCCCAAGTTCATCACCAACCCTAGATCATCAAGATCCAAGTGTTACCTCCAAGTTTCTTGGTTCATTGGAGTTCTAAACACCTGGTATACCTTCTATTCTCTTTTCCTTACGAGAATTCAACCCCTAATCTCCAAATTCACGTCGATCTAGAAAACCCTAATCCGCTGATCTCGCAGAGTGCGGACTTGTCCGATCCCAAGCGGACTAGTCCGATCTTTCTGGTTAAATTGTGTTGAATTAATTCTAAAATTTGATCTAATCAACTCCAAACCTGTATAAACTGGTTAAAATCTATTAGAACTAGTTAGTGATCATTAAAAGCAATCTAGTAACAAGTTCTACCTTGCATTGCATCAATCATGCATGTCATGTCATGTTGAGTAATATTTGTGCACTCTTTGATTGTGTTTCTTGTTTTGTATGTTTATTGTGTGGATTAGACGGATTTGTGCTAGAGAGTGCCGCGGAGGATCTACAACGTCAAGAGTTCGAAGGCTTTGACCCTAATCAACAGCAAGAGCAAGGCAAGTGTCCTTGAAGCATATTGATCCTGTTTTAAAATAAATGTTTTGTTTGCAAAACTGCATGCTTGTGTCAAATTGATGGGAATCCTATGGTAGGAAGTTTACTAGACTTGTTAAACCACCCTTGTCACCTGGAAATTATGGTAGAGAGTCGGGAAGGGTTTTTACCCTTTTGCTTCGCTTAATCAACTGGGATGGGAACAACTGTATCACTCAATTTATTTATGCATGGATGAGATTATGGTTAACATGAACTAGTTAAATATGGTATGGTAATGGGTGATCTAAGCAAGCCTGGTATGTGGATGGGTTGGATGTTACGGTGGTTTGCTTGCTTTAGATCTAAGGACCGGTTCATGCGAGAATAAGCCAGGACTACAGTGCCACCACGAGGCCAAGTTATGGGTGCGGCGTAGCTGATTAATTAGGGCTTTGCTAGTGCTGTTTGGACCATTGTGGATGCTCGGGGAAGGGGTAGTCGGATTGGGTTTGTTGGTGATTGGTGGGACTACCCTGGGATCCGAATGGCTCAAGAGGGGGCCCTTGGTTGAAGATGTGCTCTGCGGGAGACATCGCCACCGGTGAAACCTCAGTGGGGTCTAAATAGGCTAGTAATCCCTTTGTAAAGGCTATTTTGTGATCTCTTGGCCACACACCAACGGAAGTGTGTAATATGACTGACGGGTCATGGGCATAAGGGAGGTTCTTAGTCGCCGAAGGGTGATGAAATCACAAACACGTGGGTAAAGAGGTACAAACTCTGCAGAGTTAATTAAAACTATCATGATAGCCGTGCTCCCGGTTATGAGCGCCTGGACAACTTCCATGATTAGAGGGAAATTGGAATTTGGGATGGTCATGGTTTGATAATGGTTATGGATGGTTATGGATTAATCTCTGGTAATGAATATGGTTATTGGCAATGGTGAAATCTGGAATTTTTTTTGATGATGGTAATGAATTCAGATTTGGTATTATGATATCATTTATGATTATGATGGGTTTACTTCACGTACATAAGATATATTGCTTTTCAAATGTTTTACCGTACTTTTCAGCACTTTGCCATTATTATTGTCGTCATTTGAATCAGCCACATGTCATACTTTCCACACTTGCTGAGTACGACATGTACTCACTCTTGCAATCCCCACCCCAACAGTTGCAGGTCAGGACTGGGATTTTAATGGCGATAATGCGGAGTTCTAGGCCGTGTCTACCGTCAGCTTTGCCTGTGGTGTTGATTGGAGCTGCGCATATACATACCCTGTCGCTTATGCTGCATAGTTGCTTAGTTTGCTTAGTTGTTTAATTAGTTTATTTCCGCTGCATTAGTTGAACTTGTCATTAATATTCATTAGAGCTTGTATTCGAGGATTTAATGAATTGTGTAATAAGAATACTTATTTAATAATTTGAGCTGTGGTAATTTTCTGTATATCCTATTGTGATTTCACTCGTGTATGTGTGGTGAACATCCTGGGCACACATATGCGTTAGCTTGGTTCATTTTCGGAACCGGGCGTCACAGATTGGTATCAGAGCCACAGGTTGACCGTAGGATGCAGCCTAGATAGAATGGACACTTTAGAGCACATAGGAGCACTCAGGAATCGATGTATTTTTGCTTGGAGTGCTGTTTGCTATATATATTGCTTGCTTGTGTGCTTAATAGAGGATTTTGGGATGCTTTAGCATTGCCATGTCCACCTAGGCTAGTGTAGCCAGTTGTTTAGTTTCATATCCCTTGATGCATATAGTTGGGGCGTTTTCTAATTCTTACCTACTGCTTTTCTTCAGATGGTGAGGACTCGCAACCAGAGGGATGGCAATGATGAAGAGGAGAACAATGGAGTGCCTCAAAACGACAATGGACAAGGACCGGCTCAGGGAGCTATCAACATCGAGCAGCTATTGGCCATGCAAAACCAGCTCATGCAGACCATGATACAGACTATGGGACAGCTGCAGGCTGGCAATATCAACAATCAGCCCCACATGCCTCCACCGCCACCCCCACCTCCTCATAACCGATTGGGAGAGTTTATGAGGACTAGGCCGCCAACCTTTGCTCAAGCTGCTGACCCTATGGACGCTGATGATTGGCTCAAGTCCGTGGAGAAGAAGCTAGCCATTGTCCAATGCAGTGACCGGGAGAAGGTGCTATTTGCTTCTCATCAACTCGTTGGAGCAGCTGCAGATTGGTGGGATTCTTATTGCAGTGCTCATGAGAACCAAGAGAGAATTACCTGGGCGGAATTCAAGGAGAGTTTCCGTTCTCATTATGTGCCGGAAGGTGTTATGCTCTTGAAGAGGCAAGAATTTGAGAACTTGAGACAAGGAAAATCAAGCGTGAGTGAATATCTCAATAAGTTCACTCAACTCTCAAGATATGCGCCTGAGGATGTTAGCCGGGACAGCCGGAAGCAATACCTGTTCATGAGGGGATTGAACAATACGATCCAAGTGCAATTGCTCAACTGTGATTATGTCAATTTTCAGAAGCTTGTGGACAAGGCAATTGTGGTTGAGAACAAGATCCGTGAGATGGAGCAAGAAACCAAGAGGAAGGCGCCATATCAAGGACAACAACAAGGAAGTAATGTGCGCCCTCGCTTTGCGCCACCCAATGCGCCTAATTACAGCTCCTCTATTCCTGCTCAGCGCCCTGGATATGCACCGCGCCCAACTCAGTTTGTGCAGCAGCGCCCTGTCATACAAGCACCTAGGCCTCCGATGCCTTATGCACCTCGTGCTGACTTTCCTGGAGCCAATGTTCAAAACCAAGCTCGTTCCAATAATACTGGTGGAGTTAAGAAGTGTTATACTTGTGGAGAAGCTGGACACTTTGCGAATCAATGTCCTAAGTCGGGCCTTGGTCAAGGAAGCAATGCATCGAAGCAAAACCCAAGACCTAATGGAGGACAGCCACAAGGAAGCCGTGGACAGCAAAATTTTGCTCGTGGCAACGTGAACCATGTCTCTACGGAGGATGCTCAACAAGCGGATGATGTGGTCATTGGTATGTTTCTCGCCAACTCCAACCCCGCGACTATGTTATTTGATTCTGGAGCATCGCATTCATTCATTGCATCGAAGTATGTTGCCAAGTATAGTTTGCCTATCTCTCATATGAAGTTTACTCTGTTGGTTAAGTCTCCTGGAGGAGAGATGAGGACAAATATAGTATGTCCAAAAGTAAGCCTTAGAATAAGGGGGGTAGACTTCTCCGCCAACCTCATTGTTTTAGATTCTCAAGGTTTGGATATTATACTTGGTATGGACTGGTTGAGGAAGCACAATGGGGTTATTGAATGTGCCACAAAGACAGTGAAGTTGACCAATGAGGAAGGGATAACTGTAGAATTTGAAGCATCTCAAACCGCACCGAAGCAATTGGAATTGAATCATATGGACGGTGTCGCAATTGAGGAGATTCCGGTGGTGTGTGAATTTTTGGATGTGTTTCCGGATGAGTTGCCAGGTATGCCACCCGATCGAGACATTGAGTTTGTTATTGATTTAATACCTGGAACTGCTCCTATAGCTAAGAGGCCGTATAGGATGCCTCCTATGGAATTAGCGGAGCTCAAGAAACAAATTCAAGAGCAATTAGAGAAGGGTTTTATTCGCCCTAGCTCTTCACCCTGGGGAGCGCCCGTTTTATTTGTGGACAAGAAGGACGGATCCCAAAGGATGTGCGTGGATTACCGAGCTCTCAACGAGGTAACAATCAAGAACAAGTACACCTTGCCACGCATAGAAGACTTGTTTGATCAGATGAAGGGTGCTTGTGTCTTCTCTAAGATTGACTTGAGGTCGGGATACTTTCAAATGAAGATTAGACCATCGGACATACCCAAGACAGCTTTTAGGACACGGTATGGATCTTATGAGTACACCGTGATGTCTTTTGGATTGACGAATGCACCTGCCTACTTTATGTACCTCATGAATAAGGTCTTCATGGAGTACTTAGATAAGTTCGTTGTGGTGTTTATTGATGATATTATGATCTACTCGAAGGATGAGAAGGAACATGAGGAACACTTGAGGCTTACGCTGCAGAAATTGAGGGAGCATCGATTGTATGCCAAGTTCAACAAGTGCCAGTTTTGGTTGAAAGAGGTGCCATTTTTGGGTCATATAATCTCAGGAGGAGGAGTATCGGTTGACCCCGGAAAAGTGAGAGACGTGTTGAAGTGGGAACCACCGCAAAACGTCAAAGAAATAAGGAGTTTTCTTGGGATGGCTGGATATTACCGTCGGTTTATCAAGGATTTTTCTAAGATAGCCAAGCCTATGACGGAGTTGCTAACGAAGGGAAGGGCATTCCAATGGACTCATGCTTGTCAAGAGAGTTTTGAGGAGTTGAAGAAGCGGTTGACAACAGCCCCAGTTTTGGTATTGCCGGATGTAAGCAAGAGTTTTGACATTTATTGCGATGCATCAAGACAAGGGCTTGGATGTGTATTGATGCAAGAAGGTCAAGTGGTCGCCTATGCGTCAAGACAATTGAAGAAACATGAGCAGAATTACCCCACGCATGATTTAGAACTTGCAGCCGTGGTACATGCATTGAAGGTTTGGAGACACTATATTCTTGGACATAGGTGTGAAATTTATACGGATCATAAGAGTTTGAAGTATATTTTCACACAAACGGATCTGAACTTGAGGCAACGAAGATGGTTGGAACTCATCAAAGATTATGATTTGGGGATCAACTATCATCCGGGAAAAGCCAACGTAGTGGCCGATGCTTTGAGTAGGAAAGGAGTAAGTCATCAACTTACCGTTCGAGAGTTACCGTTCGAGTTATGTAAGGAGTTTGAAAGGTTGAACCTCGGGTTTGTAAATGAGATGGAGATGATGGAGTTAAATCCAACCTTAGAGCAAGAAATTCGAGAAGCACAAACCACGGATGAGGATATCAAGGAAATCAAGGAAAGGATCGAAGAAGGGAGAGAATTCAGATTTGACGAGGATGAACATGGTACCTTATGGCTTGGAAAGAGAATCGTTGTGCCTAATGTAAAGCATATTCGGGAGACAATATTAAAGGAGGCACATGACTCGCCATACTCAATTCACCCTGGTTGTACGAAGATGTACAAGGATTTGAAGACTTGTTATTGGTGGGATAGCATGAAAAAGGACATAGCTGAATATGTAGCATTATGTGATGTGTGCCAACGAGTCAAGGCGGAACATCAAAGGCCAGCCGGATTATTGCAACCGTTGAAGATTCCGGAATGGAAGTGGGAAGAAATTGGTATGGACTTCATAGTTGGGTTACCCCGTACTCAGTCCGGGTATGACTCAATTTGGGTAATTGTGGATCGTTTAACCAAGTCAGCTCATTTTGTCCCTGTGAAGACCAAGTATACAGCTGCACGATTGGCCGAAATATACATGGAGCATATTGTGTGTCGACATGGAGTCCCTAAGAAGATAGTCTCGGATAGAGGTTCTCAATTTACCTCCAGATTTTGGCAAAAATTGCATGAAGCTTTGGGAACGAGGTTGAATTTTAGTTCAGCATATCATCCTCAAACGGATGGACAAACCGAGAGGACCAATCAGATTTTGGAGGACATGTTAAGAGCTTGTGCTTTAAAGCATGGGAAAAGTTGGGACAAAAGCTTGCCCTACGCGGAATTTTCATACAACAATAGTTACCAAGCAAGCTTGAAAATGTCGCCATATGAAGCGCTTTATGGGAGGAAGTGTAGGACACCTTTATTCTGGAATGAGGCAGGAGAAACTCAAGTATTTGGTCCGGATGTGTTGCAAGAAGCCGAAAAGCAAGTCCAAATAATTCGTGGAAACTTGAGGGCTGCCCAATCAAGGCAAAAAGGCTATGCGGACAATAGGAGAAGGAAATTAGCCTTTGAAATTGGAGATTTTGTTTACCTCAAGGTGTCACCAATGAGAGGTCATAAGAGGTTTAACATAAGAGGTAAGCTCGCACCTCGTTATATTGGACCATTCAAGATTTTGGACAAAAGAGGAGAAGTAGCATATAAGTTGGAGATGCCAGCTCATCTTTCAGACGTACATGATGTGTTTCACGTTTCCCAGCTCAAGAAGTGCTTGAGGGTACCGGAAGATCAAGTGCCAATGGAAGAATTGGAACTAGAGGAAGATTTGACGTATGCCGAGCAACCGGTCAAGATCTTGGAAACCAAGGAGAGAGTCACAAGGAACAAGGTGATTCGATGGTGTAAAGTCCAATGGAAGCACCATACAGAAAAAGAAGCAACTTGGGAGCTAGAAGACGATCTCAAGAAGGAATTTCCCCATCTCTTCTCTTCCGCGTCGAATCTCGAGGGCGAGATTCATTTTAAGGGGGGTAGGTTTTGTAACACCCTCATTTTCATGCATCATGCCCTACATGCACTCATATACATGTTTAACATTAGCTCACAACAAGAGGAACGAGTTAAAATCGATTCGGAGCATTTAAAATTGATTTGGAGCAAAACCGCACTTAAAACGCAGGAAAGTGCGGACTAGTCCGATTTTACTGAGGACTAGTCCGATTTCTCTCTGACTAAAAACGGACTTGTCCGTTTTTACTGCGGACTAGTCCGATTTTGGCTCTGGAAACTTTCGGACTTGTCCGATTTTGTGCGGACTAGTCCGATATTCCATGAATCCTTGAAAATTTGCTAAGTCCCTGGACTTTTCCGGACTAGTCCGGTGTTCCAGCGGACTTGTCCGTTTTCCTTTCTGACTAAGATCGGACTTGTCCGATTTTTGGCCAGACTTGTCCGATTTTCTCTCTGGACGACTTCGGACTAGTCCGGTCCTGTTCGGACTTGTCCGATATTTCGTGACTCCGAGATTGACCTTTTGTTTTACGACTTGTTTCTTGGGTTTCACGTCAAGTGGGCCTAGGGACGTCGTGCCCAACTCTTTTAGGGCCCATGTGGGACTCTAAACCGGCCTCTACTCATCCCAAAACTCGAAATCCATCTAACCCTAGCCTCCACCTCTATATAAACAACCCCACCCCTTGGTTTGACATCTATTTGCCACTTTTCCACCCACCCAAACCCTAGTTCGTGGGGAGCCACCATCAAGGAGGGAGGAGAAGATCCCAAACGAGAAGAAGAAGAGGAGGAAACGAAGGAGGATCAAGATCTCCACCAAGTTTCGTCCTTCACCACCAATTCATCCCCAAGTTCATCACCAACCCTAGATCATCAAGATCCAAGTGTTACCTCCAAGTTTCTTGGTTCATTGGAGTTCTAAACACCTGGTATACCTTCTATTCTCTTTTCCTTACGAGAATTCAACCCCTAATCTCCAAATTCACGTCGATCTAGAAAACCCTAATCCGCTGATCTCGCAGAGTGCGGACTTGTCCGATCCCAAGCGGACTAGTCCGATCTTTCTGGTTAAATTGTGTTGAATTAATTCTAAAATTTGATCTAATCAACTCCAAACCTGTATAAACTGGTTAAAATCTATTAGAACTAGTTAGTGATCATTAAAAGCAATCTAGTAACAAGTTCTACCTTGCATTGCATCAATCATGCATGTCATGTCATGTTGAGTAATATTTGTGCACTCTTTGATTGTGTTTCTTGTTTTGTATGTTTATTGTGTGGATTAGACGGATTTGTGCTAGAGAGTGCCGCGGAGGATCTACAACGTCAAGAGTTCGAAGGCTTTGACCCTAATCAACAGCAAGAGCAAGGCAAGTGTCCTTGAAGCATATTGATCCTGTTTTAAAATAAATGTTTTGTTTGCAAAACTGCATGCTTGTGTCAAATTGATGGGAATCCTATGGTAGGAAGTTTACTAGACTTGTTAAACCACCCTTGTCACCTGGAAATTATGGTAGAGAGTCGGGAAGGGTTTTTACCCTTTTGCTTCGCTTAATCAACTGGGATGGGAACAACTGTATCACTCAATTTATTTATGCATGGATGAGATTATGGTTAACATGAACTAGTTAAATATGGTATGGTAATGGGTGATCTAAGCAAGCCTGGTATGTGGATGGGTTGGATGTTACGGTGGTTTGCTTGCTTTAGATCTAAGGACCGGTTCATGCGAGAATAAGCCAGGACTACAGTGCCACCACGAGGCCAAGTTATGGGTGCGGCGTAGCTGATTAATTAGGGCTTTGCTAGTGCTGTTTGGACCATTGTGGATGCTCGGGGAAGGGGTAGTCGGATTGGGTTTGTTGGTGATTGGTGGGACTACCCTGGGATCCGAATGGCTCAAGAGGGGGCCCTTGGTTGAAGATGTGCTCTGCGGGAGACATCGCCACCGGTGAAACCTCAGTGGGGTCTAAATAGGCTAGTAATCCCTTTGTAAAGGCTATTTTGTGATCTCTTGGCCACACACCAACGGAAGTGTGTAATATGACTGACGGGTCATGGGCATAAGGGAGGTTCTTAGTCGCCGAAGGGTGATGAAATCACAAACACGTGGGTAAAGAGGTACAAACTCTGCAGAGTTAATTAAAACTATCATGATAGCCGTGCTCCCGGTTATGAGCGCCTGGACAACTTCCATGATTAGAGGGAAATTGGAATTTGGGATGGTCATGGTTTGATAATGGTTATGGATGGTTATGGATTAATCTCTGGTAATGAATATGGTTATTGGCAATGGTGAAATCTGGAATTTTTTTTGATGATGGTAATGAATTCAGATTTGGTATTATGATATCATTTATGATTATGATGGGTTTACTTCACGTACATAAGATATATTGCTTTTCAAATGTTTTACCATACTTTTCAGCACTTTGCCATTATTATTGTCGTCATTTGAATCAGCCACATGTCATACTTTCCACACTTGCTGAGTACGACATGTACTCACTCTTGCAATCCCCACCCCAACAGTTGCAGGTCAGGACTGGGATTTTAATGGCGATAATGCGGAGTTCTAGGCCGTGTCTACCGTCAGCTTTGCCTGTGGTGTTGATTGGAGCTGCGCATATACATACCCTGTCGCTTATGCTGCATAGTTGCTTAGTTTGCTTAGTTGTTTAATTAGTTTATTTCCGCTGCATTAGTTGAACTTGTCATTAATATTCATTAGAGCTTGTATTCGAGGATTTAATGAATTGTGTAATAAGAATACTTATTTAATAATTTGAGCTGTGGTAATTTTCTGTATATCCTATTGTGATTTCACTCGTGTATGTGTGGTGAACATCCTGGGCACACATATGCGTTAGCTTGGTTCATTTTCGGAACCGGGCGTCACACTTGGTGTCCACATAATATTGCTACCCCATACCACCCACAAACAAGTGGTCAAGCAGAAACATCTAACAAGAAAATTAAGAATATTCTGCAAAATATTGTCTTGGAAATTGGAACGGGATGGAAGCGTAATCTACCCGACATATTGTGGGCATACTGTGCTGCTTACAAAACTCCCATCGGCAAGTCTCATATCTAACTTGTCTATGGGAAGACTTGCCATCTTCATGTAGAGTTGGAACATAGAGCCTATTGGGCCATCAAGCGGCGGAACATAGACCTGAAGCCTGAAAGCATCGATTAAAGAAAATTTCCCAGTTGGAAGAGTGGAGAGATAAGGCGTACTATAGTGCCAAAATCTACAAGGAAAGAACTAAAAAGATGGTATGATAAGAGGATTACGCCTAGAGAGTTCAAACCTGGAGATAAAGTTTTACTCTTCAACTCTAGGGTTAAATTCTTCAGACATGGGAAGCTTAGAAGTAAGTGGGAAGGACCCTTCACAGTAGTAGAAACATCATCTCATGGAGCAATCACACTCCAAGGTAATGATGATTAGCTATTTAAAATGAATGGTCACCGACTTAAATTATTTCTCGAATCCCAGATGGAGGAGGCGGAAAGAGAAATTGACGTGATAAATCTTGTTGATTTTCATGTTGTTTCTTTAAATTCTCTCTAAAATCTCCACGCCCAACTAATGGGACCATCCAATTAATCATTTATGGGGCCCATTTTGTCAACCCACGAAAACATAGCCCGAATGGAGCCAGGAAGGGTTCGGTTGAACCCTAAGGTCGGCCGACTCCTCCTTCGCGCCTTCGGCGTTCTGATTTCTCGTGTGGACTCTCCCGATGTATCCCAACAAGACTCTCGGTTCTATCATATTTTCCCGCTTATTTATTGATGGGAACAGAGAGGGGAACCTTGCACCATCCAGAAAAACATCCATCTCCTGTTCCTCCCATACAAGTCATGGCTGACAAGAAAATTGTTCCTCATGGCTCCTCTAGCTCAACCTTCAACCTGAGCAGAGACATCACGTCGGCCCATGACAACTCCACCCTTGCTATGGAGTCTGTCATGGCACTTGATGCTACACCTCTCGCCATGATCCCGCCATCGACGAAGACTCGGTGTGGGTGTAGCACCACGCCTCATGGTGCTGCTCGATCGCTCTCCCCTCGGAGGATTCCCATGAAGTCGACGATGCCTACACGTTGTCCGATTATGGCTGGCCTTAAGCCAGTCAAGACACATCTTTTTCCTGGAAAAAACAAGTCTCTCCCAAAGGTGCAGCCTGGCGAGGAGTTTATGTACACTCTGGAGACCAAGGACAGTGACGTAGTGAGCCACCAATATAAGTCACTGACGCATACCTCGCCTAAGCGTGTGGGAGACCACCTAAATCCACAGGGTGCGCAAGCCTGATGGAGGCTATGCAAAAGGCTTTTTCAAGCAAGTGGATAATTTGGCATTGGAGAAATCGACGGGCTCGTCACCCTCCAAGATTAGGCGTCACCTCTTGCCACCCGCCATTCAAGGGCCACCTGACCAATTTGAGGACAACGACAGGAAATCTCCTCGTGTCCAAGTGGCACAACTTTCTAAGGAGTTGGCTTCTCTCCGTTTGGAGAACAAGAAATTATCGGACTTGGTGGCTGAAGGGTGCATCGAGAGGGTGGAACTAAAGGATGAGCTCATATCCCTCAAGGAGGAGATTGATGGTGTTTGCCGTGGCATGAGCGCTAAGCTATGGCGCTTATGCAATGCTGTCGAGAAGCCCGACATATACAACGCACCTTAGTTTAGATGTCCCGACCGCATAGGATGTGTACTAGTTTAGTTTAGTTTAATCTCGATTTTTTTATTATTCCTCATGTTTAGGTTGAATAATGTAGACATCCCCAATATTTGGAGTTCAATAAAGTGAACTTACCGGTTCATCTAACCCGATAAAGTTCCATCTTTAGTTTATTTTTGTTGAATAAATAATTCAGGGAACAAGTGTGGGGGAGGCTCCCTGTTGACGACTGTTATATACCAATTTTACCCGTCAATATAACTCAATTCTATAAAGGAAATATCATTTCTTGCACACATCACTTTTCAATTTAACTTATTTCCACTTGTCCTTGGAGAAAGTAGTGCATGCAGGGACTCTATGAAGAATTGAAGTGAAACAATGGGATGAATCCTATAAAATATCATTCCAACCAATTAAGCGATGCCATGTGGCACCACATGGATCAAATGGCCCACAAACAGAAGTATTTGAGGCCATCCAATGGTGTAGCACAAATATCAGTCAATGGGACCCACCTAGCAGAGACCGAGAGGAAGCACACTGCAAAAGGGGCCAAGACCAAGTCGGTCGACCCCTTAGTCGGCCGACTAGGTCCTGGAGCCTTTTGCGGTCAAACGCCACATGTTGGCTCCTCCCGGCTTGAAGAGGTCATGGGTGACTGATAAATAGGACCCCTCACTTAAACACACACCACATGAGTATTCATCCATTGTATCCACTACTTTCCATAGGTTTAGAGGAGTATAGGCTGTAAAAAGGAGAGTCTCTAGTCCATAGTCCAAGTAGGAGAGGAGTAGAAGGAGTCTCTTCCCAATTTCCAATTGGGAAAGGTATGTCTCCCATATTCCTATTTGTATTTGTGACTTTAGTCTTAAAAAGATGTTATCTTTAGTCTTCCATTGTTCATATACTTGGATGAAGCGTTTCTTGTTTGATAGTGGATTCTATATATGTGGTAGAAATAGTATTTATGATTATGCTATACCATTATCATTATGTCATCATAAACACTATAAACCTCCACTATAAACATTGAAATCAAGACTGCCCTTATAACTATGATGCAAGCCAACCCATTTTGTGGGAAGGCTAACGAGGATGCAAGTGCTCACCTGCAACCAGTTCCTTGAGATCTGCAACACTTTAAGCTAAAGGACGTATCTCCCGATGTTGTTCGTGTTAGGCTATTTCCATTCTGTCTTCTTGGGAGAGCAAAACAGTGGTTCTAAGCGAACCGAAGTGTTGTAGATACTTGGAAGAAGTGTTCTATGGCATTCCTCGACAAGTTTTTCCTGTTGGGCAAGACCAATTCCCTATGTGGAAGAATTTCTAGCTTATAGCAAGATGCCAAGGAATCTATTACCGAGGCTTGGCAAAGGCTTCAGAGTACATCTTAGTCTGTCCCTACCATGGGATGGATGATTGGCTCATCATCCAAAACTTCTACAACGGGCTGATCCCTTCTGCTCATCACCATGTTGATGCTACTGCTGGAGGTGCCTTCTTCTCATTGACGATGCGTAAAGCCAAAGATTTGACTGAGAAGATGGTGTCAAACATGGGTTGGAGCTACGAGCGTCTCCATACCCTCCAGCGAGGCATGCACACCTTGAAGGAGGTGGACATGATCGCTGCCAAATTGGACCTTCTTATGAAGAAGATTGATGGACAAGGCAATGGTGAGGTATGTGGCAATACCTATGCCAAGACTCTCACATCACTTGTGAAGTCTGTGACAACACGGACCATTTGGGCAATGACTGCCCACAAACAAATGAGGATGCCTTATACGTATCCAATGGAAACAACAATGGCTATCGTCCAGAAGGTCAAGGGTGGGGCCAACCACTCCCATTCTTTCAAGGAGGATACAACAACAATGGCAACAATGGAAATCAACCCAACTTGAGAGAACTTGCCATTGGCCAGCTGAAGATCAATGAGTCTATATCCAAGAAGCTGTTGACCAATGCCAAGACCCTAGAGAGTATAAATGCCAAGATTGAAGGACTGTCCTCAGCCTTCAAGAATCAATTGAGTTTCAACAAGATGTTGAGAACTCAATTGGCTCAACTGGCTGCAGTTGTTCCTCTAATGGAGAAAGTGAGTGCAGTGGCTATGAGAGGTGGCAAGACCACTCGTGACCCACCGTATCCCACACAAGAGAAGAGGACAACTAAAAAGGATAAGGAGGATGTCCCAGTTGGCATAAGTGAACCACTTAGTGAGAGAATGGCCAAGGACTTTGAGGGCACCAACTTATTTCCATTCCCTCATAGACAAAGGAAGCCAATAGTGGATGAGCAATTCAACTGCTTTGTCGAGATCATCCAGAAAATCCACATCAATGTGCCCTTGATTGACGCGATGCAAGTACCCACTTATGCTCGCTATCTCAAGGACATATTGAATAACAAGAGGCCATTGTCCACCACTAAGGTTGTCAAGCTTACGAAAGACTGTAGAGCAGCCATCCTCAACAGGCTTCCAGAAAAGAAGGACCCTGGATGTCCTACAATCTCATGCTCAATTGGGGCACACCACTTTGACAAGGCCCTTTCTGACCTTGGAGCAAGTATGAGTGTGATTCCCAAGGTGGTTTTCGACCAGTTGAACTTCACAAAACTTACTCCAAGACCAATGCAGCTCCAACTGGCTGATTCCTCAGTCTGTTATCCGGCGGGTATCGCTGAAGATGTCCCGGTGAAAATCGAGAACTGCTTCATACCCGTGGATTTCGTCGTGCTCGACATGGAGATCTAGAATAATACGCCAATAATTCTTGGGCGTTCATTTCTAAGCACTGTGAAGGCTCACATAGATGTGGGAGCCGGAGAAATCCACTTCCATATCAATGGCAAGGAGGAGAAGTTTAACTTCTGCCCAAAGTTGGAGTAATGCTCCATGATCCATATCAAGTATGGGTCGAATGTTAAACACATTCAAGAGGTCGAAATCACACCTCCAAAGGTGGACCCGCTCATTGCATTCATGAGGAATTCGATCTATGTGGAAAAACCCGTCTTATCGTCCACGCCGACACCGCAAGAAGACGGAGAAGTTCAGGCCTCCCAAAAGGCCCAAGTCCACCATGCCGCCAAAGAAGGTATGGCGGAAGAAGCAAGACAAGCCGTCCGAACCCATCCCTCTAGGCTCGGATGTCAAGAAATGAAGAAGGAGGAATGTCCACCTCATCGAAGGGTGGTGAGACCTAGCCAATAGGTTTAATTGGTAGTTATCCTTTTCCTTGTTTTTATTTTCTCTTTATTTTGTTTTCCCCATTTAGTTTGATTTTCCCCACTGCATATTTGATTTTCTTAGTAATTTGAGAACCTTATATTCTCAACTATCATTTTTATTTGTTTATTTTTCACAAAGGAAAATTGTTGGGTTTTGAAAAAGGAGTTCTTATTTGGATAACAATTTTTTTGAGCTGCAAAAGTGGTATTTCACCAACGTGCTAATTTCGTAGCCGTTGGGGAGCCACCTGGCAAAAGGAGGAACAGGGGGCCCACCTGTCAGGTCAGACGACACCCCTATTCGGTCGACTAGGGGAAAGAGCCATTTTGGCTCTCTCTCCTCCAACGGCTACATTTGGTTCCCTAGTGACCGTTGGGGATTGCACACTATAAATGGTGGCCGTGAGGAGCTCTTCTCCTCACACTTCACCTCATTTCATACCTCCCCAAAGTCACTCTTACTCACATTGTTTTCTTGCTCTTCATTGAAGCACTCTTGCTCAAATTCCCAACTCAAAAAGATTTTCTTTTGTTTGTATTTGAAATTTGCTCTCAAGTTCTTCAAGAGAAAATTCGTTGGGGTTTTGCTTTAACTAATATCACCTCTTTCGAGTTTTTGCCTTGTTGTGTTATTGTTTGTTGTGGCCATGAAAGGAATGAAGAGGTTGTTTGGAAAGAGCAAGGAGGCTGCAAGCTCAAGCCATGGTGGAGACTCAAGTGCACGCCCCTCTTCTGTTGCTACACCAAGTTCACGGAGGAGGAGTGTAGGAGAGGGCACTCCCATGGGTGAGAGGAGCAACCCACACTAACTTCTTCACGACGACAACCTCGACATCCAAAGTGAAGTTGAAGGTCAAGCACACAAGCTCCTCCAAGATCGTGAGTTTTCTCATACGAAAGCTTATGATCCGTATTTGATCTCCAAAATAGGTATGGATTCCAAATTATTTTCCATTTGGCGTGCATTAGGATGGGAAAACTTTTCTCACATAGGGAGAAAGGTTCACGCCTTCTCTCCATACAATTCCTTTGCACACTGAAAATAGGATTTGATGGTATTACTTTTAGATTATTTCAAAAAGAATACAACATCCTATGGAAAGAATTAAGTGAAATCCTAGGCTTCCATAAACGTTGTTTGATAGATTTAGACACTTTGCGTAAGTTTAGCAAATAAAGTTTTTGGCAAGATTTAACTGATGAGGTCAGATATAGTGCACCTAGGAATAGCCACTTACACAACCCTACTTTATGTTTCATGCATAGATAAGTGGCCATGACTATGTTCCCTAGAGGAGATGTAAGGATAATACGTGATGATGAGCTGAAAATTTTATTTGCCATGATGACACAATGGTTAGATTACATTCCAAGGGTAGGGCCAATTAAATGTACTTCATTGATTACCCGTATTGCTACTAGGGTAGGAGCACTAGAATATTCTTCATTTGAGTATATTGGAAATGAAAGAGAATTAATTGATGAAGAATATTTAGTGCAAGGATATACCCTTAAGCATGATCAAGATGTCTCTTTGATATTTATTATTTCGGCTTTGTCAATGAAATTCAGTTACCTAACCCGGATTATCATTTATACAAATGCCAGAGGCTAACCATTGACCTTCTTCCCATCGAGGAAGCCGGAAAAAGTAATGTCTCTGGCAGGGTAACTAGAAGCCGTACAAGGAGAGCGGCTATGCCTCCGACAACATCCACGGTCCATGAGTACGAAGAGGAAGAGAACCTAACGGGTGATGCACCCGGATGGACTCAACCTCCATCGTATGATACCGAAGGTCCGTCTTGGCACAGATGGACAAGTGCCACATGGGAGCCACCCCTATCCACTTCAAGCTCTAGTAGCTTGCCTCCATCGTCCATGAGAAGATGTCGTTCCTCTTCGGCTAGAAGTCATCATGACTATAGCCAAGGAATGCTGGATCTCACTAGACATATGGATGAGCTTGAAGTAAGAACTGGTGACATCTAAAACACTCTCCAACGGCATGTCCAAGGTATCCCAAGACTAGCAGCAACACATGGACGCTCAATTCATCAATCTCAACTCCACTCTACAAAAACAACAAGCCGATCTCGCGGCATACTTCCGTCATCAATGGTTCAACCCTCGACACGGAGGTGAGTGAAGAACAAGCTTGGGGGAGGACCCCCACTTGAGGTAAATTTTATCAACCCCTTTGCATATTTATTTTCCATTAGACCATCATTCACCTCGCATATAAAAAATATAATAATAAATTTTAGGATAGATTTGTTTTTTCAATAAAATAAATGATGTGCGGTAAGAATTATTTGGAATTCCCATAGATGAAATGATGAATAGTTGCTCTGTTTTAATTTTCCTAAGTCCCTATTTTACAACTTATTACTCTATAACATATTGCTCTCATTTGCTAAAATTATTTTGCCTTGATTTGGAAATTGTTGGTAGCAAAGCTTAATCCATTCTATGTTGTTGTGAGATATAATATAGTGATAGGGTTGCTATTCCTAGTTTGAAAGTGAAAATTAGATTTCTGGAGAAATTCTAAAAAGTTTTAAGTTACTCTCATTTAATTAGAAATACCTACCAAAGCTATATGATACATTACCTTGATAGACCTGTGCATATGCTATTTGTCTTCACATTGAGCTTTGTCAAATTAGTATAGACCTATGTGAGATTCCATTCATTACATTTTGGATTCAAGACTTCACTTGCACATGCTATACTTCTACGCTAGAAGTAAGCAAAATTCCACCATACCACCATTCCACAATAAAAAGAGAAATCCATATCATTCATGCTTAGTACTCTCTCCAAAATCTATTGCATAAAAAAGGAGTAGAAGACATGGAGGGAAGCTGCTAGAGCTTGAATTGGATCGGGCTGGCTCCCTCATAGTACCTGTCCA
The DNA here is from genome assembly GCA_036927565.1 of Tuctoria greenei. Classification (NCBI taxonomy): domain Eukaryota; kingdom Viridiplantae; phylum Streptophyta; class Magnoliopsida; order Poales; family Poaceae; genus Tuctoria; species Tuctoria greenei. The sequence goes on along the minus strand of JAYESD010000005.1, from coordinate 30,125,083 downwards.
TCCATGCCAAGACGGACCCATGGTCTCATACGATAGAGGTTGAGTCCATCCGGGTGCATCACAAGTTATGTCCTCTTCCTCATCGTACTCATGGACCGTGTGCGTCATCGGAGGCATGGCCGTTCTCCTTGTGCGGCTTCTGGTTACCCTGCCATAGACATTACTCCTTCGGGCTTCCTCGATGTGAAGAAGGTCAATGGTTAGCTTCCGGCATTTGTACAAATGATAATACGGGTTAAGTAACCGAAATTCATTGACAAACCGGGATAATAAAATATCAAAGAGCCATCTTGATCATGCTTAAGGGTATGTCCTTGCACTAAATAATCTTCATCTATTAATTCTCTTTCATTTTCAATATACTCAAATGAACAATATTCTAGTGCTCCTACCCTAGTAGTAATACGGGTAATCAATGAAGTGCATTCAATTGGCCCTGTTCTTGGAATATAATCTAACAATTGAGTCATCATGGCAATAACTGAAGCAACTATTATCTTTTTAACCATGTCAAATAAATTTTTCAGCTCATCTTCACGCACTACTCTTACATCTCCTCTAGGGAATATATTCATAGCCACCCATCTATGCATGAGACGTATAGTATGGTTTTTTAAGCGTCTATTCCTAGGTGCACTACATCTGATCTCACTAGTTAATTCCTGCCAAAAACTTTGTTTGTCAAGCTTAGGCAAAGTGTCTGAATCTAGCAAACAACGTTTATGGAAGCCTAGGATTTCACATAATTTATTCCATAGGATGTTGTATTCTTTTTCAAATAATCTAAAAGTAATACCTTCAAATCCTATTTATTGTGCAAAGGAATTGTATGGAGAAGACCGCATGAACCTTTCTCCTCTATGAGCTCTCATCCTGATGCATGCCAAAATGAACAGAATTCAGAATCCATACCTATTTTGGAGATCAAATCTGGATCGTAAGCTTTAATATGAGAAAACTCACGATCTTAGAGGAGTTTGCTTGATTGATCTTCAACTTCACTTTGTATGTCGAGGTCGACGTTGTGGATAAGTTGATGCGGGTTGCTCCTCTCACCCATGGGAGTGTCCTCACATACACTCCTCCTCCGTGGACTTGGTGTAGCAATGGAGGAAGGACGTGCACTTAAGTCTCCACCATGGCTTGAGCTTGCAACCCCTTCCTCTTTCCAAACAACCTCTTCATTCCTTTCATGGTCACAACAACAAGAACACAACAAGGCAAAAACTCGGAAGAGGTGATGTGTTAGTGAAAGCAAAACTCCCAACGAATTTTCCGACTTGAGAGCAAATTGCAAATGCAAACTAAAGCAAATATTTTCGGGTTGGATTTTGAGCAAGAGTACTTCGATGAAGAGCAAAAAAACAATGTGAGCAAGAGTGACCTTGGGGAGGTGTGGAATGAGGCGAAGTGTGAAGAGGGGTGCTCTTCATGGCCACCATTTATAGTGTACACTCCCCAACGGTCACAAGAGAATCAAATGTAGCCGTTGGAGGAGAGAGAGCTGAAATGACTCTTTCCCCATGTCGGCTGAATAGGGGGGTCGGCCGCACTAGAATGTGGGCCCCCATGTTCCCGCTTTTGGCAGGTGGCTCCCCAACGGCTATGAAATTAGCACGTTGGTGAATTACCACTTTTGCAGCTCAAAAAAATTGTTTTTTGAACAAAAATTATTTGTTCAAAACCCAACAATTTTCTTTTGTGAAAGATAAAGAAATAAAATGATAGTTAAGGATATAAGATTCTCAACTTGCTAAGCAAAACCAAATATGCAGTGGGGAAAAATCAAACTAAATGGGTAAAAACCAAATGAAGAGAAAAGAAAAATCAAAGAAATGATAAGTACCAATTTTACCTATTGGCTAGGTCTCGCCACCGTCCGATGAGATGGACATCCCTCCTTCTTCATTTCTAGACATTCGGGCCTGGAGGGATGGGCTCAGACGGCTTGTCTTGCTTCTTCCGCCATTCCTTCTTTGGCGGCTTGGTGGACTTGGGCCTTTGAGGAGGCCCATACTTCTTTGTCTTCTTGGGGTGTCGCCGTGGATGGTAAGACAGGTTCTCTGCATAAATCAATTGTCTCATGAAAGCAATGAGCGAGTCCACCTTTGGAAGTGTGACTTTGACCTCTTGAATGTGCTTAATATTTACATGATGCGGATCATGGAGCATTGCTCCAGCTTTGGGCGAAAGTTAAATTTCTCCTCCTTGCCATTGATATGGAAGTGGATTTCTCCGGCTCTCACATCTATGTGAGCCTTCGTGGTGCTAAGGAACGGGTGCCCAAGAATGAGCAGTGTATCCTTCTCGCCATCCATGTTGAGCAAGATGAAATCCACGGGTATGAAATAATTCCGGATTTTCACCAGAACATCTTCAGCAATACTCGTCGAATACCGGACTGAAGAATCATCCAGTTGGAGCTGCATTGGTGTTCTAGTAAGCTCCGTGAAGTTTAGTTGGTCGAAGACCATCTTGGGCATCACACTCACGCTTGCTCCAAGGTCACAAAGTGCCTTGTCAAAGTGGTGAGCCCAAATTGAGCATGATATTGTAGGACATCCAGGGTCCTTCCTCCAGTTGCCTCCTTGTAGAAAAATCATATTGGCACTTTCCACGGGAGGTTCAGGCTCTCCTGGCTTGCCATTCTCCATTGGTGGAACGATAGCTGCCAGTTGAGCCAACTGAGTCTCTAGAATCTTATCAAAGCTCAGTTGATTATTGAATGCCAAGGATAGTCCTTCAATCTTGGCAATAATGCTTTCTAGGGTCTTTTCATTAGCCGACAGCTTCTTGGATAGGGCATCATTGATCCTCCGTTGGCTAATGGCGAGCTCTCTCAAGTTGGGTTGATTTCCATTATTGCCATTGTTGTTGTACCCTCCTTGAAAAAATGGGTGTGGCTGGCCCCACCCTTGACCTTCTTGACGGTAGCCATTATTGTTTCCATTATTTGCTAGGTATAAGCCATCCTCACGGGTTTCTAGGCAGTCATTGCCCAAATGGCTCGTGTTGCCACTGACTTAACATGTGATGTGAGAGTCTAGGGCATAGGCATTGCCACATACCTCACCATTGGCTTGTCCATCTATCTTCTTCATGAGGAGGTCCAACTTGGTAGCGATCATGTCCACCTCCTTCAAGGTGTGCATGCCTCGCTGGCGGGTATGGAGATGCTCGTCACTCCAACCCATGTTTCACACCATCTTCTCAATCAAATATTTGGCTTTGGCACCGTCAATGAGAAGAAGGCTCCCCCAGCAGCAGTATCAACATGGTCACGGGCGGAAGGGATCAGCCCATTGTAGAAGTTTTGGATAATGGGCCATTCATCCATCACATGGTGGGGACAGGCTAGGATATACTCCTAAAACCTTTTCCAAAACCCAGGAATAGACTTATTGGCATCTTGCTAGAAGCTGGAAATTCTTCCACGTAGGGAATTTGTCTTGCTCGGCGAAAAAAACTTAGCAAGGAATGTTG